>OX638131.1:97412607-98160562 GCA_951804985.1 Dryomyza anilis | reverse complement strand
AAATTGCTTTCATAAAAAGAAAAATAATGAATGTGTTGAAAAATTCAACAGTTATTTTTTTTTAAGTTTAAAAATGTTTTGTTAAATATTATTAAAATCATAAATTTATTTAATAGATATTTTTTAAAGCATATTAAAAGGTTTAGCATAAAATTGAATTACCCACAATTCCAACATTATACCCCCACGGCATTACCACAAATATCCTGTAAGTCGCTGCCAATCATGAAAGTCAACTTTTTTAATTAAATTCCAGTCACAATGTTGCGAACAACGAACGCAATGTCCAACAATATACTCTGCATACTTTTCACATATTTTGTGCAAAATGATTTTAATTCGCGGTTAAAACTTCATTAAATTTTCAACTAATTAAAAACACACACAACACAGACACCCACATTTTAAATCCAAATATTTATTGTATTCAAACTTTTATGTAGAGCAGTATATTTTATGAAATAATAATAAATATGCACAAAATCGGTAATAATTAAATGCAAACGTTTAAGGTAATTTTATTTTATTTCATAAATTTATTATACAATTATTTTAAATTGCATTTAATTATATAATATAGATTAAGCTCTTTAACTCGTATTAAAAATATAATCAGTTAAAAAGCTTATTTATGCATATGGGGAAAAATATGCCTTGCTGCAAACATGATTGAAAACAACTTTTATGAATTTCTCAAATTGTTTGCAATTCATTTTATTTAATATTATTCAATTAGTCATAAAATTAATATCAAAACTATTCGACAAATAATACTCTCATTAATATAATTGTCATTGGCAATCATTATATCATTGTTAAAAACTATATTTTTCGGTGATACTGTACTGTATTACTGTACTGTATTACTAGACTTGGAAAAACTTATTTTAAATAAGTTTTTCCATAATTGATAGGTCGGGCAATAATTGATTCGAAAAAAAAATTTACGGGGTAAAAGTTTTACGGAAAAGAACTTTATGTAGAAGAATTGTTGCGCGGATAAAGTGACGGTGAAAAATAGTTAGTAAATAATAGTTGTACGGGGAAGATATGCACGGGGAAGAATTGTATAAATTGTTGGGAAACATTTTGCAGGGAATAATAGTTCAGCAAAAGATCTTATTAAAAAAAGAATTGTCATGGTGAAGCATCCTACAGGTAGAATTGTAACAAAAAAAAATTGTCTCACGGAAGAATTTTCAGGAAAGAATATTAGGAAGAATTTGTATAGAGAAAAATTATATTGGACAACAATTATCTTGCTAATTATAATCGCGCTAATGAAAAAATAATCTTCATTATGATGAATTTCGTTCCCCAAACAAATATTCATTGCATTGAAGAACGATTCATAATGTTTATAAATGAAAACATCAATATTATGAATTCATTATCAATTTGTTGAATGACCGAAAAAGTGTTCTGCATTATGATGAAGTGTATGTAAAGAATATGATTCATCATTTTAATGAAATTCAAATACATAAAATACAACATATATGTATATCATATTGAATAGGGCCTTTGGACCACTGGTGTATGTCAACAGTTATTATGGTGATATCAAGATATTTCACACAAGGGTATCAACTACCCAAAATTATTTAATATTTTGGTAATTATTATAATTATTAATAATTATTTTTATTTTGGTTACTACAATTAAAACACCAATAAAACAAACGTCCACAGTGAAGCACGGGTCCCTGCTATAAATAATAAATATTTCTTTATATTTTTTGCACGAGTCGTGCACGGGTCCAGCTAGTTTCTTATAAAGGGTTTTTGAACAGGGACGCTACAAAAGTAGAGGGACAGGGACAGCAAACGACGCCATATTTCTTGCCGCTATTTTGACATTAACCTTCAGTAAGGTTTGCCATTTCATGATGGAAAGATATACGAGTCAACAATGAGTCGAAATTATTAAAATTTACTACCGAAATTCAGTAGTAAAAATTCGAAAAATCATCTTCAGCGATGAGACTCATTTCTGGCTGAATGGCTTCGGCAATAAACAAAATATGCGTTATTGGTCAGACAGCAATCCATGAGTCATCATTGCATCCCGAAAAAATTACGGTTTGGTGCGGTTTATGGGCCGGCGGCGTCATTGGGCCGTACTTCCACCGTGATGATCAAGACCGGCACGTTACTGTGAATGAAAATCGCAACCGTTCAATGATAACCGAAAATTTTTGGCCCCAATTGGATGATATGGACTTGGAGGACATGTGGTTCCAACAGGACGGCGCCACAAGCCACACAGCGAATGCCACAATCAATTTATTGGAAACCAAGTTTGGAGAACGTGTTATTTCATGAAATGGTCCAGTCGAATGGCCGCCTCGGTCGTGCGAGTTGACGCCGTTAAACTATTTCCTGTGGAGCTACGTCAAGTCGATGGTCTATGCCAACAAGCCAGCGACGATTGATGAAATTCGTACGAATATCGAACGTGAAATTGCATGAAAATTGAATTGAAAAAACAAAAGTTTCGGACAACATATTTTTTTCGAACTTTTTTTTGAATTTTTTATTTTGAAAAAATCGTAAAAAAAATTCCATCGATTAAATTAGTTTAAAAAATATAAGTTTTTTATTAATGAAGAATGCGCTCGCAGAAGACTTGGTAGTGAACAATTTTCCAATGAAAAATTGTCTCAGGAGAAACTGTTCGGCGAATAAATGAAATAAACACTTTTAATAATATATATTTAAATTAAATTGATATTAAATTTTTAACAAAACTATGACTTTTTTCATTTGTTAAATGTTAGCTTCATTTTCTGTACAAAATCTAAGCCTAATTTCTGTACTTGTTACGCACATAAATTCTAGGTCATATATTTGACATTTATGCGCATTAATTATTTCCATAATGTTTTTTGCTGCGCGTACGATAAAACTTTTTTGAATTTCTTCAACCGCAAATTTTGGAAATAAGTAAAATTGATATGAAAAAGCCACAAGCACAACTACGCCCACATATTTCACGCACACAAAGACAAAAATACACAAATTATAGAGGTATATAGATGACGTCTAGATGAACTGGGTGTTAAACATATGCACCACACAAAAAATTAAAATTTCCAAATAATATTTATGAAAATTTACAACGTAATAAATTAAAATTTTTTTATAACATTTAAGTTAATTGAAATCAGTACTATTTTGAGTATATTTTATATTCTACCTTGTATTTTTTATATACCCTGTATCTGCGTCACCTGTACAGCCGAATCCACGTATATTTTGTTTCATCAATATTAACGCATAAATTCATATATTTCACTCGTATCGGATTTTATTTGAAACGACAGCAGGTAAATTCGTCTGATTATATTTACGCGGCTAACACATGCTGCATTTGCCAATTCTATTGACTTATATTAGCAAATTCATATGCGCTAAATTAGACCAAAATATTGCCAATATTTGTAGCCATCAACCGCACTGAGCAGCAATCTACCGAAATGTTATACATTAATAAGTATAACGAAAATTATTTGATTCGGTGGCGCATTTTTCTGACACATATTAATGTCGAATTTGCGATGCTTGTAGAGTTCATTCGTTATGTGTATTCCGAAAAATTAAATATGTATTTGATACAATTTTATAAATGCATTTTCAATTAGATGAAATAAATAGAAAATCCTATAGTCGATTGGTTTAGTTATAAATTTAGGTTGATTGATTAAAATATATTTATAAAATACGATTTATTGAAATAATTTTTAATATTTTTAAATGAATCGTGCAAACATACGTGTTTTTAGATTGGTTATTTTAATTATAATAACTATATTATAAGTAATTTATAATTTCATAATTATCTCAATATTAAAAAACACCTTTCAAATTTTGTGTCAATAAAAATACATTCACATGCTTGGTACAATCATTTTATTATTTGCAAATAATGTTATAATCACCACAATTATTTAATAATTCGCAAAATTATTAAGGCAACTAAAGCTTGCCTCTTAAATACCTCAATATTAAAAACCATTGAATTTTGTGTCAATCAACTAACAATCATGCTTTGTATAATCATGCTTTGTATAATCATTTTATTATTTGCAAATAATGTTATAATCAAGTATGTGAAGTTAAATACGTATTTTTTTTAGCAAAGACACAAACCATTTTTTTTACAGAGCATTAACAGAGCGCTAACAGCCGCTATGTTAGCGGATGAAATCTTCCGATTGGTACACATAAATGGCTCCGAATCCGTCCAGGATCTTCATGCTGGAACGTAATTTAGTACATTGGATAGCTAATGAATAGGGCTTTCCAAATATGTAACCTACATATATGGATCGGTCCATTAGACATTTAATATACATTTTTAAACTTGGTCATATATTGAGAAAAAGTGGTGCTGATGAAGTGGTCACTACTCCGTTCATGGTTCCCGTGATGGAACTTCTTATAGTAGGTTGGATACGTAATGCTCAGAGCTTTCCAAATCTGTGACCTATATAGTTGGATCGATACGCTGGATATATTTTATGAATTTTTGAAACTTGACCATTTACAAGGAACAAAAATATTCATATGAAGAAAAAGTCATGATGATGAAGTGGCTACTACTGCGTCCATGGTTCCCGTGCTGGAACTTCTTATAGTAGGTTGCATAGGTAATGATTAGGGCTTTCCAAATCTGTGACCTACATAGTTGGATCGATACGCTGGATATATTTTATGAATTTTTAAAACTTTACCATTCACAAGCAAAAAAAATATTCATATGAAGAAAAAGTCATGATGATGAAGTGGTCACCACTCCGTCCATGGTCCCCGTGCTGGAACTTCTTATAGTAGGTTGGATAGGTAATGATTAGAGCTTTCCAAATCTGTGACCTACATAGTTGGATCGATACGCTGGATATATTTTATGAATTTTTGAAACTTGACCATTTACAAGGAACAGAAATATTCATATGAAGAAAAAGTCATGATGATGAAGTGGCTCCTACTGCGTCCATGGTTCCCGTGCTGGAACTTCTTATAGTGGGTTGGATAGGTAATGATTAGAGCTATCCAAATCTGTGACCTACATAGTTCGATCGATACGCTGGATATATTTTATGAATTTTTGAAACTTGATCATTTACAAGGAACAAAAATATTCATATGAAGTAAAAGTCATGATGATGATGTGGCCACTACTCCGTTCATGGTCCCCGTGCTGGAACTTCTTATAGTAGGTTAGATAGGTAATGATTAGGGCTTTTTAAATATGTAATCGACATAGTTGGATCGATACGCTGGATATTTTTTATGAATTTTTGAAACTTGACCATTTACAGGGAACAAAAATATTTATATGAAGAAAAAGTCATGATCATGAAGTGGCCACTACTCCGCCCATGGTCCCCGTGCTGGAACTTCTTATAGTAGGTTGGATAGGTAATGATTAGGGCTTTTCAAATATGTGATCGACATAGTTGGATCGATACGCTGGATATTTTTTATGAATTTTTGAAACTTGACAATTAACAAGGAACAAAAATATTTCTATGAAGAATAAGTCATGAAGTGGCCACTACACCATCCATGGTCCCCGTGCTGGAACTTCTTATAGTAGATTGGATAGGTAATGATTAGGGCTTTCCAAATCTGTGACCTGCATAGTTAGATCGATACGCTGGATATTTTTTATGAATTTTTGAAACTTGGCCATTTACAAGGAACAAAAATATTTATATGAAGAAAAAGTCATGATCATGAAGTGGCCACTACTCCGTCCATGGTTCCCGTGCTGGAACTTGCTATAGTAGGTGTAGGTATGGTAGTTGTCTTTAAATTTATATTGTTTAAAATGTAGGAGAAAAATATGTTCGTCTTGTTATTCTAGCATCTATCTGGAGACTGCAGTTTTAGAAAAATTGGACTGCATTTTATGCCAGTATACATAATTAAAAAAAATTTAACTATCTTTTTTCTATAATCTTTTATATTAGTATATTTATTACAATACATTTCTAAATCTGCAGTCAATTGATAGATGATAGGAAAACAATATTAACATATTTGTCGTTCACAATGAAAGCATGTTTTATACATTGTTGCTATATATTTAATGAACAGCCTTTCATTTTTAATCGAAACGTTTTAGTATCTTCTTAATTAGTTATTTGTTGTCCTTTAATTAATTTTTTAGAAAATTGTGAAACATATACAGTTAAAAGAATCTAATTAAAAATTATGTTCTACTAAAACATTTTTCAAACTCGAAAAATTGTGAAGATCATCATATTTTATTTTTAAAAGACTTAATATTTCTGCTAATTTTCCAAAAAATTCGAACTAATATTGTGAATTGGGTGAACCAAAGAGTCAATATATGTGATTTTTTTAATTCACATATACCATTTCACAATGCTTTTTATCTAAAATGGAAATAATTAATTTTTCATAATTAGATGTTTAGAAAAAGGTTTCCAGTTACTTATTATACGATATGTTTTCATAAAATAAAGTTTAACTTGAATATATATTGTTGTATACAATAAGTGTAAAAATCTTGCAAAAACATGTATACATATATATTTAAGTGAAATTTTAAATTTCTCGTTAATATTAACACTGTTTTTTTTTCTTGTTATCTCTAATTTTTTTATTTTTCTTTTTAATATCTTAAATTTTTTTCTATAATATTTTATATTAGCTTAATATTTTATGTTATTATAATATTTTATTGTATACAAAAACAGTAATGTAAAAAAATACAAAAACCAATCTTTTAATATAATTACTTTTAATAATAAAAATGTTATAATATGAATATAAAAAAATGAAATCCTGTATATATATATATAAAAATACGTAGTTATTTTTAAGAGAAATAATTGACATAAACATGAAATGTTTAAGAAATAAAATATTTTTATATCGAAAATACTATATGAACTATTTTTTTTTTCATTTGAATATTTTCGTTCCTTGTAAATGGCCAAGTTTCAAAAATTCATAAAAAAATATCCAGCGTATCGCTCCAACTAGTTGATCACATATTTAAAAAGCCCTAATCTTTACATATCCAACCTACTATAAGAAGTTCCAGCACGGGGACCATGGACGGAGTAGTGGCCACTTCATGACCATGACTTTTTCTTCATATAAATATTTTTGTTCCTTGTAAATGGTCAAGTTTCAAAAATTCATAAAATATATCCAGCGTATCGATCCAACTAAGTAGGTCACAGATTTGGAAAGCTCAAATCATTACCTATCCAACCTACTATAAGAAGTTCCAGCACGGGGACCATGGACGGAGTGGTGACCACTTCATCATCATGACTTTTTCATCATATGAATATTTTTGTTCCTTGTAAATGGTCAAGTTTCAAAAATTCATAAAATATATCCAGCGTATCGATCCAACTTTATAGGTTACAGATTTGGAAAGCCCTAATCATTACCTATCCCACCTACTATGAGAAGTTCCAGCACGGGGACAATGGACGGAGTAGTGGCCAATTCATGATCATGACTTTTTCTTCATATAAATATTTTTGTTCCCTGTAAATGGTCAAGTTTCAAAAATTCATAAAAAATATCCAGCGTATCGATCCAACTATGTAGGTCACATATTTGAAAAGCCCTAATCATTACCTATCCAACCTACTATAAGAAGTTCCAGCATGGGAACCATGGACGAAAAAGTGGCCACTTCATCATCATGACCTTTTCTTCATATGAATATTTTTGTTCCTTGTAAATGGTCAAGTTTCAAAAATTCATAAAAAATATCCAGCGTATCGATCCAAATATGTAGGTCACAGATTTGGAAAGCTGTCTAATGGATCGATCCATATATGTAGGTTACATATTTGGAGAGCCCTATTCATTAGCTATCCAATGTACTAAATTCCGTTCCAGCATGAAGATCCTGGACGGATTCGGAGTCATTTATGTGTACCAATCGGAAGATTTCATCCGCTAACAAAGCGGCTGTTAACGCGCTGTTAAGGCTCTGTAAAAAAAATAGGTTTGTGTCTTTGCTAAAAAAAATACGTATTTAACTTCACATACTTGTTATAATCACCACAATTATTTAATAATTCGCAAAATTATTAAGGCAACTACAAAATACCTCAATATTAAAAAAAAACATTGAATTTTGTGGCAATCAACTAATATTCACATGCTTGGTACAATCATTTTATTTTTAATTAATAATAATAAATATGTTATAATCACCACAATTATTTAATAATTCGCAAAATTATTAAGACAACTAAAGCATGCCTCTTAAATACCTCAATATTAAAAACCATTGAATTTTGTGTCAATCAACTAACATTCACATGCTTTGTATAATCATTTTATTATTTGCAAAAAATGTTATAATCACCACAATTATTTAATAATTCGTAAAATTATTAAGGCAACTAAAGCATGCCTCTTAAACACCTCAATATTAAAAACCATTGAATTTTGTGTCAATCAACTAACATTCACATGCTTTGTATAATCATTTTATTATTTGAAAATAATGTTATAATCACCACAATTATTTAATAATTCGCAAAATTATTAAGGCAACTAAATCATGCCTCTTAAATACCTCAATATTAAAAAAAACCATTGAATTTTATGGCAATCAACTAACATTCACATGCTTGGTACAATCATTTTGTAATTTTCAAATAATGTTATAATAAGCACAATTATTAAATAATTTGCAACATTATTAAGTTTACTAAAAAAACGTTTAAAGTAATTTTATTAAATAAAATGGGCAAGAATTTTTCTTCTCACATACTAATAAATGTTGCACATGATTTTTTAATTACTTTACATTACATTTAATTATATTTTAGATTATAGGAAATAATAGGCCGTTTAAACAAATACTGAATAATTTCAGTTATAGTTACTACAATCAGTTGAAAATGGTTAATTCATGCTTGATTGGCAAACATGCTTGATTGGCAAATTAAAACCTTTATTGTTACTATAATTATTTGGTATATTTATTACAATCATTTTTTATTGCGAACATACGTAAAGCATAATAATTAATTTCAAATGTTTTTTTTTTATCAATGTACGTTTTTAAGAGAAAGCCAAAATCTAACTGACTTTTGCCCAGGATGTGTAAATGTTTGCGGCAAACTAACTAACATACACATTGTTTAATATTAGTTGTGAAACAATTGAGTGTAGCAATTATTATTATTGTAGCAAACTCTTATCTAAAATTAAAAAAACGAGTTGGGAAAGTTAAGTCACATGGGTAAGTTCGGTCACATGGGGCGGATTTTTATAGTCGGTCGGGCCCGACTATGGAATTCCCTACACCTTTGGTGGGGATATTAACCCTCAGAATATTATTCATATATCAGAAATATACGTCTTATATCCCCATAAATTAAAAAAATTATATAAAGTGTAAAAAACTAAAAAAAATAAATTTAAAAAATGTAATTGGGCGGACCACGCCTATATTTAAAATTTTGAAAGGCTAATATTTCATAGATTTGAATTTAATAATTTACGGATCAAATTTCCACTATGAAAACCCGGGAAATAATGAAAAAAAAAAAGTGGGCGGATTACGCTCATTTTTGGACCACATATTTTTAGGTGAATTCTAACAATACCTTTTAAATTTTATAACTATACCTTGAATACTTTTCGAGTTATTAGTTCCGAAAAAGTTATATAAAATTGACTTGTATGGGAGGTGGGCGTGTCCGTTGACCGATTTGGCTCATTTTCAAACTCAGTTCCTACTTTTGGATAAAATATATTGAGACGAAATTTCATCGCATTCTGATTAGTATTTCTCAAGTTATTCTGTATTCGGACAGCAAGACAGCAAGACAGCAAGACAGCAAGACGGACAGACAGACAGACAGACGGACATGGCTAAACGGACTCGGGTAGTGATGCTGATCAAGAATATATATACTTTTCCATAAAGGACACGCCTCCTAAGGGGCGTTACAATATATGCACAAAGTTAATATACCCTGTACCTCATAGGTGTAGGGTATAAAAACTATATCCTATAAATATAATAAATCTATTTGTTCGTTTGTTCGTTTGTACGTTTGAACGTTTGTACGTTTGTTCCGCTTATCCGGCTAAACGGCTGATCCGATTTTCTTGAAATTTTTACCACAGATGCGGTATGGGTTGGAAGGAATGATAGGCTATATATGGTCGGGATTGGACAAATAGGCGTGGCACCTCCCATACAACCTAAATTTCAATACTAAAACTCATCACACTAAAATTCACCACACAGTAAAACGCACCACACAAAAACGCACCACACAAAAACGCTCCACACAAAAATGCAACACACTAAAATTAACCACACTAAAACTCACCACTCTAAAATTCACTACACTAAAACTCACCACACTCAAATTCACCACACTAAAACTCACCACACCTTAATTCACCACACTAAAACTCACCACACTAAAATTTCACAACACTAAAACTCACCACACTCAAACTCATCACAGTAAAATTCACCTCACTAAAACCCACCACAGTATAATTCACCACACTAAAACTCACCACACTTAAATTTCACGACACTAAAACTCACCACACTAAAACTCACCACACTAAAACTCACCACACTAAAACTAACCGCACTAAAATTCACCACACTAACTCTCACCACACAAAAATGCACCACACAAAAATTCACCACACTAAAACTCACCACACTAAAATTTACCACACCAAAACTCACTACACTAAAACTCACTACACCAAAACTCACCACACTACAACTCACCACACCAAAATTCACCACACCTAAACTCACCACACCGAAACTCACCACATTAAAACCCACCACACTAAAACTTCTACTGGGAAAACTCTACGGGGAAGAATTCTACGGGAAAGAATTCTACCGGGAACAATTCTACCGGGAAGAATTCTACGAGAAAGCGTTCTATGGGGAGAAAATCTATGGGGAATAACAGTCTGAGAAAGAATTGTCTATGAGAAAAATTGTTTTAGCGGAGAATTATTTTTGTTTTGTTTACTACATTTATAAAACCAATAACAAAAACGTCCACAGTGAAGCATGTGTCCATGATATAAATAATAAAAATGTTTTTTATATTAATAAAATCGCTCCATACCTTTGAATTCACAAAATCTTGGCACGTGTCGTGTACGGGTCCAGCTAGTCATTAAATATAGTAATCATAAAAAGCATTTAATCGACAAATTTAAATTTCAGCAATCATTATGCAATATTATGGTATCATAATTATTTGGAAACTCACATTATTAATGCAATTTTTAAAACAGGCAAACTATTTATTTTCATTTATCCATCTTCTTCTATATATATAAAAGAACAAGTCCTGATTGACTGACTGATCGATCAACGCCCAGCGCAAACCCTTAGACTTAGGAACATGGAATTTGGATGTTCATCTCCCAATGTTCATCTCCCGCGCACTAAGGCGGGATTTTTTGAAATTCGCCCCATAAGGTACAAAAATGGGTGTGGCAAGCTTGAACTTTTAATTGCAAATATGTGTGTACTTATGATAGCCACAGTCATGAAATTTAGCCCACTGATGTATATTATGGTTACTTGTCATTTTCCTAAATGTGGGTAGGATTGGACCCCGGACTGTGGTACCTTCCATACAACCAAAACATTAAAATTGCTATAACTCCTGACATACTAAGGGTAGAGATATAAAAATCGAATCAAATATTCATATTTAAAACTTCGACCGTCGCATAGAATGTGAGCGGGATTGGACAACGGGGTGTGGCACTTTCCTTATAACTAAAACAGCAAAATTACTATAACTCCTGACCTACTAAGAGCAGTGTTGTCAAAATCGAAGCAAAGGATCATATTAAATATTGTAATCTTCACGTATAATGTGAACGGGATTGGACAAAGGGCGTGGCACGTGAGCGGTACTAAAAAGGCCAAAAGGGAATCTTAATCCTCTTTTCCTAAATCTGAATTTTCTTGAACTTTTCAAAAATGTAAACATCGATTTCTCAGTAATTATTGACAGCTAATTGAATTATGTCTCGTCCGTAACTTTGAGTATCAAAAGTGTAAAAATACAGCATAAAAAATATCTTTTTTTTTTTTTTTAAATAGTAAAAAAAAATTAAAAAACTAAAAAAAAACATCTGGAAATTTTAATAGTACAGCACTTTACATTTCGTAATAATGATTATTAATATTGTCATATATAAAATTATTTTTAGCAAAAAATCGTTGTGCAAATTTCCATACGGAATGTTTGGAATTATGCTACGATTTATTACGAAATAACTGTAAACTTTAGGAACAAATTGTCTATATACAAAAATAAAGTAAATTGTCTCAGCTATGTTCAGAGATAATTCAAAAAAATATATATATTATACACAAAAAGTATTTTTAGAATAAAAACCCTACAAAGATTTTTTGTCCCGTCCGGAATTTTTCTGTGATTTATTATGAAAAAACTATATATTTTAGGAACAAAGTTTAAATATACAAAGAAAACATATAATTTCAACTATATTTTTAAATATTTTAAAAAAATCATTTGTACGCAAAGTTTGCTGACTTGTTGGCATTTCCATAAGAAACTTGATACCGGCACTTCCGTTTTTGGTCCGTCCTGAAAGACATCTATTTAATTTATATCTTTGCATCTACCGTGTAGAATTCTCTAATGTTTTGCAATTGTTTAGTCCTATTTAAATACTAATTGAGCAAAAAAAATAATCAAGTAAATTCATGAATTTTGCTTCGAAATATTAAATTTTGAAGCGTACGAATGTTCCGTGCTCCAATAAATGCCATACAAAAAAAAATTAAATGATTAAAACGATGCACATGGTTGGCACAATCATTATTTTCACATGGTAAATGTATTAATAGTTTATTAATATTTCTAAATCTAAACTATGTTAAACTACATATAATAAAGGGTTTTTCAATAACAGCGCTACAAAAGTTTTTTCAGGGGTTTTTCAAGAGGGACGCTACAAAAGTAGAGTGACAGGGATAGCAAACGGCTCCATATTTCTTGCCGCTCTTTTGACATTTCTCTTCAGTAAGGTTTGCCATTTCACTATGGAAAGATATACGAGCCACCAACGAGTCGAAATTATTAAAATTTACTACCGAAATTCGAATTCGTATATCTTTCCATCATGAAATGGCAAACTATACTGAAGAAAAATGTCAAAAGAGCGGCAAGAAATATGGCGTCGTTTGCTATCCCTGTCTGTCTACATTTGTAGCGTCCCTGTTGAAAAACCCTTTATTTATTTAAAACTATAGTATTTGTAGTAATCAATATTTTATTTTAACCAACTATAATGCAGACAATGTGTATAAGTCTTAAAAGTATTAAAAAAAAACAGGATAAATTGTAACAATTATTATAGTAACTAACGGTAATTTACAATATTATATTTTAGTCACAACTATTGTTTGTAGTAACCATATTAATCATTTCAATCAAACTAAAATTCAAAAAGAATATCCCATTATGTCAAGCATTTCGAAATCGTTGCGAGATCAATGCGAGAAGAAATTATCATTTAAACCAACAATAGTTCAGATATAGTGATATTACACTACCCAACACAATTTTTAACATAGACATCCCAACCATTTGTATACTCAGTTTTTTTTTCCTAATACGTAACGTTTATGAGAAAATTACAATCATAATAATTAATCTTGTAACTGCAATATAAGATTTCTTGTCAGAACACTGAATTATAGTAATCATATTAATTTCAACCAATTATAATTCAGCAATATTATCAAAATTAAGTACATAAATATAAAATACAGAATCAACAAATGTTTGTCACAATAATATTGTTTCATTATTAAAGCTTGTTTATTTAATATAGTTGAATAAATTTAAAATTTAACCAATTAACATGCAGCAATTGGTGACCATAATTGCACACAATAATAATAGCAGCAAACAAATAACATAAAATTTCTTATCGCTGCTAATTAAAATCATCATAAAAATCCGCAATAAAAGCCGAGAGTTGAAGTTTTTTTCTGTTTTTTTTTTTTTAAGCCACCGGATATTTCAAGGCACGCTCGTTTTTGCAGCTTTTTAACCGCGTAAAACCATAAAATTTAATAAAGAAAACGTTGCTGTTGTGGTGCAACAAAAATACAAAAAAAAAATAGAAGAAGAAGGGGAATTTAACATCTGGCAACGCCGCAACGCAGCCGCAGTGTTTTGGAAATTGTTTCATGCTGCAGCGTTTTTGTTGCTGCTACTGTTGTTAATGTTGTTGCTGATATTGGTGGTGATGATGTTGGTGTAGTTGCTATTGGTGATGTTGTTGTCGTGATGCTGTAATTGTTGTATTGCGCTTGCCAGTTTTCAGCAATTGCTAAAGTATGAAAAATGGATGAAAGAAAAAAGGGCTAAAACAAGTAGCAAAAAAAGTAGTAAAAAAAGTTGCAAAAAAAACGTTAAAAAAAAAGTTGCAAAAAATGTATAAAAAATTGTTTATTATTTTATGTCCGCTGGGAAGGCACTCCGGAGAGCCACGCCAAAAACTATGTATACAAGAGCAACAATAAGTGCAACAACAGGAGCAACAGCGTTACAACATCCGACTGCAACGATTTGTAAAATTAAGAAACTGTTTTGTAAATGTGTATCGGTGCGTCTGTCCGTCTTTTTATCCTGCCATCTATGCGCGTTGCGTTGCGTTACATCCGCTGTTATTATGGCGCGCAATACAATCCATTAAATGTAGCTTTTCCGCGTTACTCCGCATAACTCTACCCGTTACCCGGCACCCAAAGACGCTTCGTTGGTAACCACTGCACTTTTGCCACGAAAACCCGCGAGATTTTCGTTGGTTTTTGTTGCGCTGCACCATAAAATAAATTACAAACCGACAATTTTTATATTCTTTAGTAGCTAAAAAGTAGAGTGGGAGCAGAGTATCCAAAAGAGAGCAAAATTTAAAATATTTAATGGGGAAAAGTAAAGTAATGGAAGGGGGAGGGAGAATAGAATAGAAACTGAAGTACAAAAATATAGGGTACTAGAAATCGTATTGGTATTATTAAAAATGTTTTTGGTAAAATGTTATTTAGGAGCAGAATATAGATTAGGAGTTTTTATAGTTTAGGATTAAGTTATAGAAAGAATAATAGGAGTTAAAGTAGGAAGAGACAGTAATAAATGAGTAATTAGGAAAGAGAAAGTCAAAAATAAAATCAGTGTTATAGAAAACATAATAGGAATAAAAGTAGGAAAAGACAGTAATAAAGGAGTAATTTGGAAAGAGGAAGTCAAAAAATAAAATCAGAGTTATAGAAGCATAATAGGAGTAAAAGTAGGAAAAGACAATAATAAAGGAGTAATTAGGATAGAGGAAGGCAAAAATAAAATCAGAGTTATAGAAGCATAATAGGAGTAAAAGTAGGAAAAGACAATAATAAAGGAGTAATTAGGATAGAGGAAGGCAAAAATAAAATCAAGTCAAAAGTTAAAAAGTAGTGGAAGGTTAGCAAAAAGTAAAATAGAAGTATAAAGTAAAAATATATTTAAAAGAAAAGCGAAGTAAAATGCAGAATGGAGCCGAAAATAGTTTAAAAGTAAATGAAATTTGTATAATGTTAAATGGGAGTATAATGAATGTTTAAAAATAAAATAGGAGTAAAATATGACATAGGAGCAAGTGGCAAAATTCAATTGGCAAATATTATAAAAAAAGTAAAAATAAAGATAGCAGCAAAGAGTAAAATGGGAGTTAGGCTAAATTAGATGAGAGTACAAAAAGATGAATATTTAATTTCAAAAGCCATATATAAAATTTGGTTTGGATAGTATAAAATGTGGTTAGAATATATAAATATTAAACATATTTGTTAAGTTTAATTGCTGTGAAGCATCTTGGCATATCAAAAGTATGTACGATAAGAGCTAAAAATTTATAAAGAGTATTTTATATTAAGAGCAATAAAGAGTTAAGTCAATTCAAAGAATTTCAACAAAGTAACAGTGTAAAGTAAAATATGATTTTGAATAAAATCAATAATTTCATTGTATTTAAAATTGCTTTGAGTCAAAAATGTTAGAAGTTAAATAAAGAATATATTATATTAAGAGCAATAAAGAGTTAAGTGGATTCAAAGAATTTCAACAGCTTAACAGTCTAAAGTAAAATATAATTTTGAATAAAATCAATAATGTCAGTTCAGAGTTAAACAATACATTGTATTTAAAATTGCTTTGAGTCAAAAATTGAATAAAGAGTATTTTATATTGAGAGCATAAAGAATTAAATAGCTGCAAAAAATTTCAACAGTGAAACAGTCTAAAGTAAAATATAATTTTGAATAAACTCAATAATGTCAATTGAGAGTTAAGCATTACATTGCTTTGAGTCAAAAATGTTAGACGTTGAATAAAATGGGAGCAAATAATTTATAAAAAGTAAAACATTTGAACAGAGTGAAAGTATAAAAAGTTATAGAGTTTTAAATTAAGTCAATAATGACACATGGGCGTTAAAAATACATTAGATTATATTGAAGCTAATGAATGAAAAATTGCTTTCAATCTAAATTAGTTTTGTGTCATAAATTGATATAAAAAGTAATTAAGGAACATGCTTGATTAAAATTCAAATAATTTTTGTCAAAATAAAAAGGGATGATAGCAATTTATTGGGAGTATTTTAGGTTGGCAGTAAACAAATTTGATTGGCTGCCGAGAGGAAGCATCGTACAGAATAACATTGTTTCTACATTTTGATGTTACAGTCGAGGAGATATAAAACAAATACCTTTTGGCTCATATTTCAATAAATCGGCGACTATACAATTCGTTATTAGAAGCAACCTAATTAGGAGTATTTGAGATTAAAATGCATAATTTGAGCTAACGTATATTAGCTTTAGAGTAACAGCAGGTTTTCGGAGCAATACATTAAAAAATATAGAGTAAAATGTACAAAAAGTGCTGACATTTTCGGTGCAATCAAAAATGTGAACGGGCTACAAGTGCGTTGGGAGCAAAATGTCAGTCGCGAGTAAAAAAAATTGCATTGTGGATATAAAGAGTATTGGGAGCTTCACAAACTAATGGGTGCAGTAGAAAAACAATAAAATACTTGGGAACAAAAAAAACGCACACATAAAACAAAGAATGCAATAAATTTATAGAGCAACATTTTCTTGTGCTTTCGCGAGAGTTTTTTTCTAATTTTTTTATTTTGGTTTTTATATTGTTAATATTTTCTTTAGGTTTCTGGCGTACATTTTATGTAGCTACTTTTTCGGATGTTGATACTTTTTCAAATGCTCTTGTTTTTGGATGCCACTATTTTTTGTTCGTGTTGCCGCATTTGCTGCATTTGTTCCAAGCCTTTTCACATTTTGTGGCACTTGTCTTAGCCCGTACGACATGAAGAAGATGAATGTTGGCAAATGAGAAGATCTCCACGCTCTGATGGTTAAATAAACAAAACATCGAAAGGGTTTTGTATTTATTTAGTTTGGCGCTGGTTGTTGTTGTTAAGTTTTTTTTTTGTTTTAATGTAACAAAGAATTTTGATTAAGATTGATATTTTGTGTTATCGTTTTAAATTCTAAAAAATGCATTTTTGCAAAATTTTACGCTCATTTAAGTGTGGCCTTAAATTGGTTGAAACCACAATTGAAAATTTTACTTTTTTACACAAAAATAAAACTGCAAGAGTTCATTTACTGTGGGCATGTATTTATAGCACACAGAAGCAAGTGTGACCGTTATATATGATATATGAGTCGATTCAGTAATGTTCCTCTGTCCGTCTATATGTCTGTTGAAATCACGTTAACATGAAAACAAAATGAGCTAGATAAATGAAACTCAGAATTTAAATTGCAGATATACTTGTGCTTTTCGGTATTAAAAATGAACGTGATCGGTTGATTTGTGTCCCGTGACGAAGCTATTTTGTACATAAAATTCATCTACTCCTAAAATATATGAAAGAATATCACTTCACCGTACCAAGTGAATTTGTTTAAAAAGACACCAATTCAAAAAAAACAAAATTTTTTACCCTAAACACGAAATTCGGTACAGCTAGCTATCCGTGCAATTAAACCCCCTTTTCAATAAACAAAATTTCCAAAAGTGGTAACACTCCCAAAAACAAAAATGAACACGTTTTGTGGCATATTTATACAAAAGATTTAAAAAAGTTTGTTTTTTCCCAAATAAACTAATCGAAATTTGTACTTTGCGTACAACTTCCACAAAATTAGAAGAAACTTTTGGAAATTTAATAAACCGTTCAACCAAAAATATAAACGCAACAGAAACCCACTTAATTATCTGTAATTATTGAATAATTCAATTGAAACTAAAAAAGAAGAGTTAAAACAAAAGTTGAAAGAAAATTTTAAAAGGGCGACGAAACATCTCGTGGTAACCATGATGTCGAAGTTCTAAGAAAAAAAAAACAATTTTCATAATAATACAAAATTATTTTCCACACTATCAGCGACCAATAAAACAATTTTACTTTCAGTTATAGTAACTGTTGGACAACAACATAAACAAAAATAGGCCACTAAAGTTTGAGACATCTTCATGACTACCACACACTCACAGAAAGCGTTACCAATGTTATGATTAAGTTTATCAACAAAACTTGTGAATTATGTAGAGAGCGAAGAGAAAGTATCCCCACTTTTGAAAGTACGAAAAAAAAATACATCATTCAAATTTCCAGCAAACTCTATACACGTAAAGAAAAATTTCGTTTCTCACAAAAGTAAATTTACAAAAAAAAAGCGTTTCTTTTACAGTTAACGAACTTTGCAACAAACGAAAATACTTCAAAGTTCATTTGGAACGCTTTTAATACGCTAAAATTGCAAGACTCCTGCAGTGAGACCAAAATCGAACTGCCGATGCAAGAACATGAATGATCCTACAAGACCAAGACTGATTATTCAAAAATAATATTGTATAATACTATATACAAATAATACTATTGATGCAGAAACAAGAACTACCCAACAAGTAGGAGACTACCATGTCTTGGCACACTAGGGATGAGCAAACATGCAATACTCTTGTTCGAAAATCAGTTCTTAAATATAGCAAAACTCTTGCAGCAAGAATAAAACTGACCCTCTAAGAACAAAAACGACCTTCCGATGAAAGAACAAGATCGATCTGCCAGTGCATGCACTACTTTGCAAGAATACGACTTCTATGCTAAATACACAAGACTCTGTAAGAATAAGATGGACGGTCCGGTGCAAGAACAAGAAAGACCTTGCTAAAACAAGACTGCAATTGCAAGAATAAGACTTATCTATGCAAGGACAAGACTGAGCAAGAGCATATATAAACAAGTTCGTATACAAGACTCTTGCAGCAAAAGCAAGACTATTTCTGAAAGAACAAGATCGAAGTACTAGTACAAATCTGACCAAGAAGAAATAAAAGAATATTGCAACAAGAACACGACTGATTTTATAATAAAATCTACCTGCCGTTGCAAGAACAAGTACAACCTTCAAGATCGATTTCCATAAGAAAAAGATTGACATGCCGATGCAAGAACAAGTACGACCATCCTTGAAAGAGATTGACCTCTCGAGGGCAAGCACAAATTCGACCAAGTGCGAATGCAAGACTCTAAAGGAATAAGATTGACCTGTCGATGCAGGTCAATGAGTACGATGAGTACGAATGCAAGATACAGAATAAATATGACTGGACCGGAAGGAACAAGACTTGTCTATGCAAGAACAAGAGCTACCCCCAACTGTAAGAATAATTACGATCACGTTCGAATACAAGACTCTTGCAGCAAGAACAAGACTGATTCTGGAAGAACAAGATTGACCTGTCGATGCAAGAACAACTACGACCATCCAATAATAAAATAGACCTTCCGATGCAAGAAAAAACTCGACTAATTACGAATTCATACGACGAATTTCGAAAACAAGACTATTGCTGCAAAAACAATACTGATTTCTGTAAGAAGAAGATCGACCTGTCGATAGAAAAATAAGTACGACCATCCAATTATAATATCGACCTGCCGATGCAAGAACAAGTCTAACCTTCAAAGAACACAATTGACCTGCGGATGCAAGAAGAAATTCGTCTAAATACGAATGTAAACCTTTGCAGCAAGAGCGACTGAATCTACAAAAACAAGATTGTCTTGCCGATGTAATAAAAAGTACAACAAGTACGATACAAGATCCTTGCAGAATTAACATGATTGAACCTTCTATGCAAGATCATGATTGACCCTCAACTGCAAGAACAAAAATAACCAAGTTAAAATTCAAGACTCTTGCAGCAAGAACAAGGCTGATTCTGTAAGAACATGATGAATGGAAGAATGGTAATGGAAGACTATAGCAGCTAAAACAAGACTAATTCTGTAAGAGTAATATCGACCATTCGATGTAAGAATATGTACGATCATCCAATAATAAGATCCACATGCCGATGTAAGTACCAATTCGACCAAGTACGAATGCAAGACTCGTTCAGCAGGGATACGATTGAATCTACTAGATTAACCCATCGATGCAATAACAAGTATGACGAGTACGAATGGAAGATACTTGCAGAATAAACTTGACTGAACCCGCAAATACAAGACTTTCCTATACAAGAAGGTTCAAGAACTAATACGACCAAGTTCGAATACAAGACTCTTGCAGCAGGAACAAGACTGATTCTCTGAAGACAATATCGACATGTCGATGCAAGAACAAGTAAGACCGTGCAATAATATGATCGACCTGCCGATGTTAGATCCTATTCGATCAAGTACGAATGCAAAACTCTTGCAAAAGAAATAAGATTGAATCTGCAAGATTAACCCGACGATGCAATAACAAGTATGACGAGTACGAATAGAAGATACTTGCAGAATAAACCTAACTGAACCCGCAAGAACAAGACTTGCCTATACAAGAAGATTCAAGAACAAATACGAGCAAGTTCGAATACAAGACTCTTGCAGCAAGAACAAGACTGATGCTGTAAGAACAAGATTGATATCGATGCAAGAACAAGTACGACCGTGCAATAATAAGATCGACCTGCCGATGCAAGTACAAATCTGATCAAGAACAAATACAATAGGTAATATTGCAACAAGAGCACGACTGATGATAAGATATACCTGCCAATGCAAGTACAACCTTTTAAGAACAATATCGAATTCCATAAGAAAATGAAAACCGGCAGATGCAAGAACAAGTACGTCCAACCTGCCGATGCAAACACAAATTCCACCAAGTGCGAATGCAAGATTCTTGCAGCTTAAACAATACTGAATCTACAAGAACCAGACTTGTCAATGCTATAACAAGTACTACAAGTACGAATGCAAAATACTTGCAGAATAAACATGACTGAACATGCAAGAAAAATTCTTTCCAATGCAAGAACAAGACTGACCCGCAAGTGCAAAAACAAATACGACCAAGTTCGAATACAAAACTCTTGTAGCAAGAAGAAGACGACTGATTCTGTAAGAACAAGATCGGCATGTCGATGCAAGAACAAGTGCGATCATCCTTGAATAAGATCGACCTGCCGATACAAGAACAAATTCGACGAATACAACACTCTTGCAGCAAGAATGCAAAATTCTTGCAGTATAAACAGTACTGCAAGAACAAGCACAAATACTAACTTGTGAACAATGTCAATCAATTTGGACAATTTCATCAACTAATTTGTGGAGAATTTCGTTTTAAACCAAATGAATTTGGTTGTCAAAATTAACTTCAACTTATTTCAATATCAAGTCATAAAAACAATTTCTGTATGTGATATTGTCTTAGTCCATATCCTTCAAATTTTTCATTTTTTAAAATTTTTCATTTGTCATAAACGATTTTTTTTCGTTCTGTGTACAAAACCCCCATGCAAAACCCTACGAAAATTCTATGCGTCATGAACAACAACAAAGAAAACCGCGTCCACGAAGCATAAAGCGGCAAGTTTTGCGTTTCGTTAACAAAACTTGTTAAGTGAACGACCAAAGGACGAAAGAAGCAGCGCATACTGGACAAGGATGAGAAAAATGACTGGTTCGGTTGGCATGACTGCATTTTATGCGGTGCGCTTGGTTAGGCTGCCTTACTTTGAAATACTAACTCGAAAAGGAAAGCACTGAAAATGAAGAAGAAGTTGAAAATAAGACATAAAAGAATAATAAGGAAAAACTAAAAGAGAAAGCAGCACAAGAAGAGGAAGCTGAATAAGAAACTGAAATTATTAAGATTATGAATAAGAGGTTGAAATAAAAATGGAAACGGTGTAAAAAAAATGCGGCACGAAACAGTTTTCGCTTCTAATTTAATTCACAAATTTACATTTCTTTTTTTCATTTTTTTTTTTATTTTCTTTTTTATATATTATCCCCATTTACAAATGAAATATATTTTTGAATACTACATTTTATTTTATGGCCACTAAGATTAACATCTTTGCATTTACCTCTCTATGTCACTGCATTACCGTCATTTCATATTTTTTTCCGTTTGTATAACATTTTTTCCACTTTCTTCTGAAGTAGTATGAAATTTCTTTCGTTTTTATGAATTTTCATTCAATGACCTTTTGTCCACGCAAATCAGTATTATTTTTTTTTTTTTTTGTATTTGGTTTGGCTGACTGTTTGGCTGACTGTCAGGCGTTTTACAACAAAGCTTTTGATCATTGTGAAGATTTTTCCAATTAAATTATAGACAATTCATAAAAAACAATCTCTATTTTGTTTATGCTAATCTTATAGAGATTTTTGGCAGAATTATTTAGCACTAGCTGGACCCGTGCACGACTCGTGCCAAGATTTTCTGAATTCAAAGATATGGAGCGATTTTATTAATATAAAAAACATTTTATTATTTATATGAGGGGCCCGTGCTTAGCTGTTGAAATTTTTTTATTGGTTTTATAAATGTGGTAACCAAATAATTCTCCGCCAAAACAACTTTTCTCAAAGACAATTTTTTCTCAGACTGCGCTTCTCCGCAGAATTATTCACAGTAGAAATCTTCCCATTAAAATCCACATAGAACGCTTTCCCGTAGAATTCATCCCGGTAGAATTGTTCCCGGTAGAATTCTTTCCTGTAGAATTCTTCCCCGTAGAGTTTTTCCCAGTAGAAGTTTTAGTGTGGTGGGTTTTAATGTGGTGAGTTTCGGTGTGGTGAGTTTAGGTGTGGTGAATTTTGGAATGGTGAGTTTAATTGTGGTTAGTTTTGGTGTGGTGAGTTTTAGTGTGGTGAGATTTAGTGTGGTGAATTTGAAGGTGGTGAGTTTAAGTGTGGTGTTTTTAAGTGTGGTGAGTTTTAGTGTGGTCAATTATAGTGTGGTGGGTTTTAGTGTGGTGAATTTTAATGTGGCTTGTTTAGTGTGGCGAGTTTTAGTGTGATGAATTTTAATGTGATGAATTTTATTGTGGTGAGTTTTAGTGTAGTGAATTTTAGGGTGGTGAGTTTTAGTGTGATTAATTATAGTGTGGTGGGTTTTAGTGTGGTGAATTTTAGAGCGGTGAGTTTTAGTGTGGTGAGTTTTAGTGTATCGAAATTTGAGTGTAGTGAGTTTTAATGTGGTGAGTTTAAAAGTGGTGAATTTTAATGTGGTGAAATTTGAGTGTAGTGAGTTTTAGTGTGGTGAGTTTTAGAGTGGTGAAATTTAAGTGTGGTGAGTTTAAGTGTGGTGAATTTTAGTGTGTTGAATTTTTGTGTGGTGAGTTTTAGTGTGGTGAGTTTTTGTGTGGTGAGTTTTAGTGTGTTAAGTTTTAGTGTGGTAAAATTTTAGTGTGGTGAGTTTTAGTATGGTGAATTTTAGTGTGGTGAGTTTTAGTGTGGTGAGTTTTAGTGTGGTGAGTTTTGGTGTGGTGAGTTTTAGTGTGTTGAATTTTTGTGTGGTCAGTTTAAGTGTGGTGAGTTTTAGTGTGGTGAGTTTTAGTGTGGTGAGTTTAAGTGTGGTGAGTTTTAGTGTGGTGAGTTTTAGTGTGGTGAGTTTAAGTGTGGTGAGTTTTAGTGTGGTGAGTTTTTGTGTGGTGAGTTTTAGTGTGGTGAGTTTTTGTGTGGTGTTTTTTTTTGTATTTGAGTTTTTTGTTTCATGTTCGTAGCTGGTGAAAGTGCCGAGTTATATCGTGTTTAGGTTGCATGGGAGGTGCCACGCCTCTTTGTCCAATCCCGCCCATATATATCCTATCATTCCTTCCAGACCATACAGCATCTGTGGTAAAAATTTCAAGAAAATCGGATCAGCCGTTTAGACGGAGAAACGGAACAAACGTGATTGCTTTTGTTTTTGTATTTTTGCTTTTGTTTTGTTTTGTTTTGTGCTTTTGCTTTTTTGTTTTTAAATTTTTTTTTTGTATTTAAGTTTTTTGTTTCATGTTCGTAGCTTGTGAAAGTGCCGAGTTATATCGTATTGAAAGTTTAGGTTGTATGGGAGGTGCCACGCCTCTTTGTCCAATCTCGCCCATATATAGCCTATCATTCCTTCCAGACCATACCGCATCTGTGGTAAAAATTTCAAGGAAATCGGATCAGCCGTTTAGACGGAGAAGCGGAACAAACGTACAAACGTACAAACGTACAAACGAACAAACAGATTTATTATATTAATAGGATGAATCAAAGGTTGAAATGTAAAATATTTAAATTATGGGCCTTTTGAATTCTTATCAAAACGTTTGTATTTTTTAAATAATTGTAAAAACGAATTAAGATATTTAATTATTTTTTTTTTGAAAAATTTAATTTTTCACATTTGCATTAAGATAACTCTTTAATTTTGTAAACGTGATTTCAACATATGTACGTACAAACAGATAGACGGACATCGCTAAATTAATTTACGATTAATCTATCTATATAAATAAACCTTTAAAAACAGCAAAATCAAAAAACAAAAGCAAAATAAAAAAAAAACAAAACCACAAAATCAAAAACACAAAAACCAAAAATACAGAAAAAAAAGCAAAATTCAAACAAAAAAAGCAAAAATACAAAAATACAAAAATTAAAGCAAAGACTCAAAACAAAAGCATGAACACAAAATCAAAATAATAATAAAAAGCGAAACCAAAACACACAAAAATAATGTCAAAAATACAAAAACAAAAGAAAAATAGAAAATAAAAAACAAAAACACAAAAGAAAAAATGCAAAATTTAAAACACAAATCCACAAAAAATTAAAGCAAAAACAAAAGTCAAATTTCAAACAAAATCAAAAGCAAAAACAGAAGCAACCAAATACAAAAAAATTAAAATCAAAAAAATTGCAAAAACAAAAAAGGAAAAAAAAATTTAATTATCAACAGCTATTAAAAACCTCCATTGCGTAGCCCGGGTACCAAATACTAGTAATATAAATATACTAGTAAAGAGTTTTTCAATAAGAGCTCTACAAACGTTTTTTTTTAAATAAAACAAAAACGGCCATGGCCACCACGGGCACGCTTGCAGAAGTCCAGACGCTGAACCCAATTTTCGACGGTTTTCAAGCATAAATCGACTGATACTGCTGCAATTTCACGTTCGATATTCGTACGAAGTTCATCAATCGTCGCTGGCTTGTTGGCATAGACCATAGACTTGACGTAGCCCCACAGGAAATAGTCTAACGGCGTCAAATCGCACGACCCAGGCGGCCGTTCTACTGGACCATTTCGTGAGATAACACGTTCTCCAAACTTGGTTTCCAATAAATTGATTGTGGCATTCGCTGTGTGGCTTGTGGCGCCGTCCTGTTGGAACCACATGTCCTCCAAGTCCATATCATCCAATTGGGGCCAAACATATTCGTTTATCATTAAAGAGTTGCGATTCCCATTCACAGTAACGTGCCGGTCTTGATCATCACGGAAGAAGTACGGCCCAATGAGGCCGCCGGCCCATAAACCGCACCAAACCGTAATTTTTTCGGGATGCAATGATGACTCATGGAGTACGTGTGGATTGCTGTCTGACCAATTACGCATATTTTGTTTATTGACGAAGCCATTCAGCCAGAAATGAGCCTCATCGCTGAAGATGATTTACCGAATCATTTTCAAGTTGTTGCTCAGCCCAATTCACGAACATACGACGCTTCTGGTGGTCAAACGGCTTCAGTTCTTGCATCAATTTGATTTTGTAAGGATGTAGGCCAAGATCTTTTCACAAAATTCGCCACAAGAACGTCACAGAGATGCCCAACGCTTGAGAACGACGTGTGAGAGACACATTTGGGCTTCCTTCAACTGAAGCCACAGCGGTATCAATATACTCGACACTACGGGCACTTCTTTGTCTCACTGGCACGGGAACATTTTGTACTGTGCCTGTGGATTCAAATTTTTCCACTAGACGCTCAATTGTTGATCTGTTGGGACGATTATGACGACCATAAATTGGACGTAGCGCTCTTAACGTTGAGGCCACTGACTAGTAAATTTTAATAATTTCGACTCGTTGTTGGCTCGTATATCTTTCCATCATGAAATGGCAAACCTTACTGAAGAGAAATGTCAAGAGAGCGGCAAGAAATATGGCGTCGTTTGCTGTCCCTGTTGCTCTACTTTTGTAGCGTCCCTGTTGAAAAATCCTTTAATATAAATATACCTCCTTTCGTACTCAGAAGGAGGTTCTCGGTGTTACAGACAGATGAGCAAAGAAATATACTTTTTTCGCAGCGTAGAGTTTATTAATAATTATTTGTAAACCATTTATTTTTTTTTAAGTAAATAGTATTGTTATTAATAGTATAGTAAATATTAAAATTTAGAAAATATATCATACAAATTATAGTATTTTATTATTGAAATTAGTCAATAGCATAAATAATAATAAATGAAATACAATAAAACACTTAACACTTTTTTTTTTGCATTATATAAAAATATTTAAAGTTTGTAAACTATTAAATCAATAACTTTCCTATTTTAATCTGCTTTAATGCGGTTTAGTTGGATTTTTTCTCAGTGTATAGAAAATAATTTCATTTGTTTCTTTTAATTTTTGAAGAAATTTAAAAATTTTTAGTGGACATTAATTTTTATTATTATTTGCTTGTTTAAAATCTGTACAAGCCATATTTATTGCAGCCTAAAAGTATGCCATACTTTTTAACTTGTACAAATCAAAACCGTTTCGTATGTTTTTGAACCGTTTAATATACACACAAGATATGGTTTAAGACTGAACTAAGTTTTGTCATTTGCTTAATTTTTATTTAAATAAATCACAAATGAAAATATGTATTAAGCAAAAATGTATATATTAAAATTAATACAATTTCTTAAAAAAAAAACATTTTCAAAATTTTTAAAATAAAAAAAAAAAAAAAAATGAAATTTCAATTTTGAATTATTAATTGAA
The DNA here is from genome assembly GCA_951804985.1 of Dryomyza anilis. NCBI lineage: Eukaryota > Metazoa > Arthropoda > Insecta > Diptera > Dryomyzidae > Dryomyza > Dryomyza anilis. The sequence goes on along the minus strand of OX638131.1, from coordinate 98,133,164 downwards.
TTATCATTTTTAAATTTGAACCATTATGCAACCACTTTGGCAATTTATAATGTATTAAGAGAGTCGCTCCAAAACCGGTTGTTTTCGCTAGTGTTTTATGTTTTTTACAGTAAAATATCAGCAACACGGAATAGAGATTTGTTGCGTCAACCAACATATTCGGTTCTCTAACCGTTTAGTCTGTTGTTATTGTCAAAACAAAAAGTGGTGTAGTTTGGACTACATTGGGAGTGTGTATAGGCTAATATTTCAAGCGCCAATCGCGAACAAATATGTAGACAACTCGATTTAACCGAATGAAGTTAGTTAGATAGTATAACTAACTTTTTCGTTCTTCCAACCTTATGCCAAAAGATTATTTTTCTATGTGCACACAGAATAGATTTTCGTTACGTTAACCAAATTATTTGGTTCTCTCAACCACTTAGTCGGTTGTTATTGTCAAAAATAAAAGAGTTGTAGTTTATACTGCAACTAATTTCGAACTGTTTTAGAACAATTTAATACAGATTTAAAGTCATTGGGAGTTTGTATAGACTAATGTTCAGGCTAATAAGGCAATCCGTCAACAAATTTGTAGACACTTTGATTTAATCGAATGAAGTTAGGAAGAACTAAAATGTTTTTTTTTTTTTTTTGGAATATCTACTAAGATTCACAGCACTCTGACAGACTATGTCCATTGTACTGTGAAATCTATTCCCTACAATTTTGTGGTTAATATCACCACGAGCGCCCATGCCTAAGCCGGGATTCGAACCCGAGACCTTCAGAATGCAAGTCCAGCGCGTTACCTCTGGACTGCTGAGGCCGGAAAAAGTTAATTGACCAACTTTTTCGTTCTTCCAACCTCATGTCAAAAGATGAGTTTTCTGTTTACTACTTTTTTGTTCGAAGATTGAAATACGTTCACATCACCAGTAGAGCTATATATAATGAAAGAAAATTTTAAACATAAAAGAATAATTTAAAGTCATGATATACGCACGATGTATGGAAATACGATCCCACGAACCGAATAAGCAAGCACGCGTTGTGATGAATCAATGTAAACTAATATAAGTACAACAGTATCTGTAAAACTATGTAGTGCATTCAAAACTATGTCTGGCTGTAAAACTGTGTAGTGCTTCTAAAGCAATCGGTTGGTATATATGCTTATATGTTAGCATATATACCAATCTTGAATTTAATATTATTAGAATTATATTAAAAGAATGTATTAATATAGAATTAGATAGATGTATAGATCTCCATTTGATTTACGCTCTCATCAGATGCTCAGAAACTGTATTCGATACGTAAAATGACTTTTCGTCGGAACCAAATGTGAAGTTGTTCTCTGTTATTAACAGCCAAAAAGAATAAGCAAAATTTTTGCTGTATTATTTGCAAAAATAAAACATATTCGTGTATCTATTGTTGTTTTCAACATTCTTGCTTTGTTTGTAATATTCACTCGCATGCTTTGATTTGCGATTTTCGGTCATCGTCATCAGTTTGTTAGTACTCATGACCGAATATATGGAATTATGTCAGTTTGACATATAATAAACCATGTAGCTCGTACGAACTGCTAATCATTAATGAATGCCGAGTAAGTAGGTTGTACCAATAAAATTTTTCCTGGATGCAACACTAAATAGTTGATAAAATTTGGTTACTACAACAAACTAATGTGCTAAAATAACTAAAACTGAAATATGAAACTTAAAAGAAAAAGTAAAAAATTTAAAAATCAAGATTCAGAAAATAATTATAAAAAAAAAAATTAAAATATATTTTAAATATTTTTTAAATTAACCGCTGAAGGCTGACGCATACAACATACGCATAAAAAAATGTTTAATTATATTTTCAACAAAATAACTTGCAACGCAAAGCAGTCCTTAGCAAATGCAAATTCTTGTCGCTGCAACAGCAACAAATGGCAAAGTGCACAAAATACAACAACCATCTCATCTCAACAAACCTCAAAAACAAAACTACAAAATATAAAAAAAAGAAAATGCCAAGAAACTTCAACTATTTACTGTTGCGAATATTTTCAAGTGCTTTTGCTGTTGTTGTTGCCTCAAGTTGCAGCAACTTATTTTTGTTTCCTTCTTGGTTGCGTCAACAAGTTTTCACGTTGCATGCTTAACGCATTGCTGCTCAAGCAACAATAATATCGTCGTCGTCCTCTTCGTCATCATCATCATCATCGCCTTCCTCGTGTCCTTTAGTTGCGTAGGAGCAACATTAGCAGCAACAACACCAACAGCAGCAGTAGCAGCAGCAGATTCTTTGCGTAATAATATTTTATAATTTCTTGCATGTGGTATGCGTTTCAAAAATTTATTATTCTTGTAAAGAAAATTAAAATAAAAAAAAAGATAAAAAAAATATACAAAATTATTTGCATTTGTTTTTCATATCGCACAGCAAACAGGCGCCAACAATTAGCACAGCAACATAAGAGTGTATGCAGCAATACTCATTATTTTGCACCTTTATAAAGTTGTGTCTTCATGTTGCAGTCAAGAGAAAATATGCATTATGTGATATTTGTAAATTTTCTATTTCTCAATATTATTTGACCTATAATAGTAATAGTTTCAATACTATTGAATTTATGGTATTGGTTAAAATAGTAAAAACTTATATGAACTTATGTACAAACATTAGATTATTCTGATAAAAACATTCATTTAATTATTGCACTATAATTTTTATACTTTGGCATATAAAATTAATAGTTAATTATACTATTAATTGAGGAGCTCATTACCAAAACGTGCTATGTGCAACGAATATAGGTTTATTAAAACCTGAATTAATTTTACTCAATGGTAGAATCAAATTAAAACAAAGGTGCTGTCCACTCCTAGTATTTTCGTTATCTCGTGTTGTATACACGTTTTGGAAATGAGTTCCCCAATTTTTTTATAAAACTTGAAGAACATTATTTGTATTTTATAATTATTTTTTATAATTATATATAAAATTATATATAAAATAATTTAAAATTATTAATATTAATAAAAACTAATAAACTATTTTCTATTTACAATTATAATAGTTTTAATATCACTACTATTTATATACTATTTTTATACAAATATTAGATTATTATTACTATTTTTACACTTTAAATTTGCTTTATTATTTACACTATAATGTTCAGACTTTAATAATATTATATTTATAGTATATATACTTTTAAATGATACTAGTTATTGTTCCATTAATATTAAAGATTTAATACTATTAAATGAATAGTAAAGTTTGTTATAGTTTTTACTATTAATGCCATAAATCACGTTAGATGATCATGTAAAAGTGATGGTTTTCAAATGGGACGCTACAAAAGTAGAGCGACAGGGACAGAAAACGACGCCATATTTCTTGCCGCTCTTTCGACATTTCTCTTCAGTAAGGTTTGCCATTTCAAGATATACGAATTCAAATTTCGGTAGTAAATTTTAATAATTTCGACTCGTTGTTGGCTCGTATATCTTTCCATCATGAAATGGCAAACCTTACTGAAGAGAAATGTCGAAAGAGCGGCAAGAAATATGGCGTCGTTTGCTGTCCCTATCGCTCTACTTTTGTAGCGTCCCATTTGAAAAACCCTTAAAAAAACTTTTGTAGCGCTCTTATTGAAAAACCCTTTATATGTTTTTCCCATAAATCATACAGATTTATTGAACAAAAAAATTGTAATTTCATTCAGTATCGTAAAAATCTACACTCATTATAAAATACCATAAAATAAAAAGTTTATACTATTAAAATAAGTCAATAGGATAAATTGCACAGCACAATAAAAAATAATCCGCCATTTAAGTATGATTTTGTGATGGACGTCAAGATTCTAATCACTACCTCATACTCAGTTTTTTTAAGATTACCTCAAGGCAATAGTATAGAACATATGGTTTACATTATTATTCAAAAAATCAAATGATTGTTCTAAAAAAACATTTCACTTGTTGAAGACATTTTAATACAACATTTTATAATTATTACAAAAACGATAAAACAAAATATTAATATCATATAAATTAATTAATTGTTATCACTTCACGGATTTGATTTATTGTATATATTCACTTTAAATACTTTTTAGAACTAATGTATGGAGATTTTAGTATATTAAATTAAAAAAAATTAATTTATATTGATGGAAATATGCATAGCATACAATGCTGTCATATTTTCAAGGCTGCAAACATATTCAGCTCGAAAATTGGCAACATTGCATGGAACATTTCATTTTTAAAATTGTTATAAAAGTCTCTAAAAATCTCTGTTTAAAAAATAAAACACTAAAATTAGTATAACGTAACTTTTCTCTATTATATTTTTAAAATAAATAATTGATTTGTCAGTAAAAATAATTCGCATGCAACGTTGCCACATTTCCAAGGCGGCAAACAACTTTAAACATATTCAAATTGAAAATTGGCAACATTGCATGGAACATATCATTTTAATTATTAAAAAAATATATATTTTCTTTCAAAAAAAAAAAGAACTACTCAACCTTGGGTGAGCCTTTTCACAGCACGCACCCCACTTAAATAATATTGCTCCAACATTACGCTACGGATTTACTCAAGATGTTGCCAGGATTATGCTATAAGCTGCAAAATATTTCAACATCATATTGCTGGTGGTGAAAATTACTTAAGTGGCTTGTGAAGTACCAAGAAGTGCAAAACTTCTACTTAATACAAGTGATGTTCTGCAGAAAACAAAAAAAGACACTCATAAATATTAATTAACCACACGTTGTAAATGCATAAAACATTGTAGCAATTATTTCAAGATATCAAGCCAATGTAAATTTAAAATAAAAACAAAAGAAAAACAAAAAGTACAAAATATAAATTAAAAAAATAAGGACTTAAATACAATTAAAATATTTACGATGGTAATTTTAATTTTCATTTAAAAAAAGGTTGCAGGGTTTCTGTTGCAAAAGTTGAAATGAAATAAAACATTTAGGGTGACAACAATTAGTTTTTGGTAGATGGCACAGATGCTGTTGTGTTTTTTGCAAGGTTTTGTTATCATTAGTTATATTTTATTATATTTGATATTATTTTATTCTATATTTTACAAAATGTTTATAATAAATATTATTCAAAGCGAAGTTTGGCAACATAGCATAAAATATATATTTTGTGTTTTGTTAGATTTTGTAATGTTTTGTTGTTTATAACGTTTGTACTTTATTTAAATTTGTTCTAGTAAAATCAAATTTACAAAAAAATACATTTTCCATCGCGAAATTTGGCAACATAGCATAAAACATATATTATATATCAGAGATGAAAAGTAAAATATGTGTCATGAAACCATGGTTTCAAAAAACAAAATACCCAATCTTTAAAATCTAAATTTTCTACAAAATAATGTTGATAATTATAAGAAAGTTACATACACGTTGCCAGATTTCTTTGAATACATGAACCAATAATCATTCATACCGCAAATTGACAGTAAAGCAGTAAACATAAAAAATGAGTTTATTAAAAGCTAAAAATTGATTGGAATACTTGATTTTTTACAAAATAACCAAATAATCAAATATCAGTGCGAAAATTAGCAACAAAGCATTAAATGTATTGTGTCCATTATTGGTAAAAAAAGGCAGACATATTAATCAAATATTTATTACAAATTTATTTATTTATCTTAAATTGAATTTTTACAAAACAACCAAATCAGCATTTTGATAGTGATAAAATCTAAACAACAAACATTTGTGAAATTGTGCAAAATAGCAGAAGACATACAAATACACATTAAGATTGTATTACAAAAATTAAAAATGCATTAAAAACTTATTTTTTACAAATTAAACAAACGGTAAAATTATCAACACAGCACGAAACAAATTATTTTTATTTTATTTGGTATTATTTATTTTTTTTTTTGTTTTAAATATCTGTCTTGATATCAAATAATTCATATATTTATTACAAATCTTATTATCACTCAAATTTTAATTTTCCACTAAACTCTAAAATTTACAGTAAAAACTTCAATTATTACAAAATAAAATTTTTGATATTGAATAGATGAAAGGATAGGTTTTGATGACAAGATAAATATTATCCTGTAGATAAAACCTCGCATGCGACGTTGCCACATTTCAAATGATGCACGAACTAACGAACATTGTTCATTTCGAAAATTGGCAACATAGCAGAAAACGTATTATTTTTACTATGAGTAAAAAAATACAATCTTTACATTGGCCTTACTATTTTTTACAAAATAATCAAATTATTATTTTGATAATGTTAAAAATAACGCATGCGACGTTGCGACATGTAAGATAATAACATATTTTTTGTGGTGAAAATTGGTAACGTAGTATTAAACAATATTTTTCTTATTTGAAATACAAATATTGTTTAAACAAAATGTGATTTTATTTTATATATATATTCTTTTCATTTTGACTTGAATTTTTTATAGTTTATTTTATTTTTTATTTATTTTAAAATATTTCGTATGTTTTGTCCTTGTTTTTTCTCTGTAGTACTTTAGTTTGTTTTTAGTTTTGTTCCAGTGCCATGTTTTACTCCCTGTTTGACTCTGTAGTTGATACTACACTACCTGAAGCTGTCTTTGTTGCACCTATTTATTGCTGGTACATCCAACCAAATGCAATTTAGTTGCTGCCACCCTCAGTTCGAGTCAAACTATTAACTAACCTTGCACCATAGCAAGTAACTGTTACTAAACTTTGCCAAAGGCGTTTTCACATTGACGTTATTTTTAAATTAAAATCTAAAATAGCCATATCCTTGGTTTGTATATTGTTAATTAATATTTAAATTTAAGCAAATACTTGAAAAATGTAATTTTTATATTTTGCTGTAGAAAAGTCAAAGAAATTTTACTACACAACGAGTTTAACAGAAATATCAACGAAAATTTGCAGCATAACATATAAAACAGGTCAAGAACGATATATAAGATTGTTTTCTATATAAATAATTAAATTATTTGATATTTGTTTTATGTAAATAAATGTTCGACATTTTGAAAAAGAAATTGGTTGTGACAACAAAGTTCTTTGTCAAGTTATGCCAATCAGAACGGATCATAAATAAAAAATGAATACAATTTTTTGTTTTTAGTTGTGGGAACAGCAAAATGTTAAATTCATTCGGTTGGCCCAACTATCGCACTATATTTTCTAAGTAGTTAAAATACATGCTTTTCCATAAATTGTCCACAAAGTTAAATTATGCTACTTCAAAAGTCAAGTCAAGTCAAGTATGTGATTGATAATCGTTAATTCAAATGGTTATGTTGCATTAATTTGGCAGATATATTTGCGACAACCAATTGAAATGATTACACTGCCCTACACCCATTATGGTGCAGTAAAACTTGCAGCAAATATTAGATGTATTCATGACGCTGATTCCGAAAATGGCAGTTTTGTCAAATTGGCTCTAGTTTTTGGGATATAGTCCATTTTCAACATTTTTTTACTTGATAAATTTAAATCTGCAAAATTCACAAAATCAATTAATTTAAATTTAACAATTTAAGAATAGTTGCCTTTATTAAATCGAGTAATTATAACATTTTAACTAAAAGTCGTAATTTATTTTCTTAAATTAGGGTTTAAAAGGGATACATGGCGCTACATAACATGGCATACAAACATTTTTTAGCATTTTATTCATTATATAAAAACATTTTTCATTCATTCAATTTTTATTTTTTTTGAAAAATATTGTACTTCTTTTGATTATATCTCGCAAACAAATACACTTAATCGAACTCATCGAACTTAAAAACGTTTGTTAATAAATTTTCATATGAAATTTCATAGAAATTCGATGGAATGCAGGAACATGTCCCAATAGTTATCTCAGAAACTTTTTACAAATTTTCATATTTTTTTTTTTTCGTACCCACTCTGCCCAACAGGGATTTGTTTTTGGTTTTTTGACCCATTTTTAAAGATTTCTGTTTATGTAGTTTTAGTTTGTTTCTGTATCTGCTCATTTTTTATGTTTTAGCGTGTTGTGTTTTTTCCGTTTTTGTTTGGCTTTTGTTTTTGCTATTCTTCCTTTTTTTCATTTTTTTTATATGTTTTTATGTTTATTGTTTTTGATTTTGTTTATGAGATTGACTTTTATTTTTGTAGTTTTGCGTTTTTGTATTTTTACTTTCGTTTTTGTGTTTTTTGCTATTGTGTTTTAGATTTTTTTTTTGCTTTTGTTTTTGCTTTTATTTCTACGTTGTTGCTTTTGTATTTTTGAAGTTATTTTTTTTGTTTTTTTTATTTTGTCTCTCTGCATTTGTTTAGTGTCTTTGCTTTAAATTTTTTTTTTTGTGTTTTACTACTGATTTTTGAGATATGGCGTTTTTATTATTTGTTTTAACGTATTTGCTTTTTAATATTGCTTATGTCTTTTTTTCATTTGTGGTTTGAATGTTGTGTTTTTTGTTTTTTAGCTCTGACTTTATATTTTTTAATATATTTTGATTTTGGTTCTATTTTATTATGGTTTTCTGTTTTGTTTCTGTTATTAAATTGTGATTTTGCTTTTTCGTTTGATTTTTTTTTACTTTTTTATTTTTTGGTTTACTTTTTTTTTTTTATTATGATTTTGTGTCTTTGATTTTATTTTTGCTTTAATGTTTTGTTTTTGCTTTTATTTTCTTTTGATTTTATGTCTTTGCTGTTTCTTCTGCTTTTGATTTTCTGCATTTGATTATTGATTGGTTTTTATACCCTACACTAAGAGTGAAAGGGTATATTCAGTTTGGTACGCCGTTTGTAACACCCAGAAGGAAGCATCTCCGGTATGGAAAAGTATATATATTCTTGATCAGCATGACCTCATGAGTCCGTCTGTCCGTCCGTCTGTCTGTCTGTCTGTCTGTCTGTCTGTCTGTCCGTCTGTCTGTCCGTCTGTCTGTCCGTCTGTTGAAATCCCTACTACTTTTAAAATTGAAGAGCTAGATAAATGAAACTTATAACTTAGATTACTAATATACCTACGCTGTATGTGCGAAAAAATTGGAGATCGGTCCATTGTGACCTATGATCCGACCACTTATGTTTAAATACCTCATATAAAATGTACATATAAAGATCAATTTTTATGTATACGTGCTTAGGTAAACTTTTTTGGTCAAATATATATTGACATCATGCTCAAGTACGTGATAATAATGTTTTCCGGCGAAAAGACTTGTGGTTCATTAAAAAAAAATCGAAATTCGGACACCTACACATTTGTAAATATGGGTATCAAATGAATGGAAATTCTTCAGCGATTGAATGTTTGTAGTTATTTTCAGGATTCGTATATCCTGGTGACCTATATATCACTTTGAATGATAACCACACATATATGTTGGGTATTTATAGTCGGCTTAGACCGACTATAATTTTGATAATCCTAACTATCATAATTACACCTACTTTAAAATTTCCCATGTGATGTAACCTTCCCAACTGGGTTTTCTTTTGTTTTTGATTTCGATGTGTTTTTTATTTGTTATTTTGATTTGTGTTTTTGCTTTTGAAATTGTATATTGGTTTTGTTGTTGCTTTTTTGTTTTTGTTTTAGTGTTTTGCTTGTGGTTTGGCTTTGGTTTTGTAATTTTTTATTCGAGTTTGTTGTTTGCATTATGTTGTATTTTGTTGTACTTCTCTTCGGTAGTCTGTCCGTTTCTCTGTCGTAAGTGTTTCTGTAAGTCTGTCTATAATTTTGCAAATTTCCTCAAATAACTTGTACATAAAAACAAGAAATGCTAGAACAACGAATATCATAACTTAGATTATTTGAATACCTACGTCGTCTGAACAGTACAAATTTCCCCTATGTTGCACCCTCACATATCACTGAAATCTAGACCAGACGATGAAATTTTTTAATAGAAAGGCATAAAAATATTTTTTTTTTCTCGAACTACAAACAACTTTGGAGACCTAGAAAAAATCAATATTCGATGCCTATGCTACTACAAATGTGTACTCAAAAGTAAGATAATTATCTCACAGTTAAAACAATTCAGTACCTTTCAAGATTCTGAAATCCTGAAGACCTTTGGAATGGTAATTTTCATTTCCTAACACACTAGCACATATGAGTAGCGTATTTAGAGTCGAACTAGACCGACTAAAACTTGCAAAATATCAGCTTATTTCAATATTATTACACTATTATTCAACTACAAAATTTAATACTCGTAAAGAACATCGTTTGCGAACTTCTTCTTTATTATTTTTAGTTTTTAAATGAAACCCTACCTTATCGCATGTATTTTCGTAATTGATCAACCGCTATAATAGCATTGATTACTGAACCCAATCTGAAAACGTTATCCAAAGTAACAAAATATTTAAAGAAGATAAAAAAAAAATAATTTAACTCAAAAGAGTCAAAGTAGAACGCGAACTTTTTGTGCGCGTTCACATTCAACCTGAAAGGAAGGAAGGATTTTGCGAACGCAAAACGCTTAATTTGTACAAGCTTCCGACATGATGTTGATGTGTGTGTGTGCGCTGTTCTTGCTGCTTCCTTTTGCTTAAGGCAACCTGCTGGTGTTGCTTTCGTCCTTGTACCATGCAACGTTCTACTGTTGTATTCGTCTTGCTTCAAGCTAGGTCCTTCTGCAACCGTCTTCCTTCTGTAATTTTTGCCTGGATGCATTCTTCGTCTCTCTATTTCTTTTATCCTACAGTTACCTTTTCGTCCTTCAATTGCATTTATTCATGCTCCATGTTCCCTGCTATATTCGTTCTGCTCTTTCGCCTCCTGTTTCATCAGCATTTCTGCTACAGCATCATCTCTATCCTTTATATCCTTTTCCTCTATATCCTTTTTCCATCAGACTCATCTTCCCATCGTTATACGCTTCATCTGCTTGTGATCTGAATTCCAAAAAATGTAGCACGCGGCTGCTCCTGCTGCACCTAATTCTGCGGCTGCTCTTGATCCTTTTGCTTCTGTTCCTACTACTGCTGCTGTCCCTGATGATGATGACGTTGCTGCAAGGATGTTGAATGCAGTGAAGCAATTTTCGATTTCTTGCTAAAAGAAAACTAAATAATTTGTTTTATTTTTTTATTTCTTTTTTGTATTTTTTTTTCTACAATATTTTGGCAATTTAGCGTTACCAAGCATTTGGTTTGTATCCTTTGCCTGCATCCTTGTAAGCGGGAAATTGTTTTAAGGTCGTTTTTAACATGATTTGCAATTTAATGCACAAAATGATTTTATATTCATTTCTTCGTTTTTGTGTTTTTTTTTTCACCCTCATCAAGATTTTTTTTTTTGGTTTTGCGCGCATTTTTTTCTGTTTCTACTTTTTGTGTAATTTGTCGAGCACACTTTCAAATGGGATTTTCTCACATTGTTAGGGTTTTATGAAATTTATATTGTAGAGGGGAAACAGCAAATTATGTTCATTATGCATACCGCAAATGTTGTTGCCAATAATGCCAGTGACTATGCAGATGATGAGGATGACAATGAGTATAGTTTTGGTATAATTTAATAAGAATAATAATGGAAATAATAATATATAATATGGTGGTTAGATTTTAAGCTGATTCTAAGACATCCAAACTCTTTCATGAGAAAATATATTTGGTAATATGATGTTGAATATTGTTGATTGTTGTGGTAAAAAAAGAAAAAATAATTTTAGATGCCACACAAAAGATTAAAAATAGATTATCAATATTGTCCTATTCGATTTGAAAAAATCAAATTTAGATCATTTTTATAATATTCCATTGAATTTAAAGATTTGTATCAATATCTCAGAATTATATATTAGATATTTTCTACATCCGTACAAAATTCTCCTTTCCTCCTTTCCTCCTTTCCTCCTTTCCTCCTTTCCTCCTTTCCTCCTTTCCTCCTTTCCTCCTTTCCTCCTTTCCTCCTTTCCTCCTTTCCTCCTTTCCTCCTTTCCTCCTTTCCTCCTTTCCTCCTTTCCTCCTTTCCTCCTTTCCTCCTTTCCTCCTTTCCTCCTTTCCTCCTTTCCTCCTTTCCTCCTTTCCTCCTTTCCTCCTTTCCTCCTTTCCTCCTTTCCTCCTTTCCTCCTTTCCTCCTTTCCTCCTTTCCTCCTTTCCTCCTTTCCTCCTTTCCTCCTTTCCTCCTTTCCTCCTTTCCTCCTTTCCTCCTTTCCTCCTTTCCTCCTTTCCTCCTTTCCTCCTTTCCTCCTTTCCTCCTTTCCTCCTTTCCTCCTTTCCTCCTTTCCTCCTTTCCTCCTTTCCTCCTTTCCTCCTTTCCTCCTTTCCTCCTTTCCTCCTTTCCTCCTTTCCTCCTTTCCTCCTTTCCTCCTTTCCTCCTTTCCTCCTTTCCTCCTTTCCTCCTTTCCTCCTTTCCTCCTTTCCTCCTTTCCTCCTTTCCTCCTTTCCTCCTTTCCTCCTTTCCTCCTTTCCTCCTTTCCTCCTTTCCTCCTTTCCTCCTTTCCTCCTTTCCTCCTTTCCTCCTTTCCTCCTTTCCTCCTTTCCTCCTTTCCTCCTTTCCTCCTTTCCTCCTTTCCTCCTTTCCTCCTTTCCACCTTTCCACCTTTCCACCTTTCCTCCTTTCCTCCTTTCCTCCTTTCCTCCTTTCCTCCTTTCCTCCTTTCCTTCTGTCCTTCTTTCCTCCTTTCCTCCTTTCCTCCTTTCCTCCTTTCTTCCTTTCCTCCTTTCCTCCTTTCCTCCTTTCCTCCTTTCCTCCTTTCCTCCTTTCCTCCTTTCCTCCTTTCCTCCTTTCCTCCTTTCCTCCTTTCCTTCTTTCCTTCTTCTTTTCTACTTTCCTTCTTTCCTTCTTCTTTTCTTCTTTCCTCCTTCTTTCCTCCTTCTTTCCATTTTTGCTCTTACTTTTTTTCTTCTCCTGTTCCTTTAACCACCCATTTGCAAACTTCGCATCATTTCCCTCTTTCTTCTTTAATCTCCCTTTCTACCTTTTGTATCCCTTCTATCTTTTTCTTTATTTCTGCTTTTTCCAATTTTTTTACATACAACGATATCAAAAGAACCATCACTTAAATCAATTAGTAAATTAGCAAAAATCCTATGGTTCTTTTTTTGTCTCAACCTGAACCCAAATTAAAAGATTAAAATCCTTAAGCGGCAAAACCATTGTTTGACACATTTAGACCTAGTTTATATTAAGTTTATCCAATATTTGTGAAAAAAAAACGAACAAAAACCTACCTGAAAACAAAGACCTACTGTTGCACAAATAATAGTCTCAACCGCTAATTGAAAAGGGTCTCTTAACTCAGTTAAACAAAAACAAACAAAACATTGAGGGTATCTTAAACAATAATGTGGCTATTATCTAAAAATCATTTAACTGTGTGCCCTTGTATTTTTCATAATATTCAAAAATATATGCAAGAAAATTTAAATTAGAAAAGATTTTTTTAACTAATCTAATAAACGCACAAAGTTTTGCACCAACTACGTGCAACACATGAAGTGTAAACTTGCAAATGAAAAGAAAGTGCGAAGGGTAAATTTCAAGAGGGTTGTGAAAATGTTCAAGTGGTAGATTTACAACAAAATGCTATGCCACAAATTAAGCTGGCTTAAGATGATGTACGGATTAAAATTATTATGCAAAAGCAAAGAGAAGGCTGTAAAGGTGGCCTTTCTGCTCAAGTTAATTAACTAAAAATATAAATCAGGGTTTTTTTTCATCAGACGTCACAAGTGGTAAAATATGGTTTAAGATCTTTAGGTAAAATAACATTTTTATTAAAAAATATATAAAACGTGATAGAACGCTGTTTTAAATAAGAGTTTTGAAAGAGCCAAAGTGATTTTATGAATGGGATGCTTAAAGAAAAGTGTTGCAATTTTTGTATGGATAAAAAACTATGTGTTAAATTGTATTATACATATCTTTTTAATTCAATAATTGTTTTTCCTTTTATTAATGCATTATTTATTATTATTTAAAATTATTTTTCTTTCATTAATCTAATCGAATCATGTAAATAAATAATAAAAGGTCCGAAAAATATTGAAAAAAACTCGCACAGAAAAAAAATAAGCATCATACTGATGAATTTCGTTCTTCTAACCATGATTCATTGTACTGAAAAACGATTCATAATATTGATAACAACAAAATATTAATGTTATGAATTCACCATCAATTTGATGAATGACCGAAAAAGTATTCTTCAATATGATGGCGTGTATGTGAAATATACGTTTCATCATTTTAATGAACAAAAATATAAAATACTATATATTTGTACATCATATTAAAGAATGTTGTTCATAAAACCAAATTTCAATCAAAATATATTTATTTAAATTACATTTTTTTCTTATTTATAAACAGAAATGTTTAAAAAAAATATATATATTTTTTTTTTTTAATTAAATAATTTTCTATTTAAAATAAGATTTAATTATTTTGAATTAGGTCAACTTTTTTTTTTGTTTTCAGTTTCAATTTGTGTTGTATGCTCAATTTCATTTCATGTTCTATTTCAGTTCATATTCAATTTTATTTAGGTTTAATTTTAAATCAAGTTAATTTGTCCGTAATTACATCTTACATTACAGTAACTAATATCCAATTTCATTGAATTTCAATACAATTTTACAGTTTTACATTAAAGTTTATAGATTGTACTAAAGTTTGCAATCAATCCTATCTTTTTATAGCAATCATCTTATGAAATTAAATGTACTTCATCTCCAGAAAATCAATTCCTCCCAGGTTATGTGGATTGTGCCTTCATATAGACTTAATTCTCATACTTGTTGCTATACGAAGTGCGGATCAAATATTCGCAACATGTCGGCGCCATCAAGCATCAATGGCTCATGGCTTCCGTCTCATGGCTGCCATCTTTAATTTGCTGGCACTTGTCGCATAGTTCATTGCAACATCAATGCGTTCGTTGCTGGACCGGAAGGATACGTCCGCAGCAGTAACCTGTTGTTTTCTTGCGTTAGCATTTTCTGTTGATACTGTTCCTGCTTTTGTCATAGTAGTTATTGTTGTTGATTTTATGTATATCTACTTGAGTTGTTGCTGCTGCTAATAATGTTGCTGATGCTGCTGTTACTGTTGGTTGCTACTTCAGCTGCTGTTCGGCTGTTCAGATGAAGATTAAGCATGTCACAGGCAGTTTCCGGTTTTAGTTCAGCACTTCATGATGGCCGGAAAGAAGTTGTTTAATTGTTCGGGCAGCCAGATTGCCAGAAATTAGCACACTTTAAGGCGTTGACAAGGCATTCTTCATACCACTGAATACAGATTAAAATTGTGATCAACTTTGTGATAAATGGTTGTGAGACGACAGTAAACATGAATTGAAATTGAGTATATATTAATATTGAATTGAATATAAATTGAACATAAATTAAAATTAAATTAAAACTCTGTATTAATTGAAATTGAACAATAATTGAAATCGAACACAAACTGAAATTGAACATAAATTAAAATTGAACAGTAATTAATATTAAACATGAATTGAAAGTAAAAATACATATATTAAAATTGAACATTGAAATAGAAATAAAACTAAAATTGAAACTGAATATAATATTATAAAAAAAAAAATTAGAATAAGAAAATCCTTAAAATAACATTAAAAAATATTAAAATTTTGTGCGAAAAAATTAAAAAAAAATCTTTAAAAAAATTACTACGTAAATATAATAGGTACAAACAAAATATTTTTCGAAAAAAAAAAAAGTTCTAAATAAAAAAAAAATGTTTTTATATATAGGGGAAAGGTCCGTAGGTTGGCCGGTCCGTATGCTGGGCCACCGTTTTTTTTAATGGTACATAATATGTGCCAAAGGGGCGAATGTGCAATTTTTAGCATTTGCATTTTTTTTACATTTTTGAATGTAGTTTTTTTTTTCCTCAAGTATACTGTGCTAAAATCGCGTGTAGTTTTGTTGGATATTTCTAGCCACAAAAGTCAAAACCAAAAGGGCGAATTTGAAAAATTGAAAATCTTGTCATGCCAAAAGGGTGAATCTTTCCTTTTTCGCCATAACTATTTAATGGTACGAGATAAAATAGTGGTGTAAAGGCATTTATTGTTTGTTTTTAAAGCACCTATCGATCTGCATCATTATTTAAAAATATTTTGCCAAACATTTTTCCCTGCAAATAACAAATGGCAAATTAATGTTTGACAAAATATTTTTAATTAATTATCCAGATCGATAGGTGCTTTACAAACAAATAATAAATGCCTTTACATCACTATTTTATCTTGTACCATTAAAGAGTTATAGCAAAAAAAGAAAAGATTCGCCCTTTTGGCATGACAAGATTTTCAATTTTTCGAATTTTTGTTATTTGCAAGAACATATTTTTAATTAATGATGCAGATCGACAGGTGCTTTAAAAACAAACAATAAATGCCTTTACACGGTTATTTTATCCTATACCAATAAAAAGTTATGGCGAAAAAACGAAAAGATTCGCCCTTTTGGCATGACAAGATTTTCAATTTTTCCAATTTCTTCGTTTTTTTGCTATAACTTTTTATTCGTGCAAGATAAAATAGTAGTTTAAAGGTATTAATTGTCTGTGTTTAAAGCACCTATCGATTGGCATCATTATTTAAATTTGCCAAAAAAAAATCCTGCAAATAACAAATGGCAAATTAATGTTTGGAAAAATATTTTTAAATAATTATGCCAATAGATAGGTGCTTTAAAAACAAACAATTAATTCCTTTACATCATTATTTTATTTTGAGCGAATAAAAAGTTATAGCATTAAAAACAAAAATATTTGCATTTTGGTCAGGATATAGCCTCACAAAATTCGTATTTATAATTCAGTAAGTTGTCCAAATCCAAAGATATTTTATATTCGTTATAATAATTCATGAATAAACCAAAATAATAGAAAAAATTGAAAAAAACTAAATTTTTCTTATTTTTAAAGCACTTCAAACTTTAAAATTTGATTTCTTAACATTTTTAAAAATGCACTTCAAACTTTAAAATTTGATTTCTTAACATTTTTAAAAATGCACATTAGGCATAACAGTGACGATATCATGTAACATTGCACTCCAACTTTTCACGAAACTTTGAAGTAAAATGACCTGTAGCTTATAACTTATCCAGATGAATACTAAAATGTACTCAAAATGTACAAACATTTTTTGTTGACTTTTTTAAATAATTATAATAATTCATTTATGGTCTTTTTTGAAAGGTGTTTCACGACCAATTTTATTTTTGCATTTTTTTTTGTTCTTCAGAAAACAGGCTGTATTTTTATAAATTTTTTTATAACCATAAAAGTTTATTTTATAAAAGATAGCCCATTAAATGCACCTTAAATTGGTATATATTAATCCACAAATTTGTGTACATAAAATGTTATAGACAAAATACAAAACTATGTCCAACCTACGGATATTTCCCCTTTATTTTTATAAATATAACTTAATTCAAAACATTTTACTAATTAATACACGTCGAAAAGCATTAAAGGATGGCAAAAAATGAACAAAAAAACATTTTTATTGAAATTTTGTTTGATGAACAACATTTTTCATTATGATGTACAGATATTTTGTATTTTATGTATTAGTTCATTAATATGATGAAATTTATTCTACACATACACTTCATCATAATGATATTTCGGCTGTTCATCAAATTGATAATGAATTCATAACATTGATGTTTTGTTGTTATCAATATTATGAATCGTTATCCAATGAAATTAAAATTCGTTTGAATTTTTTTTCTGTGCAAATTTTATTTTTGTAAATTTCAACGTAATTTAAATTTTAAAAAATTTTAAATTTTAAAAATGTAATTTAATTGTCTAAACCATAAGGGAAACCCGTATCTTAAACTGAGTGTAATATTAGACATATTTATACCCTACACTAAGAGTGAAAGGGTATATTCAGTTTGGTACGCCGTTTGTAACACCCAGAAGGAAGCATCTCCGGTATGGAAAAGTATATATATTCTTGATCAGCATGACCTTCTGAGTCGATTAGCTTCTGTTTAAATCACGATTACGGAAAAAGTAGAAGATCTAGAGCAATGAAACTTTAAATTTAAATTACTTATATATCTAAGCTGCCTGAACAAGAAAATTTGCATGATCGATCTATTGTGACCTGAGAACCGACCACTTATGTTCAAATACCTCATATAAAATTTACATCTACTGATCAATTTTACTGTATACGTGCTTATGTAAACTTTTTTGGTCAAATATATATTGACATCATGCTGAAATACATGAAAATGATGTTTTCCTGCGAAACGAGTTGTGGTTCCGAAAAAAATCGAAATTCGGTATACCTATCCATTTGTAAATATGGGTATCAAATGAATGGAAATTCTTCAGCGATTGAGAGTTTGTAGTTATTTTCAGGATTCGTATACCCTGGTGACCTATATACCAATTTGAATGGTAACCACACATATGTGTGTAGGGTATTTATAGTCGGCTTAGACCGACTATAATTTTGATAATCCTAACTATCATAATAACACCTACTTTAAAATTTTCCATGTGATTTAACCTTCCCAAATGGTTTTATTTTATATTTTCGTATTTTTATGAGTCATAGAATGACTCCCTGAATTATTGACATCGATGAACCAGACAATCTGTATAACAATGGTGCTACATTTTTGGCATTTTTTTTATCAAGTAATACTTTTTTATTGTACAGTTTTAATTTTCTTTTGAGTATATCTCGCAAACCAAAATTTGTTCACATAAAATAAATTGTTTGTACTATAGTGCAAAGTTCTCCGTATAATACAGAAATGTTTTTTCATTCTTGTCAATTTTTGGAATATGCAAAATAATACAAGAGCAAAAAAACTACCCAGCATGCCATTCGTTTCGAAATCGTTACGAGATCAATGCGATAAAAAGGAGAAATCACACGATATCGAACACTTTCTCGTACCAATATCGAGCGTCAAATATCGACCTACATGTACCTACATGGTACACAGAAAAAAATTCTTCAATATGATGAATTTATTCATAAATATTATGAATTTTTTTCACCAACTACCAGATTCATAATATTGATACCACCGTTCATTAAATGGCATATTATGAATGCATTCATTATATATTCATATATTCATTATATATACAATATATTCAATACAATGAATTTGAATTGTCTATTGATGAATTTGTTCATAATATTTTTTCAAAAAAAATTAAATTGTTTTATAAAATAATTCGAAAAAAATGTGTTGTATACATTTTATTTAAAAAAAAAGGTAAAATTTTTTTTTTAATTATCCGATAATAGAATTTTCGGCCAAAAAAAATTCGGAAAAAAAATATCCGAAAAAAAAAATTTTCGATTAAAATAAATTTCGATAAATTTTATTTTTCGAAAAAACAAAATAAAAAAAAAATTGGCTTAATGAACAGCGTTCTTCAATATGAAGAATATAGTATATGTTGTATTTTATATTTTGGTTCATTATTATGATGAAACGTATTCTTCACACACAGTTCATCATATGGAAGAACATTTTTAGGACACTTACCAAGCGTTCATCATATTTATGATAGCATACACAACATTGATGGCGTTAGTCATTAATATTATGTATGGTTCTTCAATACAATGAATCATGGTTTGAAGAACGGAATTCATCAATATGATGTACATTTTTTTTCTGTGTAGGTAGATATCGATGCGTTTTGTCGGAGTTTTCACTGTACGAGAAAATTTTTGAAATCGAAACGATATCGATGAAAAAAACGAACAAAGTTTGATATTGCTCCGAAAAATATTACGATATTGATATGATAAATGTTTATATTTCGTATCTTGTCAATGAATTTGAATGTACGAGAAATTATAAAAATTAGAATCGTTAAAGCAACGAGATCGAACTTTATCCACGAAGTTATTCGAAAAGAATTCTGGGCATCGGAGGTCTATGAGATATGGCAGACTGGATAGAGCCAAAATGAATAAACCGATGCCGAAATCAACTGCACAATTTGAACTAAGAATTGCTGTCATTTTGACTGGCAACATTATTCAAAGTTTATTTTAGGACTATTTTAAGCTTATATTTCAGAAATGGTACGTGTTGGAGAATTTAGTTATTAGTTATTTTTAAAGACGAATATTATCTCCATATATATTATAAAAGATTACTGATTTGTTATACTAATGGAATTGTTAATGGAATTGTTATTAGAAAACCAACAAAAAAATGGTTCAGAAACAAACAGAAATCTCTCCTTAGACATCAGAAACGTACAATAAACCATTGCTACAATATAAAAAACTATATCGGTATTACTTTAAACCGAAATATGCTCCGAAACCTTCTTGCGCCTAACGCAGACGGTATATACTACTCTTTTGTTTATACTACACTTTTTATCTAGACCATATTGAAGAACAAAATAAAAAAAAATCAAAGTTCAATTCAAAAAGTTGTAGTTTGTCTGCACGGTGTTATTATTAAAATTCAACTTTAATTATTTAAAGAACTTAAACTTTTTAAATTAAATGTACCTACTACACATCCAAATTGAAATAACTTGAACAATACAAAAAGTTAGTGCTAGTTTTTTTTTTAAATCATCTCATTCTCACTGAATGCTACATAAAAATCCTTTTTAAGTCAGACTTTCTCACACACTAATGCATTAATTTCCTTTTGTATCTTTTGTATTTCTCAACAATGATTGTTGTCTATGCAAACAAGTTCGACAGGCTGCAAAAGTCAGTGACAGCTAGAGAAAACTTTCTTCTTTTACATTATTTTGATAAAATAAATATAAAAAAACAATATAAAAAAATTAAAAACAAACTGAAAAACACAACAATAACACTAATTCTCTGTGGAATCGACACATTTTTTATTGTTTGGCAAAGGTAGAAACTGTCAGAAGAGGCGACAAGCCTTGCTTGCAAACATTTTACAACTTAATGAACTTTGACCTTGAATGCATTAGTCTACCATCTATGGCTAATAATGTTGTAAAAGCACGAAGAACTTTTTCAATACTAAACCAAGTTGGTCAACCGGCTGTTATCAGTTGGGATAACATGCAACGCATAAAATTTTCAAGTATTTCTTAAGTGCCTTTAGTTCAAAATGTGTGGGCGGGAAGTGGGGGTTATCACCGACATTTGCGTTGACAGCGGGCTGACGTATTTTACGCAAATACCACAAGACACATAAGTATGTGGAATAATCATTAAATAAATAATTTTATGTTTGTCGTATTTGCGTCTGGTAAGATTCAATTTTTACTTAAAATTAAATTTTTCACTAAAAAGTGAAAAATTGAATTTTTATTAAAAATTTGAATTTTTATTAAAAATTTGAATTTTTTGTAAATAATTGATCTTTTAGTGAAAAATTTGAATTTTTAGTGAAAAATTAAATTTTTAGTGAAAATTGAATTTTTAGTGAAAAGTTGAATTTTTAGTGAAAAAATGAATTTTTAGTGAAACATGAAATTTTTAGTGAAACTTTAAATTTTAGTGAAAAAAATTATTTTTTAGTGAAAAATTGAATTTTTAGTGAAAATTTTGAATTTTTACTGAAAAATTGAATTTTTAGTGAAAATTGAATTTTTAGTGAAAAATTGAATTTTTAGTGAAAAATTTAATTTTTAGTAAAATTTAATTAGTAGTGAAAAATTGAATTTTGAGCGAAAATTGAATTTTTAGTGAAAAAATATAATTTTTAATGACAAATTGAATTTTTAGTGAAAAATTGAATTTTAGTGAAAAATTGAATTTAAGTGAAAAATTGAATTTTTAATGAAAAATTGAATTGGAAATGGAATTTATTATAAATTTTAATTTTTAGTGAAAAATTTTAATTTTTAGTGAAAAATTGCATTTTTAGTGAAGATTTGAATTTTTGAAACATTGAATTTTTAGTGAAAAATTGAATTTTTAGTGAAAAATTTGAATTTTTAGTGCAAAATTGAATTTTTAGTGAAAATTGAATTTTTAGTGAAAAATTGAATTTTTAGTTAAAAATTGAATTGTTAGTGAAACATGAAATTTTTAGTGAAACTTCAAATTTTAGTGAAAAATTGAATTTGAGCGAAAAATTGAACTTTTAGTGAAAAATTGCATTTTTAGTGAAAATTTGAATTTTTGGTGAAAAATTTAATTTTGAGCGAAAATTGAATTTTTAGTGAAAAAATATAATTTTAAGTGACAAATTGAATTTTTAGTGAAAAATTGAATTTTTGTGAAAAATTGAATTTGAGTGAAAAATTGAATTTTTAGTGAAAAATTGATTTTGTGTGAAGAATTGAACTTTCAGAGAAAAATTGAATTTTTAGTGAAAAATTGAATATTGAAAATGGAATTTTATTATAAATTTTAATTTTTAGTGAAAAATTTTAATTTTTAGTGAAAAATTTTAATTTTTAGTGAAAAATTGAATTTTTAGTGAAAAATTGCATTTTTAGTGAAGATTTGAATTTTTGAAACATTGAATTTTTGAAACATTGAATTTTTGAAACATTGAATTTTTGAAACATTGAATTTTTGAAACATTGAATTTTTAGTGAAAAATTGAATTTTTAGTGATAAAATGAATTTTTAGTGATAAAATGAATTTTTAGTGAAACTTTGAATTTTAGTAAAAATTTTAATTTTTAGTGAAAAATTTAATCTGTAGTGAAAAATTTAATTTTTAGTGAAAAATTTAATTTTAGTAAAAAATTGAATTTTTAGTGAAAAATTTAATTTTTAGTGAAAAATTGAATTTTTAGTGAAAAATTGAATTTTTAGTGAAAAATTGAATTTTGAGTGAAAAATTGAATTTTTAGTGAAAAATTGAATTTTTAGTGAAAAATTGGATTTTTTAGTGAAAAATTGAATTTTTAGTGAAAAATTGAATTTTTAGTGAAAAATTGAATTTTAAGTGAAAATTGAATTTTATTATAAATTTTAATTTTTAGTGAAAAATTTTAATTTTTAGTGAAAAATTTTAATTTTTAGTGAAAAATTGAATTTGAGTGAACAATTGAACTTTTAGTGAAAAATTGAATTTGAGTGAAAAATTGAACTTTTAGTGAAAAATTAAATTTTAAGTGAAAATTAAATTTTATTATAAATTTTAATTTTTAGTGAAAAATTTTAATTTTTAGTGAAAAATTTTAATTTTTAGTAAAAAATTGATTTTTTATTAAAAAAATGATTTTTTAATATAAAGTTGAATTTTCAATAAAAAAAAAATTGAATTTTTATTAAAAATTTGAATTTTTTGTGAAAAAATTGAATTTTTAGTGAAAATTTTGAATTTTTAGTGCAAAATTGAATTTTTAGTGAAAAATTGAATTTGAGTGAAAAATTTAATTTTTAGTGAAAAATTGAAATTTTAGTGAAAAATTGAATTTTTAGTGAAACTTTAAATTTTAGTGAAAAATTGAATTTGAGTGAAAAATTGAATTTTTAGTGCAAAATTTGAATTTTTAGTGTAAAATGAATTTTTATTGAAAATTGAATTTTTAGTGAAAAATTGAATTTTAAGTGAAAATTGAATTTTATTATAAATTTTAATTTTTATTAAAAAAAATGAATTTTTAATGAAAAGTTTAATTTTCAATAAAAAAAAAATTGAATTTTTATTAAAAATTTGAATTTTTGTGAAAAATTGAATTTTTAGTGAAAAATTTGAATTTTTAGTGCAAAATTGAATTTTAAGTGAAAAATTGAATTTTAGTGAAAAATTTAATTAGTAGTAAAATTTGAATTTTGTGCGAAAATTTAATTTTAAGTGAAAAAATATAATTTTAAGTGACAAATTGAATTTTAGTGAAAAATCTAATTTTTAGTGAAACATTGAATTTTTAGTGAAAAATTTAATTTTAGTAAAAAATTTAATTTTTAGTGAAAAATTTAATTTTTAGTGAAAAATTTAATTTTTAGTGAAAAATTTAATTTTTAGTGATGAATTGAATTTTTAGTGATAAATTGAATTTTTAATGAAAAATTGAATTTTTGTGATATATTTAATTTTTATTGAAAAATTGATTTTTTTTGTAAAAAATTTAATTTTTAGTAAAAATTCAATTTTTAGTGAAAAATTGAATTTTTTGTAAACAAAAAAAAATAAAAATTCAATTTGTCACACAATTTAGCACTGTCTTATCAATAAAATGTCTGACCTATTTACCACAAACTTAATTTTACAATTTTTTTTTCTAATCTTATATCATATATTTCCGATTCCTTCATGTTAAAAAAATAATACAAACCTATTTGATATTTTAAATATATAACAAAGTCACGTTTTGTGTATAACGAAAAAAAAAAACAAACGCAACGATTATTTCAAAAAAATATGAAAAATATATAACTGCTGGAAGAATCACGTTTAGCGCTCGATATGTTAACCACACTTGTTTGTATTTCTTTCTGTACTTTATATCCGCATCCGCCGTCGTACTCTATTTAATTGAAATCATGCAACACACACTTGCATAATCCGATCTGCGTATGGCATGCGTTTTTATTGCTTTTCTTTGGCGCAAAAATCCGATTAATCTTTTGCATGTGGCTGTGTCTCTGAGCGTGTGTGTGTGTGTGTGTATTTCGCAGTTCTTTTGGGGCAAATATTATTCGTTCGAGTAGGTATCGTAAAAGTAGTTCATAGGGTAAATAGTGAAAAACTCAAAACAGTTTAATATGTTTTAAGTATTTTTCAGAAAAGATTCTGGTAAAAGTTTCCCGAGTGCAATATGAGAATTAAACACAAAAATAGTCGGTACATAAACCAAACATTGACCGATAACGCCCATTTTCAATACCAGCTATTACAGTGATATATATATATTTAACTTCGGAGTTCAATTGATCTAGCTTCTCAAGTTTTTCGGTAATTCGACAGACTGATCAATAACATATACTTTTCCATACCGTCGAAGCCTCCTTTTGTTTGTTACAAATGAATGACCAAATTGAATATACCCTTTCATTTTTAGTCAACCCAATTCTGTCATATCAGGTTGTACTCAAATTACGTTTGATTTAAAAAGAGCATTGCAAATGGAATAAAAAAAAGAATAATTTTCAGAACAAGTTCACTTCTTCCGGTGAAAGTTTCCCGAGAGCTATATGAGTATTATGCAGAAAAAAACCGAACATCGACCGAAAATGCCCTTTTCAATACCTGACATTTCAGTAATAGAAGCATTTTAACATCGGAACTTTATTAATCTAGTTCGTCCAGTTTTCCGGTATTCATGATTGCAATAAAACGACAGACAGACGCTGATAGTAATATATACTTTTCCTTAACGACCTAGCCTCCACCTGGATATTACAAATGGATGACCAAATTCCGTAGTTTTCGGTTTTACTCCAATTACAGAAGATTTAAAGAAAAGCATTTCAAATGGAATAAGTCAATATTTACCCTATACGCTGTCCGAGTAAATGCAAAACTTCCTTGCAATTCATGCACAGCAACTGTTGGCAGTCGCAGCCGCAGCAACATCTACATTTTGTGTACCAAAGAAATCCAATAACTTGAAAAGAACTGGTGAAAATATGGCAGGATATGTGCGCACAGTACAACCAAACAAAGAACGAAAGAAATAAATATGGAAATAAATAAAGAAATAAGAAAAGAACATACAACGCGCGTACAAAACGCATATGAAGGATATAAATAAATAAAACCCGTGTTGTACCCATGCAACGGCAACACGTTTTTCATGTTGCTGCAACGATGCATTTTGATATGTTGCCGTAATTGTTGGCAAGCAACGTGGTAATACTTTAAATGAAGCTTACCACTGACTGGTAAAAAAAAAGAAATAAAACATCAAAAAAAGAAAAATAAAATCACAAAAAACCATATGAAAAAAAAATGCGGCTATGAATGATGGTTAAATAATAAAGCAATTGAACACGTTGTAAGTGCTAGTGAGTTTTCTGTTTTTTTATTTTTTGTTTAATTTTTTTATTATATATTTATTTTGTAATAAAATATTCCTTTAAAACAAGTGTTGAAATTTAAATGAATGAATGTTTTGTGTTCACAGTTTTGCGATTACAGTTTTGATTCTAGGTTGTATAACAAAACGGTTTTTGTATAGCGGTTCCAAGTTTTGTCTACACTTTCCATTCAGTTCTTAATTAATTATTATATGTCTATATTGTTACTCTACCATTGACGTAACAAATATTTCTGGTCGTTTGTGAAAAGAGTGAAGAATCATGTCGTCTACTTAGTTTGAATATCCACACTTTCAGCGACCCTTTTCACAAAGCTAAACTCTTGGCAGAATTTTTTGCAAAAATCTCGAATAGCAATTAACCACGGTCCACTCTATGCATCTATGCCGGGAATACATATTCATACTGGGGCATTTAAAACAGTCCTTACAAGCCTTAACATAAACAAAGACTTCGGGCCAGATGGTATATCGGCTCATGTTTCAAAGAAGTACTCGTCAACGATGGTTTAGTCATTGCCTCATTGAGAACAATTATTCTCCGCACAATACTTACCCAAGATAATTCGTTTCCGGACAGCTCTTTCCGGAGACAATTAATATCCGAACAGTTCTTTTCTGCGAGCAATTTTCATAGCAATTTTTCTACGTAAAATTCTTCCCCACGAACAATTCACCCCGAACAATTCACCCCTTACCAATACAATTTTTCTTCACACAATTCCTAGACAATCCAACCCGTATGGTTTTTTCCGTAGACAATTCATCTCTGGATTTTTCATTCCGGATACAATTCTTCCCAGAACAATTTATACCCAAGATAATTCATCCGCGGACTGCTCTTTCCCTAGACAATTCATTCGTGGATAGTTCATCCCCGAAACAAATCTTCCCAGAGGTAACTCTTCTACAGACAATTCTTCCTCCAGACAATTCATATCCAGGCAATTATTTCCGAGAAAATATTCCCAGAGAAATCTCATACCCAGTTTTTTCCGAGACACCCCATCCCCGGACAGTTCTTTCCCAAAAAAAATCTACCCAGAAGCAATTCTTCTACTCCGTTATCCGAGGCTGCTTTTATGTTTTCATTGGGCGCATAGTTTTTTCAGTGGTGGGACCCAACGCACGAACCCTCTCTCTGAGGGAGATGTTCGCCACTCACTTTACCCGACTTCTACACCAGGTCGTGTAGAGCGTCGTTTCCAGGGGCTTCCGCGCGGAGGACTTCCACCAAAGTGGAAGCGTCACCATTTGACAATTTGTCAAATGGTGACCAGTGAGTTGACTTGAGACGACACCGACAAGGATTGCTCTGGCTTCGCCATGTTGAAGCGCTCAGACACGTTGCCTTGTGATAATCGCCCCCAATTCGTCCCCGATAGAATTCATCCCCGGACAGTTGTTTCACGAGACAAATCTTTCCCGATATAATTCTTCTTCGATACAATTATTCATCTATACAATTCTTACGACACAAGTATTCCTCGATAAAATTCTTTCCGAACCATTTCTTCCTTGATATAATTCACCGTCACCGAGACAATTCATGCCATTGTCCCGAGATATTTTTCCCTACACAATTCATTCCCGTACAGTTTTTTTTTCCAACATCTCCTAAAAGACCTGAATTTTTCCATTTTGTTAGAAGGTTGCCAATGTTCAACAAATTCTGAAACAGGGCGACACTATGAACCTTACAAATGACCGACACATTGCAATATAGAGAATGCCTTGAACGCAGAAAGCATTATAATATTCCACAGTTGTTTCACGAGACAAATCTTTCCCGATATAATTCTTCTTCGATACAATTATTCATCTATACAATTCTTACGACACAAGTATTCCTCGATAAAATTCTTTCCGAACCATTTCTTCCTTGATATAATTCACCGTCACCGAGACAATTCATGCCATTGTCCCGAGATATTTTTCCCTACACAATTCATTCCCGTATAGTTTTTTTTTCCAACATCTCCTAAAAGACCTGAATTTTTCCATTTTGTTAGAAGGTTGCCAATGTTCAACAAATTCTGAAACAGGGCGACACTATGAACCTTACAAATGACCGACACATTGCAATATAGAGAATGCCTTGAACGCAGAAAGCATTATAATATTCCACAGTTGTTTCACGAGACAAATCTTTCCCGATATAATTCTTCTCCGATACAATTATTCATCTATACAATTCTTACGACACAAGTATTCCTCGATAAAATTCTTTCCAACCATTTCTTCCTTGATATAATTCACCGTCACCGAGACAATTCATGCCATTGTCCCGAGACATGTTTCCCTACACAATTCAATCCCGTACAGTTTTTTTTTCCAACATCTCCTAAAAGACCTGAATTTTTCCATTTTGTTAGAAGGTTGCCAATGTTCAAAAAATTCCGAAACAGGGCGACTCCATGAACCTTACAAACTACCGACACATTGCAATATAGGGAATACCTTGAGCGCAGAAAGCATTATAATATTCCACTTTGTGATAACAACTAATTACTTAATTGCCGACTCAATGACTGACTTAATGACGACAATTTCCTTTTTTGGGCGAGTAAAATTGTATCTTTAGATATTTCGAATGCCTTCCATCGAATGTAACTTGAAGACCACAAACGAACTAATTCCCCCTCCCCTCAAAAAAATAGGCGAGAAATCCGCTGCTCTTGATATTTTAGGCATATCACTTCAATGTGACGATCATATATATGATCTGCAGAAAGATACGGATAACTCCCTCGGTTTTCTTAAACGATGTCAGAGTTACAATAAAAAGAGAATATATACAGAAAACGTCTGTAGCAAACGAATATTTTATTGAAGTAAGGAAAAAATATTTGAATACAGAAACAATAAACAATAAAATCTATAACATGCCTAAATAAATATGTAGCAGTTAATATACTTGTTTCAATAGTAAGACATAAATAACTTCTGCAGGCTTAGACACTGTCTACACTACCTGTATTCAGTCTAAAATGTGACCGAATACAACATCGTCCGATATGTTTGACAGAGGTTGAAAATATTTCACCCTCCGTTGGTTCTCTTAAGCCGCAAATAACCGTACGGTATGTAATCCGATTTTATAGGTATTCGAAAAAGTGTTCAAAGGAAATACATGGCTTGATTTTATATGGTTGTGTTCTTTTGTTCTACTCCGGCATTAAACCAAGCTCATATTCCCTTCTTAGTTGACTCGGCTCTCATCAGAGAATATTTGTCACGATTCCACACATATTTTAACCCCAGATTCTTGAACGATTTAACTGCCATCTGTGAAAATAGTGTTAAACCTAGCTCATAGTCAGGCGATGTATGCTAGTCCTGTATGACAGGTTGGCAGACACCAAAATTTAGTCTTTGTAAAACTTCTGTCATCATTGTATAAGCTGACATCTCCAGGCGACAGGAGTCTAGTGGATTTTATTGCCATGTCAACAGCCTTTAATGGCTTCACCTCTAATGAAGATGCTAAGTGGATTTAGGGTAAAGTATTAATATTTATTGATGAACAAAAATACAGGACTCTCGGTCCATTTAGTTGCCTGAATATTTTGCAAGAATAAGAACAAGGCAAATCTTCCGATGCCAGAACATGAGTAAGACCAAGACTATCATGTCTAGTTCATGTTCTCATTACTATTATATTTGGATAAAAATTTAGTTATATTAACAAGAGGCTAATTTAATTTATACGGAAGGAAGTAAATGACAACAAAGAAACTATTTTATACTTTTATTTTGTTCGGTGTACCATTTTAGTATTTAAAAATGAACATATTTCTAGTATATATAAACCCTCTAAGCTTTCTTTATATGGGTAATTTATACTCTTTTTGAAAGTCTTTTAAAAAAACCTCCTTGCAACTATTCCAATAACATTTAAAAAAAATTGGTTTCTTTATAAAAAATGTTTTAATTTCGTTTTTTAAATTAATTACATCGTTACTTAAAGCTAGTTTATTACAAAATACAGTAGTTATAACAACAAGGAAAAATATTAAGTTAATTTACATATTAGATGAGTGATTCACAACGTTAAGCTTAACCGAAAATTTTATTCTTCAATTTGCCAAAGAAGCCGGTTGACTCTGGTTTGGCTTCAACTTCGATTGTCTGCAAAGTAGATGAAGAATAATGGATTAATTAAATGTTATTCAAAAAATTAACTCTGAGATGACTTACAGTTTGTTGGGCAGGAACATTAGTATTTAACTGACTAGAACCATGACTGGCAGTGGACGCATAGCTGCCACCAAAGTTCTCAACTTCTTGCTGCTGTTGCTGTTGTCCAAAATCGTGTTGTTTCCAGTCTTCAGACTCAACTTGTTGCTGTTGACCGAAATCTTCCAGGTGCTGTTGCTGTTGGTAACCACCACCATAGTTGCCGGAAGTATAATGATTACCCGTATGATGTGCATTCCAGTCAGATTCAACTTGTTGTTGTTGCTGCCCAAAATCTTCAACATCCTGTTGCAGTTGTTGTTGCTGATGTTCACCACCCATTGTTAAAGCACCTGAATGCATGCCATTGTAATTGGCACCAACCGAGACATCACCCACCATTGGTATTCTCAGATTATACTCCTTCTTCGTGTAACGATAGCCGCCATCCATACCAGCACCATGACCAGTCATAGGAGCCAAACTTGGTCTACGGTTAGGTGCGATGGTTGTTTCGCGATATTCGGCATTTGGTAGTGTATATGGTATATCTTGACCGGCTACTCCCGGCTCATCAGTATCAATATTTTCATCGTACAAATGTGGTGGCTGATCGCCACGATCCTTCGAGATGTGTTGATGTGGCATTGCGGTGCGGTTCGTGGAGCCAGGACCATTTTCGTGTCCGCCATAACCGCCAAATTTCATTGGTATCAAGCCCTGTGCCAGCAGATAGAGACGACGACGCCAAACGATAAGCTCTTCATCGCTCAATTCAGTTCTCTCTTCGAGCAATTTCAAACGTTTTGCCTCTTCGGCTCCAAAACGTATGCGTTCCTCTTCGTTGCTCATTTGTTTATGCATTACAAATTTAATGTTATTTAATTCCTTATTACGGAAATCTTCCAATTTGTTTAATGTAATTTTATAGTATTCAGCGAGATTCATTAGACGTTGGAACTCATTTATCTGCCACTCCTTGAGTGTACTCACAGTAATCTCATATTTGGCGGCCAATTCATTGAAAATGCCATCACTATTCTGCCAATCTTTAAGATTCTTCAGATTGAAGTTTTGATTACGTATGAAGCCGTACAGACGTTCACGTTCGCGGCGTTGCCACGTTGTCAAGTGTAACAATTGTGTGTTGTCTAATAAACCCTCATGTTTCATACTATCGACCACTATGCGTTGGAATGGTGCCAGCTCGGTAAGAGCACAACCATACATTTGCGACAATTGTTGCTGGAATTTGCCATCTGAGGCAATGAATTCAAGTAGCTCTTCCACAGTAATGGTCAATTCGGCGGCAATGTTTCTTAGGCGTTGACGTTCCAATGCATGCCAACGATTGTTGGTATTAGTATTTGTCGTCATTGTATCCTTTACCAAGCCCAAATTACCCAGACGCCGCAGTTCATTGCGCAACCAAATTTCGAGTTCTTCAATCGATACGTGATATTGATCGGCCAATCCGTTCAATGAATTTTTATCGGCCAAAAGTTGACTCTGCCACCACTGCACACTCATGCCGGGTTGACGCTGTACCAATCCATAAATACGATCCTTCTCACGTTGCTGCCAGCCTTCTAAATGCTCAGAGACAATGCGACGTTGATCGAGCAAACGTTTTAGTTCCTGTCTGTACCAGATCTCAACTTGTTCCACGGTTAAGTGATATTGCAGCGCCAATTGTTGCAAATGCTGACGGTCGTTCTTCAGACGACGTTCGAGTTCCTCGATGGACCATTGTTGTTGCTTGCGTAACTGTTCGTTAATTAAGTTTTCAATGTACAGTTGTTCCTTTCCCTGCCATTCCTCAACAATGACGGTGCCGTGAATAAGTCCTTGTGGCATAAGTTCATTTTTGGCAGCCTGACGTAACCATGTTTCAATTTCCTCAACGCTGATTTCGAAGGAGCGGGCAAAGTTTTCCCAGAGCCCACGATTATTAGCGATATATGCTTCTAACTCAGACCAGGACATTGGTTTTACTTGAGCCGCTGATTGCAGATAGGCCAGAGTTTGTTGTTTCCAGATACTGTCCATTGAGTGATCGACGATGGGTTGGTTATTGTTGTTATTATTATTGTTATTGTAATGGTTTATGTTTTCATTCACCACTGTTTCTGGACGCAGTGCACCCAACACCTCTAAACGAGCTTGCTCTTGGCGCACCCAGCTCTCCACCTCCTCCACGGTCACGTGATAGTCTTGCGAGATACGTTGCAAACGCTCCTTGTCTCTACGCAAAAACTCATTAAACTCTTCTGCGGATGCCTTATTATTCTGTTGTTTTAACCAATCCACCAAACGATCACGTTCGATTCTCTGCCAGTATGTTAACTGCTCAACCTGTACGAGTCCGGAATCCTTCAAACGCTTCAATTCGTCACGCATCCAAACTTCGATTTGTTCAACACTAATGCTATATTGTTTGGCCAGGTCCTGCAAGCGTGCACGATCACGCAGCAGTTGCTGTTCAAATTGTTCGTGACTGATATCCTTCTGTTCCTGCAGCAACATCGCGATCAAACGTTTTTGTTCCTCATCCTGCCATTGCGTCAGATTCTCCACCTGCACCTGACCAGTTACCTTAAGGTTAACTAACTGTTGGCGCAACCATTTCTCGATTTGTTCGACACTCAGCGAGTATTGCGTTGCCAAGTTCTGCAGGCGACTGTGTTCCTTCTGCAACTCTATTTGGAACTGCACAAAACTGATCTGTTGGTTTTGTCTTATCAGCTGCTTGATGCGTTCTACTTCAGCTACCTGCCAGGCAGCTAATTGTTGAACCTGTTGCTCGGAATCCTTGCGTAGACGCTTCAATTCCTCGATCATCCAGTTCTGAACTTGTTCGACATTAATGTGATAATGATCGGCCAACTGTGTCAAATGCGCACGATCGTTGAGCAGTTTCTGTTCGTATTCTGCGGTTGTTAGCTGATTCTTATATTGCACAATCAATTGTTTAATATAGTCACGTTCAACCAACTGCCAGTTCTGTAATTTTTCTACTTCGAACTTTCCTTTCTGACGTAAATCTTCAATGACCTTCTTCACATAGATCTCCACTTCGGTTACACTCACTTGATGCTGCTTCGCCAGTTGCATTAGAAAACTGCGATCTTGCTGCATTTTGCGTTCGAATTCTTCAGCCGTAATGCCAGATTGTTGCTGCAACAGTGCAAGTATACGTTGATTTTCAGTCTTTTGCCAAACGGTCAGTTGTTCTATATTAAGTTTTCCCTGTTTTTGCAGACGGTCTACCTCAGACTGCACCCATTTCTCGATTTCCTCCACGGATGTGTGATACTGGAAGGCCATTTTTTGCATATGCTCCCGATCCATGCGCAACGTGGATTCAAGTTCCTCGATGCTCCACAGTTTATTTTCCTTGCTTAATTCTTCCAGACGCTCACGTTCGGCTATTTGCCACGATGTCAAATTGTCAATTTGCAGTTGACCATCATCACGCAGACGAGCTAATTCCTTTTTCATCCATTTTTCGATTTCCTCCACTTGCACGCTATAATCACGAGCTAGTTTCTCGAGTAGCTCACGATCTTGTCGCAAACGTTGCTCTAATTGTTCCGTCGAATGGTATTGTTCTTGCGTAATACGCTCCAGATAACGGCGCTCAACCTCTTGCCAGTTGGTTAATTTCTCGTTTGGTTTCAGCAGTCCCATGCTGACGAATCTTTGTTCTTCGTTCTTAATCCATTGTTCCATTTCCTCTATCTGTACATTATTCTGCATGGCCAAAGCTTGTAGACGTGAGCGATCTTCCAACAACCACTTATGGAATTCTTCTACAGTGAAGTCACGTTCCTTAACGAGATTCGTCAAATTTCCACGCCATTCAGTTTGCCAATCCTTCAGTTTCTCCATCTCAATAATTCCTTCTTGCTGCAGTTTCTTTATTTCCTTCTTGATCCATTCCTCAATCTCTTCGACACGCACCTGATGTGTATGTGCCAAACTGTAGAGATGGACCTGATCGTTCTTAATCTTTTGCTCCAACTCTCCAATTGATAGATTATTCTGTTGCACCAAAACGAGCAAACGTTCACGTTCGATCTTCTGCCAGTTGTTCAGCTGTTCTTGCATCTGCAACATACCAAGGTTCTGCAAACGTTCACCTTCTTGTTTGATCCAGGTTTCAATTTCAGTCAATTGCACGTTGTATGTCTTAGAAAGATCCTGAAGACGTTGACGATCAGACAGTAATTTACGCTCAAACTCATCGATTGTCAGTTTATTTCCCTGCACAAGTTTCAAAATCTCATTGCGCTCCTGCTGTTGCCAGTCCTTTAGATCTTCTGCTTTGATTAAACCTTCGCTCTGCAAACGTAGCAATTCCTTCTTAAGCCACTGTTGTATATCCTCCACTTGCACCTGGTACGTATTGGCCAATGTGTACATATGTGTTTGATCATTCTTGATTTTCTGCTCCAACTGCTCAACGGTCAAGGCACTCTGGCTCACAATCATATTAAGACGTTCGCGTTCCTTTTGTTGCCACTGTTTTAATTCCTCCTCGACCTCCTTCAGTAAACCTTCGGACTGGAAGTTCTTGATTTCATTCTTTATCCATTCTTCAACCTCTGTTACTTGAATTTTGTATGTTTTAGCCAAATTCTCGAGACGTGCACGATCGTTCATGATTTGTTGCTGGAATTCTCCAATTGTCAGATCATTTCTATTGATGATCGACTTCAAATGCTCACGTTCTCGCTTTTGCCATTCTTTGATATCTAACTCCAGCTTGTTTTGACCTTCATTTTGCAAACGATCCAATTCGGCTCGTTGCCATTTCTCCAACTCTTCAATGCTAACGTGATACTTGGTAGCCAAAGATTGTATGTAGGCACGGTCACGTTGCGTCTGCGCTTCAAGTTCGCCAACAGATCCACGATGTTGCTTCAGTATAGTCTCAAGACGTGCACGTTCAGAATTTTGCCATTCGTTTACACGCGTCATTTCGGTGTGTTGCTGGCTGATGACACCACTCAGACGTGCGAGCTCCGACTTCAGCCACTCTTCCATGTCCTTTACATTACCTTGATATTGCTGAGATAGATTAACCAACTTCTGCTGATCTGTTTTAATGGAATTTTGAAGAGCTGAAATGGTGGCATTATGCTGACGCAGCAGCTCATCTAAACGTTCCTGTTCATTGGTATGCAACGAGTCAGAGTTTGGACGCTTAACCATCGAGTTATTCTGATCGTTAAAATACTCGTAAAGTCTATTCAACTCTTCGAGTTGCCAGTTCTTAAGTTCCTCCAACGACACATTGTACTGACGAGCCAGCTGAACTAATTTTTCCTGATTCTCGTGCTGCCAACGCAATAACTCTTCACGTGTAATGCTATTCTGATGAATCAACCAATCCAAACGTCCGCACTCCAACCGTTTCCAGCCTTGCAGATTATTGTTTTGTGCCTGGTATTGACCCTGAAGCACGTTATAACGGTTCAACTCTTGGCGATGCCACTCCTGTATGTCCTCAATTCTAGTGTGATAGCGATCAGCCATGGCCAGTAGACGTTCCTCCTGCTGACGTTGCCAAGCCTCAAGACGTTGTGGTGTTGCTGCACCCTGTGTCAAGAACCAGAAGAAACGTTCACGTTCCTCACGCTTCCATGCCTCATCACGCGGTACCGTCCAGTCACCAAATGGACGTTCCGTATCGTAAACCAATTTACCATCGACCCATTTCCTGTTTACCTCAGCACCATGTACTACATTTGTGCCGTCCGCATTAGTAATAATGGTCTTGTTGTAACGGCGGATCGTCACGGTTGAGCCAGGTTGCATGCTGGGGCGGAATGCGCTATTTCCTGAATTGAAGGTCTCAACATCAGCATTAAAACTACCATCAACGGGAATATGTACAGCAGGCTGCTGCAATTTGCTGCCCCATTCGGAATTTACATTGACAATGGGTTTGTAGCCGGAAACAGTAGGCTCAATATTACGATTGGCCCAATCGTAGATACTGTGCTTGCGCGTAACTGTGGTGCCAACATTACCGACTGGCACATAACTACCGGTATAAGTAGGTAATGAGTTACCACCTTGCAGCATGGAACCGCTCGCAAAGCTGCCTGTATTGCCATTAGTATAGAGGACATCACCGTAAGAGGGTCGGGTATTAGTTGTGATAATAGTGCGATTACGCTTTACCACCGTAACCAGTGGTTTCTCGTAGGTGCCATCACCCATTGTTTTGTGCGCCTCAGAGACATTCTGATGCACAACATAGGTCTTGCCATCGATAACCTTAACCTCGGCGGGATAGGCATAATTATTAACGGTATCATAGTTGGAAATATCCACTGGCTGGTATTGACTAAATTCAGTCTGTTGTTGTTGTTGGCCAAATTCACCAGCTGCAGCATTGACAATACCCTCCAAGCTATTGCCAGCCTTATACTCGAAGAAACCTGCCATAGCTATTGTCTCATAGGTCAGCAAACCTTTGCGCATATCGGTGACGATTTGTTCACAGATGCGACGTGCTAACGCATCCAATTCGGATGCAGTTTGACCAGTCAATTCAATAATATTCTCTGTAATTTATAAATTCAAATGAGTAACGGAATTCAAAAACAATTTAAACATGTCAAACTTACCTCTCCATGGCATTGTATTGACAGTGCTATAACCAGTGCTGCTACCTGCGGACATGCTGTTGTACTCCTGGCGCAGACGATAGGCTAGTTGACGCACCTCATCGTAGTGCTGATAGCCCCACGTATTTAGTTTACAACAATCCGATGAACCCGATGATGATGAAGATGATGAAGAGGAGGATGAAGAGCTGGAGTAGCTCGATGAAGCGGTGTAGCCGGCAGAGGTGCCATATTCAGGCGCCGTTTGACGTTGGTAGGCACTATAGCCATCGCTCCAATGAGTGACGGCCAATAGTAGTAGTACTAGGCAATAAGCCCGCATGGTGTTTTTTTTTGTATAGTGCCAAGAACACTAAAAAATATGTTGAGTCTAAAAGAAGAAATGGAAAGAAATGCATAAATTTAAAATATGTGGTATATTTCCGACAGACATACAAACAGATAATGGAATTTTATAGATATCATATTATTATATAAAATGAAATTTTATAGGCAACATCGCTGGATCAGTTGGTTAGTGCATTGGACTACTGGGCGATAGGTCACAGGTTTGAAACCCCTGCTACTGCATTATCAAAATTGTATATACGGCACTACTTCTCGGCAGTAAATGGCAAACTTTCCAATAATAAAACAGTGCCCGAAAAACGGTATAATAAACTATAAGTCTCACCATTTAAGTACAAATTTAACACGCACAGAACGGCGGGTGAGAGCTTTTTATAGGCAATGTTTTACGCTCGTAAGTTTGCAATTTACTGACGAGAGATAGCGTCACATAGAAAAATGTTTTCTATGAAAAAGATGTTGGCAGTCGCTGGGGATCTAACCGGGAACCTTACGGCTCGTAGTCGAACGCACCAGCGTCTTTACGCTCGAAAGCTCGTTTGCACGAACCAAACGAGCACCCTACGCTACAATATAAACACCTATGTTACCTTAAAAACATAAAAAAAAAATACATCTTAACTATCTCGAACCTGTTTTAAGGGCATCATGGCACATCATACCAAGACCATTCATACTAAAACACTCATACCATTAGATATTTCATTCCAACGGACATCCCATACAAAGACATCTCATATCAACACAACTCATACCTACACACAGAATAGAGATTCATTGCACCAACTTATTCTGTACTCACAACCACTTAGTCGGTTGTTATTGACAAAACTAAAAGAGGTGTAGTATGGACTACAACCAACCAACTGTTCTAGAAACATTTTAGTGCAGATTAAAACCATTGGGAGTGTGTATAGGCTAATATTTTAAGCGCCAACCGGCAAGTTACCGATTTAACCAAATGAAGTTAGTTGGTACAACTAATATTTTCGTTTTTCCAACCTCACACCAAAAGAGGATTTTCCTGTGTGTAGACGTCTCTTGGTATGATGTGTACATTGGTATGAGATGTCTTGATATGTCCGTTAGTATGAGATGTCTGTTCGTATGAGGTGTCTTGGTATTGAGTGTCTTGGTATGGGGTGTTCGGTGGTTTAAGGTGTCTTGGCATGAGTTGGTATGAGAGGTACCCGACCCGTTTTTAGACTATTTTAAAATAGGTGTAATTTAGAATAGTACAAACTATAATTATAATTAGTATGGGTGTATGGAAAGAACATTAGCCGGAAAATTTATTACTTCTAATGGAAAACTTTGTTTATGGAAAAGAACTAACCATGTAAATAGTTCGACATCGGTGCAATTTTGGAGAATGGAAAAGACAGAAACTAGATAAACCTTATTTGTTTGACGAGACTATTTTTACATATACGAAGACTGGGAAATTTGGAATATGTAATGTGAAGGAGATCAGTTCTCTAATGTCCTGAAAATGATTTTGTAAAAAGAAAATGCAATGAAAACAGTTGATATTTATGAATTTCTAAGACGAACCGGTGGCATTTTAGAAAATGGAAAGAACATGAATTAAAGGGTTTTTCAATAAGAGCGCTTCAAAAGTTTTTTTCAAGGGTTTTTCAACAGGGACGCTACAAAAGTAGAGCGACAGGGACTGCGAACGACGCCATATTTCTTGCCGCTCTTTCGACATTTCTCTTCAGTAAGGTTTACCATTTCATGATGGAAAGATATACGAGCCAACAAGGAGTCAAAATTATTAAAATATACTACCATTCGAAATCATATATCTTGAAACGGCAAACCTTACTGAAGAGAAATGTCAAAAGAGCGGCAAGAAATATGGCGTCGTTTGCTGTCCATGTCGCTCTACTTTTGTAGCGTCCCTGTTGAAAACCCTTTAGATGAGACCAAAACTAATTCATAAGTACTGAGACTCTGTAATATAGAACTATAATAGTATTTAATGAATAGGAATTTGTTATCTTATCGAAATGTTTAATTTGACGTATGGAATGTAAATTTATATTACAAATGTACCCTATTAGGGTAGAACTATTGATCTGAACATGTTGGTCCTGTTAGGGAATTGGTTTTAATTTGGACCATAACCTTTCTTTGTTTAAGAAAATTTGAGAAATTTCAACAAGAATTTCAACAAATATTTACAAAAACTAATTTATAAACAATAATAAAACGTGTGCCATTTTTATTCATAGTATGTTAATTATTGTAATAACTAAAATATTATTTACTACACATGCGATAAGTTTATTTTCAATAATTCTATAGAAATCTATAATATTTGATAGATAATGATGTGCATAGTACGTAATGAAATTCAGTTCAGGGAGTTTTCAAAAATGCGCTTCTTTCAGAGCTCAAAAGGTTATATTAATCTACAGATTAGAAATATGTACGAGACATTGAGTGGAACATTTCTTAAATTATATTTGAATATAATCTTTTTTTTTCTTCAGTTAAATTAGGACCTTTAACTGGGTCAATTAACTAGAAATCTATAATATATACGTTTGACAACTTTACCAATGCAGCTTAGTTGAATTGAATTTAAGTGGGTCTGATAAGTGTGGGTTCAATTAGGTGGCATCAAATATTTGTTTTTTTCCTTTTTTTATCAGTTTTTAGCTGCTATATATAGAAATGATTTCAATTTTAATTGCTGTCAACCGAAAAATAGTACAATGTGGTTGATAAGAAATTTTATGAATTTAATTTTGAAAGTAAATGAAAAAAATATATTTTTTTGAAGATTAAGTCAGTTTTTAATATAATTAATTTTAGGATGTGTGCGAGTTGGACTAAATTTCTGACTAAACTATATTTTATGAGTTTTTATACGATCTCCATAACCGGTAATTGTTAATGTTCTTAATAAATCGGTTATCATATGTCTGATCTAATTTAGTTCTAAAATTTTGCAAAATTTAGTTTAGTCTGCAATTCAGTCGAACTCGCACACACCCGAATTATCAATTTATAAAGTACATAAAAACTATAAATTAAAAATAAAAAAAATAAAACTTTTAAAACCACCTATGATCCCCTAAATAGAAAACTGTCGTAAAACTAAAACCATTACATTAATCTTTAAACGAAAGCAATATTGCTCTTCGAAATGAAAAAACAAAATATTTATTTCCAATTTGAATACTGAATTTGAAAAAAACACACGCTGTCAACCAATAAATTTTCAATTAGTTCGACGTGTCAGAAACTGACATGACACGAAATGCATATAAAAATCACGGGTGTAAAAAATTCTTCAATTCAAATTGGGTCAAATTTCGAACTGACGAAAATAGCGTTTTCATGTTTTAGAAATGCCCGCAAGTTATTCCCAACCCTTATGATTAATACCGAAAACCAAAAAAAAAAAAATAAAAATTAAAGAAGAAAAACTTTTCTATTTTGAAAAAAATGCTAAATATTTTTAGTTTTATTTTTACTAGAAAACGCATGACGTGATATTGCAACGCAGTTTTTTTTAATTTAAATTTAATTTTGTCTGTTAGATTTTTTATATATGGAGAACAACGATGGATGTGTCACTCGTTTGGTGTATGTGGTGCTGTTCTAATGATTTTGATTTGCATCATGCGGCAAGTTCGAAACTATTTTTAAAACTTTTCTCATAGCATTTAAGTGGCAATGTTTTATTATGGTAACAAGTAGAAAAAAAATCGTAAAAAAAAATAAAAATGAGAAAACATATAAATTAAAGTAGTTGAATAAAAAAAAAAGTTTTATTAGAGATGCACTTTTCAAATATAGTCACAGACATTTATTGCTTAGTATGTATTATTTTCTTGTGTTTTAAATGCAAATGAATGCATTATATTTAGTTCAGCGCTAAATCTAATTAAATCAATAAAATTTTAATAGTATGACACTATTAAAAAAGTTATAAAATTCATAGTACTTATATTTTATATTGTCGAGCTAAAACAATTTAAATAAATTGCATTCAAAACATGTTTTTTGGTTTATAAAGTTTACTATAAAACAATATTTGATTTATTATAGACTATGAAATGCCATTCGAAAGATTATCGAATTTTCCTTGAATTGTAATTATATTGGCCTCATCAATCAAAAATTGTCTGAGTTATTAAAGTGTTTTACACTCAGAAAAAATACTATATAAATAATAGTTTTTTACTATTTAAAATAGTCAATAGGATTAAATATTATTTTAATCTCGGAAAGTACCATTAAATACTAGAAAATACCATGACATTGCCATTGAGTTTATATGAAAAGATATTTTTTTTGTATACTATTAAATCAATAATTCTCCTATTGACCAATTTTAATGGGATTTGACGGAATTTTTTTGTCGGTGTAGAAAGCACTTTTAAAATTTTAAAATTGATTTGTTCTTTTACGAAAACGTGTCACGACGATATACAATATCATTTATAATTTTTTTTTTTTTTTTTGTAAAATCGTCGAGATTTCAACCTTATTTTCGAAAACTTTTCTAAACGTTCTAAAGACAATAGTTTCGAGAGTAAAATACATTTTGCAATTTCATATATAAAAGGAAATATAAAATTTCATATAGACTACAAAAAAATTAAAATTTGTTTATTATTGAAATTTTTATAAATTTATATAAAATTATTCGTAAAATCTATATGAAATTTTATATTTCCTTTTATACATGAAATTGTAAAAAAACTATTGTCTTTAGAACGTTTATAACAGTTTTTGAAAATAAGGTTGAAATCTCGACGATTCTCTCAAACTTAAAACTTAGAAAACATTGTCAAATTTATGTTTTAAATAATGTTTTAACAAAATCTACATATAAAAGAAAGAAAAGGAATAAAAACTTGATATTCTTGATGATCGTCTTGAGTAAAAACTTTATTTCTTACAATTTTGGTCTCGATTTTATTTCTTGTGCACATTTAGAACAATTCTAATTCCATTTTCAACAATTTAATGGAATTTATGAACTTTTCGAAAAAAATTGTCAAAATTCCGATGACATTAATAATTTGGCGCTACAGTCCTATCCCTAGTAGAAATTTTGGTAGGGCCATGATCATGAAGTGATCATGTCATTATTTGAGATGATCGGAATATGACGAGGCCCATAATGTCCTTGTAACACAGTGTCATGATCATGTACTATCCTTAGGCCATGATCATGTACTGATCGGGCAATTCCCCATTTTATTATTTACCCGACAATTGCCTCGATCATTGCCTGCTGCTAATTTCGTTATGAGAAACAAATAATGTTGCTATGATCGGGAACATCGAATATTTAGATAATGTAAACTCTGGTATGGTAAGCATGATAAGGGCATGCAAAGGCAATGATCATATTTTCTCTAATAGGGCTTACCCAACGAAAACCCGATCGTTTCCCGATGGCGCGTCGGGCAAATTTCTACTAGGGTATAAGGCCGAGCTCTCTCACCATTTGAGCTGTGCGTGTTATATTTGTACTCAAAATGACGGGACCTACAGTTTAAGGCCGAATCCGAACGGCGGGTAATAGCTTTTCATAGGCAATGTTTTACTCTCCTATGTTTGCCATTTACTGCCGAGAGGTAGCGCGGTATAGAGAAATGTTTCTATGAAAAGGGAACCTTTCGGCTCGCAGTACAACGCACTAACCTTGAGCTACCGACGCTACTTCGATGACATTACTTAGTCTTCAATTTAAATCCAAATCGCATTTAGAAAACCAATTTCAATCATTACAGTTCATATTTTAGAAATTTGAATTTTATGAACAAAAAAAACTTGAAATTCTCGACTTTAGTAAAGCTTTCATTATTTGAGATAGGTATCAGTATCAGGATTTTTAATATGATTTTAACATTATTTAAACATGATTTGTATTTTGTGAAATTCTTCAATTCTTGTGAAATCGAAAAAATAATTGAAATCTAAATAAATAACATTTAAAACAATTTGAGGGAATCTAATGCCATTCGTTTCGACGAGATTCTTATGAGATGAAGTAAAATTAACACTATATCGGTCCCCTAGTGGAAATTTTGGTAGGGCCGTGCTCATGAACTGATCATGTCATTATTTGAGATGATCGGGATATGACGAGGCCCACGATGTCCTTGTAACGCAGTGTCCTGATCATGTACTCACCTCAGGCAATGATCATGTACTGATCGGGTAATTCCCCATATCATTATTTATCTGACCATTGCCTAGTTAAAACATGAGCATACGAAAGCATTACAAATACCCGATGAAATAAAATATCATACCTCATTGAAACCTGATCATTGCCCGATGAAAATTTCTTTATGAGGAACAACTAATGTAGCTTTGATCGGGACCATTGACTGTTTAGATAATGTAAACCCTGCTATAGTGAGCATGATAAGGGCATGAAAAGGCAATGATCATATTTGCTCTAATAGGGGTTACCTGACGAAACCCCGATCATTTCTCGATGGCGCATCGGGCAAATTTCCACTAGGGTCCCTTTCTCGTAATAGGTAGATAATCTTTGGGTTCTGTAAGATGGTTCTCAGTATGAAAGACTTTACGAATCGCATCAATATCAAAAAGAAAACAAGCAAAACTCGAGATTGTTTCGAAAAATGATGCGAGATCGAATTGATAGGTATACTTTAAATTTAAATGAAACTCAAATTTCTAAGATACCTATGTAAAAACATGTTTCTTGATCTCATTTATATCTTACGCGCATTAAAAAATTCAGAAATCTTAAACTTTTTGTAAAAAGTTCATTCAAAAATTTAGAAATCTTGAACTTTTTGTAAAATTTGTTGAATTTAAAATATTTTAAGTGTGCAATTTTTTTTTTTAAATCTGAAAATCTCAAATAGGAAATTTGCAGCGTAATTTCGAATTTAAAGATTTTTTGTTTTTAAATCATGTCTTAATGTATTTGAAAAGTTATTAAATAAAAAATGTTCTTATATCAATTTAGCACTTCCTAAGACATCAAACTTGAATTTTACAACTTCTTTAAAATATCGAATGCTTTAAGATTTTGTATTTTTTATTTTTTAATCTTGATTATTTTATATAAAAATATTTGAAAAAATTATCGAATTATTTTAAAATTAACTTGGTAATTAAAATAATGTTCATAAAGATTTAAATATCGATTGCTTAAATACATTTTTTTACATTGATTATTTCAATATTTTGATTCAAAATAACGATTGATCAAATTTATAACTTTGCAGAAAAAATGTTGATTTTTTTTATACGTTGATTT
The DNA here is from genome assembly GCA_951804985.1 of Dryomyza anilis. Taxonomy (NCBI): domain Eukaryota; kingdom Metazoa; phylum Arthropoda; class Insecta; order Diptera; family Dryomyzidae; genus Dryomyza; species Dryomyza anilis. The sequence continues at coordinate 98,088,780 of OX638131.1, read as the reverse complement.
TTATTTTTTTATTTTCAAAATATAAAAAAATTCGAAATTCCCACCGTTTGTTTTATAATTTTGTTCTTTATAATTTTATATATTGAATATCGAAATTTAATATTTACTTATGTGAACTTAAAACTTCTTAAGACATCGAACTGGAAGTTTTAAACTGTTTTAAAATCTTGAATGTTTAAAGAATTTTCTAAAGTTGAACATTTTGAACATTTCAAAAAAACTTGGTACTTGAAATGTTTCTTCTATAATTTTTTTTAAATCTTAAACATTTTATATAAACATTTCGAAAATATATTTGATATTTAAAAATTTCTTATATTAATTTGGCACTTTTCCATATATAAAGGGTTTTTCAATAAGAGCGCTACAAAAGTTTTTTTCAAGGGTTTTTCAACAGGGACGCTACAAAAGTAGAGCGACAGGGACAGCAAATTACGCCAAATTTCTTGTTGCTCTTTTGACATTTCTCTTCAGTAAGGTTTCCATTTCATGATGGAAAGAAAACGAGTCGAAATTATTAAAATTTACTACCGAAATTCGAATTCACATATCTTGAAAAGGCAAACCTTACTGAAGAGAAATGTCAAAAGAGCGTCAAGAAATATGGCGTCTTTTGCTGTCCATGTCGCTCTACTTTTGTAGCGTCCCTGTTGAAAAACTCTTTAGAACGTGAAATTTTCATCATGAAGTTTTTTTTCCACGATTTGAAGTTGATTTTATATAAAAATTGTTGTAATAACTCGAAATATACGTAACAGAATTTAAAAAAAAATAAAAAGTCATCGATCTTAATCCTGAACGCATTAAATATATATATTTTAATATATATATATTTATATATATTAAATATATATATATTTTAAATCTCGATTATTCGAAAAATGACTTTGAAAAAAACAACTTTGTTAAAATAATTCGATCTAGAACTTTTTTCAACATGTTCTCGAGAACGCATTAAGTACGACTTTTATGAATTCTGTGATTTTATTTCAAAAATAAAAATAAAAATCACGTAAATTTTATAAAATTTTAAAAATAACTCAAATGTCGCAGAATCGTTCAGAACTTTATTAGATTTTATCCAATATATTTTTATAAAATTATTTTTTGCATTAATAAAATTTATATTTTTTTTATTCTTAACACTCACTTGTATGTATTAAAACTACAATACACTAATATTCCATTAAAATACTTTCAAAAAAAGACAGTTTATTGCACTAAACTGCTAGAAAGTGTGGCACTTAAACAAAAATTTAAAAACCAAATAAAAAAAAATTAAAAATAGTCCTTGCGTTTGGCGAACGCAGCACCACACGTGTCTCGGCGTTCGAAAAACTTTAGAAAAAACCGTTTGTACCGGTTTCGCAGCAGGCGATCGACTGATTCTCCACAGACAACGTAGCTGATACTTAAATGAAAAAATTATTCACGTTGACACTATTTCAGAAAAGAGGCGATGATGATAATGCCGACGACACTCTATATTTAAAACAATTACAACAACAAACACGTCGACATAAAGAGATTGAAAAATTTAATCTCAGCAAAGTGTGGCCGGCCGGATCGTATAGAGCGCACTCTGATCAACAATCGATCTGTGCAGTCAAACGTCATGAATGAATTGTTTTTGTTTTTGATATTGTTTTTTTTAATCTTTTAATTTTTTATTTTTCTTCTTTTTTTTATTGTTTCATTCTAATAAAATATTCTATTAAATATTTGTTCACCGTCTCTTCTAAAATGTTTAACGTCGCACGTTGTGTTTCCAAGAAATTGCTGAATTTTGCGGTTCTGTCAATTGGTTTTTGACTTCATGCGTTACATTCGTTTTTGCCGGTTTTTTGGTTTTTCTGCGCTAGTCACAAATGTTTTTTTTTTTAATTAAAAAATCATTTAACATTGAATTTAAAATGTCTCTAGTTTTGCTAATAGACCTGTTAAACGTTGACGTTTTGATAAAAATTGCGGTTTTGCGTTTTGTTGTGATTCACTGTTTGTGACTCTAATAACCGGTTCAAAACCATGATTGATATTTTACATACGTCATTTAACACTGGTTCGGGTCAATGCGGTATCACTCACAGTACTACTGATCGATTTAAATTGGTTTTTTATGTTTTCTAGAGAATTTAAAATTTTGGTTATTAAAAACTCTGCTAATTTTTATATTAAAACGTATTTTTTTTTAATATTTTAACTATTGAGTCATTGTAGGAAACATGCAAAAAAAACCCATTGTCTATTTAGAGTTTAAAGCAAGTTAATGCGACTAAAATTTATAATACTAATCTTGATAAACCCGAATTTTCGATTTCACAGAATTAATGAGACATATTACTAAAAGATGTTTAGAATTTATGATAATTTAATTTAAATTTATGACAATTTAAAATTGCACTTTAGTGATTTAGCGATTTAATTAATTAATTTTTAGTGAAAACTTAAATTTTAAGTGAACATTTGATTTTTAGAGGTATTTGTGAAAAAAATAATTTAAATTTTTAGTGGTAATTGTAATATCTAGTGAAAATTTTAATTTATAGTGAAAAATTGAGCTTTTAGTAAAAAATTGAATTTTTGAGAAAAATTTAATTTTTAGTGAAAATTTGAATTTTTAGTGAAAATTTAGTGAAAAAATAATTTTTAGTGAAAAAAATAATTTTTAGTGAAAAAATTGAATTTTTTGTGAGAAATGAATTTTTAGTGAAAAATTTAATTTCTAGTAAAAAATTGAATTTTTAATGAAAATTTGAAATTTTAGTGAAAATTTGAATTTTTAGTGAAAATTTGAATTTTTAGTGAAAATTTGAATTTTTAGTGAAAAATTGAATTTTTAGTGAAAAATTGAATTTTTAGTGAAAAATTGAATTATTAGTAAAAAATTGAATTTTTAGTGAAAAAATTAATTTTTAGTGAAAAAATTAATTTTTAGTGAAAAAATTAATTTTTAGTGAAAAAATTAATTTTTAGTGAAAAATTAATTTTTTTTTGATAAATTAAATTTTTTGTGAAAAATTAATTTTTAGTGAAAATTAAATTTCTTGTGAAAAATTAAATTTTTTTGTGAAAAAATTAATTTTTAATGAAAAAATAAATTTTTTGTGAAAAAAATAATTTTTAGTAAAAAATTTAATTTTTAGTGAAAAATGGAATTTTAGTGAAAATTTGAATTTTTAGTGAAAAATTAAATTTTTAGTGAAAAATTAAATTTTTAGTGAAAATTTGAATTTTTAGTGAGATGAATATTTGTTGAAAAATTTAATTTTTAGTAAAAATTTGATTTTTTACTGAAAAAATAATTTTTTTGTGAAAAAATTAATTTTTAGTGAAAAATTAAATTTCTTGTGAAAAAATAAATTTTATAGAAAAATTGAATTTTTAGTGAAAAATAGAATTTTTAGTGATTTTTAGGCTTCCACATCAGTGCCTGAGTCAAAACGTGACTAGAACGCCCTAGAATTTATTCTACACGCTGCAAAAAAAAGGGCTCTCCCAAACATAATTTTGCAGGTATTAACATGTATGTTTGGAATTTTATGTAAACATAATATATAATTGACTGATAAATCATTTGTAAACCGGGTTGTATTGAGACTTGAACAGTGTTGTAATGAGCTCCGACTGACATTATAATATCTCGGAAACATTTTTATGTTTCCCCATAAAATGGAGTATGTTCTAAGGGAAACATAATAATTACTAAATCCAAATAAAATAAATATTTGAACCAAAACATTAATATGTTCAAAATAAAACATGATTTTGAACGACCTGAATATAAATATGTTTCCAGTAAAACATATAAGTTGTTTCAGTTCAAAAAGTAGTATGTTTGCATAAAAACATATCTTAATATTTTTGGAAAGGAATCCTGAAAATAAAATAAAATGTTGTTTTTTTTTATTTATTGTTATTAAAAGTGGGAATTTATAATAATTGAATTCATATACAAATTTTTAAATGCATAAATATATAATTGGTTTAAAACTGCAAGTACAAGTGACAGCATCTTTGAGTGAACAATTGCGCCAGCAGACGCTAAACCAGACGATCCAGGTTCGCTTTATATTTGGTACAGTTACAGTTGGTCTCAGTACAGCACATGGCGTAGGCAAGGAATTCACGGAGGTTTTTGTAAAAAAACATGCCGAATTCTGTTTGAAAATCGAAACACTGATTTTTATTTGTGGTTTTTTTACATTAGTTTCTGAAATTATATACTGCACTATATTATACTCTGTTATTATTAGTACTTTTTATAACTCAATTTATATATTTATTTAATTTACTAATAACAAAACTATTACCTACGCGAACACGTTTTCTCAACGAACAACAAGAGACACGTATGCAGAAAATGCCGGTCAATGAGTGTCAACTTTATATACAAGAATTAATTTTTTGTTTGTTTTCAAACATCAGTATGTTTAAAATGACCCTATACATACTTCAAACGACGACAAAAGAGACGTAGGTAGAAAATTCTACTCAACGAGTGCTAACTTCGTATACAAGAAGAATATTGCAAGAATACATTTATTTAAATCCTATTTCTTTTTTGTTTGTTTTTCAACATCAATATGTTCAAATAATGGCGTCGGTAGAAAATGCTGCACAACGTTGCCAACTTCGTTAGTCGATAAATTATCGAATTAAGATGAGCGTTGCGAACATACGTTGTATTTAGATTTGATTAGCATTTTCTGTGTTTCGAAACGTAGTTTTAACCAAGTAAATTACCAAGAAATAGTTTATTCAAATGCAATTAAAATTTTATGTTGGAATTGTAACATAATTTTTGTAAATTTGACAGATTCTTCTGGACAATATAATAATGTTTACACGTAAACAAAAATAAATTCAATTTCGATTATAATTTAATTACACTTCATTCCTAATACATGTATGGTAATTTCGTATTACTTTTGAATTACATTCAAACATATTCAAATAAATCTTTTCTATCCGTGTGGGTCATGATCGAGAATTGATCATTATATTATTTCAGTGTCACACCCTCCAAATATGATTACTTCATTTTCATATCTACCCTAATAGGGTAAATTTCTACTAGGGTATTTGAAATTCCTGTTCTTATGTTGCCTGATCACATTTTCTGATTGCACCTTTATTTTAACCTTATTTCATTTATGCATAATATTAAAATTAATCTGAAACTCATTTCGCAATTTGTTTTTACGGGGAAACGAACTGGTCCTAGACTAGGCACGTGGCTGGTTTCTCGGAGATTGTTCTGGTTCTTTTATATGAAACCAACCAGCAATTTTAACATAGCGTTGTTGTTCTAGAGAGGGGTAATTAACACCTCCTGCAGACCTTTAGACCTATCATTGAACTGATCTCAAAATCGTGTTATGTGATCGGTATCGGTCATAGAAAGTGTCCCTAACCGGATATAGAACCGCTACCAAAGCAACCAGACACAGATACATTTTATTAATTTTAATCTATTAACTTTAATTCAGTAAAAAAACAAAAAAAAACACTAATTACCCATAACGGAAATAAGACCCATCACGCTGGACCAATAATGTGAAACTTTTGTGGATTTTTTTAGTGACTAACCTAACGTAATAGTTTAGCAAAAAAAAAATTACATTCAACAAAATATCAAAATTTTTTTAAAAAATCCGCGATATTTTAAAAAACCTGCATTTATTTTTTTTATTTTCTTCTTAAAATACTCGGGGGGATGTCCGAAACATATTCAAAAAACATATATTTGATCCGCGACTTTTGGGTTGAAAGTGTTTCAAACTAGGCGTGCCTTGCATGCGTGCATTACAATTACTTGGATTAAATCAATTATTTTTAAAAAACAGTCTACGAATTATAGACGCATTAATTACAGCGTGTAAATAAGTCTCGTGACTATGACGCCACCTAGTGCCTTTCGCTTCACTAGCGTCGTGCTTAGCTGGGATACAATCATAATGTAGTCCTTTAGACCTATCACAGAACTTGTCTTCAAGATTCTGTCCTTAGTCGGTAAAAATGGTACCGGTCGCAGAATAACGATTACGAATTGTCTCCTTCCTGCATTACTTTGTACTAGAACAGTGACTAGTTTTATTTGCAACAGTCACGCATTAAGTAATTTTAGAGCAATTGACACTTTTTTCCCGCAGACATATTTTTCGAATCCTTTGAAACCAAACAGAGTTGCACAGTGGGAATTTATAAATTTTCTAATGTCAAGAAGTCAACATTTTGTGTCTATTTTGAGTTATTTTGTATTATTTGAATATTCTTTAATGTTAAAAAAATGTTTAATACATATATCTTTTATATACAAATCATTTTATTACCCAAAATTGATGATATCATAAAATATAATTACGAGGTTTATTATAATATATCCCGATTATCAGGTTACAATAAGACGATTTCCAATCAGTTTTTTTTTTCAAAATGTGTCAGATCAGTTTACATTAAGTAGGCATTAGATCAGATTTCTTCTGGTTGCTTTACGTGGATTTTAATTTAGGTTTATGCTAGTCGACTCTGCTCTGTATTATGTCAGATGGCATTGGATAGGGATATCTGTTCATGTTCTGATCAGAAACGGTTGTGAAATTAGTTTAACCAATACAAATTTCCACTCGGACATTTAATAAGTTAAAAAATATGATATGTCTATCGATCGGAAATGTTCAGATTTACAGAAAATTTTGGAAATAAATTATTAAAAGTTTTTAAATGTATTTCACATTCAATGACAATATGTAATGCCTGTAAAATATTTATAGAATATGCTTTTATTTATTCAGCGTTTAGTAAAAATGTCTATTTAATCATTAACACAAATTATCTATTATTAATGATTGTTAAAATTACATCATAAACTGTTAATTGAAGCGAGTATTCCAAAGCAAACGTGATATACTCCAATCATTTTGTATTGGATAAGTCTAATATTTTGGAGTAGTATTTTAATTAAATATTAGTATTTCTCATTAAAAAACAGACGTGTTTTTTCATAATTTATCCAACATATTTCATTTAAAATTTTGTAAAGTCATTTTTAATGATGTCAAAAATTTGCTATAAATAAATACTATTCGATATATATATATTGATGTTGGTCAGACGGGTTTTGTTACAATTACCCTGAAGGTATTTTAATTAACACTCATATATTCGAGTTGTACCCAACAAAATAAGCTGACATTTTTAAAGATTATCTATTCTTTCACATAAAAGTTCTAACATAATATGAAAAAAAAAGAATCCCGCCTGTTAAATATAGAATCTATTTAAATATTTCTGTAAACTGATTACTGAGAATTGAAAATTAAAATAATTAATCTTTTTATAAGCAGCAAAAAAACAAAGAAAATATAAATGTTATCAACGCCAAATATAACAGGTATTTGATTCATTCGAATTAAAATTCACCTGCTTTCAATAAAAACGATTAAATCAATTTATGAAAAATTTAGAATATACTATAAAAAACTTTGGCATAATTAAAAATATAATTAATAAATATGTCATACAGTTTTTAGTCGCGTGTGTGACTAACTTATTTATTTTGAACACATTTCGTTCTTAATGTTTATAACTTTTTTTCGCTGTTTTGATCTTCGACTGTCACACCATAGCATTTCATCAAAAGCCAAAAAGCCGGCAAAATCTGCAACTATGCCATGATTTATGATCTTTTCGGTGAGATAAATTTTGCCGAAATCTAGAATTTTTTGTTTTGATTTTTTTTATTATTTTTTAAATAAACAATAAGTTTTATTTTGCTTTTATTCAAAACACAAATTGTGTGTTTTTGTGCTGTCAATGAGTTGTTTAAAAATGTCATCTCTTTGTATATTTTAAATTATTTTGTGTGTAATTGTGCTGCAGAAATGATTCATTAACACCTTTGTCTCATACAACATTTATTTCATTCATTAGTAATTCGAATAATTTAAATCTTTGTAAGTCGTATTTTGAGCGATTATTTGTACAATAATTGTATTTCAAATTCTGTGTGGGTTAACGTTAATTCTTGTGAAATTCTATAACTCAGTATTTAGTGATTTTATTCTCGTCTGACATCATTTAAACGCACTTTTACTTTCTGCAGTTGCGGATATTAACTATATGGAATTTATTTTCATAATAATTAGCTGCTTAACTACAGTATAAATAAAAATATAAATATATATATAGCAAAATTATGCGACAATAAAACTATTTAATAGGTCAGACTCTTGCACTCAACATTTTGATATACACTAAAAAACAAAATTAAAATTTTCACCAAAAATTCAATTTTTATTAAAAATCAAAATTTTTCCTTAAAAATTTAAATTTTCATTAAACATCTAATTTTTTACTAAAATTCAATTTTTACTAAAAATTTATTTTTTCACTAAAAATTAAATTTTCACAGAAAAAAAATATTTTTTCACTAAAAAAAAAACATTTTTTCACTAAAAATTCAATTTTTCAATAAAAAAAAAAAAAAATTTTACTAAAAAAAATTTATTATTTCACTAAAAATTTTATTTTTTCACAAAAAAAATTATTTTTTCACTAAAAAATTTATTTTTGCACTAAAATTTAATTTTTCACTCAAAATTCAATTTTTCACTAAAAATTCAATTTTTTACTAGAAATTCAATTTTTCACTAAAAATTAAAATTTTCACTAAAATTTCTATTTTTCACTAAAAATACAAATTTTCACTAAAAATTCAATTTTTCACTAAAAATACAAATTTTCACTAAAAATTCAATTTTTCACTAAAAATTTAATTTTTCACTAAAAAAAATTTATTTTTTCACTGAAAATTCAATTTTTCACTAAAAATTCAATTTTTCACTAAAAATTCAATTTTTCACTAAAAATTCAATATTTCACTAAAAATTCAATTTTTCACTATAAATTCAATTTTTCACTAAAAAATTAAATTTTTCACTATAAATTCAATTTTTCACTAAAAAATTAAATTTTTCACTAAAAATTCAATTTTTCATTAAAAATTAAATTTTTCACTAAAATTCAATACTAAATTCACTACAAAAAATTAAATTTTTAACTAAAATTTACTTTTTCACTAAAAATTCAATTTTTCACTAAAAAAATTCAATTTTTCACTAAAAATTCATTTTTTCACTAAAAATTCAATTTTCACTAAAATTCAATTTTTCACTAAAAAACAAATTTTCACTAAAAAATAAAAATTTTCACTAAAAATTCAATTTTTCACTAAAAATTTAATTTTTTAAAAAAATTAATTTTTCACTAAAAAAAATTAATTTTTCACTAAAAATTCAATTTTTCACTAAAAATTCAATTTTTCAATAAAAATTCAATTTTTCACTAAAAATTCAATTTTTCACTAATAATTCAATTTTTCACTAAAAATTCAATTTTTCACTAAAAATTCAATTTTTCACTAAAAAATTCAATTTTTCACTAAAAATTCAATTTTTCATTAAAAATTAAATTTTTCACTAAAATTCAATACTTCACTAAAAAAAAATAAATTTTTAACTAAAATTTAATTTTTCACTAAAAATTCAATTTTTCACTAAAAAAATTCAATTTTTCACTAAAAATTCATTTTTTCACTAAAAATTCAATTTTCACTAAAATTCAATTTTTCACCAAAAATTCAATTTTTCACTAAAAATTCAATTTTTCACCAATAATTTAATTTTTCACCAACAATTTCAATTTTCACTAAAATTTAATTTTTCACTAAAAATTCTATTTTTCAATAAAAATTCAATATTTCACTAAACCAATTTCCACATATTTCCAATTAAAATTCAAATTTTCACTTAAACTTCAAATTTCACTAATAATTAAATTTTTCACTAAAAATTAAATTTTATACTAAAAATTAAATTTTTCACTAAAAATTAAATTTTTCACTAAAAATTAAATTTTTCACTAAAAATTCAATTTTTCACTAAAAATTCAATTTTTCACTAAAAATTCAATTTTTCACTAAAAATTCAATTTTTCACTAAAAATTCAATTTTTCACTAAAAATTCAATTTTTCACTAAAAATTCAATTTTTCACTAAAAATTCAATTTTTCACTAAAAATTCAATTTTTCACTAAAAATTCAATTTTTCACTAAAAATTCAATTTTTCACTAAAAATTCAATTTTTCACTAAAAATTCAATTTTTCACTAAAAATTCAATTTTTCACTAAAAAATTCTATTTTTCACTACAAATTCAATTTTTATCTAAAAAAATCAAATTTTCACTAAAATTTCTATTTTTCACTAAAAATTCAAATTTTCACTAAAAATTCAAATTTTCATAAAATTTCTATTTTTCACTAAAAATTCAAATATTCACTAAAAATTCAAATTTTCACTAAAAATCAATTTTTCACTAAAATTCAATTTTTCACTAAAATTCAATTTTTCACTAAAATTCAATATTTCACAAAAAGTTAAATTTTTCACTGAAATTCAATTTCTCACTAAAAATTCAATTTTTCACTAAAAGTTCAATTTTTCACTAAATATTAAATTTTTCACTAAAAATTCAATTTTTTACTAGAAATTCAATTTTTCACTAAAATTCAATTTTTCACTAAAATTCAATTTTTCACTAAAAAATCAATTTTTCACTAAAATTAAATTTTTACCAAAAATTTAAATTTTCACTAAAAATTCAAATTTTCACTAAAAATTCAAATTTTCACTAAAAAATTAATTTTTCACTAAATAATCAAATTTTCACTATAAATTCAATTTTTCACTAAAATTCAATATTTCACTAAAAAAAATTAATTTTTCACTAAAATTGAATTTTTCACTAAAAATTGAATTTTTCACAAAAAATTCAATTTTTCACTGAAATTCAATATTTCACTAAAAAAAAATTCACTAAAAATTCAAATTTTCACTAAAAATTCAAATTTTCACTAAAAATTCAAATTTTCACTAAAAATTTAAATTTTCACTAAAAAGTCAATTTATCACTAAATATTCAATTTTTCACTTCTAAATCAATTCTTCACTTGAAAATCAAATTTTCTCAAACTTTAATCAAACGTTTATTAAAAATTCAGATATTCACAATAAACTCATTTTTTCTTTCTCTAGTTTATTTACGTAGTATTTAAAGTCTTTTAATAAATACTAAATAATTATTTTAAAAATTTCGTGTATAATGGGTTAAATAAATTTAAGTTTTTAAGAAATGAACCAAAGTAAGAAATACTTATAGATATTTAGCGTCAATTTGTAAAGCATACGAGTCTTTAAAACCATGTAGTAATAAATGTATGGTCTATGGACGGTATTACAACATTTACAATATTAAAGATTTTCTTAATGAATGACTGTTTATTATATTTATGAAATAGTTCATTTTAGTTATGAATTATTTATGAATTTTTTCATAATAGTTATGAAATTGTTCATAATTGTAATGAAATTGTTCATTGTATTTATGAATTTGTTCATTATATACATGAATTTGTTAATTATGATTATGAATTCATTCACAGAGTTTTATGTACCATTTTAAATTACATCGGAAAATAATATAAATATTTTTTTGATATATTTTTTATGTATTATTATAAATATAATTTATTTATTATTTCAAATGCATTTTATTTTATAAATTTTGTATGTATAGTTCGCACTATATAAATCACAAAATTACAATAACCTCAAGTGCGTTCAAGTTCAGGCATCAGGCCCCCACAATTGTTTATAAAAATGTGCGATGATTCGCTGTCTTCGTTTTGTTTTGCTTTACACTATTTAATATTTTTTTTTGTATAAGCCAGTGAGTGACTTGTTATATATTTTTTATTTTAATTTTTTTTTAATTTTTTTATGGTCTGTCTGTAGTTGAGATCCGCTTAGAAATGTGGCTAATTTTAGCAACATTAGCGAATAACATTTATTTTGTAAATTAAAATGCATTCGAGGCGACTGTTATGTGACTGACAAGATGTGTTGTTACAAAACCGCAAAATGTACAAGTCGAGTAAACTGAAATAAAATGCTGCCTCCAACCACATAGCAAATAATATTAAGCTAATTACCAGCCTACAAATTTTATGGTTTATTGGGTTTTTAAATTGTTATTTAAATGTATAAAGAAAAATTTAGAATTTGAAATGAATTTTTAGTGACAAAAAAATATTTTTTTTAATTAGAAATGGAATTATTGTAAAACATTGAATTTTTAGCAATAAATTGAATTTTTTTTAAAAAATTGAATTTTTTGTAAAAAATTGAATTTTAAGTAGGAATTTGTATTTTTTTTAGTGAAAAAAAATTTTTTTTTGGTGTGAAAAATTAAATTTGGAGTGAAAAAATGAATAATAAAGATTTTGACGAATAATTGAATTTAAGTGAAAAAATTTATTTTTAGTTAAAAATAGAATTTAGAGTGAAAAATTGAATTTTGACTGGACAAATTAATTTTTAGTCTATAACTTAATTTGGCGAAAAAATTAATTTAGAGTGAAAAAATAAATTTAAAGTGAAAAATTAAATTTTGACTGAAAAAAATAATTTTTAGTAATTATGTAATTTTATTTAAAAATAAAATTTTTGGTTAAAAATGTTATTTTATTTTGACTTAAAAGTTTAATTTTTAGTAAATTATTTAAATAAATTATTTAAAATTGAATTTTGAGTGAAAAATTAATTTTTGAGTGAAAAAAATAATTTTGATTAAAAAAATTAATTTCGAGTGAAATATTTAATTTTTAGTAAAAAATTTAATTTTGAGTGAAAAATTAATTTTTGAGTGAAAAGCCTAATTTTGAGTGATAAATTGAATTTTGAGTAAAAGTGAAAAATGAATTTTGAGTTAAAAATGTAATTTTCTAGCGAATTATTTAATTTTAGTGAAAAATTTAATTATTAGTGAAAAATTGAATTTTTAGTGAAAAATTGAATTTTTAGTGAAAAATTAATTTTTGAGTTAAAAATTAATTTTGAATGAAAAAAACTAATTTCGAGTGAAAATTTTACTTTTTTTAGTGAAAAATTGAATTTTGAGTGAAAAGCCTAATTTTGAGTAAAAAAATTAATTTCGAGTGAAATATTTAATTTTTAGTAAAAAATTGAATTTTGAGTGAAAAATTAATTTTTGAGTGAAAAGCCTAATTTTGAGTGTTAAATTGAATTTTGAGTAAAAGTGAAAAATGAATTTTCAGTAAAAAATGTAATTTTCTAGCGAATTATACAATTTTAGTGAAAAATTTAATTATTAGTGAAAAATTGTATTTGAGTGAAAAATTGAATTTTTAGTGAAAAATTAATTTTTGAGTTAAAAATTAATTTTTGAGTTAAAAATTAATTTTGAGTGAATAAAACTAATTTCAAGTGAAAATTTTACTTTTTTAGTGAAAATTTAATTTTTAGTGAAAAATTGAATTTTGAGTGAAAATTTAAATTTTGAGTGAAAAGCCTAATTTTGAGTGATAAATTGAATTTTAAGTAAAAGTGAAAAATGAATTTTCAGTAAAAAAATGTAATTTTCTAGCGAATTATATGATTTTAGTGAACAATTTAATTATTAGTGAAAAATTGAATTTGAGTGAAAAATTGAATTTTTAGTGAAAAATAAATTTTTGAGTTAAAAATTAATTTTGAGTGAAAAAAACTAATTTCGAGTGAAATTTTACTTTTTTAGTAAAAATTTGAATTAATAGTGAAAAATTGAATTTTGAGTGATAAATTGAATTTTAGGTGAAAAATAAATTTTTGAGTAAAAAACAAATTTTCAGTGATAAATTGAATTTTCAGTGAAAAATTTAATGTTGAGTGAAAATTTGTTGTTAGTTTTTGTGAAAAATGGAATTTTCTAGTGAAATTTTATTTTGTTAGTGTATAATTGAGTTTTTAGTTTAATATTGATTTTCTAGTGAAATATATAATTTCGTATAAAAAATTCAATTTTTAGTAAAAATTTTAATATTTTGTGAAAATTAAAACTGTAAATGAATATTTTAATACAACAATTTATAATTAATTTGATAACAAAACTTGAGTTTTTTAACACTTGTTTTCGTTCTAAAAAGAAATAAAATTTGATAACGTATTTCTTAAAATTATCTGTTGTGTTCTTAATTTCTGTTCCACGGAATCGGTTTTTATTTTCGTTTATTATCAAATTTGACCTTAGGTCTAGTTGGCCTATTTGTTTCAAGAAAGACTTGGTGATAAGCATAAAATTTATATTAAATATAGCAAGATTTGAAAGAAAAATATAATTCATTTTTTGCAAATTAAAATATATATTAATTTCAATGTTATACTATTATTGTTTAACACTAATTTCTCTTTCAGGTTTGCCATCACATTATCCAATATTTATTTTAATTTATAAATATTTTGATATCTAATATAATCTCAGATATTCATAATTTAAAAAATCTAACATATAAATTTATATTATTTTAATAATATATTGCATTTAATATTTTTATATAAATTTATCAAAATATTTAAATTAAATTTATTTTAATAAAATAATTCGATTTAATACGATTTTTTCATACGTACTGTACTTTTTTTACTGTACGAAATATAATAAGGTGTCTAGTGTCTACACACTCTAATAAATGATTTTAGCAAATGTAAGAACCAATGTTTACCAATGTAGTTGCCATATTAGTGTGGATAAATACCTTTTATGGTATTTTTTAATTGCAGTGGGGTAAAAAAATACCACGATATTTTTAAATTCAACGTGGTATTTTTTAACAGCATGAATTTTTATTATGTATAATAAATATATACAATCAATTATCATGTAATATGTCTACAAGTAAATAATTTATGCACCCAAATAATATCTAAATAAACTTAGGCGAATATTCGTAACAGTCATATTCGTCCCCTCTAATTTACAAACGCGTCAATAGTTTATATAAAAACGAACATGCCACTTTGTGACAACAGTTATTTTGGTGAATTTCGGTTGTGCTTGAATCTTGAATGTTGTTATGACTGGTCGTAAAAGAAAATTGCCAAAAACTCTGCTGGAAGGAAATCCTAAGATATCATCTTTTTTCAAAAACAATCTGTAAGTTAAATTCATAAAATTTAAATTTATAAAATAAAAAATTATACAAGAGTATAACTTTAAAAATACAAATGGTCTATTATTGTCAATAATACACATTTTATTATTTAAGAGTCTATTTTAAATTTTGTGGGATTTTTTGCGTTATTTTTTTATCTGTGGTATTTTTGATGTATTTTTTTAATTGCGTGGGATATTTTGTGGTATTTTTAAATGGCAAAGGTATTTTTTATTGAAAAAATACTATGGTATTTGTTGTGGAATTTTTTATTTTCTGGCGTGGGATAAAGGTATTTTGTGTGGGATAAAGACCTGGCAACTATGATACCTATATGTAAAATCAGCAAGTATGGTTTACAATTTAACCCTTTATGGTTTAAAATTATTAAACAAACAGTAAAATAAACTATTTGGTTTTAAATTTTAACCCTTTATGGTTTAAAATAATTAAATAAACAGAAAAAAAATTATTTGGCCCGTAACTATAGTCAAAATTAACCTGGAGCTTAAATTTAATTACGGATTTTTTTGACAGTTTTTCTATTAAAATAAATGTCAAAAAGCTGTACAATCAAATAAACTCCAGTATAAAAATGACTATAGTTACGAGCCTTTGTGTTTAAATTTTAATACAGAATGTTTATCAACTAAAATACTAATCGCTTTAACAATTCCAATATGCAGGAAATACAAATAAATTTGCAGCAAAAGTTTAAATAAGTTAAAAAGATGTTTATTGTAAACATCACGAAAAATGTCATATTTGTGGTAGATTCACTGAAACTACTAGAGAATAGGTAGCATTTCTGCAAATATTCACATATTCCACAGATATTAATGCTTTTGTAGCAAAACTATTAATATTGTGTAAATATCTAAATATTTGTATTTAATTTAAAGAATTTTTAACGCACTAATTGTGCAGTTGGGGATGCCGATGGTGGTGGTCCTCTTGGTTGGATGATCACTTCGCTTTTTATATTATACTTCATAAATCCAATTTTTCGCTATCGACGCTTAAAAATATGTTTCCTTCGAATGTGAATGTAAATTACATGCAATTGAAATAACATCTCCCAAGGTGTACATTTCATGTTTGCGGACATTCATTTTCATTTTGTGTTCACAACTTTTTTTCGCATTTGCTGAATCCGCGCCTTGACGATGATATAACGTTTTCCAATAATATTTAACCATAAAAAACTAAGTTAAAACTTAATTAATTTCCTATAATATATGAATATATATACCCGTCCCCTTTTAACACGCATTATGTGCATAAATACAGGGGTTTGTATGTATTTTTTAAACTCATAAAAATGTATTACGACACTACATATGCAAGAATAATAGAAACAAAGATTTCGCAGAACGTTGTTTAAAACTTGAATCGTCTGCGCATGTACGTTGAAGTTTTTTGACAACTGTAATTTTTTTGTTGTGTCAGAATGTTGTTGTAAAGAAAACAAAACATTTGAATTATTTTTGAAAAAATTGCGCGTGATTAAAAGATATGTGTGCAAAACTGCACGGAATCGGCTATCAAAACTAAAATATAAGAAACCACCATCGAAATGCTCTAAAAACTAAATAATTCAACAGCACTCCGGTCCGTCAGGATAACAAATATATATTTTATATTTGAAATTTAAATTAACTGCCATCCACCGATGTACAGCAATATCTTGAACAGCAGGAAACTGCTGGAAGCTGCTTCCCACCAATTTTTTGGGCAAAAATGTAAAAAAAAATGTCAGTTAAATAAATATTTGTAATATGTGAAATGTCTAAATTTAAATTTCCTTTACTTGACATTCCATAGTTTTTGACGTCAGCAATACAGAGTGTACATGCGCAATGCATAATCTTATTATTATATTGTTCTTGCTACATATGTTTATAAGTTCTACATACTTTTCTGTGTAAATTTAATTTTTACATATTCGTTGGAATTTACTACATTAATAACTGGTTTCCTACATTTATTATAGAAACTTTTTCTTAGAGTGTATGTAAATAAATATATAAAAATATATTCATTAGTATATTTGATCAACTGTTTTGAGTATAAAAATATCTGGTCACCTTAGCAAAAGTGAGAGTAAGAGAAAAAAAAAGACAGCGACGCTTTTTTAAAACAGCTGATTGTCAAACAACGTACACGTCAGTGAATCAATCGTGAATCAATTGGTGAAATTTGCTTGCGTGGGTATTGCATGTTTTAGTTAAATTAAAACGATTTAAACATAAATATATTCAACATTTCCTTACAGGAAACATGTGTTTAAAAAGAACAAAGAACAGTGCAAAATTGTGTAAAAACAAAAGTTTGACGACGTCCTATACGACTTGAAAATAGTGCCAAAAACAGGGAAACAGCTGGTGAAGTAATTTCACAAAAAAAAAAAGGAGGCGACGACCATGACCACGAAAATGTTTTGTGTGATTAGGAAAAGCGAGGAGGAGCTGCCGTCGTCGTCAGTAATTGACAATGAATTAAAGTCCGAAGAACTTGAACAAGAATCAGATTATGAAACTACAGAGATTAAGATATATGAGAAAACGACGAATGGCAACAATACTTCTGGCATCAGCAAAAAATCATGCAACGGCAACTCCTGTAACTCCCACTCTTCCAGCTCTTACGCTGCCACCGCTACTTTTGCCACAACCTCTTCGCGCACCAACACCTCCTCCAGCATGCGCCAAATCAGCCGCTTTTTGCGCTCCGCCGCCCTCTGTCACCTGTTGATCTTTATTGCGGGCACTTGCCTCGCCATCGTCTGCTATGAGTTTCTACAAATTGGTCAATTGAGCGGCCAGCTGCGCCGTCAAAACGTTGCACAACTGCAACATCTGCCCGCAGCGCATCTGTTGCAAATACGGGATGAATTTGCTATTTATGCTGCACCCGATTATATGAGCGCACTCAAGGAATTCTATGGCGACAGCGCCGCTATAGCCACTGCTGAAGATGCCGCCGCTGCTGCCGATGCTAATACTAATATTAAGGAGGCATTGGGTTCTTTAAAGTTAGCGCAAGATATGCGTGCGGCCGGCAAGGACGAAAAAGCGGAACGTTTATATACGCACGCATTCGCCTTGGCACCGAAACTTCCTGAGGTGCTGCTGCGCTATGGCGAGTATTTGGAGCATAATCAGCGTGATATTCTGCTAGCGGATCAATATTATTTTCAGGTATTTTGTGTTTAGTTCATTTATAGTATTTGTAAAATATTAAATTTTAAATATTACTGAAGGCTCTAACCATAAATCCCAGCAATTCCGAGGCTTTGGCCAATCGCCAACGCACCGCTTCCATTGTGCAGACCATTGACGAACGTCGCCTGCAAACGTTGGATCTGAAACGCGATGCTTTGTCTGGCATTCATGAGTCCAATGCGGCATTGCGTCGTGCCAAAAAAGAGGCGTATTTTCAACATATCTATCATTCGGTTGGCATTGAGGGCAACACAATGACGCTGGCGCAAACGCGTTCCATACTGGAGACACGCATGGCCATCGATGGCAAATCCATTGACGAGCACAATGAGATTTTGGGCTTGGATTTGGCTATGAAATATATAAATGCCAGCTTGGTTAATAAGTAAATATTTAAATTTTATTAAATAATTTTAAGAATTTGTAAATTATTTTTATAAAAATGTTTTTCAATATTTTTTTTCTTTGCCATTTCAGTCCAATTTTAATTTGATGCTATTTTTGTACATTTCGTCTTTGTTGTACGAAAAGTCACCAAATACATTTTCAAAATGCCAAATATTCATTTACAAAAATGTTTATATATCTTTCAATTTTTTAATCGATCATCTTAATTTTTTATCTCATGATAAGAAAATGAAAATCTATCAATTGATATTTCAACTTTAAAAATTTATCAATTACTTTTTATAATATTAATCAACAAACTCAAAATTTAAGTTCTTCATAAAAATGTATTTGGTGACTTTTCGTTCTACAACGACGATTTATTCAAAATCGAAATTAGAATTAAAGTTCCTAAAAATTTAATTTATATTTTAATAAATAAATTGAAACAGCTTTGGATTGAGTCCGAATGAATTCCATATCAAAATTTTGTAAACAAACGGTTTTGAATTCAATGTCACAATCAGTGATGCCAACTCACATTTTCATTTTCCCTATTTCCCCTATGAAATTCCCCGCACGAATGTAATTTAAACACACTGAGAATAAATAGTGTTTTTAATACATTTGGCATCACTGGTCACAATACAACATTTTTTTCAAACGAAAAATAATTTTTTGTACTGGGACATTGAATTCAAATAAGGTTTTTATACACAATTTTCATATGAAATTTTATCGAATTCAGGAGCATGACCCTTTTTTTTAATTTTAATAGTAAAATTAAATTTTATGTTTAATTTTATCATACTATTTTAAAACGCGTTTCAAGACTGATTTGAATTTGGTTTGTTTGTGATTTTTTTTACAACTGTTTCTGTTTTAAAAATGAAACGATTTGCGAGTTTCGTTTACGGTTTCAATCCTTTTTTATTATTATTAATAAAATTTCTTTTGCAATTTTCCTTTTAGAATGGAAATAACTTTAAAGGATATTTTGGAAATACATCGTCGCGTTCTGGGCCATGTCGATCCCATTGAGGGCGGTGAATTTCGTCGTACGCAGGTCTATGTAGGCGGTCATGTGCCACCGGGTCCGGGCAATTTAGCAATACTAATGCAGCATTTTGAAAACTGGCTAAATTCCGATCACACGTTATCGCTGCATCCAGTCAAGTGGGTTGAGTATAAAAGCTGATTTTTATTTAGTTTTTTTTTAAGAGAATAATTTTTTAAAGTGGTTTTTCCGTAGCTCATTTTGTAGGGATTGACCCCCTTATAACGTAAACGAAATTCATTTTGTTAAAAAACTTCAAAAAATTCCAGTGACGGAATTTTTTCAATTAAATAAAAACGACGACAAATTGAACAAGTAAAAAAATGCGGTCACTGGAATCTTTGACGAAATTCTATATGTATTCCCTAATAACGTAAAACGAATTCGTCAAAAAAGCACCAGAAAATTTGTTCATTTGTCTGTCTGTGTTTTTGATTTTAATTTTTAATTAAAAAAAAATCTGTCAATGAAATTTCTGACGAATTTGTTTAAGGATTTAAAAAAAAAGAGTCAATTCCTTAATAGCTGATTTTACAGTCGTTAAGTTTTAGTAGTTAATTTCTTAAAGTTTATTTTTTAAATTTGAATTTTAGAAGCAGGTTATTTAGAAGTTAATTTCAGGATGTTGACTTTTTTTATTAATTTATTTTTTTAAACATAAATTTAATTGAAATTTATATTATTAAGTAGAATTTTTACTAGCAGATTTTGATGTTGATTTTTTAGAAATTAATTTCTTGAAATTGATTTTTAAAAACAAATTTTTAATATATTTCTTTCTTAAAGATGATTTACTAAATTGATTTTATTAAATTTAATTTTAATAGTTGAATTTTTACGAAGCTGATTTTTAGAAGTTAGTTTCTTAAAGTGGATTTATATGAAATTGTGTACTAAAAGATTTTGATGTTGATTTTTTAGAAGTCAATTTCTTGAAATTGATTTTTTTTTTAATTGATTTTTAAAAACAGGTTGTAATATATTTCTTTCTCAAAGACGATTTATTTAAAATTGATTTTGCTAAATTTAATTTTTATTATTTGATTTTTTACGAAGCTGATTTTTAGAAGTTAGTTTCTTAAAGTTGATTTATATGAAATTGTTTTTTTTTTATTAATTGATTTTTAAAAACAGATTTTTAATATATTTCTTTCTTAAAGACGATTTATTAAAAATTGATTTTGCTTATTTATTTTTTATTAGTTGATATTTTACAAAGCTGATTTCTAGAAGTTAGTTTCTTAAAGTTGATTTATATGAAATTGATTTTTTTTTATTAATTGATTTTTAAAAACAAATTTTTAATAATAATAATTTCTTAAAGATGATTTATTTAAAATTGATTTTGCTAAATTTAATTTTAATACTTAAATTTTGACGAATATTATTTTTAGAAGTTAGTTTCTTAAAGTTGATTTATATGAAATTGATTTTTTGAGAGTTCATTTCTAAAAATTGGTATTGACAGAAGTTAATTTTTGAAAATGATTTATTCAAAATATAATATTATAAACAGGCTTCGGAATTGGGCGCTCTCAAAAAGAGCGCGCTCGTATGTATTTGTGACCAGTGTTGTCACTTAAAAATTATAATTCCATTCTACCAAATTGAACAAAAAAATAGTGGTAGATTTCACAAAATAATGGTAGCTTTTTATATTTTCTCAAATACGTAAAGTATAGATTTTTATACCCTACACCTATGAGGTACAGGGTATATTAACTTTGTGCATATATTGTAACGCCCCTTAGGAGGCGTGTCCGGTATGGAAAAGTATATATATTCTTGATCAGCATCACTACCCGAGTCCGTTTAGCCATGTCCGTCTGTCTGTCTGTCCGTCTTGCTGTCTTGCTGTCCGAATACAGAATAACTTGAGAAATACTGATCAGAATGCGATGAAATTTCGTCTCAATATATTTTATCGAAAAGTAGGAACTGAGTTTGAAAATGAACCAAATCGGTCAACGGACACTCCCACCTCCCATACAAGTCACTTTTATATAACTCTTTCGGAATTAATAATTCGAAAAGTATTCAAGGTATAGTTATAAAATTTAAAACATATTGTTAGAATTCACCTAAAAATATGTGGTCCAAAAATGGGCGTGATCCGCCCACTTTTTTTATTCATTATTTCCCGGGTTTTCATAGTGGAAATTTGATCCGTAAATTATTAAAATCAAATCTATGAAATATTATCCTTTCAAAATTTTAAATATAGGCGTGGTCCGCCCGATTACATTTTTCAAATTTATTTTTTTTTGTTTTTTATACTTTATATAATTTTTTTAATTTATGGGGATATAAGACGTAAATTTCTAATATATGAATAATATTCTGAGGGTTAATATCCCCACCAAAGGTGTAGGGTATTCCATAGTCGGGCCCGACCGACTATAAAAATCCGCCCCATGTGACCGAACTTACCCATGTGACCTAACTTTCCCAACTCGTTAAATATATATTTGACTAATTTGATGAATAAAAAATTACCGATATCATAATTTTAAAACATTTCAATTGTATAATTTAAACTTAAACAAATTATATATTTTTCTTTAACAACACAATATATTCATAGATTCCAGTTAGGCTCAAGGAATTAGGTTGAAATTGAATGTGAAAAATTCAAAATAACATTTTATTTTTTTTGCAAATAAAAGAATTATGACATATTTTATATCAAAGGTTCACCGTATAGGC
The DNA here is from genome assembly GCA_951804985.1 of Dryomyza anilis. Lineage (NCBI taxonomy): Eukaryota > Metazoa > Arthropoda > Insecta > Diptera > Dryomyzidae > Dryomyza > Dryomyza anilis. Next base: position 98,066,357 of record OX638131.1, on the reverse strand, counting down.
ACATTCATTCGAATGCCCGTAACTTCAACGAATAGATATCTACTGGTGCTTAGTTATCTACCGTGTAAGCAAAATTTCGTAACTTCAACGCATAGTTAAGGAGTAAAAACACCGGATAGGTTAGAGATATCTATTAGTTACGAACAGCAATAGATATCTACTCGTTGAAGTTACGGGCATAAATAGAGCGTTTTTTAAAGGATCTTATTTGAAAAACGCATTTTGCTCAATACGTATGCTTGTTTAGATTTTTTTCAATGGAAATTCAGGATCATAAAATCAGTCAGTAAAACGACAATATGGTAATTTCTTTCAATATTTTGCTTTGAGTTTAATAGTTTTTAGGAACAACATTAAAAATTTTACATAACTTAAAAAATCGTAGATTTTGAACCCTCCGTAGTAGAAATGGTAGAAATCTAAAAGTTTCGAAAAAAAAAAGGTATTTCTACCACAATTGTGGTAGAGTGACAACACTGTTTGTGACATAAACAACGTTTCAGTGTTCATATGTTCGAGCCGCGCAACAGTCTTTAACTCGCTGCTGTTAAGTGAGAAACACGAACTAGCAGAACTTTAATCGTCGTTGTACTCGCTATAGTTCAGATTTTCTAGAAGTTAATTTCTTGAAATTGATTAATTTGAAATACATTGTTTTAAAGTTGAATTTTTAAAAATGATAATTTAAATTTTGAGTTCATTTATCTAACTCTTCAATTGTTTAAGTAGTTTAAGTAGTATGGGCATCAAATGAAAGAAAATTCTTTAGTGATGGAAAGTTTGTAGTTATTTTCAGGATTCGTATACCCTGGTAACCTATATACCACTTTGAATGGTAACAACACATATGTGTAAGGTATTTATAGTCGGCTTAGACCGACTATAATTTTGATAATCCTAACTATTATAATAACACTTACTTTAAAATTTCCCATGTGATCTAACCTTCCCAACTGGTTAACATTTCTTTCCATTATAATGTTATAAGTTTAAATCATTTTTTTTTTAACTTTTTAAAAATTTTAAATTCATTTGCTTATATCTCGCATACAAAATTTTTCACGCATAAAAGCATATTTTTGTATTGTAGCGCGATGTTTTCTGCATCTAATATCGAAAAGTTAAATTTATTAGATTCTTTTGTTGGTATTTTAAAAATAGAAGAACACCAAAATAATGGGATATTGAAAAATGAGCTATATCTCAAAAACTAGAACCAAATTGACAAAAACTGATGGCATTTTCGGAATCAGGGCCACAAATGTATGCAACATTGACTGCAATTTTTACTGCACCTTGTCAAAATTTGAATTTTGTCGAACGGTATTATTAAAACTTGAATTTTGAGCATTAAATCTTTTGAAATTTATTTATTTTTCAAAGCAATTATGTATATATATTTTTTTTTTTTAAATTAATATGTTGAGTTTATTTTTGTTTTATTTAATTTTTAATATTGTTTTATTCAAAAGTTGATTTTTAAGAAGTTTATTTCGTGAAGTTGATTTTGTTAACATGAGTTTATTATAAGTTTAAGTTTTTTAAAGTTGTTTTTCAGTGTTTATTTATAAATAATTGATTTTTAAGGTGGGAAGTCGAAATTGATTTTAAAAATTTTTGTTCTTAATGATTTTTGATATTTAATAGTTGATAAGGACTGCGTCGAATAAAATTGTCCGTTACATATCTTCCCATAATGTGCTATTGCAAGATTCAAATTAAAAAAATTTGATCATAGTAGCTTTGAATTAAATGGCAGAAAATAATTTGTGTCAGTTATAGTCAATGCAAAATTTATTTAACTCGAAAATGGCAAACGAAGTGGAAGTGCGAGAAAATATAATTAAAATTTTTCAAAGACAACCTAGTTGGTCTTTTTAAAAAATTGCCAAGGAGGTAGAGGCTGACCCTAAGACAATTTCTCGCGTTATCAACCGCTTTAAGGAAGACCTGAGTATTGATCGGATGAAAGGTTCTGACAAAAAAAAGGCCCACATGATCGTGAAAAGTAGAAGAAGGTTGTGAATATTTTAAAGAAATATCCAAGCATATCCGGAAGGAAATTGGCGAGAAAGGTGTGCGCAGGACTAAGAAAGAAGCTGGGCTGAAGACGTACAAGGTCCAAAAAGTTCCGGATAGAAATGCCGTCAAGAATTAAACCGCAAAACAACGAGCTAAAAAGCTGAACCAAGATTTTTTTAAAAAATTCGATTGCTGCATAATGGACGACGAAACTTATGTTTTAGAGGACTTTTCTCAGCTACCTGGGCAAGAATTTTATACAGCCGATTCTCGAGGAAATGTCGCAGAAAAATTCAATTAAAAAAAAATGACAAAATTCCCAAATTCCTTGTTTGGCAAGCAATTTGCAGTTGTGGAAAAAGTAGCAGCATATTCGTGACATCTGGTACAAAAAATAGCGAAATATATGTGAAGGAATGCTTGCAAAAGAGAAGTGTCCACATTTTTTTGGACTGACCTCGCTTCATGTCATTACAGCAAAACGACCTTAGAGTGGATCCAACAAAATGCAGTGATTTTGGTGCCTAGAGAAGCCAATCCATCAAACTGTCCAGAACTCAGGCTGATTGAGAGACACTGGGCTTTAGTATAAAGGGAGATGAAGACAACAAAAAAAGTGACCAAAGACCTTCAAGACTTTAAAAGAAAGTGGTCTTCAGCAGCTGTGAGGGTGTCGGACACTACCATTACAACATTAATGGAAGGGGTTCCGGAAAAATTAAAACTTTTTATTAAAAAATATTAATTTCTGGTTTTTTATATTTTTTTTTTTAAATCTAAAAATAATTTGCAAAATAAAATATTTTAATCTATAAAAATTCGATTACTAGATTTCTAGATTTTTTCATTTTTGTAGCGGACAATTTTATTCGACGCAGTCCTTATTATAGAAGCAGATTTTTAGAAGTTAATTTCTTGAAGTTATTTTGTTGAGGTTTATTTTAAAAAGTTAATTGTTTTTTTTTCAGTGTTAAATATTTTATAAGTTAATTTTTAAATGAATTTTATAAAGTAAATTTTTCAATTTTGTATATTTAAACTTTTAGAAAGTCATTTTTAAAATTCAGAATTTAATTTCATAAAAAATGATTTTGTAATTAATTTATACAATTTCGTTTTTTTAGACTATAACAATATATATTATACGTATTTAAAAATTTTAGACACGCCGCTCTTGCGCACTATAAACTCGTGCACATTCACCCCTTCATCGACGGCAACGGTCGCACCTCACGTCTGCTCATGAACACGCTGCTCATGCGCGCCGGCTATCCACCCGTTATTATACCAAAACAACAGCGGTATTTAACAAAAATTTATTAAATTCTATGTTTTAACCCAAATAAATTTTGTTTCCCCCCGCAAACAGTCACAAATACTATCAGTTTCTGCAGTTAGCCAACGAGGGCGACATTCGTCCCTTTGTGCGCTTCATCGCCGACTGCACCGAGAAAACCCTGGATCTATATCTGTGGGCAACTAGCGATCTGCCGCAACAAATACCAATGCTCGTACAGACCGAACATACACCGACCGGCATCTCAGCCGAAAGTCATTCGCCTGCGCAGACGACTGCAGCGCCTGCAGAGCAACCGGAGGATTTCAATTATTTGTGGCAAAGTGAATCGGGTTCCGGTGAAATTTTCTAATATATAGCAAAACTTGTAAGTGCGCTGTTACTTGCAAGTTTTGTTTTTTTGAGTTTTATACTCATTAGAAATATATTAAAAATAATCGCAATTGTAATATAGTGAAAAATGTTAATATTATCAAATCCAAAGATATTAATTGTTTGTAAAATGTGTCGTCGTCAAACGCCAAAGCTAATTTTAAAATTCAATTTTTCTTTTCTAGTATTTATTTTGTATTTTGTATGAGACGTGCTCTGTGATTTAAGCTAAAATTGTTTAAAACAGTCAAAACACACAAATTTATGTGAATTAAGTTGTAAAAAAAGCAAATTTTATGCTATATTTTTAGTATTTTTTTAAAATTAATGTATATAATTATGTATTTATTTTATGAATTATTTTTAATATTTAATTTCAATAAAAAAAAATGTACAAAAACTCAAAGTATAATGATATTGTATATGTCGGCTCTATGCGAACAATATAGATAGCAAATAATGAGCAGTGTTCAGCTCACAAATAACGACAGAATTTCTTAGTTTCTTGAACAACTTGAACATGACCATGACAAAGGGACGAATGTGTAATTTTTGACATTTTTTGTTTACATTTCTGAATGTAGTTTTTCCTCAAGTATACTGTGCCAAAATCGCGTGTGGTTTTGATGGATGGATATTTCTAGCCATAAATGACAAAAGCAAAAGGGCGAATAATTTCGTTTTTTTGTCATAACTTTTTATTGGTACAAGATAAAATGGTGTTGTAAATACATTAATTATTTGTTTTTAAAGCATCTTTCGATTAACATCATTATTTAAAAATAATTTGCGAAACATTTTTCTTGCAAATAAGAAAAATTCGAAGAAATATTTTTAAATAATCATTCCAATCGATAGATGCTTTAAAAACAAACAATTAATGTCTTTACACCATTATTTTATCGTAAACCAATAAGAAGTTATGGCAAAAAAACAAAAAGATTCGCCCTTTTGGCATGACAAGATTTTCTATTTTTCAAATTATTTTTAAAAATTAATGCCAATCGATAGGTGCTTTATAAACAGACAATTAAAACCTTTACACCACCACGTTATCTTAAAAACACAAAAAGTTATGGCTAAAAAACAAAAATATTCGCCTTTTTCAGCATTTAGCCACACAAAATCCGTATTTATAATGCAGCAAGTTGTTCAAATCCAAGGATATTTAGTATACGTTATACTAATTCATGAATAAACCAAAATAACGAAAAAAAAAATTAAAAAACAATTGTTTTTGACTAATTTTAAAAGCCCTTCAAACTTTAAAATTTGTTTATCCAACATTTTTAAAATGCACATTCACCCCTTTGACATGACAGTGACAATATGAACATTTTGATATTTGCTTTTGATATATGCTTTATAAAGCAACGGCTATGTTTAGTTATTTATTTTATGTATTATTTTTAATTTTGTAAATGTCTTAAAGTCTGCATTTTAAAGCACTTAATATTTAATAAATATCGTAACAATTTATAGCAAATGCAACACATTGTATTATATAAAAGAATAGTAAAGAGAAAACGCAACAACTCAAGCACAAAATATAAATTGTTTTATTTTTTACACAAATATTAATGATTTTTTTCATTAAAATTGAAACTAATATATTTATGAGATGATCATTTCCAAAAGAGGGCATACTCCAGTAATAAAATTCAGACGTACGATGCAATGCTAGCACTGATTCTCACACAGGTAGAACATCTTTCCTACTAAATGATTTACTTTCTTCTTTTTTTTATGAAATGAACATTTTTACAGGACTTTTCCAATTCGTTTTTCGTATAACGGCTCAAAGAAGATCTCACAAAATAGTTTGACTCACTAATCGTAGCAGCGTTATACTTTTGTATTTGAAAAATATTAGAATATTTCTAATATTATGTGATTTTGTCCATTGCATTGTTTCTCTCGTCGATTTTTTTAAACAATTTTTTTTTCGAAAATTTTCGAACATTGTTGCTTTTGTCGAATATTTTTTTGAACAAAAATTTTCGAACATTGTTGTTTTTGTCGAATATTTTTTTTGTGATATCCTGTACTTTTGTGATTTAACGTCGATTTTTTTTTTAACAAAATTTTTTGAACATTTTTATACCCTACACCTATGAGGTACAGGGTATATTAACTTTGTGCATATATTGTAACGCCCCTTAGGGGGCGTGTCCGGTATGGAAAAGTATATATATTCTCACTACCCGAGTCCGTTTAGCCATGTCCGTCTGTCTGTCTGTCTGTCCGTCTTGCTGTCTTGCTGTCCGAATACAGAATAACTTGAGAAATACTGATCAGAATGCAATGAAATTTCGTCTCAATATATTATAGCCAAAAGTAGGAACTGAGTTTGAAAATGAGCCAAATCGGTTGACGGGCACGCCCACCTCCCATACAAGTCACTTTTATATAACTCTTTCGGAACTAATAACTCGAAAAGTATTCAAGGTATAGTTATAAAATTTAAAAATTATTGTTAGAATTCACCTAAAAATATGTGGTCCAAAAATGGGCGTGATCCGCCCACTTTTTTTTTCATTATTTCCCGGGTTTTCATAGTGGAAATTTGATCCGTAAATTATTAAAATCAAATCTATGAAATATTAGCCTTTAAAAATTTTAAATATAGGCGTGGTCCGCCCAATTACACTTTTCAAATTTTTTTTTAGTTTTTTATACTTTATATAATTTTTTTAATTTATGGGGATATAAGACGTACATTTCTGATATATGAATAATATTCTGAGGGTTAATATCTCCACCAAAGGTATAGGGTATTCCAAATTTTTTTAACATTTTTTTTTCGAAAATTTTGAAACATTGTTGGTTTTGTCGAATATTTTTTTGTTTTTGAAAATATTGATTTAGACCGCGCAATGTTGTTGCTATCGTAAAATTTAAATTTTTTGAAAAATTTCGAACATTGTTGCTTTTGCCGAATATTTTTTTTTTTTGAAAATGGTGTTTTCGACCATTATTCATTTTTATTTTCGAACTTGTTGCTTTTGTCTAATTTTTGAACATTGTTTGTCGAATATTTGTTGGGTGTTTTTGACCATTGTGTTGTTTTTATCGTACAATTATTTTTTAACACCATTTTTTCGAAAAGTTTCAAACATAGTATTTTTGTCGAATATTTGTATGTTATTGAAAATTTTGATTTAGACGCCCAATGTTGTTTCTATCGTCAAATTTTTATTTTTATGAAATTTTTCAAACATTCATGCTTTTGTCGATTTTTTTTTTTTGGAAAACAGTGTTTTCGAGCATTGGTTTGTTTTTGTCGTCCAAAAATTAAAAAAAAAATGTGTTTCGTAAATTTTCGAACATTGTTGTTTTTGTCGAATTTTTTTTTTGGAAAATGGTGATTTCGAGAACTTTTTGTTTTTATCGTCTACATTTTTTTTTACAATTTTTTCGAATAATTTTTTTTTTTTTGAAAATTTTGATTTCGACCGCGCAATTTGTTTCTAAAATCAATTTTTTTTATGGAAAATGTTCGAACATTGTTTCTTTTTTTAGAATATAGTGTTTTCGACCATTCGTTGTTTTTGTAGTCAATTTTTTTAACATTATTTCTTTTTCGAAAATTTTCGAACTTTGTTGCTTTTGAAAAATAGTGTTTTCGACCATTGCGTTGTTTTTGTCGTACAAAAATTAGTTTAACATTTTATTTCCAATATTTTCGAACATGGTTTTTTTGACGAATACTTTTTATTTGGAAAATGGTGATTTCAACAATTGGGTTGTTTTTGTCGTCCAACATTTTTAAATTTTTTTTTTCGCAAATTTTCGAATATTTTTGTTTTTGTCGAGTATTGTTTTTTAAATGGCTATTGCGTTGTTTTTAACGTCCACAATTTTTTTAACAACATTTTTGTTTTCGAAATTCTTCGAACATTGTTGCTTTGTCGAATACTTTTTTTTAATTTTGATTTCGACCATTTTGTTGTTTCTGTCGTCGAATTTATTTAACATTTTTAATAAACGTTACAAGTTTTAATAAAGCTTTGATATGACTTAAAGCTTTCATAAAGCTTACAACTTTTGTTTTTGCGTTGTTTTTAACGTCCACAATTTTTTTAACAACATTTTTGTTTTCGAAATTCTTCGAACATTGTTGCTTTGTCGAATACTTTTTTTTAATTTTGATTTCGACCATTATGTTGTTTCTGTCGTCGAATTTATTTAACATTTTTTGTTTTCGAAAATTTTTGAGCATAGTTTTGTCAATTTTTTTTTTTTGGAAAACGGTGTTTTCGACCATTGCGTTGTGTTTGTCGTCCAAAAATTTTTTTTCGAACATTGATGTTTTTGTCGAATATTTTTTTTTAAATTTTGATTTGTTTTTTTTTACAATTTTTTTGTTTTCGATAATTTCCGAACATTGTTGCTTTTGTCGAATAGAATAATTTTACAAAAATAAAGATTTCTCACAGACCGAAACCGAAAATATTCAAAATTATAGGTTTCTCTCAGAAAAAACCTTTTTTTTCTTGGTTTTCTTTATTTTTGTTTCTTCACTGATTTATTTTAAAAATATTATTTAGATTATTTAGAGATTTATTCAGGAACCTCCGAAAAGGTTAATCTTTATCTCTGGACCTGGTATTTACTGATTAAAATAATAATTTATTCTATTGACTAATTTTAATAGTAAATAGAACTATTGTTTTTATGGTATTATGTCTTATTTATTTTTGCATTAGGTACTTGAAATAATAACGTATTTTTGTTCTGGTTGTATAAAAATTCTTTAATTATATTTTCTTATAAAAAAAACACCATTTATCATAGACTATAAGTACTGGTAGACAATGTTTAATGTACAAATAATTTAAGTAAAAATACAAATGAACGTCACAATGATATTTTGGAACAGCTACTTTACATCTTTGCATTATGCAAATAATCCTTATAGGTCACCTCACGCCACCATTCGGGGCGCTCGAAGACACCAGGTGTTGTAATGATGGTGCGTTGCAGATGTTGGTAAATCTAGAAAGAAATTATTTTATAAAATTTAAAAATAATTTATACAAAATTTAAATCATAACAAAATTAATAAATTAAAAATATTAAAAATATTTTTTAATTTTTAAAAATTAAAAATGAAAATATTATTTACATATATAAATTTTTGTGACACTTACATTGCCATCGCTCATGCCCAGCGGCGAGTTCAGAATAAAATCGGTCGGCGCAATCGCATCGATCAGCGTGATCGCCTCATTCTTGAGCAGCGGCAACATCGACAAAATACCCTGTTGGTAAAGCTCGATGTGATCGTTGCTACGGAAATAGCCACCCTGGTAGAAGATGCCAACATGTTTGGTGATTAAGTGGGCACCGAAGAAGCTCAGCAATTTGGCGAGCACATTCTTCTCATTGGAGGCGGGCAGTTCGTTGACGAATTTGTTGAAAATGTAGTAAATTGTGCGCTGAAATGAAATGAAAATAAAATATATTTGATAAAAATAAAATATATTTGATAAAAAATAAATAGAAGAAAATTTATGCACGAAAAAGAATCACACAGAAAGCACCATGCCATTGGGTGATTCTTGTTCTTGCATCAATCTTGTTCTGGCGCATTAAATTCCATTCAAAATCATATATAAGAAAATTTCCAAATAATTTAATGCGCAAGAACAATGTTGATCTGTCGATGCAAGAACAAGATCGACTTGCTGATGCAAGAACATGAATGGTCCAGCAACAATATCGACCTGTCGATGCAAGAACAAGTTCTGCTTGCCGATACTAGAACATTAATGACCCAGCAAGAACAATGCATCACCAAAGCTCATGAACTATTTGAATAATAGCTTTACAAAACTCATCATAAATCTGAGAATTGTTAGTCTCATTGACTTAATTTTTTTGATATGGCATGACAAACTCTTTTTCACCAGTTCTAAAAAGTTATATGAAACATACCTGTCCATAAACAATTGAAAGCGCCTGCGCATTGAACACCTGAATGTTGTTGCGTGTCTCAAAAGCATCCTGACCCTGCTGTTTCAAACTCTCGAAACGTTTGACGGTGATGTCCAGTTGATAGGCTACCAGCCAGTTCAAAGTTTTCATGATGTCTAAATATGAGTGAAATCCAAATCAATATTGATTTCCAATTTAAACAAAGAAAATACTCACTATTTGTATTCATGACCTCTTGCACGGTGCGCCCATCAGCCTTCGATTTCAGTATCTGATCCATATCCTTGAGGAAAGCAACCGAACCGAGCGGTGAGACTTCAACAAAGTTGGCACCACTGCGACGCAAACCGATCAACCAGTTAGATGCCTGCTGGATCAAGGTATTGTTCTCACCCTCATACGTGCAATTGGCATCGTTGTCATTACGCAGATCACCCAAGCCGGTGGCCTTTAGATAACCATGACCGCCGCAAGCTTCACGACTCTCCTGAATGCCATCGCGTGCCGCCCATGTGCAGACGGGCTTCGCCGCCGAGGAGACAGCATGAATTTCCATGCCCAACTGTGAGACATCCTCACCCATGAAAGACTTGGTGGTCATGTCAACGTTTTCGGTGCCGATCCACATGGTGAAGACGCGCAGCGCAAAGGCGGTGGCCAGATGTGGGAACAGGCGATATTGCTGTGAGATAGAAAAACAAAAAGAGAAAGAATTAATGAATATTTCTGCAATATCGCTTTTTTTAAAACTTTCATTTACTAACCTGTGACTGATACTCAATAACGGGCCACTCCTCGTTGGTCTCATCGGGACCGAATTGCTTGCGGCAGGCCGAATAACGTGTCGCAATTGTAATGGCTTTGCTGAGCGCTACATAAGCCAACGAGCAAATGTTGACACGTCCCGCAGACAGAGCACCCAGTGAAGCTCCCAAGCGCTTGCGACTGTCCTTGATGGGGCTGTTGTAGTTGCCCTGCTCATCGATGTCACCAGTCCTGGAGAGCAAATTGTCCTTGGGAATGCGGTATTGATTGAACATGACGAAGCTTCAAATTACAAAAAGAAAATTATTAACGATATTCCAAATAGATTTTAAAAGGCTTTAATAAAGCTTGAAAGCTTTAATAAAGCTTACAAGTTGTAATAAAGCTTAAAATTTTTAATAAACCTTAAAATGTATAATAAAGCGTAACAGCTATAATACAGCTGCAAAGCTTTACTAAAGCTTAAAAGTTTTACTAAAGCTTAAAAGCTTTAATAAAGGTTAAAAGTTTTAATAAAGCTTAAAAGCTTTGATATGACTTAAAGCTTTCATAAAGTTTACAACTGTCATAAAGCTTTTAAAAAGCTTTATTCAAGCTTTTAAACGTTATCAAAGTTTTTAAGCTTTATTAAATATTTTAATCTGAAACAGAAATGTATCTATTTACCGGAAAGCTTTCTTTCTGAACTCACCCATTGTCAATGCCATTCAGACCAATCTTCTCGCCCAAATCACCCACATTCACACCGGGGAACGCCAGCAGAGTACGCTCATCGCGGATGGGGACCAAGAATGCATTCAAACCCTGATATTTATCGTCGGGCACATACAGCTGTGCGTAGACGATGGCGTGTGTGCACGTCTTGCCCAGATTACCGACCCAGCACTTGGCGGCCTCAAAGTCTGGCGTGTGAATAATAAACTCCTTGGTCTTGGCATCATAGGTAGCACGCGTGCGCATACCACGCGCATTGGTGCCGTGGGATATTTCCGTCAACGCAAAGGCACCAACAATTTCGTTGTTAGCGATTTTGCCGGCATATTTGGCCAGACGTTCGGTGCCGAGCGACAGCAGTGTGCTGGGGAACATACCGTTGGACAGCGAGTATTTCACAGAGACGCTGAATTCATAGCTGTACATGCCTTGGATCATGGCCAATGATAGGCGTGGATGAGACATATACTATAGTAGTCAGAGAGTAAGAAAGGCGATAGAGAGAGAGACAGAAAATTATGCATTAAAAAAAGTTTTAAATTTTAGTAAACTCAATTTGAAAACTTTAAAAAGGCATTCAAATTTTAACATCTATTTAAAATATATACCTCATTGAAACCGTAGAATTCTTGTTTCCACAATAAATGGCTACGTTTGTTGGTCAATTGACGTGTGCGCTCCAACGAAGGTGTTTCTGGCTCATGCTGGAAGTCGGGGTGTTTTTCCACGAATCGCCAAATTTTGTGCTAAAACATTTTAAAACAATATGTTAATAAATAATATTTAATAAACTTTTTTTTTTTAGAAATATTAGTTTTTGTTTTAAATAAATATGAAATGTAATAAAAATAAATGCAGATGTAGTATTTTTTTTAATTATGTATTTAGGAAGTTTAAATAAATACATTATGTGTTACTTTGTCTACTAATTACTACATATTGCTAAATGTAGTAAAAATAAACGCATAAGTAGTTTTTTTTTTTAATTATTATGAAAAGTACATACATGACATTATTTTAAAATTTATGCATTTTGAATATTTGCTTTTCTAAGCTATCGAAGTGTAAAATACGAAATTTTTATCTATATACAACAAATTAATGTCTATCTGTAAATAAAATCAATTCTAAGTACATTTCCGAATTTCGTATTACTGCTATTGTTTATCTAATATAATATTGACAAAAACATTTAATAAGTAATAAATGCTTTGCAATATATTTCTAGAAATATAAAAGGAAATTTATAAGAACACTAAATATGGATTGTATAAAATATGTTGTGCACTCAGAAGAAAATGTCCCATTAAGTACTTAATGGTACGACCATTAATCTTATGGTTCCTGAAATAATATTTTTTTTCTTAACTAATCAAAAGTTGTGTAATTAATTTGATAGTATTCGAAAAATTCTGTACCATAAATTTAAATATTTCAATATTATTATTTTTAATAGAATAAATACTATTGTTTTAATGGTTTCCTACTATAATAATAAACGTGGCATAAAAAACATAAACACGAATATAAACTTGTTCGTTTTGTACGTCATTCAGCGTGTTAGTGTTTGCTAAAAATGTCGCATGCATTTTTTGTAATAATCCACATAATTAAAAGCGACATTGGTAAGGACTTAATGTATTTAATGTAAATTCATTACATTTTACCTTTTTCTATTTATTTCAGATAATAAATAATAAATCGGACTTCTATTATGGCGACGGACTCTAAAAGCAGACTCAATTACTGGAAACTGATGCGAACATTGAAAGTGAATTTCAGTTTCGACATTTAATTAAAATAAATTATATAGTAAATTAACTAAAAGGTTTTTCATTAAGAGCGCTACAAAAGTTTTTTTCAAGGGTTTTCAACAGGGACGCTACAAAAGTAGAGCGACAGGGACAGCAAATGACGCCATATTTCTTGCCGCTCTTTTGACATTTCTCTTCAGTAAGGTTTGCCATTTCATGATGGAAAGATATACGAGCCAATAACGAGTCGAAATTATTAAAATTTACTACCGAAATTCGAATTCGCATATCTTTCCATCATGAAATGGCTAACCTTACTGAAGAGAAATGTCAAAAGAGCGGCAAGAAATATGGCGTCGTTTGCTATCCCTGTCGCTCTACTTTTGTAGCGTCCCTGTTGAAAAACCCTTTATAATCCACTTTTGTTTTAATAAATTATTAGGAAATGTAATTCGACTATACTATAAATTTAATAATACGTATCATTAAATATTTATATGATTTGCTTATTGTAATTAAAGGAGCACATTATAAAATTTATGGTACAACAAAATATTGTATTAACAGTTCCAATATTACTGAATTAATGGGACGCATCCTATTGACTAATATTAATAGTATAAATTATTTATTTTCTATTGAAATACTATTAATTTACCATGTTTTTTTCTGGGTGTGAATTCAAATTGGTATTCCTTTTTTCAATAATAATAATAATTCTATAATAATAATTTTTTCTATAGGTACTAAACAAAAAATAAAATATTTATATTTTTTATTTACAGAAAACAGTTCTCATATGACTTTTTAAGAAACAGGTAAGTTTATAATATTTTTGAAGTAATAAACAATTGGTACACGCACTTCAAGCAAACACAGTATCAATTTAATACTTTGAACTTAACGTTGGTGTAGTGATAAAAAATAATAATCACTGATTAAATCTAATCAATTATCTATACAACAGAAACAAATATTTAGATTATGAACATAAATAGAGCGGCACGGATAACCCATCGTCGAATAATAAAACAGGCCACTTTGCATGTAGGGTGTAACGTACGGCATATTTTATATACAACAATTCATGACGGTGCGAACATAAATAATGAACTTTGAGTCTTGTACTTGAAAACGAAAATATATAAAAGCACAATTATTTATAAACATTTAGAAAAATCACATGAAATAACCAAAAATGAAATCAAGAATTGAAAATCAAAAGAATAATGTCTACATTTTCAGTTTTCTTTCTCGTTTCGGGTTTTATCAGAGTTTCAGTTACTGGTTACAAGTTATGGTTTCGCAAATTTATATTTGTTATAGCAGCATATTTCAATTTCGTAATAAATGTATTTCAGTCAAATTAAATCCGTTGTAGTACTGTGAATCTAATTCAATTGTTTTTTTGTGTTGGAATATTTTATTTAAAATTTAAATTGATATCTTGAACTTTTTTATAGATTATAAATCCTTATACGTTGTCACTTTATCAAGTTTTGGCACTCTTATTTAAGATATTGAAACTTTCGACTTAGAAGTCTTTTTTTATATATATATATACAATTTTTTTTATATATATTGTTGTCAATTATTATATGTTTTCTCATTCTTTTCAAACATTGCAACCATTTTATTATACACTTTTGTAACCTTTATAATATCTAATGCATTAACTCACCTTTAGACGTATGTGATCCTCACCCTCCAGCAAAACATTTAAATGTTTGTGACAGAACGAACCCTTCTGACGATATGCGGTAAGTGGTCCACTCTTGAATTCCGGAAATATCAATTTGTCCTCGTAAATGTTCTTGGATCCAATCTCTTCGACATCCAATTGTGTATTACTATAATGATGACGGTTATCATAAATTTGCTTAACTTTTAGAAAATATTCAAGCGGTATCGACATGTTTTTAACACTTGCTGGACGCATTTTAGGTAGCAGCAGAGCTTTGAGTAATCGCTAACAGATTTTCGATATGAGTGTCAAGCTCAATTAGTTGAAATGTATTACAAAAAAAAAGCTTTTTATGTTACTTAAGGTTACTTAGATTCAAGCAAAGCTTGAAGTTAATACAAATACTAGAAGAATTAATCGAGATTTATATCGCAATACAATAGAGCATAAATATATTAAGTTATAAAAATATTCTTCAGTGCAATTATATTATGAATAGGTCAGGGATTGAAACGGTAACAAAATTTAATATCCTTTTAAAACCTTTTCTTTTCCAAAATATATACCAAACACGTTGTACAGAAACAGTATTAAACCGACATTCAAACAAAAAAAAAGATTTCGGTGTTCTACCGATTAAAAAAAAATAAATACTTCGAAACCTATGAACATTATTTATGAAAAATTCTATAATGCAGCGGTGCTAAATCAAATTATAAAAATTATGAAAATGGTTTATGCAAAACATAACACAGAACCAGTTGGGAAGGTTAGATCACATGGGAAATTTTAAAGTAGGTGTTATTATGATAGTTAGTATTATCAAAATTATAGTCGGTCTAAGCCGACTATAAATACCCTACACATATGTGTGGTTACCATTCAAAGTAGTATATAGGTCACCTGAAAATAACTACAAACTCTCCATCGCTGAAGAATTTCCATTCATTTGATACCCATATTTACAAATAGGTAGGTGTACCGAGTTTCGAATTTTTTTTTTTGGGAACCACAACTCGTTTCGCAGGAAACATCATTTTCATGTATTTCAGCATGATGTCAATATATATTTGACCTAAAAATTTTACCTAAGCACGTATACAGTAAAATTGATCTGTAGATGTAAATATTATATGAGGTATTTGAACATAAGTGGTCGGTTCTCAGGTCACAATAGATCGATCATTTTCTTGTTCAGACAGCTTAGATATATAAGTAATCTTAATCTAAAGTTTCATTGCCCCAGCTCTTCTACTTTTTCCGTAATCGTGATTTCAACAGACAGACAGAAGGACAGACAGACGGACATCGCTAAATCGACTCAGGAGGTCATCATGCTGATCAAGAATGTATATACTTTTCCATACCGGAGATGCTTCCTTCTGGATGTTACAAACGGCGTACCGAACTGAATATACCCTTTCACTCTTAGTGTAGGGTATAAAAATCAAAAAATCAAGTAAGCTGTGAATCCAAATTGTTTTCATTTTTGTTTGTATTATACCTCACTTTATGTAAATTCTTTACCAAAAAAATTAGAATTCTTTGTTTATAACGAAGTTATGAGCCTTTTTAGAAATCCCCTTCATTAAGGACTTTGTGGTGTTTTCATGAATGTTTTTGAAAGCTGAAATCTTCTTAGTCTTAAATACCCTCATATCCTTCGATTAACCTTTCGTTTCCTTCAGTTTCCTCTTAATTAGACCTTAATAACCTTCCACTGGCCTCATTTCTGGGAAGTTTGGCGGATTAGAGTCGTTAGTTACAATTTTAATATTATTGCACCTTCTGTAGCGTCGATAGCTCGTCTGGTTAGTAGTTGGACTACGAGCGAAATGTCGCTGGTGCGTTCGACTACGAGCCGAAAGGTTCCCGGTTCAATCCCCAGCGACTGCCCACATCTTTTTCATAGAAAACATTTTTCTATGCGACGCCGCTACCTCTCGACAGTCAATGGCAAACCTACGAGAGTAGACCTTGCCTATGAAAAGCTTTCACCCCGCCCTAAGGATTCGGCATTAAACTGTAGGTAACACCACATTGAGTAAAAATATATCACGCACAGCTCAAATGGTAAGATAGGTCAACCTAAGTTCTACACAGAACTGTAGCACCAAACTATTATTATTATAACCATTCCTTCGCTTTTTTTCAGAAGTTACATACGGCTGGCTTTTTTCTTCATCTGCATATTGCCTGCCACACGAGGAATATCTTGGGGGCTTGGATTTTTTTTGGATTCTGTACTTTTCTGACATACAGAATTCGCCGATACGCCTTGTTAAAGACGTTTCTGGAAGCTGCGAAAAGTCCGCCAGTTCATATGTTTTCTCATCCATAATGCAACACAAAAATTGTGTTACAAATTATGTCTGCAATTTTTATCATCTATTTATTCGGAAATTAGACTTTCTGAACTTTGTACGATTTAAGGCCAACTTCTTTTTTACTTTGCAGACAAATGATTCGAAGCAACTGTATTTTTGAGCTACTTTTTTTTTATTAAAAATGTCCCTGATACGATTATCTCTATGAGAGGTCCCGCGCTACATTCTCTGCCAGATTACACTTTTCGAACCATGTTTAGATTGTCATTAATGTTTTTCAAAACCCGGTGAAAAGTTTGATGGGACATTTTAACAGTTTTGACAATTTCTAAGTGACTCCATTTCGAATTTTCTTGAAAAAATATCACAATGATTTTTCGAATTTCAGCTTGAGTATCAATTACTAGTAAACACTTCTGTGAAAATGAAAATAACTTATTTTGTGTTCATCTGTCATTAATCCGAAGACGATGGTATGCTAATATTTTCTACCGGACACTTCTAACAAAAATAGGAAATAAAAATCTATGTTACAATTTTTCATGCGCACTTCTTATATTAGGAATGACAATGATTGGTGGGAAAATCTATATTTTTTGTCATAACATAATTAAATATCTAGACTTTTGCAATTTTTTATTTTATTCCAACACTTATCTGAATAATGAAAATTTAATTTTATGCTAATTTATTAAAAATGAAAATGATTTGTGGTAAACTGAAAACTAACACAATAACAAATAAAAAAAATGTAAGCTATATACAATTTTTTTATTTAAAGATAATCTAATATATTATATAAAACAAAAAGGTCTAAACAAATGTACTCAATCTACCTACTTTAGTTCTAGGTATTTGACATTTTTCAGATATAGATTAAGCATAATCTATCACTTCCTTTTTAGCTATTTATAAGCTAACTGATTGTGCACAAATTTTGTTTAAATAGATTTATTATACGTGGTACTCGAACTTGGAACCATGGGGCTGATAGTCGACAGAGGTCTGAAAATACTCATATGCCTATGTAAATTATTAATACACTCAAATAAATTTATCTTATATTTTTTTCATAATTTTTATTCTAAACAGTTTTCATTCGTATTCGGTTTGTGTCAACAGTGAAAAAGTGAAAATTTTTTAATAATGAAATAATAAAATAACGAATATATTCGTAAAGTTACGAATGTTTTCATAACTCGAATATATTCGTAACATGTACGTAAATGTGCGTAACATGTGCGTAAATATTATGATTTATTTATAAATGTTTTATAAAATGTTCGAATGATATCGTTGAAAGTACGATATATTCGTAAAATATACGAATATATTCGTAAAAAGTTACAAACATATTCAATAAAGTACGAAAAATCGTATTATGTACTTTCGTAGATAAAATCTACGAATAGTTTCGTAAAATGCATTAGCAGAACATTTATTTCTACTGGGTCACACCGAAAAAGCTTTTGTAACTGGTTGACTTTACAACAGCTGATTTGAAGGGGTATGTTCACGCATCGAAATACTTACATGTCAATTTCACTGGTAATAGCAGCCATTATTTATTTTCTTTATTTATAAAATTAATTAATTCAAAAATTTTAAAACTAACACTACAAACACACACAAACAACTTCCGTTTTCCGTTTTCAAGTTTATGGATGACCGTGTTGTCTACACGACACCGTTTGCTAAACAACTAACAACTTTCGTATTTTGACCAACAATAAATCGACTATGTTTTTGGCCCATAAACTGAGTAGACTACAAAATAAAAAAAAAACACACACGCACAATAACAAAAACCTCACAGTTATCGCTGAGTTGTATATTTTTGATAAGATTTGCACCTACAGAGAATATAATCAAATCAATAATAAAATTATTTTCTAATATTTTTGGATTATTTTGTTTTATTTAATACTTAGATTAGCCAACCACGTACTTAGTAACTACGTGGTGTTTGCACTTTGAAATCTTTAATCACTATGACCAACAGAGTGAGTTATTTAATTGTTGTTAAAGAGTTCGCTTTTATTGCTTATAAAAATTTTCGTTTTTGTTAATTAATTTTATCTCTGCAATGTTTGAGCTCTTTGATTTTCTACTCCCATGTGGAGCTTGCTCTCGCAAAGCTGTCAAAATCATATGTTTTGAATGTTCAAAGATGTTGTTCGCTCTTCAGTCAGTGGTGTTCTATTTTTACAAATAGCAAATTATTATGCTTATATTAAAAATACAAAAGAATGAATTCACCAAACATCGAATGCGGTTCTCGCAACTGCTATATTGGTTCCAATAGTCAAAACTAAAAATGTTGTAGTTTAGACTACATACAAACCAATTTACAAATAAAATATATTTTTGTTTGTTTGCTCAGCCAACTTATTCGGTTATCTCAATATTTAAATCGGTTCATATCAAACTTAAGGTTTGCAAGAAGGAACTGTGTAGAATCAATGGTATGTCAAGTGCCAACCAAACATGGCAGTATCATAAAACAATTTGTAGAAATTTCGTTTTAACCGGATTAAGTTGGTTCTTACAACTAACTTCAAATATTTGTATAACATTTTTAATATGTAACGAAACAATATCATGTATTATCCAAAATTTTGGTTTTCGATAATATATGTTTCGAAAATAAAATCGTTTTCAAAAAAAAAAAAAAAAACTAACCTATTAGAATGATATCACTATAGATATTTATAGATTTATAGAAATCGTTATAGGTATTTTTGAATCGCTATCGAAAATTTTAAATTTTCAAATTTCATTTAAAAGTCTGTTTTTACATTTGCAATTTAAACATCCTTACAATATAAACGGAATCGCCTGTTGTCAGACAATGCGTTTGAAGGTACTTCCTTAAAAATTGGTTTAAAGAATCTCTTTTGTAATAAAATATAGAAGCACATATCTAATTTCTTATTTCAATAGGTAGCCGCGGTAGCTCAGTGGTTAGTACGTTGGACTGCGAGCCGAAAGGTCCCGGTTCAAGCCTGGACTGGGGCTAACGACATCTTTTCATAGAAACATTTTTCTATACCGCGCTACCTCGCGGCAGTAAATGGCAAACCTACGAGAGAAAAACATTGCCTATGAAAAGCTCTCACCCGCCGTTCGGATTCGGCATAAATTATAGGTCCCACCACTTTGAGTACAAATATAACACGCACAGCTCAAAATGGTGAGAGAGCTCAGCCTAAGTCTTGGAGATCTTGACGCCTCAAGGCTTTCTCGAACTAACTTCGATGAAAAAAAGTTCGATCACGTACGTACACACAGAAAAAAAAAATGTGTAAATATAACTAAAATGTTAATCAATAAAATTAATTTTTAATTGAAACTCAGCCGATGTAACTTTTAGTAGCATTGAATTCCATATACGTAATAATGAGAATATGTTACAAAATTTAATTAATTTTTGTTGTCATATTGATATTAAAGTTGTTATAAAGGGTTTTTCAATAAGAGCCGCTACAAAAGTTTTTTTAAATAAAACAAAAACGGTTTTGGATATCAATGAAATTCTTTATTCCTGTTAAAGTACGATGGATGCCATTATGTATGGAACTCGATTTCTTTTGCATGGCCACCACGGGCACGCTTGCAGAAGTCCAGACGCTGAACCCAATTTTCGACGGTTTTTAAGCATAAATCGGCTGATACTGCTGCAATTTCACGTTCGATATTCGTACGAAGTACATCAATCGTCGCTGGCTTGTAGGCATAGACCATAGACTTGACGTAGCCCCACAGGAAATAGTCTAACAGCGTCGCACGACCGAGGCGGCCAATCGACTGGAACGTTTCGTGAGATAACTCGTTCTCCAAACTTGGTTTCCAATAAATTGATTGTGGCATTCGCTGTGTGGCTTGTGGCGCCGTCCTGTTGGAACCACATGTCCTCCAAGTCCATATCATCCAATTGGGGCCAAAAATATACGGTTATCATTGAACGGTAGCGATTCCCATTCACAGTAACGTGCCGGTCTTGATCATCACGGAAGAAGTACGACCCAATGACGACGCCGCCGTAATTTTTTCGGGATGCAATGGAGTACGTGTGGATTGTTGTCTGGCCAATAACGCATATTTTGTTTATTGACGAAGCCATTCAGCCAGAAATGAGCCTCATCGCTGATGATGATTTTTTGAATTTGTACTTCCGAATTTTAATAATTTCGGCTGGCAAACCTTACTGAAGAGAAATGTCAAAAGAGCGGCAAGAAATATGGCGTCGTTTGCTGTCCCTGTCGCTCTACTTTTGTAGCGTCCCTGTGATCCCTTTATATATTATATTTTGTATTGGGAATTTTTAAATCATTAATTAATTAATTAATTAATTAATTAATTAATTAATTAATTAATTAATTAATTAATTAATAACATCAATTAAAAATTTCCTTCGATAGAAATTGGATCAATTAAATATTTTGTTAAATTAAATAAAATATTTGTCGAATAGAAACATATGAAAATAAAAATAATTTAATTCAATATATAACATAAAATAAATATTAAATAAGTATTTATACCGTTTGATATGCTTTGTAAAATTCTTCTACAAGGTGGGCCAATTAATTGATTCAAACATTAAAATTTGATATTAGCTTTTTAATGATTCAATATGCAACAAAATGAGTATCATAAGCTGTTTGTTCAAATTCTTGACAGCAAAAATAAATTGAGCCATTTAATGCTTTAATAACATAACATACACTAAATAATGCAATATCCTGTTTTAAAGCAACGTAGAAAAAAATAATGTTAGAAGAAACTGAACGACGCCGCCGACGCACGAGACGCACAAACAAAAAAACAAATTGAAATCCATAAGAAAAAAACAGTGTTGCAATTTAAGAAAATGAAGAAATCAAAAGTAACAAATAATAGTAGTATATTAAATTAATTCCTATTAATATTTTAATTAAAAAATATGTAAATACAATTAATTAATTAGTTTTAAATTGGAATACGATTTTGTTTGATATTAATATCAATTGTTATATATACGTACAATATTTTTTTCTGTGTAGCTACGTTAATATTTTAATTGATAAGGATTTCTCAAAAATTGGAATACGATTTTGTTTGATATTAATATCAATTGTTATATATACGTACAATATTTTTTTCTGTGTAGCTACGTTAATATTTTAATTGATAAGGATTTCTCAAAAAAATATCGAAATATTTTCGATTTAGTCTTCGACTTTGATTACAATACATAACAAAACGAGCAAATGTTTCCCTTGTAGTAGGTTTTAATCACGCCACTGCTTAATCATTTTAGCATATCTTAAAGAGAGATAATGTGGACGAGACAGACATATTGAGAACGTAAACAAACATGTAGCCAACATTTTTATTAATTTATTCTAATATAAACGGACTTTAGACCCTATGGAACCTATAGAAAAATAAGCATCATCGTAATTTCTGCTCAATACGTGTTCAATTAAATGCAATAATAGTTGACTGATATCGCTTCATGTTTTAAAAAAAGAGAGAGAAATATTTAACCCATTTTAATTGGAACACAAATTTCAGAATTGAATCCAAAAAAACCATAACGTTCATGAAATACTAAAATAACGAAAATAATCATAAAGTTAGGAATGTTTTAATTCAAAATTTGAATAAGAGATTCATAAAGTTACGAATGTTTTAATTCAAAATACGAATAAATTCGTAAAATTGTTAATTGATGCGTAAAAATTATGCATGTATTTATAAATGTTTCATAAAATGTTGGAATGATATCGTTAAAAGTACAATATGTTCATAAAAAGGTACAAAAATAATCAATAAAGAAAAAATAACAATTTTGTAGAAAAAATCTACAACAAATAGTTTTGTAAAATTTACTACTTAAATTCATAATTTTTTATAAATTTAGAAAAGTACTTTCATCTATTCTTAAATAGAGAGAAATATTTAACCCATTTTTTGTGGAACACAAATTTCAGAATTGAACACAAACCATTACGTTTAGTTTTTCAGTTCATTTTCAAATATATTTTTATAATTAACTGATTACTAATATATTTGTAAAATTTAATGACATTTGGCCAGTTTGCTTACGAACTCTTTTACGTTTTAAAAATGTGAACAAGTTTTAAATAAATTTAAGATTGCACTGAAAAACTCAATCTAGGTAGGTAAACATTTTCAACTTAATAATTGTTGCCGAATTTTTTATACGGGTATGCACTTTTTTTTATTGTTACTAAATTTCTCCATAAAATATTTAGTCTGCAGAATTCCATAAATATACCGAATAAACAGACAGTCAGACAGATAGACGGACGGACGGACGGACATCACTAAATCGACGCAGGAGGTCATGCTGATCAAGAATATATATATATACTTTTCCATACCGGGTATGCACCCTTCTGGGTGTTACAAACGGCGTACCAAACTGAATATACCCTTTCACTTTTAGTGTAGGGTATAAAAATACAGCAAACAACACCGCAGAACATTGAAATTTCAGTTTGTAATCGGAAATTGCTTTTAATAAATGTGGATGTATTTTGTTTGCATAAAATTTACAAATGGTTTAATAGGGGAACTCCCTGCAGAAATGGTTTAAATGAAGAAACAAAATTCACAATTTAAAATTTTTGCTTTTTTTTATTCGATTTCTAGGTAGTTGATTTAATGCAAAAGCTCCATTAAACTTTTTTTTATTGTTACTAAATTTCTCCATAAAATATTTAGTCTGCAGAATTCCATAAATATACCGAATAAACATGATATATTTTAAGTTAAAATATTTCTTTTAATAAGTTTTTTAATTATTTGATATATATCGAGGGCTTATGTTCAATACTGCCTGTCTATCTACAATTTTGACTAAAATGAGTTTTTGATGCAGAAATCTTCACTGATCACCACTGCATCTGACATTAATTTAGAACCAAAAAATATTTCTATTACTGTTATATTTTCATTTCAATAATTTGTCTATCTACATGAATGATTTTTTATGAATGCAATAGTGTCTATCTACACACAATTTTTGCTTAAAGGTTTATAATTACTATATATAAGCATTCCAAGTATGGAGTAGTATATATATTCTTTTTAAGCATTCTTTTTAAGCCTGTCCATCCGTGGGTTTAGTCCATCCTAACTCACAAATAATCGACTCAATTTGTATGAAAAAGGATATAAATTCTATGTAAAAACTATGAATAGGTTTAACAAATTGCTGATTCCAAGAATATTTTCTGAACTATCTACACTACAATATTGTGCAATATGCTCTATCTGCTCGTTTTTTCGTAGACATTGATCACATTAGTATTTGAAAAATTCAGTACCATAAATTTAAATATTTCAATATTATTATTTTAAATAGAATAAATACTGTTGTTTTAATGTTTTCCTCCTATAATAACAAACGTGGTATAAAAAAACATGAAACGAATACAAACATGTTCGTTTTGTACGTCATTCTGCGTATTTACTCAAAATGGTCGCAAACGCGACATTGGTAAGACTCAATGTATTTAATGTAAATAAATTATATTTATTTATACTTATATTTTTATTTATTACAGAAAATAAATAATGAATTTCTATTACGGCAACGGACTCAAAAATAACTGCAGACTCACACCCAGAAAAAATTCCGTCAAATACCATTGAAATTATTGATTTAATAGTAGCCGCGGTAGCTCAGTGGTTAGTGCGTTGGACTGCGAGCCGAAAGGTCCCCGGTTCAAGCCTGGACTGGGGCTAACAACATCTTTTCATAGAAACATTTTTCTATACCGCGCTACCTCTCGGCGGTAAATGGCAAACCTCCGAGAGTAAAAACATTGCCTATGAAAAGCTCTCACCCGCCGTTCGGATTCGGCAATAAACTGTAGGTCCCACCACTTTGAGTACAAATATAACACGCACAGCTCAAAATGGTGAGAGACCTCGGCCGAAGTTCTATACAGGACTGTAACGCCAAACTACTACTACTACTAATGGTATTTTCTGACTAAAATAATATTTTATCCTATTGACTATTTTTAATAATAAAAAACTATTATTTATATTATTCTATTGCTAGTACTTATTCTGGGTGCTAGTACTACAATCAATTATTGGAAACCAAAGCATACATTAAATGTGTTATAACCTTTTGCAGCAAGAAGTGTCTTTTTATGTGTGTGTTGTAAAAGTGAATATCAATTTCGACATTTAAATATAATATATACAATAAATTAACTAAAATACATTTTTGTTTTAATATATTATTAGGAAAATGTAATTCGACTATACCACAAAATTAATAATACGTATCATTAAATTTGTATACGTCTTTCTTATTGTAATTAAAATATCACATTATAAAATTTATGGTACGCATCCTATTGACCAATTTTAATGGTATAAATTATTGTTTTTCGATTGTATTTCAATATAGTATATCAATTAACTATGATTTTTTTTCTGGGTGTAATGATATTTTAGCTGTGCATTATTTTAAAAGTATTTTTAAAATTTCTGAATAAATAAAACAATTTAAAAAAAAAAGTTGATCTTTTTATCTCTAGCTCAATCTTTAAAACTTATATTACGTTGTTTAAAAAAAAAAAGATTCCTATGGAGCCTTATAGCTCCCTATAGCCTTATAGCCTATAGATCCCAATCAAATCTTATGGGTCCATTCATTCATATAACCAAATGAAACGACTTAAAAGTAATAAAAATCCAATATTTTATTCAAGTTTAATTTTACTATAATAGAGTACAATTAACCTTGAATTAAATGCATTAATACAGAAGTGCATTTACCTGTTTACAACAAAAAAATTATACACCAAAAAAATATAAATCTAATAATAACATTCATGCATATAGCGACGTTTTAAATTACAATCAGCGTTCTTCAACACAGATTAAAATTGAAAAATAAACAATCAACTATAACTATAGTATATATTATAACTATGTTAACTGAAATTTAATTGCAACTATAATATTTTACAATAACAAAAATGAATACGTTTGTAAATATTTTCATTCACAAAATGCTTACTCCGATATAATTATCCCAACAACAATATTTACTCTTTACGGTTGTATAGCTACATGTATCAATATTAAGAAAATATGTTAAAAAGTCATCCCAATTGCTCCATGCCATTATAACGTATATAGTAATCGTATAATAAACCTATGTTAAAAAATACTTCCTATGAAAAACAATAACAAATATTCTGCTAAAATATGATCGCCATTGAAAAAACAAAACAACTATTCTGTTAAAATATGATCTTCATTGAAAAACAATAACAATGATTTTGTTAAAAATGCTCCCTATTGAACTACACTAACAACAACTCTGTTAAAAATTTATTCACACTAACAACAATGTGCTCCATGGAGTCCAGTGGGGCCAGAACCGTCGCAAATATACACACAAAAAAATAATTGCTTGGCGTGCAGTTCTTTCAACGAATATTCATTTGCATCTACCAAATTTATTCATCCTCAACTGATTTTCATTTGTGGCGAACAATAGTATGAAGCGTAACCAACTATTAGTTGAAGCAACTGCAACATTGATTGGAGAAACAAACTTTTAATCCATTTTCAATTTTTTTATTTCCATTGCTACGACAACTGAATTCAAAATGAGACATAACCAATATTTATTTGACTTAACAGATAATTATATAACATTAAGTTGTAGCAACCAATATTTATTTGATTCAACTACGAAAACAGTTGTCTTGTATAAAAGCGATGCCAAAGCAGGACAACACCAGTCTCGCAAGCTTTAGATTTTTCACTCGTTTTGATTTGTGCTGCGGACAGCGCGTGCCACGTGTAAAACAAATTTTGGAATTGTTTTAAGGCTTTATCGTTGTTACTGTTCGGTTCTTATATGCTCAATTAGACTTTCTTCAACAAGTGACGTACTATTCTACAGAGTTCTTGCGATTTTGTGTCTACATGTTGTATTTCTATATGCAGCCCTAGCGCCCCAACGATGTCAGCAGCACAACGAATCGTCGGCAATGTTCGATCTCAGGAACGCTGTTGTGACGCTGACTTCGTCTTTGCAACATGTTGGAGCGCTAGGGCGAGGTAAAATGGCCGATTTATTATAATTAAATTGGCTACCACAACTAAACCAATTGGTTGTGACAATTGTATTCATTAGTTGTGTGTACTGATACGCGGTGTTGCAACAACTGAATCAGTCGAATGTTGACAGGACTAAGTAAATCGGTTGGCAAAAAAAGACGGTTGCCCCAACTGATTCGTTCTTTGGGTGTACTAATCCATTTTACACTAAAAATTAGAATTTCTTTTAATTTAAAAAATTCATTTAAAATTTTAATTTTGAGATATTATTTAAACAATAAATATTTTCTAACTGAATTGAATAAAGTATATGCCATAAAATAATAAAATATGTTATTAAAAGAAAGAATTAAAATACTCGCAGTTAATTTGTAAAAATCGCTTCTAAAATGTTTGAATTCATCAACATTTTGTATTCTTTACTTATGTATACATATACTATAGTATCTAAGAAATAATCCTGCCCGATGTCACGGTGCACTTATTTAAGTTGAGCAGGTTGACAAAAATACTGGTCAGTTGAACAACACGTATAGCATGGAGAACAACGTAGCACCAAAGCCAGTTATTTTTAAAAGTTTTGCGGTGCTCGATCTGGAGACTAGTAATTTCGTCAGGGAATGCAATAACGAGGGTTCAATAATGGAACTATCTATTTATGGCATAAGCACAAAGCAGTTTATAGCAAATTGTAGTAAAAGGGAACAAAATGTACCGGAACTACAGGGTCTGTTGCCAAAAATGCCGCGAGTACTGCATAAATTGACGCAGATAGTGAAACCTGAATTTGATGCACATCCAAATATAGAAGGTTCAACAGGTGAGTCACAGCGCAATAAATATTTTGACAAATGCTGGTGAATATTTTTTTATTTATCTATCGATTGAATAGTACTAAAAAAAAAATATTCACTTTGGCTGAATAATAATTTTTTAATACCCAAGCATATATAAAAAGGTCGAATTTAAGTCTTACGAACAATAAATACGTTAAATATTTTAAAGTATATTTTAAAATTTTAAACGTGTTTATTAATATCAGTATAGTTTTATTTTTCAAAAATAAAATAACACTTTTACTCGAAGGTCGTACTTACGAGATATTGTGAAATTCATTCACACACACACATTGAGGGTCTATCATACGATACAGAATGTAACGTATAATGTAATTTTAATCCTATGGAACGAGCTACCTTTATATTTCACTAATTATTCAAAATTTAACGAAAAATTAAAATTTTACTCAAAATTTAAATTTTCATTAAAACTCAAATTTCCACTGAAAATTAAAATTTTTACACAAAACTCAATTTCATATTTTCACAAAAAATTTAAATTTTCAGTGTTAATGGAAACTATCAATAAAAGGTTAATTTTTTCCAAAATTCAAATCTGAACGAGGAATTCAAATAATAATTAAACTGTTTTTCACAAAATTTAAATATTCTCAAAAAACTTACTCCGTTATAGAGTAAAACAAAACGAAAAAAATTGTGTTTATTTTGGTGTTCTACCCTTTAATAAATTGAAAAATTTCGTCGAAATTCAACATTTTAGATTCAGTTAAACTACTGCAGCACGTGAACCATAAGTTCAATTTGCTCTTATTTGAGAGGTAATTATTTGTTCTTTCTAATGGTTTACTTGTTTTTAAAACCTTTACCTCAAACAATTGGGCGGACCACGCCTATATTCAAAATTTTATAAGGCTAATATTTCATAGATTTGATTTTAATAATTTACGGTTCAATTTTCCACTATGAAAACCCGGGAAATAATGAAAAAAATGAGGGCGGTTCACGCCCATTTTTGGACCACATATTTTAAGGTAAATTACAAGAATATGTTTTAAATTTTATAACTATATCTTGTATACTTTTCGAGTTATTAGTTCCTAAAGAGTTATATAAAAGTGACTTGTATGGGAGGTGGGCGTGTCCGTTGACGAATTTGGCTCATTTTCAAACTCAGTTCCTACTTTTGGCTAAAATATATTCAGACGAAATTTCATCGCATTCTGATCAGTATTTCTCAAGTTTTTCTGTATTCGGAGAGCAAGACAGCAAGACGGACAGACAGACAGACAGACAGACAGACAGACAGACATACGGACATGGCTAAACGGACTCGGGTAGTGATGCTGATCAAGAATATATATAC
Organism: Dryomyza anilis; assembly: GCA_951804985.1. Classification (NCBI taxonomy): domain Eukaryota; kingdom Metazoa; phylum Arthropoda; class Insecta; order Diptera; family Dryomyzidae; genus Dryomyza; species Dryomyza anilis. The sequence goes on along the minus strand of OX638131.1, from coordinate 98,037,209 downwards.
TTTTCAATACCGGACACGCCTCCTAAAGAGCGTTACAATATCTGCACAAACTTAATATACCCTGTACTTCGTAGGTGTAGGGTATAATTATGGTCCGAAACTTTCAAAACCGATTTTGGGGGTCAGCACAACATTTTTTAAAAATTTTTCAAAACCAAAAATTAAATGTTCACAAATAAATAAAATATCAACAAAACAAAAATCAAAATTTCACAAAAAAAATCAAAATTCAAATAACAATTATAGCCAGTTTTTCAGTGCAAGTTGAACTTTGTTTGTGGTTTAAACTTCGTTTAAAATCAAAATCAATTTTTTCAGTGAACTTCAACCGCCGTTTAAACTTAGTTTAAGCGACCGATACGTTTAAGCTTTAAAAGTTTTTGACATGAATTTTGTTCACAACACTTTTCACAATTTTGTGTCGCTGTGCTGTTTCACAAATTTAATAATTTTTGTATTTTAGCACTCTATGAATTAAAAAAACGTCTCACATGCACTTTAGTTGCTCGATCTCTTGTTTAAATTTAAAAATACATTAATATTATGTTTCTGAAACAATTTTTTTATTTATTTAATTTTGAATGACATTTATCAGAAGTGAAAATCGAGAGAATTATTTGTCATTTGCCTGTGGTGCCATATGTATTGTCTTGGACTGTGTTCATGTTAAACTATTACTAAAAAACTGATAACAATAATAAACGACGTTTAATTTAAAGATCATAATTTAATTAAACGGAGTTTAAACTACGTTTAAACGGGCACTGAAAAACTGGCCCTTAAACATACAATGTTCAATAAATATGTTCAAATTTTCACAAAAATCTTAGTTTTGAAATAAAAAAATCTAATTAATCAAAAAGCTGCTTCAAAATATGGAGCAACTTGGGTTGAAAACTTGTGTTTTATAAGCTCAGAAACATTGAATATTCCACACTGTTTAAAAACTGGATAACAACTTGCCCAATAAGTATTTAATAACATTACTTTTCACACTTGTGATACAGTATGAGATTGGGTTTACGATAACTGTATACTCTATTTTATTTTGTTTTAATGTTTGAAATGATCAAACTTCAAACAGAAAATATATCTTCATTAATGTTTGTGTTTGAATTTTAAAAAAAAAAAAAATCGCGAATACCATCACCAAATAATTAAAGAAATTTGTTCCTCAAATCAAGATTATTAATAAGATAAGTGTTAATAAAGGGTTTTTCAACAGGGACGCTACAAAAGTAGAGCGACAGGGACAGCAAACGACGCCATATTTCTTGCCGCTCTTTTGACATTTCTCTTCAGTAAGGTTTGCCATTTCATGACGGAAAGATTTACGAATTCGAATTTCGGTAGTAAATTTTAATAATTTCGACTCGTTGTTGGCTCGTATATCTTTCCATCATGAAATGGCAAACCTTACTGAAGATAAATGTCAAAATTATAATATTGAAATATTTAAATTTATGGTACTGAATTTTTCAAATACTATTGAATTAATTAGAAAACTTTTGATTTAAAAAGAAAAAACTATTAATACATGAACCATAAGATCAATGGTCGTACCATAAAGTACTTAATGGTACATTTTCTTCTGAGTGTAGGTTTATAGAAATTGAACCACGGAATTTAAGAAAACAGAATTATTACTAATAACGGTGCGCTGGAGGCTCGATTGGTTAGTGCATTGGTGTTTGATCCCAGCGACGGTCAACAACATTTAACAGAAAAACATTTTTTTATCCGTCGCGTCCTCTCGACAGACAATGGAAAACTTTGGAAAGTAAACAATGCCCATTAAAAGCTATCACCACAAAAATTCTATGATTATCAAGTTTTAAACTAGTGTAGTTTTGTTATATAGTTTAATTTGAATATCAACTACTCCAATAAGCTATTTATGAACCAAAATATGAGTGTGATTCTCAACTATAAGCATAGGATAGAATTCAAGCAATTGTCAAGCTTATTCCGTAGCTTGAAATTTTAGTGTATTTCGAATTGAATACCAAGATTCTAATAAGTTTGGAAAATATATAGATTTTAAGTTTGTTGCATCTTGGAATATAATTTGACAAATAGGATGGATAGCAAAAAGACGATTTGATTGAGATGGCTATATTTCACAACTTTTTAAATAACGTTTCTCTACGCTATTCTTAACACAATAAATTGAGAAAAATACTTGATTTAAACTTGAAAACTACATTTATTCAAGGGCAAATGTTTATTGGGTTAATATTTATAATGTACCAATTTTATTAATATATTGTTGTACTCTATATTTAAGGTCTTTACACTGAAATGCTTGAACCGGAATCTGCGCTCGACGCCAATGCGGCGGAATCCATTTTGTGTTTTCTGCAGCATCTGCCGCAGCCCGTGTGTTTGGTCGCACATTGTGGTTGGGGTCATGATTTTCCGATTGTTAAGCAGGCATTTGAGAAATTACAAAAGGTTACAAAAATTTGATGAGATTTATTTAATGTATTTCTGAATTTGGATTTTTTGCAGAAACTGCCTAATAATTTAATTTGCGTTGATTCGCTGCGCGCCTTTTTGGAGATCGATGAGGTGCATCGGTCTTTGCTAGAAGCAGCAGCAGCAGTAGCACCACCAATTGCACTACTTACTCCACCGCAAACACCATCAAAGACGTTGCAGTGCAGTGTTCAATACACGTCGACCCCCGAAAACGCCTCGACGCTACAATACAATCCAACGGATGCCGTTGTGTCTGGCGTAAAACGTAAACTCTTCCATGAACCTGATGCAGCCGATGAATTGGAGCAATTGTTTTCCGCAAAAAGAATGTCGCACGTTATAGTGTACAATACGCCTCGTCGTTCGCTTTGCTTTGGCGCCGAAGCATCTCCGTTATTTAAACGGTATCCGCCAAGAGGCCTTTATGGTTTGCAGAACATGTACTGGCGCATCTTCCAGCAACGACCTATGTATGTGCATCAGGCGGAGGCCGATGTGAAGTCGTTGTTGTTGCTGATGCTGCACTATGGCGAGGATTTTGTGGACTATGCGGAACAACACGCGCGACCGTTGTCAGAGGTGCCCTCTAGCGGTTCATATTTCTAATGATAAGTTTTAAGAAAAACTTACCACTAAATCCAAATATAAATCTAAAACTTTGAAGAAAATAAAAATATATACAAAAAAAAATATTGTATTTTGCAGGCCCGTAGCTAGGGGGGATTGTAGGAGTTCTGACAACTGGTTCCAAGATTTTTGAAATAGTGGTTCCGGTTTCAACCCAACAACTTATATGGGTTCCGTTTATACACATTTTTTAATAACGGTTCCGATTTCGATTTCAAAAATCGAATAGGTTCCGGTTTATTGCGGTTCCTGCTTCTATAAAATTTTTACAAAATAAGGATTTTAATTTTTTTTTCCTATTTTCAATTAACTCCGTTTTTGAAATGATGTGACTTGTATGTTCGATTTCATAGCATGATACATTTTTTAAATATTCCAGAACCCAACTATGTTATTGCACTTTTTTGTACTTAGGTATTCGAAAAGTCTCAAAATTATCCAATTTGACAAAAAAATATCCAATGACGCATATCCTAGTTAAACTTTAAAGTGATCAATATGCTCAATGATTTCATTTTCCCTCTATAAAAGTCATATATAAAAAAATATAAATTATTATTTTCTAATTTTAAATGCATAAGAACCATACCATTCCAATCCATATCATGCTAATTCGACTAAGACAGTTTTCGATGTAATTCCATGTTTGGATTCTTTATATGCGGTCAAATTTTGGTGCGAATCGGTAAATTCTATCCCAAATTATAAATGTTCATAGCATAAATTAACAATTTTAAAAACGTACAATCCATATTGGACTTAGTACACACAGAAAAAAAAGTGTGTAAATATAACTAAAATGTTAATCAATCCAATTAATTTTTAATTGAAACTCAGCCGATGTAACTTTTAGTAGCATTGAATTCCATATTCGTAATAATGAGAATATGTTAATTGGTGAAACTTTAATTATTTTTTTTTTTTTTTGTCATATTGATATTAAAGTTGTTATATATATTATAATTTTTATTGGGAATTTTTAAATCATTAATTAATTAATTAGTAACATTAATTAAAAATTTAATTCGATAGAAATTGGATCAATTAAATATTTGTTAAATTAAATAAAATATTTGTCCCAATAGAAACATATGAAAATAAAAATAATTTAATTCAATATATAACATAAAATAAATATTAAATAAGTATTTATACTGTTTGAAATGCTTTGTAAAATTCTTTCAACCTAACGAATGTTTTACCGAAGTCAGTTTTCACAACTTCTACAGGTGTGCTAATTAATTGAGACAAATATAATATTTGATATTCGCTTTTTAATGATTCAATATGCAACAAAATGAGCATCATAAGCTGTTTGTTCAAATTCTTGACAGCAAAAATAAATTAAGCCATTTAATGCTTTAATAACATAACATAAACTAAATAATGCAATATCCTGTTTTAAAATAGCAACGTAGAAGAAAATAATGTTAGAAAAAACTGAACGACGCCGCCGACGCACGAGACGTACAAACAAAAAACAAAATGAAATTCAGAAGAAAAAAACAGTGTTGCAATTAAAGAAATTGAATAAATCAAAAGTAACAAATAAAAGTAGTTAATACTATTAAAGATTTAGTTGTATTGAAATTATACTAAATTAATTCCTATTAATATTTTAATTAAAAAGTGTGTAAATACAATTAAACAATTAGTAAATACATAAATATTTTTAATTGGAATACGATTTTGTTTGCTATTAATATCAATTGTTAAATAAACGTACAATATTTTTTTTTCTGTGTATACTACTCATTATTTTCGGCCGGGAATATTCCAAAATAAATTTATGATTTGAAAATACATAATCCGAATGAATAAAAATGCCTAAGAATTAATTGGTATACGCGGATGTATTTTCTGGAACTCTCTCTTAAAAATTAATACATTTTTCAAAAACGAAAAAACACATGCTAAATTAATTCAGTTTCCAATATGATTGTTATACTTGAGTCTGCATTCGATCTGTTCGTCTGTTCGATATATTATTTATTTTCTGTAATATTTAATAAAGGTTAAATATAATGTATTTATATTAAATACATTGAGTCCTTACCAATGTCGCGTTTAATAATATCGATTATTGCAAAAAAAAGCATGATACCATTTTGAACAAACTACACGCAGAATGACGTACAAAACGAACATGTTTATATTCGTATATATGTGTTTTATGCCAAGTTTATTATTATAGGAGGAAACCATTAAAACAATAGTATTTATTCTATTAAAAATAATAATATTGAAATATTTAAATTTGTGGTACGGAATTTTTCGAATACTATCAAATTAAACTTTTGATTTAAAAAGAAAAAACTGAACGACAAGATCAATGGTCATACCATTAAGTACTTAATGGGACATTTTCATCTGAGTGTAGAAACATTTTTAATTAAATATATTAATTATACCATTAAACAACTACCGTTTTTTTTTTATTAAAGCATAAATTATACAAAATGTTAACAAAATTAGTTTTTTTATATCTTCTTTTCTGAAATTGTTGCCAAAAATAATAAAACAAATCAATTATGATCTCAGTTTATTGGTACTTTCCGTCAATAAACGTAATAATCTTGTGTAACCCTACGATATTTTATATTCCCTAAAAATAAAATAACGATGTAATGCCTAAAAGAAATGAAATAACGGCCAAAAGCAAAATGAAATAAACCCAAAAAAAAAAGAATTTCACTAAAAAAAACAATTTTTCGCTAAAAATTCAAAATTTACCTAAAAATTAAATTTTTCACTAAAAAAATAAATTTTTCACAAAAAGAAAAAATCCAATTTTTCACTAAAAACAAAATTCAATTTTTTACTAAAAAATTTAAATTTTTCACTAAAAAAAAAAATTTCACTAAAAATTCAATGTTTCACTAAAAATTATTATTTAATTATTTGTTAGATTTGACGAAATTGTAATTAAAATTTCATTAAAATCAAACAAAAATTCAAAATATCTCAAAATTAAATGAATCAACACTTAGTTTATATCAAATTCTCCAGATATAATAGCTAATAGCTATAAACAAAAATAAGCTTTCGTCGTCATCAAAAAGCTTTTGTCGATTACTTTGTTGTTTGTGCGCTATATAAATAAGTCGCATATATTCGATAATGACGCCAGATAAGCAACAACTACAACATGAGCCAGAACAACCATTCAACAGCAGTTTCCGATGTAAAATTCAACAGTTTTGTGGTGCTTGATCTGGAGACTAGCAATTTCATCAGTGATTGCAATAATGGATCAAAAAAAGGATTAATCTTGGAAATATCTATGTATGGCATTAGCAGAGAACACTTTTTGGAAAACTGCAGTGAAAGGGAGCAAATCGTGCCCAAGCATTCGGGATCGTTACCAACAATGCCGCGATTACTGCAAAAATTAACAATGGTTGTGAAACCAGATATGGATGTGCATTCTAATATAGCTAAATCATGTGGTAAGTCAGACAGTAATATACGTTAAAACATTGTAAGCGTAATTAAATAATTGAACTATTTCTATCATCATGAATAAAAGCTTTGATATTGAACTACACAGAAAAAAATAATCGACGTAAATATAGCAACTAATATTAATTGCATTCATTAATCAATCGAGCAATGAAATTAACTAATTTAATGAAAACATTTGCTATTCTTCGTTATATAAGCTATTGCGTTCGCTAATATAAATATTTGTACGTCAATGCAGCAAATAGAATTGCTAAAACTGCGCCGACTATTTAATTTGCTGCATTGACGTACAAATATTCATATTAGCAAACGGATAGACTGATTTAACGAAGAATAGCAAATGTGTTCATTAAATTAGAGAACTCATAATATTTTTATATTTTAGGTCTGACCCAGAATATGGTGGAGCACGAATTGCCGATGAACCGAAATGTGACAAGAGCCATCTTGGGTTTTATGCAGCATTTGCAGCAGCCCGTTTGTCTGGTCGCACACAATGGTTGGACCCATGATTTTCCAATTGTTAAGCAGACCTTTGCGAAACTAAAGAAGGTTTCTTAATATATCATAAAAAAGTATATACATTTTTTAATAACAACTTTTGCAGCAACTGCCGATCGATATACTTTGCGTTGATTCTCTACGCGCCTTTCTGGAAATCGATGATGTGTACAAGTCACGTGAAAATACAGCAGAAGAAGCTGATAATGATCTGGCCAACGCTATACAAAATCTGAATTTAGATACTGTCAATATAATCGAACCCAATCGGCCCATTCGTCAATCCCTTACTTTTGGCGCCAATGCATCTCCGGTGCGTAAACGGTATCCGCCAAAAGGCGTTTATCGTTTGCAGGATATGTACCGACGAATTTTCCTGCAAGAACCGATGTATGCGCATCGTGCAGAAGCTGATGTGGAGTCGTTATTGTTGCTAATGTTGCACTATGGCGAGGATTTCGTGGACTATGCGCTACAGCATGCGAGGCCATTAACGGAAGTGCCAATGGACGACTGGGAAGTTATTAATACAAAAAAGTCCTCATGAGAAAAATATTATAAATTTGTAATATCAAATTTAACCAATATCAAATTTAACCAACTTAAAATTTGTTGAAATGTGGAAGGATGTTGACATAACACAAAAAAATTATATTGGAAAAATAACAGCCACCCAGATTGTGTGGTTTCAGAGAGTGTATGCTTTAAAGTTTGAAAAACTGTATAAAATTCACAAAAGTGGTGCTAATCAAGAAATAGTGAAGCGAATTAAAATACTAAGGTCCACTTTTTTGAGGTGGAACACAATTTTCTGTACCATGTTGATTTGGTAATTGTCACTTTTGAACACTTTATATGTCAGTGTATATTTTGGGTTCAAAAGTTATGAATAAAAGTGTTGTACTAAGTGAAAAAATTTGTATGAAACATGCAAACACAATACAAACATAATGCAATATGCAAACACAACGGTCTTCGAGCTTTTACCTCCTAACTCGCTACTCCTAGTAACGCAAAAAAAATGCCTACAAAATTTTTACTTAATACAACACTTTTATTCATAACTTCTGAACCAGTTGATCTGCCATTCTAATTAAGCTCTTAAATAATAGATAAAATATTCACCTTCAACATATATTATTTTAAAAGGTAGCTTTTTAAGATATGGATTGAAATATGAAGTGTTCAAAACAGACCACTACTAAATCAAAATGGTATAGAAATGTTATAGAAATTATTATTGTTAATTTTATTATTATTGGCATGACCAATAATGTAAAGTAGTATTTTTGTATTGTTGTACATAATAAACTGTTAAAAAGTCAAATATTACATAAATAAATATATTTTTACGAATGTCCTTTTTTTTGCTTTTAAAATAATTGGTTAAAACTATGTTTCGAAACACAGAAAATGCTAATCAAATCTAAATACAACGTATGTTCGCCACGCTCGTCTTAATTCGATAATTTATCGACCGACGAAGTTGGCAACGTTGTGCAGCATTTTCAACCTACGCCATCTTTTAACATCATTTGAACATATTGATGTTTAAAAACAAACAAACAATAAATTGGATTTAAATAAATGTTTTCTTGCAACATTCTTCTTGTATACGAAGTTGACACTCGTTGAGCAGAATTTTCTACCTACGTCTCTTTTGTCGTCGTTTGAAGTATGTATAGGGTCATTTTAAACATACTGATGTTCGAAAAGAAACAAAAAATGAATTCTTGTATATAAAGTTGACACTCGTTGATCGGCATTTTCTGCGTAAGTGTCTACTGTTGTTCGTTGAGAAAACGTGTTCGTGTCGGTAATAATTTTGTTATTTGTAAATTAAATAAATATATAAATTGTGTTACAAAAAGTACAAATAGTAACAGAGTATAATATAGTGCAGTATATAATTTCTGAAACTAATGTGAAAAAACCACAAATAAAAATCAGTTTTTACAAAAGCCTCCGTGAATTCCTTGCCTACTCTATGTGCTGTAATGAGACCAACTGTAACTGTACCAAATATAAAGCGAGCCTGGATCGTCTGGTTTAGCGTCTGCTGGTGCAATTGTGCATTCATTGATGCTGTCACTTGTACTTGCAGTATTAAACCCATTATTTATTTATGCATTTAAAAATTTGTATATGCCCAGTAGTAAATTTCAGGCGCTAGCACTGATTCACAATCGGATAGAACCCCTTCCCGACTAAATGATTTCCTTTCGCAGGACATTTTTGCAGGACTATCCTATTCGTTTCTCAGAGAACGGGTCTCAGAAGGTCTCACAAAATAGCTTGACCTATTACTGTAAGCATTCCATTAGAAGGTGAGCTAGCAGTGCTTCGCCATTAGAACATGTTTCCATTAGAACATACTTCATTTTTAGGGGCAACTTTAAAATGTTTCCGGGATATTATAATGTAAGTCAGAGCTCATTACAACACTGTTCCAGTCTCAATACAACCCTGTTTACAAATGATTTATCAGTCAATTATATATTATGTTTACATAAAATTCCAAAAATACATGTTAATGCCTGCAAAATTATGTTTGGGAGAGCCGTTTTTTTTTTGCAGCGTGTACTTATGTATAGGAACAAAAAAACCAAATTTGAGTACCCAACGTTCAGTATAATATGACCAAAACTCTTAAACAAAAGCAAAACGCAGATTCATATAAATCGATCAGGAACCAATCTATTTAAAAAATTTTCAAGTTTTTGTGAAAGACCACATATATCTCCATGATCACTTTTTCGAATTTTGAAATTTCCTTGAAAATTTATTGCGGCCAATTCAAAATAAGGCAATTAATGAAATTTCGTAAAACGTGGATTCAAAGAAGCCGGTAATGGCCCGGAGATATTTCAAAATCCAAGGCTCTTTTAGGATTTTTGAAAAAAAATACCTTGAAAAATTTGAATTCGCGTTTTGCAAAATTTTACGGAATGCGTTACTTTCAAATGACCCAAAAATTTCAAAGGACATTTTAAAAAAACTAACAAAAACTAAGTAATGAAACAATTCAAACGAACGAAAACGATTCAATAGTTTATTAAAAACAATAAATTCTTACTTACTTTGATAAGTTGGTCGTTCTTGATCGCAGCTAAAAAGTTTCACCAGTTGCTTCTGCGTACGTACCCTGAAATTATTCGGAAATACCAAGCGCAGACTGGTTTTCTCTCAATTGTCTCTACTGAGCTCAAAGTAATATCTGATATTTCGATTTACACTTCGTTTAATTCTCATGGTGATGTTGTTTTTGGTATTGATGCTAGATCCAAAATCCTTCATAATATCAAATTTGTGAACATTCGCTTTTTGTTCGTCTTGTTCACCGCTAGACACTTTCGAAAAAGATACATAATATTTGATAAAATTAAAATAACATTTTTGACTGCAAACATTAAAATTTATTGATAACAATTTTTTGTTCGTCAATATTAAAATTATTTGCGCAATAAGCAAATAATTGTTAAATTTTATTTATAATAAAAAAAACGAATGTTGAATATTTTAATAAAATTATTTTATAATAAAGAAATCATGTATAAAGAAATTTCATAATAAAGAAATTTTGTAATACAAATTTTTAAAAAGGAAATTAGCTAATTAGTTAATTTGAAAATTAAAAAATATTGTTATAATGAAATTTTGTATTAAAGAATTGATAAAATAAATAAATGAAATAATGTTTAATTTTCAAATAAATAATTACAAAAAATAACTGTTTATTTTAAATTTTTATTATTTAAATTGTTTTAAATGTAATTTTTACATTTTTCTGTTTAAATAATAAATTAAATGAGTTTTTAAATGCTTTGCATTTTTATTCGAAAATATAACTAAGCTGCGGTTTTTTTTTCAAAAAGTAAAAAAAAAAAATAATAGAATTGAAAAAAAAATGGCGTCAAGTGATGAAATAAATATTCATTGGAATATTTAAAAAAAAAAAAAAACAATTTAAACCTCGCCCTGTCCCTTTTTGGCGGACCAATGCAAATAGTTCGGCTGTGTTGCCGCCTCATATTCCTGCACGAGACAATCGACCACATCTCGCGAATCGTCCAGCTCAGACAGATCATCCTTGAAAATATCCTCACGCCGAAACTGATCAAGAAAGGCACCGCGTTTCTTCAGTTTGTCATATTGACTGAGCGCACGTTCGAACAACGAACAGATGCTCGTGTGATTTGCGAGCATTAGGCCGGAGACCCGATGGCTGCTCTGCACATAGGGCGAGGAGCGGGAGAGCGCAACCTGAATGCTGGTCGGACCCCAGGGTATGAATTGGGCCAGTTTGCGTTCGCGAATGCGTTGCAGTGATTTGTGCACTTGTGTCGGGTCGACTTCGCCCTGGCGGATAGTGAAGAGAGACAGTTTTTATGATGACACAAAAAAAAAACAGCAAATATATATAAAAAAAAAATATATATAAATTAAAAAAAAAAACAAAAAAATTAAAAAAAAACACAAAAATAAAGAAACAATCAAACAAAAATCAAAAACAAAATAAATAAAAAACAACTTGAAAAACCAACAAAATAAAATTAAAAAAAAAAAAAAAATAAAAAAAAACAACAAAATCAAAACTTATATAACACAATAATTAAAAAATAATAATAAAAATATTAAAATATATTAAAAAAACGAAAATGATTTAGATAATAAAACATTAATAAAAATAAAAATTAAAAAATTATAGAAAAATAAAATCAAATATGATAAATTAATATAAATAAAAATTTTATGTTGACGAAATAATAATAAAACAAAATAAATAAAAAAAAAACAACAAAATCAAAACTTATATAACACAATAATTAAAAAATAATAATAAAAATATTAAAATATATTAAAAAAACGAAAATGATTTAGATAATAAAACATTAATAAAAATAAAAATTAAAAAATTATAGAAAAATAAAATCAAATATGATAAATTAATATAAATAAAAATTTTATGTTGACGAAATAATAATAAAACATAAAAAATAGTAAACAAAATAATTAATATCATAATAAATAAAATGAAAAAACATAAAAGATATAATTTCTTCATACAAAAAATAAAACAAACTAAATAGGAAAAACCAAAATAAATATTCATAAATGTTATGAAACAAATAATAAAAATTCGAAATTAAATAAAAACCACAAATAAATTAAATACATTTTAAATAAAAAAAAATAAAAATAAAATATACAACAAATATATATAAATAAATAAATAAATAAATAAATACATAAATGAAAACACAAATTCAAATCTAAAATCAGAAATTAATTATAAAATATAAAAAATATAAAAAATTAGGAAAAATTAAAAAAAAAGTTTATTTTTATATAAAATAAAAAAATCATAAATAAATAACACTCTCAAAAATAATATCAATTAAAAAAATCAGAAAAATTGAAGACAAAATAAAAAGATATATAAAACAATAAAAGAAATCATAATTATTAAAAAAAATAATAATAATAAAAATAAATAATACAAGAAAACAAAAAAGTGTAAGATTTGCTAGTTTTTAATGGTGACAAAAAAAAAGAATAATATAAACACAAATACTAAAAATATAAAATAAAAAAACGAGTTGGAAAAGATAGGTGACATGTGTTAGTCCGACAATGGAATACCCTACACCTTTGGTGGGGATACCCAGCAAACTTTTGAGTCTTTTAAGACTCTTAAATGTGTCATATTTATGAGTATTACCATCATATATGAGCACTTAAAAGAGTCCAAAAAGGCTCCCAACCCCTGGGCACCATTTTATGAACCCAAAAACCCTCATATTTTTGAAACTTTTATTACTCCTAAATACTCATATATGATCACTTAAATAGCCCAAAAAGACTCCAGACAACCCCTGGGTCAATTAAAGGGTTTTTTAATAAGAGACTTCAAAAGTTTTTTCAAGGGTTTTACAAAAGTAGAGCGACAGGGACAGCAAACGACGCCATATTTCTTGCCGCTATTTTGACATTTCTCTTCAGTAAGGTTTGCCATTTCATGATGGAAAGATATACGAGCCAATAACGAGTAGAAATTATTAAAATTTACTACCGAAATTCGATTTTTTTTTTCAAGGGTTTTTCAACAGGGACGCTACAAAAGTAGAGCGACAGGGATAGCAAACGACGCCATATTTCTAGCCGCTCTTTTGACATTTCGCTTCAGTAAGGTTTGCCATTTCATGATGGAAAGATAAACGAGCCAACAACGAGTCGAAATTATTAAAATTTACTACCGAAATTAGAATTCGTATATCTTTCCATCATGAAATGGCAAACCTTACTGAAGAGAAATGTCAAAAGAGCGGCAAGAAATATGGCGTCGTTTGCTGTCCCTGTCGCTCTACTTTTGTAGCGTCCCTGTTGAAAAACCCTTTATCATTGGCTGTTTTAAATAGCGCCTAACGCTAGAACAATTTTTTCGTGAAATGAACCAAGGAATCAGTCTCTGAAATATTTGCATCCCAAAGCGGAACACCATGTATATAAGATTTTTTTTTACTTTTTTAGGACTTTTTTTAGATTATTTCTTGGATTCGATTTTTAGTATTCAGTATTAAAAAGAAAATAGTCCATAATTATTAAAAATTATTTTAAACCAAACATCAAAGTGACATTCTGCTGACATCTGTTCTACATTTTATATAGTTACAAGACACAATTGTAGTACAAAGGCATTGTTTTGTAGTTTTTAAAATACCTTATTTGAGTTTGTATTGTGTGTGAGAAATAATCAGATATTTCGAAAAAATTAATAAAAAAACTAAAAATAAATAAAACAAAAAATACATTTAATTAATTTTAATGTGAAAAAGAAATAGCTTTTAAAATTAAAATCGCAAAACTGAAAATAACAGAACAGCCAAAAAATGATTAAATTAAAAAAATACAAATAAATAATAAAATGAATGTTAATAAAATTATCCCACTTACTTGTATAATATTTAAAATAGAGATATAACAGTGATGATTTGTTTTGTCGGGGCCAGTGGAGACCATCATATTTTTGGGCTGTAACAGACGACGCATAACATCTAAGACAGTGGTCTTGCGCACATTTACAGTTTGCTAAAAACAACAAGAAATGCAAAAATTAATAAATAATAAAAACAGTTTTCTATATATTCTTCCATTTAATTGAATAATTGGCATCTTGTCTTGAACTTACATCATTGTCCGTCGTCAGCGGCGTATAACCGGTCATTAGAAAATGCAGCTGTGGCGTCGGTATCAATGGCGCTGTCAAACCAATCAAATTATTATTCATATAGGAAGGGTAACGCAACGTAGTAGTGCTGACGGACATTATTGTCGAGACTAGCGTGTTGATTTGTGTAAAACTAGGATTTTGTATGTGCAACCGATCGGTGGCAATACGATTGAGCGCCGTATTATCAAGCACAACAACACAATCGGCACATGTCGTGAGGCGACGCAGTGTCAGCAATGAATTATATGGCTGAACGACAACATCACTGATTTCATCCTGATTGGGAAAAACACTATAGGTTTGTATCAGTTTCTTGGGAAAACGATCTGAGAGTCGTTCCATTATATAGGAACCCATGCCGGAACCAGTGCCGCCTGCAATCGAATGACAAAGCACAAAACCTTCCAATGAATCGCTGCCATCTGCCTATTGACAAATTTTAATGGGATTTTATATGGTTTTTTGTGAGTGCATCTATGAAAGTCAGCCGTATTTGAAACTTTACCTCACGATCGATTATATCGAAAATTTCCTCTTGCAATTTTTCACCCTGACTGTAGCCGGAGGCCCAGTTGTTGCCGGCGCCGCCACCATGTTTAGACAAATAGACATTTTCGGGGTTATAGAGCTGTAGAATGCGAAATGGTTAAATTTATAAAAAAAAACGAAATTCAAAGTTTGTCTTACTTTTGCATATGGTGAACTCATGATGGTGTGTATAACTCTAGGCTCCAAATCGAGTAGCACAGCACGTGGTATATAGTGATCATCATCAGCCTAAATTTGGGGTGTTTTTTTATTTGATGTGAATTTTTACGTATTTCCTACAACTAACCTGATAGAAAAAAACATCTTTGCGATCCAAGCCATCGGTGGCAAAGTCCTCCAGCACACCACTGGGTGAAATGCCATGTTCCAGACATAGGCGTTTCCAGAACTCAAAGCCAACTAAAAGCACACATTTGAAATATTTAATAAAAGCCTTTAATACAGATTCCAAAGACCAAGATGCAACTAAAAAGCTTTTTTTAAGATCAGCTCTTCTATATACAGCTCAATATTTAATAAATGACCCATACAGAATATACGGCAGACAGAACAGGCGGACAAAAAGCAGGCAACAAAGCAGCTTTCAAGCTGAAACTCAAAAAAGGCAGAGTTTGCAGCAAAATCTGCCTGTTGTCTGAATAAATAATATCGTAACAATTGTGCGCTCCTCATTCAAAGACCCTCCTTTTACCAGAGCCCACGAAATGCATTATCCATAATTAAATCAAGCTTTAGAAAAAAAAAATCATATTGTTTACATCTATATCGTCAAACTTACTCTGATTGCCGCACTGTCCCAGTTGCAGCGTTATTATCTCGCTCGGCATCCTTTTTAGTAATTTCTGCTTTTCTTGTTTCTTTTTTTTTTGAGCGTTCGCTTTTATTTGCTTTTTGTGCTTTTATTTTTAATGTTTTCACTGCTTTTATTATATTTACATCTAATTTAACAAATACTGCACTGGTTTTTATTTAATTTAAACAAAAACTTGTTTTAATTTTAAGTAAATTTTTAAATTTAAGCCACAGCGGCTGCTATCTGTTGGTTTTTTGTTTTGCAAAATTTGACAAATTGATTTGCGTCCAATGTTTGTTTGTCAGTTTGTTTTTTGAATTCGTACAGTGTTGTTGTTGTTTTGTGCAGCTGTCTTATAACGTTGTATTTTCTGTAACAACGAGCTTTCGATAATGTGCAAAATAGGCAATCACAATAGACAATTTAATGGGCTTGTTTTAAAAATTTAATATTTGTCAAATAAAAATTTTAATTCGTCTGCACTCGTATATTATGAATTGGAATTTACAGTCGAATACCGTCCAGTCGCAGTGGACATTTTTCACACATAATTCCATTCCTAAAAATTCATAGCGGACAATCGGATTTTCGCGAAGACGGGACTCAGAATTGGGCTGATTATGATATCTATTCAATTTTTTTAATGAATATAAAACAATTTTAAAATATTTAAAAACTTATCAAATTCGAGTGCGTTTTCCCAAGAATCATTTTACGAAACTCTCAATTTAATCGGAAATTTATATAGCGGATTTACAGATTTTTACTAAAATATAAAAATTGAATTTAAAAATTATTCTAGAGTTATACACACCATCATGAGTTCACCATGTGCAAAAGTAAGACAAACTTTGAATTACATTTTTTTTTTATAAATTTAACCATTTCGCATTCTACAGCTCTATAACCCCGAAAATGTCTATTTGTCTAAACATGGTGGCGGCGCCGGCAACAACTGGGCCTCCGGCTACAGTCAGGGTGAAAAATTGCAAGAGGAAATTTTCGATATAATCGATCGTGAGGTAAAGTTTCAAATACGGCTGACTTTCATAGATGCACTCACAAAAAACCATATAAAATCCCATTATAATTTGTCAATAGGCAGATGGCAGCAATTTAATCGGAAATTGATATAGCGGATTTACAGATTTTTACAAAAACATAAAAATTCAATTTAAAAATTTTTCTAAATTGAAGTTTGTATAAAATACCTAAATTTTAATAAAAAAAAAATACTTTTAATTATATTAGAATATTCGCGCAAATTTTTTAATTTCAATTTTTTTTTTTTAATTTTTAATTACAAATTTTAATTTTAATTACAAATTAAAATATATCCAATTATTCACAGTTGTACAATAATTTAAAATTTTACTATAACAATTAAAATTATTTCTAAATATTCTTTTCAAAATTCTCCATATATTTTATATAAAATTTTAAATATTCTCTATAAATTAATATCACTAAAAATAATAATTTCTCAAAACAAAATCCAAATTTGCATTTAAAATTAAAATTTTCACTAAAAATTCAAATGTTTACTAATTTTCCATGTTACGTTTCATCCGTTCTCTTTACCGTATATGGCTTCGTAATAGCACACGTTTACGGAATCTTAAAATTCACTAAAAATTCCAAATTTCATTACAAAAAAATGTTTTTTAAAAATTTAAAATGTTCTCCAAAAATTCAAATGGGATCTAAAAATTTAAATTTGTCTCTAAAAAATGAAAACTTGCTCCAAAATTAAATTTTTCTCTAAATATTCAAATATATTTCTACTAAAATTCAAGTTTCCTCTAAAAATTGAAACTTTCTATAAAGATTTTTATTTTTTTCTAAAAAAATCCAATTTTCTCTAAAAATTCAAATGTTTACTAAAAATATAAAATGTCACTAAAAATTCGAAATTTCTCTAAATACTTAAATACAAAATCAGTATAAAAATCTATATTGTTATACAGGATTTTTCAACAGGGACGCTACAAAAGTAGAGTGACAGGGACAGCAAACGATGCCATATTTCTTGCCGTTCTTTTGACATTTCTCTTCAGTAAGGTTTGCCATTTCATGACGGAAAGATATACGAATTCGAATTTCGGTAGTAAATTTCAATAATTTCGACTCGCTATTGGCTCCATCATAAAATGGCAATCCTTACTGAAGAGAAATGTCAAAAGAACGGCAAGAAATATGGCGTCGTTTGATGTCCCTGTCGCTCTACTTTTGTAGCGTCCCTGTTGAAAAACCCTTAAAAAACACTTTTGTAGCGCTCTTATTGAAAACCCCGTTATATCTAAATTCTAAAATAATAAAACCGTAAAAAATACTTTCGAAATATGACCAACATTTATTTCATTTAAAGTTTTTGCATATAACATATAAGAATACTTGGTGTAGAATTTTACACGCTCAGTTAGAGAAATCTCTCGACTTTATTTTTTGTATTATGGTGTTTGTATATATATTTTATGTATACGTAATTTACATATTTATTAGAAAATAAAAAATAGTTTTATTAAGCAGTTGTGTGTATTGAAAATAGCATAAATTTGCTTAATGTTTTGTATTAAATATATTTAAAACTTCTGTGTGTGTCTACTAAGCATGTTTTAAACATGTTTTAATGTAAGATTAAAAAAAAAACATATATTGAATATTATTTATTAAATGTATTAAACTTTATGTGAAATACAAGATTAAATTTAATGCAACTAGTTAAAAAAAGTCTCTGACATTTTATGCAAAACTAGCGCCACCTACTAAAACTTAATATAAAAATTAATTTATGAGAAATAAACATAATGGTTTTGTTGTTTTCGTTTGTTAATTAAATAGCAAAATGTGGTTTCTCTATTGAATATTAATAATAATAATATATACTTTTTATAGTTTAAAATAGTTTAATGTTCAAAATAAAAAAAGCGCTAATTTTAGTTTAAAATTTTTTAATTTTTTTTTGCAAAAAAAATTCAACATAGTTAAAATTTATAAAACATAAAATTTAAAGCACATATTACATTAAATAAAAAGTGTTTGACTTCATTGAATGAAAAATAAAAATAAAAATTTACAAAATATTATTAAAGTAAAAGAATTAAAGATCTTTTTGCTAAAAATATGCGTTTTGTTGCTTTTTTACGTTTGACAAACAAATATTTTTCATTATTTGCTATTTTTTTTAATAATGATTAAAATTTTTTTTTAGTTTTTTTTTTATTTATTTAACAAAAATATATATTTTTAAAATTAATTTGCCAATGGTTTTTGTATTGCCAATAAAATTTTGTAATGTTTGTAAATAGTTTTATTTAAATTTGCAAAAATATTTTGTTAAATTTGCAAACATTTCTGCTAAATTTGCAAATATTTTTCTACAATTTTATAACATTTGCAATTTTGTATGACATTGCAATTTTTTTTTCTCAAATCTAAAAATTTTTATAAGATCAGCAATTTTTTTTAAAGTTTCGTAAATTTTCTATCTTACGTTTGCAATTTTCTTTTCTACATTCGCAAATTTGTTTTTATAACTTTGTAATTTTCAGTTTTTTCTTTTCCATTTTTAGTCCACAAAAATATACACGAGACATTGAGACATAAAATTTATGTTGCTGTCGCTGCGGCCAGCTTCAGCACATGATTCGCAAAACTGTCCACCGTCAAAGTCTGCTCGGTCAACTCAATCAGTTGGGAGCTGCCGCGCGCATAAAAACGTTGCGTACACTGTGCCGGCACTAGTGTCAGCATTTTCGGATCCGCACAGCTGATCCAAATCTCCTCGTCGTTTGTTGCCGTCAACAGCATGTGTTCGCCGGTGTTGATTGCCTGCGTCAATTGATTGAACTGTGGACTTGGCAACGGATGACGATACAGCACACGATGCGATGGTGTTGCATGCGATATGCTGCACGCTATAACATGTACTTCGGGTCCGGTGGCCGTTACTGGTGTTGGCATGACAACTGCATCGGCAACTGCCACATTTGAAACATCATCAATGTTGGTTTCATCATCCGCTGTTTGCTGCGTTGGCACATTGGACATGTATTGAAAGAGCAATAACATGCTGCAGTGTCCAATCTCGAGACTGGGATAATAGACACTGCCCAAATTACGTCCCAAATTCATGTCGAGATCATAGTTCATCAGTACATCACCACTGCGATGATCCCAGATGGTGACTTGTGTGGCGCCGAAACCGAGTAGTTTGTCATCTGTGTATGAGAATATGTTGTAATTTATGTTATTTATAATTTATTTAAAACATATATTTCCTATGAACAAATTCTAGATTATTTTTTCACAAATGGAGTATTGAAATAATTCGAGTGGACAATTTGTGATATAACAAATAATCCTAGTTTAATTAATTTGTTGATAAATATAAACCTAAAATGGAATATTTTTTAGCATATTTTTATAGTAATACTAGCAGGGACGCGTTCTTCGCTGTGGACGTTTTTTATTGGTGTTGTAAATGTAGTAACCAAAAACAAAAATAATTTAACAACTATTCCTCGGACAGTTCTTCCCCGTAGAATTCTTACCAAAAAATGATTTCCCGTAGTATTCTTACCGGTTGAATTCTTCCCCGTAGATCTTTTTCGAGTAGAAGTTTTAGTGTGATGAGTTTGTGTTTGTTGGGTTTGTGTGTGGTGAGTTTTTGTGTAATGAATTTTAGTGTGGTGAGTTTTACAGGGTTGGGTTTTACTGTGTTGAGTTTTACTGTGTTGAGTTTTAGTGCGGTGAGTTTTAGTATGGTGAGTTTCAGTGTGGTGAGTTTCGGTGTGGTGAGTGTCAGTGTGGTGAATTTCGGTGAGGTGAGTTTCGGTGTGGTGAATTTCGGTGTGGTGAGTTTAAAGAATTTGGGTATATATTTTGATATCACTGTAATAACTATCGACGTACACCATCTTGAAAATTCACCTTCTATGGGGGGTGCCACGCCAACTTGTCCAATTGGGCATGATCGGTCCAGTGTGATCAGTGACACGATCACATAAGATCAAATAACATCGTAACATCTATCTAAGGGTGAATTTTACTTTATACTGTCCAAAGCGATTTTGTTTTTGTAAAAACCCCTTTACTTTATGACCAAATATATAAAATTTAGTGTTTAGTTCGCGATCCACCTTGTAGGACCTCATTCTACATTTGGGTACTCAAGTGAAAGGAAATTTTTGTTAGCGATTGTAAGTTTACAGTTATTTTAAGTTATTACTCCAAACAACAACTCCTTAATGTTCTTCTTCAATATCAAAGCACATCTCATGCCAGTACACCTTATGCCAAAACATTATAACACATCACATGAAGACTATTTATACAAATGGACACCTCATCAGTGTTCTCATTCTACTTCGATCGGAGTTGATCTACTCCATTTCATTTGTATTTTTAAAATCTACTCCTCTACTCCGGTAGTAGCATTTTCTACTCCTTTCTCATAATTTTCTACTGCCTTTTACTGAAATCTACTCCATTTGCAAAAATTATTTACATTTTTTTTAATTTGATGTGAACAATTTCTTGCACACCAAATAAATTGTCAATATTATAATTTTTCTAATAACAATAATCAATTATCAGCAAAATAAATCTAATATTTCCCATGGTCTTGAAATTGTAGAAGTTATAACTAAATATACGTTTGTATCAAGTTTTATAAATTCAAATTTGAAAACACCTAGAACAGACCACCCTGTTCACATCAGCATTATAGAAAATCCATAAAATCAGGAATGAATGAAAATGTTAAAAATTAACATATCTATTAATTTATTTGAAATCTAATACGATGCATATTTCTACTCCCTTTGCATCATATTTACTCCTATTCTTAATTGTATACTCCTTTTACATCATATCTACTCCATTTTGCAAAAAATTCAATTCTACTCCCTTTTAATCATTTCTACTCCTCAAAATATTCAAATCTACTCCTTTTGCATTGGCGAAAAGTGTGAACACTGCATCTCATATCATTGGAAATTTCAGACCAATGAACATTTCATAGCATGGACAGCTCATATCAAGACACTTTACATCAAGGTAATCACGTAGCAAGACACCTCTTATCAAAACATCTTATAACAATGGACATAGCATACCTTATACCTCATACATCTCATACCAATGCGCATTTTATACTCAAGGCCAGTTTTTCAGTGGTAGTTGAACTGCATTTGTAGTTTAAACTTACAATCGTGTTTTCAGTGTTTAATCTTAGTTTAAATTCTCAATGTTTTTGATAAAAGAAAAACTGAGATGCGCTCATTTGTCTGTCCATCGGTTTTCTTTTTATTAGTTTTCTGCTATTATTAATTGCATAATCAAACACGCACAAATTCTGACTGATATTTATTATTTCGTGCATAATACTATTCTAAATTATCTTTGTAATTTCTTGTAAATTTCGTCATTCTCATTTTCCAAATGAGAAAAATAACCCTCTTCTTCATAAATACTATTCACAATTGATAATTCGCTGACATTTGCCGGTGCTGTCATATTTTAAGCACTGATCTGAATGGAACTTAAACTTCCACAATTAAACTACGTAAGATGTTTAAGTAAACGTAGTTTAAACCACCTCTAAAAAACTGGCCCTTTGGGCTTTAAACTTAGGTTAAACTACGTTTACTTAAACGTCTCACGTAGTGACAGTTTAAGTTTCATTCAAAGCAGTGCTTGAGACATGGCTGCACTGCCTAATGTCAACTAATTATCGATTGTGAATAGCATTTAAGAAGATGAAGAAAATAATGTGTCTTATTTGGAACAGCTGATATTTAATTAGCGCAAATGACGAAATTTACAATAAATTACAGAGATAATTTAGAAAAGTATAATGCACGAAATAATAAATATCAGTGAGAAATTGTGCGTGTAATCGTTCAGTGTTAGTTTATGCATTGAATAATAGAAGAAAACTAATAAAATGGAAATAGATGGACGGACAAATGAGCGCATGTGCGTGGACTGCAGAGCGTATAAAGAGCACATCTCACATTTTTCTGTCAAAATTATTGAGAGTTTAAACGTAGTTTAACCCACCAACATCGATGGGTTAAACTAAGTTTAAACTACGTTTAAAGTTCACTGAAAAACACGATTCAAAGTTTAAACTAAGTTTAACTACAAATGGAAGTTAACTACCACTGAAAAACCTGGCCATAAGTCACCTAAACCAAACCAATGGAATTATACAGCTTGTTATATTTGTACTCAAAGATACCATTCTAGATAGGTTTGTTTTTATAGAGAACCTTATCGATATAGTTTTCGTTTAAAATATTTAGCACTTACCTTCCGTACACTCAAGACAGAGTATCTCATGACGCATACTCTTAAATTCACGTATGCTCGCCAGCGTGTCCAAGTGTGGTGTCAGCGAATATTTGCACAGACCAGAGCGCACTTTGCCCATCATGTTCTCCTGCGGCCAGGACATTACAAAATAACGCGAATCGGTAATAGTGGTATAGATGACGTTTGCGGGAAAACTAAATGCAGAAAAAGATTTTGCAAATACTTATTAAATATGTAAAATTTAAAAATTATAAATATATAAAAAATAAATTCAATTTATATTTTAACAATTAATTATTCATTTAAACACAATTCGAATGAGTATCACTGCCCCGATAATTTTGTCTGTTTGTATGTTTTATGTCAAAGTAAAGAGTGAAATTAATTTATTATTCAAATTATTAAAGAAATTTCAAATTACACAATATATAGAAATCCGTAGACCAAATTCCATTATTTATCAAGAAAAGTTTACTTTTTGTCGAAATGTATAATTTAAGTAAACATATTATCTATCATTCAGTGTAACTCAAAAAATGACATAAATGACTCACCTCTGTACGGCATCCAATTGTATGGAGTGCATTTTCGCATGCATATCCTCATCATTGTAATAGTAGATGTTGATGTACAAGGAGAGTAGATTACAATCGCGTCGTTCCTTTTGCAGCTCCTTGCAGCGCATCTCCACGTAAATGGGTATCGAGTTGTGCACGCAGATGCGATTTGTATATGGCGAGGCTATTTCGATATCTAAAGAGATATAAAACAACAAAAAATAATAGAAAAAAATAGTATACAAATTGAAATATAAACAAATTTAATTTTTGAGAAATACAGAATATACCTCGGACAGGCCTACAAATGTCAAAGTTTTTGTTAACTTTAAGCTCTCGAAAAAGTTATGTTGAAGTCAACCATTAAAGTCAAGTCTATTAATTACTCCTGAGTATCAAGAGAGTCCAAAAAGGCTCCCGAAACTTGTTAAAGGACTCGCTTTTAAAATCCTCATATTTATGTTAATTTTAAATATTCTTGCCAGCAAACATTTTGAGTCTTTTAAGACTACTAAATGTGTCATATACGTTGGCATCGGCTCTTTAAGGTGCTCATGAAAGAGCCGATGCTAACGTTTTATGAGCGTTCATATTTATGACACTTTTAAAACTCCTAAAACATTCATAAATAATCAATTGAATTATGAGCTCAAAACCACACATATTAATGAAACTTTTATTACACATAAAACACTCCTATTTGAGTACTCAGAGTTGAGAAGGTTAGATCACATGGGAAATTTTAAAGTAGAGACATTTTATAGTAGGTGTTATTATGATAGTTAAAATTTTCAAATAGTATAGTTATAGTCGGCTTAGACCGACTATAAATACCCTACACACATGTGTGTTTACCATTCAAAGTGGTATATAGGTCACGAGGGTATACGCATCTTGAAAATAACTACAAACTTTCAATCGCTAAAGAATTTTCATTCATTTGATACCCATATTCACAAATAGGTAGGTGTACCGAATTTCGTTTTTTTTTTGGGAACCAAAGGTCTTTTCGCGGGAAAACATTATTTTCATGTATTAGAGCATGAAGTCAATATATATTTGACCAAAAAAGTTTACCTAAGCACGTATACAGTAAAATTCACCAGTGGATGTATGTTTTATATGAGGTATTTAAACATAAGTGGTCAGTTCACAGGTCACAATGGACTGATCATGCTTTTTCTGTAATCAAGATTTCAACAGACAGACATCGCTAAATCGACTCAGGAGGTCATGCTGATCAAGAATATATATACTTTTCCATACCGGAGATGCTTCCTTCTGTGTGTTACAAACGGCGTACCAAACTGAATATACCCTTTCACTCTTAGTGTAGGGTAAAAAAAAGAGCACAAAAAGACTCCCAAAAATGGCTGGAAAAAAGACACACTTTTAAGAGCCCTAAAATGCCTAAAACCGGCAAAAATACGACACTTTTATGACTCTCTTTTCTGAGTGTTCCTAAAATACTCTTAAATTTCATGCTTTTGTGAGTTTCATTTGAGAGGGCCCGAAAGCGCTCATGTATGAAACTCTTTTATGAGTAAAATTTTGGAGCGCTCCTAAAACAATCTAAAATATATATAAGTCCATTTTGTGAGAGCTCAGAAACAAATTTAGGAGTCTAATTTATGAGGGCTTCTAAAAATTACTCGTTTTTGAGTAATATTTCGGAAAGCTCCGAAAGCAGTCTTAAATGCGATTCTTTTATGAGTCAATTTTCTGAGCGCTCATAAAATACTCAGAAAAGGTTCCTCCAGTTTCAGAGCGCTCCTAATTGCTCAATGAGATTTGACGGTAATTTTTAAATTCGATATAAATATGAAACACTTTCGATATAAAACTTTATAAAAGTAATAAAAACTGTAAGAAGTATTTGAAAATTGATATGTGTGTTGTTTAAAATGTTTGTTACCAAATTTCAGAACAAATAAAACTTGTTTGTTCAAAATAAATCCATTTACGATATAATCTCGTTATCTATAATGACAAAAACAACGTTATTATTCTAGATAGGTTAATGTTTATCGAAAACCCTGTTATATTCGTATCAATATCGATAATCGAAATGTATAATTTGAGCCTATAAGCGATATCCATTCGATATCGTCAAAGTATCGTTTGGTTTGCTGGGTTACAATCTTTTGCATGTATTTTATCGATCTATTTTTAAATATTTAGAAAAAAAAAATCAATAAAAAAATCGGTATTCCGATTTACTCACCATGCAGCAGACGTTTGCATTCGCCCAAATGCAGCCACTCACCCATCGAATCGATGGACGTCGACGTAGACTCTGCCTCGCGCACTTGTTGCGCCGACGCAGCGGCGGTTGCTGCTGCAGCTGCGACAGCATTCTTATGCTGCAACGTTGTGGACAACACCACAGATGCCGAAGCGGATGACGGTACACGCAACATATTGATTAATTTGGAATATTTCCAAAAACTCACCAAAAACTCTTGCACAACAATCAAAACATCCAACTCATAATAGATATGCAAAGCTTTGCCATTTTGTTGTTGCAATGGATTGAGCAGCGGATTTGAAGCGCTATTCAACTGACAAATGCCATGCGGCAGACTTTGGGTAGCACTGTCTTTGGTGCGCAACGAATCGGCGACACTAAGTTCAATGTCATTAGTGCCAATGGCAGCGCCGCCAAGTCCAATGCCGCCGCCTGTATTGACAACAACAAATGTGGGTTTAGAGCTAAGGCAATTATTGGTGATTTCTTTGGCCTCATCAAAGCAATTGGTCGTGGAGGAGACAACAACAGCTTCGGCAATAGATTCAAGTTGTGCGAAGGCGGTGGTTTTTGGTGCCAATTTTAATTCCAATTTAGGTTCTAATTTAGAGTCTAATTTTGTATCTGCTCTTGAGTCAACTTTTGTCTCTACTTTTGGCGTTAATTTTTTTTCTACTTTTGGTTCAACTTTTGCCGACTGCATAAAAGTTCTGTTTTGCTGCTTTTTCTGCCGCTGCTGCTGTTGTTGTTGAATGCGTCGCTGTTTTTGTTGCTGCTGCTGTTCGCGCACATAAAATTTGGACTTTGTGGCCGCCGACGTCGAGCACTGCGCGTTGGCAACATTTTTATAATTGTTATTGTTGCTGCTCGACTTTTTAGTTTTTAATATAAAAATTTTCCGGCTGCGCAGCTGTCGTTGTTGCGTCAGATTTAACATGGAACGCGTCAGCAATTTACGCAGTTTTGATTTGCTGCTTTTCGGCCTGCCAATTGGCGATGTTTTTATCACTGGTTTCTTTGCATTTGTTGCAGTGTCTACGACAACCGCCTTCTCCGCTTTGATTGAGCGCGCTGGCGTCGTCTCCTTTTTAAGTTGCATGGACGTCTCTGCCGGCTGTTGCCGCTTGCCACTATCAATGGCCTGCACAATAAAAATAGTTGGTTTTGTACGTCGACTCGCCTCCAGATACTCTTGGAATTTCATGTGCAAATTTTTTTGTTGCTGTTGCTCATGTTGTTGCTGCTGTTGTTTTAGCGACGATGGCGGCGACTGATTTTCAAGTAAATCAGAGCCGCCACCACGTAGACGTTCAACCCGCATTGGTATTCGACTGATTTTCAGTTGCTGTTGTTGTGGTTCATCTTTATTTTTTGTTTGTTCCTCCACCTTTATTAAGTTCTCCAGCTTTACTGTATGCTCCAGCTTTATAAACGTTTCCGCCAAGTTTTCCTCATCCTCCTCGTCATCCTCCTGCTTCAACTGCTGCTTAAACATTTTCTCATACTCTGACTCTTCATCTTCGACAACCACATCGGGCTGCTGCTGCTTCTGCTCCTCTTCGTCCACCTCATTCAAGTTCATCGTTTCATGTTGTGCCATTTGTTTGCTGTTGTTTTTATTTTTAAGCGCTGCCGCTGCACGTTGCTCCTGCAGCTGTCGCATTAGTGTCTGTCGTATGGGCGCTGCCACTGCCTGCACGCAGTCCTTGGAGATGGCGCGCAACTTCTCTTTGTCCAGCGCATCTATGTGACAAATGATTTTTATTTCGTGCTCTTTGGAT
The DNA here is from genome assembly GCA_951804985.1 of Dryomyza anilis. NCBI lineage: Eukaryota > Metazoa > Arthropoda > Insecta > Diptera > Dryomyzidae > Dryomyza > Dryomyza anilis. The sequence goes on along the minus strand of OX638131.1, from coordinate 98,009,656 downwards.
GCGGCGGCAGATGTGGTTGCAGCAGCAGGAGCTGTGGTTGCTGCAGATGTTTTTGGTAGCGTCGGCGGTGGCACTGTTGGCGACGTTGAGTTTACAGCCTGCGCAAGAGTTTGTATGTTGTGCAGCACCTGTGACTGCCGCGTAATGCGAGGATTGAGTAGCGAGGTTGCCATGCTGGAGGGAGAGGAAAAAGTTTTTTTTTAAAAGGTTATAAATTGATATCATATTTAGAGTGTGGTGAATAATACAGTGGTGAGTTATACTATGGTGAGTTATAATTTGATAAGTTATAGTGTGGTGAGTTTCATTGTCGTGAGTTTAAGTGTGGTGAATTTTAGTGTGGTGAGTTATATACTGGTGTTATAGAGTGGTGAGTTATAGTGTGCTGAGTTATAATGTGGTCAGTTATAGAGTGGTGAATTATAGAGTGGGGAAATATAGTGTGGTGAAAAATAGTGTGGTGAGTATAGTGTGTTGAGTTATAGTGTGGTGATTGTTTGCGTTGTGTTATAAGTGATGAATTTGTAATTTTTAATAAAAAAATAAAAATAAAAAAAAACACCTCTCCATTCTGTCGAGCTTCGACTGCAACTCCTCCAGGTTGTCGTACTGCGCCGCTGACTTATAATCGCGTTTCTGCAGCTCACGCAGTTGCTTCTGCTTGAGAGCCGCCAGCGACTGATTGTTGTCCATCGCTTGATGCGGCAGATGTTGCTGCTGCTGTTTGTCCTGCGCATGCTGCAGGCGACGCACGCGCAACGAACGACGAGCCAATTTGCACTTGGCGAGTTCAGCGACGGCGTTGGCCACAGCATTGGCGGTGGACATGCCCGTCAGACCCAAATAACTGCAGAATTCATGCTGCTGATGGAAACCCAGCTGTGGTGTTGCAGATGCTGCCGCCGTTTGTTGTGTTGTTGCAGCAGCTGCTGCGTCAGCTGTGGGCAATGGTGACAGTGATGACGATGATGAAGAGTTCGGCGACAAAGAATGCGTCGCTTTTACGGTATGGATAAAAGGTGAATTTGGAGGCGAGAGACTTTGATGCTGCCGTTCGCGATGTTGATGACGATGGTGATGCTTGTGTTGCTGCATCTGATACGGATGATGATGATGCAGCAGTTGTATGTGTGGTGCCGCCGGCGGCAAATATTTCAATGGCAGCGAAGGTGTCTTGAATATAACGCCCTTTTTTTCGCGTAAATTTAGCTGCTTTTTGGCAGGCATAAAATCCAAATGCAACTCAATCAGTCGCTTAGGCTGTGGCGACAGCGATGTCGTTGATAATTTTGGCTTCAAGTTTTGCTCGAGCAGTTGCGGTTGCTGCTGCGTAAAGTCGCAACAGCTTTTGGAGCGGTTTTTATCAATTTCGGGATTTAAACGATGCAACCTAAAAACCGATTCCTCATCGGTTGAAGTCCAATGCAAATTGAGCGGCGGCGCTGTGAGTGATTTGTCTGCTTTGCTTGCCATGCCGCCGCCCGCCGACCGTGTTGAGGCAGCTTTGGCAGCACGTTTGGAGGCCAGACTGTTGTCGGAGCTGCTGGGGCAGAGCAGTTTCTCGTAGAAATGCAGCTGCTGCGTTGGCTTAAGCGTTTCAGCGCCACCATCACCGGCTGCATTTTGTGTATCAGCAGCGTTGCAGTTCTTTGCTGTAACTGTTGCTGCTACGGCGGCAACTGTTGCCGCCGCTGCATAACAGGCGGCTACATTGTCCGAGGAGGCAAGCGATGCCTGCGATGAGCTCGATGCAGGCGCCGGCGTTGTTGAACTTTGTGGTTTTTTTTGTTTGCGCGTCGTCGTCGTTGGAGTTTTTTTCTCTGTTGTCGTTGCAATGGTGGTTGCATTTGTTGTCAATGTAGCGGCTGCATTGTTGTTGCTGTTGTGTTTTTGACGTCGCTGCAACGGTTGCGTTCCACCGCCTGCTGCGTTTGCAGAAGTGGTCGCTCGCTCGTTGAGCTGCTTCTGCTGCGCCTTTAAATTCTCAATCATCACCTGACGAAATTGTGCAAAATCATAGTTGACAACTTTCGGTTCGTTGCTGCTGACATTGTGTTGCTTATTTTTGGTGGCTCTTAGCGATTTGCGCTTCTGCGCTTCGCTACGCTCAAAGAGCTCATCGAATGTATTGACATCCTCCACATCGCTTAGTTCGGCGGAGCAGTGCCAGGCGCGCATTTTATCATCTAGCGACATTTGCGGATTGCGTGTGGTTATTAAGGCCAGTTGCCGCTCGAACGAGTCGGCGGGCAGCGTATTTTTAAGCAGCGGCGTACGTTGTGCAAACTTTGCACCGCCACCACCAGCGCCGCCACCGCCCGCACCAGCCAACTGTGGATTTGATGGTGAACTGACGGGAAATTCAGTGCTTGTTTCGCTGCTGCTTATGGAGCATTTGAGGCCAGTGGCGGTGGCCGCGGTTGGTAGTGTTTGAAGCGTATGTGCGCTGCGTCGTTGTAGACGCTGTTGCCGCTGACTGTGTGTCGTTGAGTTGGAGTTAATTTCGACGATTTGTTCCGCTGCGGAGGAGAGTAGTCTGAAATGTGACTGCTCAGTGTGAGATGTCTCCGGTAAGGCTAGAAAAATTAAAGTATATATTTAATAAATTTATGATAAATGAAAACAAAAGAATGTAAACAAATATTGTTTTTTTAGGCATATAATTTTTATTTTAGAAAAAAATATTATAGGTGTGGCAAGTTATAACTTTTTGTAGTATGGTGAATTGTAGTGTGGTGAGTTACAGTATGGTAAGTTGTATTGTGGTGAGTTTTAGTATGGTGAATAGTAGTATGGTGAGTTGTAGTGCGGTGAATTGTACTGCGATTAGTTGCAGTATGGTGTGATGCCGTATGGTAAGTTGCAGTATGGTAAGTTGCAGTATGGTGAGATGTAGTGTGGTGAGTTGTAATGTGGTGAATTGTACTGTGGTGAGTTGTGTCATGTCAGTTATATGTTGAATTTTACTGTGTTGAGTTGTGCTTTGGTTAGTTATAGTGTGGTAAGTTATAATGTGGTGAGTTGTACTGTTGTGAGTTAAACATGTATTTTATTGAAATTAAATATATTTTTAGCTTTCCTTCAAAACAAAAAATAACTTACGCGTCAACTGTTGCGGCTGTCGCTTGCGCTTCACCGGCGTCAACTGTTCCTGTTCCTGCATCACTTGGCTGCCTGCTGTGTCGGAGCTGTGCTGTGCCGTACAGGCGCTACGTTTGCGCAGTTCCATGCCAGTACCGAGAGCACCACCGCCACTACCACTCAACTGTTTTGGTTGACTATGTTTCGTATGACGCATCGCCGCATTATGTGGCGACTTCTGTACGCCGTCATTTAGTTTGCTGCCTGGCGATGGAAACCCAGCAAAGTCACTTGGTTTCGCGGATAGCGCGCTCAGTGCCTCTTCTATTGGCGGAGACTGCATCCTATTTGTCACCGTCATCTTCTGGTCCGCTTGCTCTTTGTCATCATCATCATCATCGCTGGATATAATGTGTATGTGTTGCATGGCTGCTGCTGCATTTGTGCTGAGATTTAGTTGTGCCTGTTTGACCTGCAGCGAAGTCTCCAAGTCGCTGCTGTTAGTGGCTGCAATGTCTTCCAAAAGTGGCGGCAGCACTGTGGCGGATGGCTCTTGAATTGGTGTTGTTGTTGTTGCTCCTGCTGCCGCCACCGTCGCCGCTGCATTTGACGTACCACCGCCTGATGCACTCAACAAACGCGGCATCTTTGCGCAATTTAATCCAAAAGTAAATCGTTTTTTTTTTTTTATTTTTTCTTTACTTTAAATAAATAAAAAAGAAATGTTAAAATTCTCTTTTTGATTTCACTGCAAAATCAAATTGAACAAACCTTTAATTTGTTCTCTGCAAATTTTTAGTTATTTTTCAATAATTTTGATTTATTTTCAATATTGTACTTTTTTTATTTTTATATATATATTTTTCTTCTTTTTCTTGTGGCGCCTTTTTCACTCGCACTGCGTAAAATTTTTAACCGATTCTATTCCACAATTTCATGAATTTTACTTCTTATTTTTGATGCTTCACTTGCCACACTTTATTATTTGCATAAATTTTCATAATTTTTTCGCGTTCAATTGGAATTTTTTTGTAATTTTTCATAAATTTTCTTATCACACGCAGTAAAAAAACTTCTTCCCAGCAACAAAAAATAAAATTTTCTTTCATTTCGTCAGTGATGGCTTATTTATGGGTACCCAATACTTTGTAATCGAATATTAGTTTATGTATCGATATCGAATAATAGATTATATTTTCTAATTTGTTCAATAAATTCTAGAAATGAAAATTATGCTGTTTATTAAATTAAATAGATTGAAAGAATAGCGTTATTATTCCAACGAGAATTATTTTATAAGTGACTTGATAATCTTGTTGTTATAAGTACATTTTTATTTATATATAATAGAATGTCCCTTGATATTAACACTTTGTTGTGCGTCAATTTAAAATATCTTGAAGTTTTACAATACTATTGTTTCGTATTAACAAGATATCTCTTTGGACGTAAATTAACAAGATGTCTTGTTATAATAAAGACATTTTTTTTTAATTGTACAAGATATTTTTTTGGTGTAGCTTATAAGTTCCCAGCAAGATATGCCTTACCGAAACTCCAACACAAAGACAATATTATATTTTCTCACTCATACATAAATAATTTGAAATACATCCCTGCAGGATCAATAATAGATATATGACCGGTAATTTTACTAGTAATGAAAACTAATATTTTTTGCGCGTCGGTTTGTCACCATTTTTTATTTGTAGGTTATTTATTACGTTTGCAACAGTAGCCGCTACAGCAGGAGTTGAAAAAAGATGTTACTTAAAATATAAACAATTTATAAACACTAAAAGAAAGTATATTGAAAAGAGTATTTGTATATATTGCTTATTTATCTATTTATATTATAGATATCATCAAAGTGGAAGGATCATCTGTATTAAACAAATGCATGGAAGGAAGCAAAACAACGGCAAACAAAAGTCGTTTTAATAGAAAATTTTGTAATGCAAACATGTTGAATGTAATGCGCATTATATTCAACTCAATAAAAATGAAAACTATAGAATTTTGAGTTTTTTGGTTTTATTTGGTCTAATTTTGGTTAGTTTACTATTAATTTAACCGTCCCTAACCTCAAAATTAAAACAGTTTATGTTACGTAAAATATTTCGTAAATTTACAAGTAATTTAATCGTCACTTATTACCAAAAGAACAGTGATAAACATATATATAATTGTATCTCATTTCAGATGAGTGAGAAAGAGATAAAAAATCACACGCACACAAAAGTTTCGGTCAATTTTATCCCTACTCTCTTAACAATGTTATAGAAACTTTTACTGAAATTTTCAGTTTTGATACTTGTAATATTTCTGCTCATATGACTGGTAGTGTTCTTGCTGGATTACCTCTAACACCAGTGTTGCAAACTAGTAATTTTTAGTTGTAAAGCGGTGGCTAAGAACATGTGTGGGACAATGCAATCATATGTCACAATGATGTGATATATAAGTCATACATTACGATAATGGAACATATACGATAATGGGCAGAGCTAACTTTGTTGTTATGACGTGGCAAAATAGTGGCAAATTAAACTAGTTGGAAAGGGTAGATTACATGGGAAATTTTAAATTTGGAGTTATTATGATAGTTAGAATTATCAAAATTATAATCGGTCTAAGCCGACTATAAATACCCTACACATATGTGTGGTTACCATTCAAAGTGGTATATTGGTCACCAGGATATACGAATCCTGAAAATAATTACAAAATTTCAATCGCTGAAGAATTTCCATTCATTTCATACCCATATTCACAAATGGGTAGGTGTACCGAATTTCGATTTTTTTTTTCAAAAAAGTTTATTTACACACAGAAAAAAAGTGTGTAAATATAACTAAAATGTTAATCAATCCAATTAATTTTTAATTGAAACTCAGCCGATGTAACTTTTAGTAGCATTGAATTCCATATCCGTAATAATGAGAATATGTTAATTGGAGAAACTTTAATTAATTTTTTTTGTCATATTGATATTAAAGAATATAATATATATAAAAATATAATATATATAACATATTTTTTATTGGGAATTTTTAAATCATTAATTAGTAACATCAATTAAAAATTTCATTCGATAGAAATTGGATCAATTAAATATTTTGTTAAATTAAATAAAATATTTGTCGAATAGAAACATATGAAAATAAAAATAATTTAATTCAATATATAACATAAAATAAATTTTAAATAAGTATTTATACTGTTTGATATGCTCTGTAAAATTATTTCAACCTAACGAATGTTTTACCGAAGTCAGTTTTCACAACTTCTACAGGTGGTCCAATTAATTGAGTCAAACATAAAATTTTATATTCGCTTTTTAATGATTCAATATGCAACAAAATGAGCACCATAAGCTGTTTGTTGACAGCAAAAATAAACTGAGCCTTTTAATGCTTTAATAACATAACATACACTAAATAATGCAATATCCTTTTTTAAAATAGCAACGCAATCAAAGCAACAAATCAAAAGTAACAAAAAAAAGTAGTTAATACTATTAAAGATTTAGTTGTATTGAAATTATATTAAATTTATTCCTATTAATATTGTAATTAAAAAATGTGTACATACAATTAATTAATTAGTAAATACATTCATATTTTTAATTGGAATGCGATTTTGTTTGCTATTAATATCGATAGTTATATATACATACAATATTTTTTTCTGTGTAAGCACGTATTCAGTAAATTGATCTGTAGATGTAAGTTTAATATGAGGTATTTGAATATAAATGGTCAGATCATAGGTCACAATGGACCGATCTGCCCAATTTTCGCACATACAGCGTAGGTATATAAGTAATCTAAATTATGGGTTTCATTTATCTAACTCTTCTATTGTTTAAGTAGTAGGAATTTCAACAGACAGACAGTCGGACATCGCTAAATCTAAATCGACTCAGGAGATCAAGAATATATATACTTTTCCAAAGTTGGGTTGCAAAAATTGACAGTCGGAATAGCACAAATTGTGTTTTTTTAGGTACGCGTTAAAATTAGAGAGGGTAGAATATAAGCTTTAACCCGAAAACGTGAACCATTTGTTAAATTAGAGTTGTAGTTTGCCGAAAAATCTGTTCGTAAAGACTTATAATATTATGCCATAGCATATTTTTAACTTTAAATTAATTTTGGAAATATTTTAAGTGCTTCATAGCTGCAAAAAAAAAGAACACCGCAGTTTATAAGAAAAGTGAAATACTGAATTTCTGCAGTAAAATTTTACTAAAATAGTCCAAACTGTAAAAAAGCATAACCTTCAAAAAACGTATAAAATGACGAAAACGCAACGACCAAACGCAACATTGTGATTTGGCCTTTATGCTGGTGTGTGATAGACTTTAATTTCTTTAATTTTTGAATTGCACAATGTTACGCATCCACCAATGTTTATGATGAAATACAATCGAAATCCAGATAATAAAACCTGTTACCATAAACCAACTTCAAACAGTATTTAATGTTATTTCATAATTGAGAGTCGATCGATTCTAAACTAATTTAAATTGCTTAAAAATGGTTGTGCGTAAGTACGAGGAGGAACTGGAGTATTTAGAAAAGGTCAATGATTATTGCTGGCGTATCAAGAAAGGCTTTCAGCCCAACATGAATGTCGAGGGCTGCTTCTATGTGAACAGCAAACTGGAGAAATTAATGTTGGATGAGCTAAAGAATTCGTGTGTGCCAGGTGTAGTGGGCGGCTTTTTGCCAGGTTGCAAACAAATTGCAAATGTAGCGGCGCTGCCCGGCATTGTGGGTCGCTCCATTGGACTGCCCGATATACATTCCGGATATGGTTTTGCCATTGGCAATCTGGCCGCATTCGATATGGATGATCCGATGGCGATTGTAAGTTCAATTATATATAACACAAAACTTGTACTTAAATTCTTGGAATCAAATTTTGATACTCGATGCGTTATAAATAAGTGATTCATCATGCGATTAACTATTATTTGAGTTGTTGGTTTTTGGTGTTTTTATGCCATGGAAACCCCAGAATTCGATGCGATAGTAAATCTAATAATGATAATAGATAAAAAAAAATACGTTCAATAAGACTTGTGAAATATTAGTGAAATTTTTATGTTATGAAATTTTGTATGAAAATTTAGAATTTTTTTTTAAATAAAAATATTTTTTTTTAATTTGTGTAATACTTTTAAAAAATTTGAATTTTAATCGAAAATTTACATTTTTAGTAAACATTTAAATTAGTAGTGAACATTTTAATTTTCAATTATAAGGGAAGATAATAATTTTTATAACTCTAATTTTTATCGAGTATCCAAATTTTAGTACTAATCTGAATTTTTAGTAAAAATTTAATTTTAAGTAAAGATTTGAAATTTTTGAGAAGTTTTAATTTTTAGTGATAAAAAAATTAGTGCAAATTTTATTGAAAATTTAAATTTTTAGTGAAATTTAATTTTTTTGGGAAAATTAATTTTTTAATGAAAATTTAAATTTTTAGTGAAATTTCAATTTTTGGTGAACCAAATTTTGGAGCAACCATTTGAATTTTTAGTGAAAATTTGAACTTTTAGTGTAAATTTAAAATAAAAACTAAATAAAATATTAAATTATTTCAAAAAATCATTAAATCTATCTTTAGGTAAGTCCCGGCGGCGTTGGTTTCGACATCAACTGTGGCGTCCGTCTGCTGCGCACCAATCTCTTCGAGAAAGATGTGCAACCGTTGAAGGAACAGCTCGCACAATCACTCTTCGATCACATACCCGTTGGTGTTGGCTGCAAGGGCATTATACCCATGAATGCGCACGATCTAGAGGAGGCACTCGAGCTGGGCATGGATTGGTCGCTTCGCGAGGGCTACGCATGGGCAGAGGACAAGGATCATTGCGAGGAGAATGGTCGCATGATGAATGCCGATCCCTCAAAGGTTAGCTTGCGTGCCAAACAACGTGGCATGCCACAGTTGGGTACGCTGGGCGCTGGTAATCACTACGCCGAAATACAAGTAGTCGATGAAATCTTTGACAAAACAGCTGCCTCCGCCATGGGCATCAAGGATAAGGGACAAGTTTGCATTATGATACACTCGGGTAGTCGTGGTTTTGGTCATCAGGTGGCCACCGATGCGCTTGCGCAAATGGAAAAGGCCATGAAACGCGATAAGATTGAGGTTAACGATAGACAATTGGCATGTGCGCGCATTAACTCCGAGGAGGGACAAAATTATCTGAAGGCAATGTCAGCGGGTGCCAATTTTGCATGGGTCAATCGTAGCGCTATGACACATCTGACGCGTCAGGCTTTTGCTAAACTATTCGAGAGTACAGCCGAAGACTTGGATATGCATGTGGTGTACGATGTGTCGCACAATATTGCAAAGGAGGAGACGCACATGGTGGATGGCAAGCCAAGACGTTTGCTGGTGCATCGTAAGGTGGGTTGTTTTTATTTAAAATTAATTAAATACTGTGTAAATTAATAATATTGTTGATTTATAAAGGGCTCTACACGCGCATTTGGTCCAAATAATCCTCTAATTCCCGTGGACTATCAGTCATGTGGCCAACCTGTGCTCGTGGGCGGCACCATGGGCACCTGCAGCTATGTGCTGACTGGCACAGAGCAAGGCATGCACGAGACATTTGGCTCTACTTGTCATGGCGCGGTAATTAGACTTCTTTTAGTTGTATTTAACATTTTTATAATTTTGTTTAATAACTTTTTAGGGTCGCGCTCTATCACGCGCTCAGGCACGTCGCAACATCGAGTACCAGGATGTATTGGACAAACTCGATAAACTGGGTATTGCTATACGCGTTGCCTCGCCCAAGTTGGTCATGGAGGAGGCACCCGAATCGTACAAAGATGTCAATGATGTTGTCGACACTTGTCATATGGCTGGCATCAGCATGAAGTGCGTCAAACTGCGTCCTATTGCGGTTATTAAGGGTTGATTTTAGTGTTTCAAATATATTTTATAATAGTATTAAGGGTAATAAATATTCTACAATAATTTTAGATAATATATATATTAATTATAATTTTTAAGTCATAGATTTTGTACTTTTATAAATTGTAAATACTATAAATTTTTTGTAAATAGCATTTATATAAATATAAGTTTAAAAACTTAAATCTATTTTGCTTTTTATTATACGGGTGGATATTCTTTATAATTTAATACTAATTAAGTCGCTATTTAAACTAATTTTAGATACTTTAGATAATTCATAAACAGCGAATAGATGAGGTTAAAGACATTTGTAATTCAACAATATTGGTTAATCTTTAAATAAAATTATTTTAAATTAAAATAATAATGTTTTTCTGCAATACTAATAAATTATTATGCCATACTAGTCGCTTTTGAGAGATTCGGGTAAACCACCGGGTAAAGAATTAAACGTCGATTTTGCTGGAGCTGTATCCGTACGCTCAACATATCCAAGCGCGTGGATATTGTCTTGGCTGAAAAACCATTTCGAAATATATTTTCGGAAATATAAAATTGATCGGTTTAAATAAAAACGTTGACCTAACCAAATACTTCGAAAATTTTTAAATAAGATCTCAAAAAATGTAGGCTTTATTAAAAGTGAATACTATTTGTTAATAATGCCCATGGTTGACTAATAATCTTTCAAACAAACTATATTAAAACTTTTAAAATGCTTAGTTTATTTCAAAATATTAATTAATTAAAATAGAAAAACATTCCTTAATCAAATTTTCTGAAACTAATTTCAAAATTGCACCCCAAAAATAACACTCTAAATTAAAAATACCATTCACATTCTTAAATAAAATCTATTTATTATATAATGAGCAAATGTTTAACAATTTTTATATGTATAAAAATGCAAACAAAAAAAAAAAACATTTAGTATGCTCTTGATTAAAAGTATAAATCAAAATTGCGTTAAATTCTTAAGTAAAAAAACAAAACATTAATTCGATCAACCCTTTATAACCGCAATCGGACGCAGCTTAATGCACTTCTTGCTAATGCCAGCCATGTGGCAAGTGTCCACAACATCTGTGACATCTTTATAAGATTCGGGTGCCTCCTCCATGACCAGCTTGGGAGACGCCACACGTATAGCAATCCCAAGTTGATCCAGTTTTTCGAGCACCTCCTTGTAGTCAATGTTGCGACGTGATTTGGCGCGTGACAGAGCACGACCCTGCGTTAAATAAAGACATATAATTTTATCTGAAGAACTGTTTTTTAAATTTAAAGCTTACCGCGCCATGACATGTAGAGCCAAATGTCTCGTGCATGCCTTGCTCTGTGCCAGTCAGCACATAGCTGCAGGTGCCCATAGTACCGCCAACCAGCACCGGCTGCCCGGTCAACTGATAGTCCACAGGTATTAGCGGATGATGTGGTGGAAAGGCGCGTGTGGAGCCCTTTATAAAGTAAGCGTGTAACCAGCGCAAAAATAAAATTTGTATTGGGTAATATTTCAGAATTTAAATAGAGTGCCACAGCATTTAGCGTGTTATATCGATTGTGTGTGATTCGAATAAAACGGTTTGGTAAGGAAATAAATATAAAAAAAACCTACCTTGCGATGCACCAAAAGACGTTTCTCCTTGCCATCCACCATATGATTCTCCACTTTGGCAATGTTATGCGAGACATCATAGATAACATGCATGTCCAAATCATCCGGTGTTGTGTTGAACATCTTGGCAAATGCCTGACGTGTCAAAAAAGTCATAGAGCTACGATTAACCCACGCAAAGTTCGCAGCTGCAGCCATTGCCTTGAGATAATCTTGACCTTCTACAGAATTAATTCTCGCACAAGCCAACTGTCTATCGTTCACCTCAATTTTATCGCGTTTCATGGCCTTTTCCATTTGCACTAGCGCATCGGTGGCCACCTGATGACCAAAACCACGACTACCCGAATGTATCATAACGCACACTTGACCCTTCTCTTCGATACCCATCTTGGAGGCACTCCATTTATCAAAAATCTCATCGACCACTTGAATTTCAGCATAATGATTACCAGCACCCAGTGTGCCCAACTGTGGTAGGCCACGTTTTTTGGCGCGCATGCTTACCTTGGACGGATCAGCATTCAACATGCGACCATATTCTTCGCAATGTTCTTTATCTTCAGCCCACACGTATCCCTCGCGCAGTGACCAATCCATGCCCATCTCGAGTGCCTCCTCCAGATCGTGCGCATTCATGGGTATGATGCCCTTCGAGCCAACACCAACGGGTATATGATCGAAAAGCGATTGTGCTAGTTGTTCCTTCAATGGTTGCACATCTTTCTCAAAGAGATTCGTGCGCAACAGACGCACGCCACAGTTGATGTCAAAGCCAACACCACCGGGACTAACCTAGAATTATTTGCATTTGTAAAAAAATCGAAAAAAAATTAATGAAGAATATCTACAATTGAGTTGGGATCATCCATATCGAATGCTGCCATGTTACCAATGGCAAAACCATAGCCGGAGTGTATATCGGGCAGTCCAATGGAGCGTCCGACAATACCTGGCAGAGCTGCCACATTTGCGATTTGTTTGACACCCGGCAGAAAGCCACCCACTGCACCTGGACGACATGAGTTCTTTAGTTCTTCAAGCATTAGTTTTTCCAGCTTGCTGTTCACATAGAAACAACCCTCGACATTCATGTTGGGCTGGAAGCCTTTTTTGATGCGCCAGCAATGGTCACTGATTTTCTCCAGATACTTGAGTTCATCGACATAGTTGCGCACTACCATTTCGTTGTGAAATATATATTTATATTAGATATTTACTATTTTTTATTTATTGCAATTTGCTTGCAATTTCAGAGCAATAAATGCCGGTTAATATTTTTTGCTTTTATAAATGTCAATCGAATACACATGAGGTATTCACAATAGTTTTTGGCTAAGATGCCATGATGCCACAGGGTTGAAACCAATGTTGCCATATCACTCATGTACTCACAAAATAAAAATTCATTGAATTAGTACCCAGCAAGAACACAGTCTGTCATTTTATTGATCTTTTTAGGGGTAACAATGATGAAAGTTTCGATCAAAATTTCGGTCACATGTAGAATACCGACGGGAAAAAATGATTAAAACTTGTGTATATGTGCCTTATGTACGTTTACACAGCTTTTTCTTACATGTATGCAAATATTTTGCATTTGTGTTGAAGTTTCGGTCAGCAGTGTCTTGCTGGGTATGCTCCATTAGACTGACAGTAAATTTTAATGATTTTAAAAAGACAAAAGATCTATGAGGGTTAATTAATTTGAATTACAAATCAATGATATATAAGTCACATTTCCTGAGCCTAACTTAAATCTATTGGTTCTGTCACACTGACATCATTCGAGTGTAACCATTCGAAATACCTATGAGTATGATACACAAACTGTCCATTGGGAGTTTGTTTTTTTTTTCTCAAATTTAAAACATGATCCAGATCAAAATCATGAATGATTCTAAATATAAAAAAAAGAGTTAACCTTTAGACGAAAAAAACTATTAGAATTAATTAATTTGAATTACAAAACAATGATGTTGATATTTCACATTCAATTTCAGGTACATTTCCTGAGTCATACATGAATCACAATGAAGTCATTTCGAAAAAAATCATTTGATTTCTCAGCATTGATTTCAACCATTCGACAAATCCTACGAGATATGATACACAATCGGTACATTGGGAGTTTTTTTTTTTTTCAAATTAAACGTTACCCAGACTAATATCATGAATGACTCTAAGGGCCGTTTTGACAATATACAGTTAAGTGTCTCAATCCCATATATTTTAAGGGTAACTCTAAGTTAAAGTGGCAGTTAGTGCTTAACCGAAGATTTTGTAAACGTCCTTAAATAAAAAAAAGCAAACCTTTAGATTACAAACTCCCAACCAGACAAACGATGCCCAAAACCTAACTTTATGCTAACTTTAAAAAGTTAACGTTATCCGAATGTTGTCGAAAAAGAGATCAAAAAGGTATCTAAAAGACTTACGAATGTCCGCCTCCTTGTTGACTTTTAGCACTCGAAAAGATAACTAAAAAGTTATGTTTAAGTCAACTATTAAAAGACATCATCAGAAATTTGTCCTCTAGACCGCCGATAAGATAGCTTAAATGCAGCTTTAGAGTATATAACTATTAGAATTAATTAATTTAAATTACAAACAATGATATTATGTTTGTTTATATATTTCGCATTCAATTTTCAGCTACATTTACCAGGCCAGACCTGTAGCTGTGGTTTTTGTCACAATGACGTCATTTATAGAAAAATCATTCGTGAGAATCCTACGAGACGTTTTTTTTTTGGAATATCTACTAAGATTCACTGCACTCAGACAGACTATATCCATTGTACTGTGAAATCTATTCAGAATGCAAGTCCAGCGCGCTACCTCTGGACTGCTGAGTCCGGCTACGAGACATAATACGAAGAAATGAATTGGTTGAAATGTTTATTATTAAAAACTTTATTTAAAATTTTATGGGTCATTAAAGAATTTAAAATGTGCAGTAATTCACTACAATTAAATCTGACATTAATAAATATGATTTATAGTAAAGAATTATAGTAAAAAATGTTTATTTCTCAAAAAAGATTCGCCTTTTTATGTATCACTATTATAACTTTTAAATAGTAACTGTCAATTTTTGCAGATTTCACTGTTTTAATAATATCCACCTCTTAATATTTTCCTATATAATAAAAATCAACACCGTTAAAAAATTTTAATTATAAATGTTTTTATATCTTTATTCAGTTGTATTTATGCTGTTTGTTTTCTTTACAATTACATCCATCATGGTTTTATATTAAGTTAATAACAGAAAATATTTGTGTAGTATCGAGTTTAATAAGCAGGTGAAGTTGTTAATATAGTACTTCGTAGTTTACGACTAAACGCGTTTTGAATATATAGTTACTATATGCTTGACTATATAGGTTCTTGAGTATATATAGTTGACTATATATTTTATTAATATATATAATACGTGACGTTTATGCAAAACTTATATGAGGAAAATAATTTTTAAAATTTTTCTTTTGGAATTCTAAAATTTGAAGCAACAACTGATGCAACAGATGGAAAGAAATGTTGTTTTTTTGTTTTTGTAATAAACTAGTAAATTTCTATCTAGGATTATTATATTTATATATACGATTTAAATATATAATATGGTTTAAATATATACGTATTTTTTAAATATATATGATTTTAAAGCAATTTTCAGGGTTATAGAGCAAGGTTTATGCAAGTGTTCAGAATTATATGGCATTTATGCAGGTGTTCAGGGTTATATGGCATTTATGTAAGTGTTATAGACGTAAACATATTAAAAATTTGTAAGTATTACCATTTAACTGTTTGTGTGTTTTGTATCGTATGTTGTTTCGTGTTTTGCGCCAATTACATATATGTTATTAATAAATTACACCCTGTATTGTATATGCTATAATTTAAGCTAGTTTTTTCCAAGCAAATCAAAATATAAAGAGAGGTTTTACAACGCTATAATAACTTACAAATTAGTATTTTTTTTGTTTTTGTTATTGTTATTATTATTATCAATCATCATCAGTTATGGCTACTAAACGATATCAAATTTTATTATTCAAATAGACAAAATATATATATGTTTTTAATTTTAGTTATTATTTAGTTTGTTTAAATCAAAACCTTTTAGGTTGTTTTATTTTTTTTATTTTATAAACTGTTGTAAACAATTCTTTTAGTTTTAATTTATTAAATTTTGATTATAGTGCGTTATTAGAAAAATTCAAGTGTTGTTCATTTTTTCTAATACAACACCCCACATATGCTTCATCAAAAATAAAGAAACGCTACAAATAATAAAACAATTTTGTGTATATTTTTTTTCAATAAATTTTATTTATATTTTTTTTTTGTAAGCATTTTTATGGTTTATTTAAAAAAGAATGAATACAAAAAGTTTTTCAAAAACTAAAATTATTATTATAACTTAAAATGAATACAATATAAATCATATAAACGTGTTGTTGAATGAATGCTGCAACCAGGCAAAGTTCTTTAGAAGATTTTTTTCACGAGTGTTATAATTAATTCAAATAGTTTTTAGTACATTTAATAATATCATTGTAAATATAAATTATATGAATGCAAAGCGTTTTTTTTAAATCGAGCAATAAGCTGCTCTTTTCAAATTTCATTAAAACTTGTTAAACGAAAAAAGTCTCAATAATTTAAAAAAATATATTTAATTTACAAAAATATTTTTTTAAATTATTGCTTTAAAATGCATAAAGTACAGAATGTTAATAAATAATATAATATATGCGTTTTTTTTTTAATAATTAATATCAGAAATATTCATATTAATTTCTCAGCTGTTATTTTTTGCGTTTACTTAAAGAGTTATTATTTTCTCTTATTGTATAGTTGAGTTATTAAAGTTTGCAGTATGTTTTGTTTTCATAAATATCATTTTGTATTTTTTTTTTAATTAATTAATTGTTCTTTTTGTTTAATTAAATGTTTGCCATTCAATTAAACATTGAATGCAAGTGAGAATGTTGTTTGTTGGGTTTGATTAAATCATTTGAGTTTAGTTAAGAATTTAAATTTTTCAATTTGCCACGCCCACAAGGCGCCTTCAATACTTCAAACTGCACGCGTGTGTAGACAGCTTTAATGTTTGCGTGTTTTTTTTTTGTTCTCTTCGTTTTATTACTTGTATTATTATTTTTATTAATTAATGAAATTTAAATTATTTATTTTGTTGTTGTTGCATATATGTTGTTGTTATTGCTGCTGTTGTTGTAATATTTAAACTTTTTTTGTTTGTTGCTGAAGCTGCTGCTGCTCACTCTTCAAAACTACGTTGTTGTTGCTTTTGCTGTTGCTATCTTCGAAATATTTCTAGCCGGATGTTGCAATGGCAGCGGCGGCGGAGTTCTCGTCACAAATCGGCTGCTGGCTGGCAGTGGCCTTGTTCTGACGCACCATCTCAGCGCGACGTTCCTGCAAAGTTGACAGAAAACAAAATTGAACAAAAAGTTCAAAATGTAATAATTATTATAATTCTTATTATAATTATAAAGCCTGTAGAATACATGAACAAAATTAAAAAAAAAATAAAATATTTGTACATTTTTGTCTTATAAAATATTAACGGAAATCTAGTGACAGATATCCAGAGCACACTGAAAATATTGAGGGATCACTTCTCTAAACTGCTGACCGGTGATGATGACCTCAATTCCACCAATAGAGAAGCAAACCCGACAACCCCAGTACTTGATGACGACGTTGAGATTCCGCCACCCGACCATGACGAGGTCAGAACAGCCATTGCTCGGCTGAAAAACAACAAAGCCGCAGGTGATGATGGCCTGCCTGCTGAATTGTTTAAGACCGGAGGCGAAGAGCTAATAGAGAGCATGCACGAGCTCGTAAGCAGAATATGGTCGGATGAAAGCATGCCAAGTGACTGGAACCTCAGTGTACTCTGCCCAATCCTTAAGAAAGGGGATCCCACTATCTGCGCCAACTACCGTGGGATCAGCCTACTCAATATCGCATACAAGGTTCTATCGAGCGTATTATGTGAAAGACTGAAGCCCATCGTCAACAGACTGATTGGACCTTATCAGTGCGGCTTCAGACCTGGAAAGTCCACCATAGACCAGATTTTCACATTGCGCCTAATCCAGGAAAAGACCCTAGAAAAACAGATCTACACCTACCACCTATTAGTCGACTATAAAGCCGCCTTCGACACTCCGATAAGGGAACGATTATACGCCGCAATGTCTGAGTTCGGTATACCTGCGAAACTTATAAGGCTTTGCAGGATGACCCTGAGCAACACACGTTGCTCAGTGAGAATAGGAAAAGACCTCTCCGAGCCATTTCATACCGAACGAGGTTTCAGACAGGGTGACTCCCTATCGTGCGACTTTTTTAACTTATTGATGGAGAAAATAGTTCGAGCTGCCGAACTCCGTCAAAGCGGCACTATCCTCAACAAAAGTGTCATGCTGCTCGCATATGCCGACGATATTGATATCATTGGCAGGAGCACACGAGCAGTCAGCGCAGTATTCTCCAGATTGGAGAAAGAGTCGCGTCGAATGGGTCTAGCGGTGAACGAGGACAAGACGAAGTTCCTTGTGTCAACAAGCAAAAAAGAGTCCGTGCGTCTTGGACAAAAAGCTGATTTTGACACCCACAAGTTCGACATTGTGAAGGACTTCGTCTATCTGGGATCCAGCGTAAACAGCAACAACGACGTCAGCCTGTTGATCAAACGGAGAATAACTCTTGCCAACAGGTGCTACTTTGGGCTCAGTAGGCAATTGAGAAGCAGAGCCCTCTCTCGCCGGACAAAAATAACGCTCTACAAGTCACTCATCATGCCCGTCCTACTTTATGGTGCAGAAACATGGACGCTGGCCACCACCGATGAGAGAGTACTGGGAGCGTTCGAGAGAAAGATTCTCCGTAAAATCTTTGGCCCTATCTGCTTTGCTAACGAGTATCGAATCAGGATGAACCACGAGCTGTATGAGTTATTCGACGACATTGACATAGTCAAGCGCATCAAGATCCAGCGGCTTCGCTGGCTAGGTCATGTCGAACGAATGGATGAAAACACTCCAGCCAAGAAGGTGCTTGAATCGAAACTCGAAGGTGGACAGCGTAGAAGAGGGCGTCCAAATCTGCGTTGGAAAGACCAAGTTGAGGACAACCTGGCAATGCTTGGTATTTCTAACTGGCGTCAGCGCGCGCAAAGCAGATCCGACTGGCGCGGCTTCATCTCAGCGGCCAAAACCGATCCACGGTTGTAAGGGCCATTTAAGTAAGTAAAATATTAATTTTTTATACATATGCCAAGCTTTTCTATAAAAATTCTAATGTAATTCTAAAATGAAATTTATCCTTGCATTACTTAGTAATAACGATAGTCTGTAAAAATGTCGTATTAAGGTTTTACGAGATTAGTAAAAACGACATTTGTCAATAACGATATTTGATTATATACCTATTAAAATATAACGACTTGTGGTATTATAAGTCGATCTCGTAGTCCCGGTATGTGAGCCAAAATTCTCCCGATAAATTTAAAATTCTATTTTCAGTATTTTTAAAATGAATCTACTAATATTAACAGTGTTTTGAGGTTCTTATTAAGTTTACAAGAAACATGTATACTGAACATACGAAATGTTCCTATTTATTCATTTACTGAACCGTTTTCGTACTCTGAAAACTGAACGTTTACGGAATCGTATTCTGTATTTATTTTTCGTATACAGCAACCTTAATGAAACGTTTTGTTTCTTAAAAAATATCATTTCATGTTAAAATACTGTATGATATGAAAATCGCCGGGATTATAAAATTTCTAAATAAGAACTCAGATCCGTTACCGACTTTTGAATAGTTAGTTTGCTATGTACTGGAACTTTATAAAAAACAACAGAACAAAACCAAAAGCTACACGAGACAAAATATGCAATAGCTAACTGGAGGACTGCAGTTAGCAGCAGCTTTCAAGCTGGACAGAAACAGACTTTGGTCAGATGTCCGGCAGACAAAGGCGAAGTTTGTAGCAAAACCTGTATGCTGTCAGTCCTAGAACCAAACGGCAGACGGCTGCTTAAAGGCAGGTTATAGGAAGGTGAAGTAATGCAAAGACAGATTGGAGTGTAAAGGCAGATATCCCCAGACAGGGTCAACAAAGCATTTTAGGAAATTTATGTCGAGATATTTTAAACAGTTCCTTTCCCAAATTGTGCCGAGAATCTGCCTTTAAAGTTCCATAAAATTTGATAATCTTTTAAATTATATTTTTTATTGATTTTGTAGTATAATCAATAAAAAATATAAAAAAAAATATATAAAAAATATATTTTATATACATATAAAAAATATATTAAAATATAATTTAAAATTCAAAATTTTCACTACAAATTTAATTATTTACTAAAAAAAAATCTATTTTTCACTGTAAATTCAATTTTTCAATAAAAATTTAATTTTTCAATAAAAATTTAATTTTTCAATAATAATTTAATTTATCATTAAAAATTAAATTTTTAACTATTTAAATTAAATTTTTGAACAATTTCACTTAAAATTTTATTTATCATTATAAATTCAATTTTTCACTAAAATTTAAAAACTAAAAATTTAATATTAAACTAAAAATTCAATTATCTCTAAATTTTAACTAAAATATTTAATTTTTCACTAAAATATTTAATATTTCATAAAAAATCAAGTTTTCGCTTAAAATTACATTTTTCAGTAAAAATTTAATTTTTCTCTTAAAATTAAAATTTTCACACAAAATTAAAATTTTCACTTGAAATTTAAATTTTAACTAAAAATTCAAATTTTCACTTTAAATTCAAATTTTCACTTAAAATTCAAATTTTCACTTAAAATTCAAATTTTCACTTAAAAGTCAATTTTTCACTATAATCTTTAATTTTTCATTAAAAACTCAAATTTTCACTAAAAATTAAATTTTTTCATTTAAAATTAAATTTTTCACTTAAAATTAAAATTTTCACTCAAAATTAAATTTTTCACTTAGAATTAAATTTTTAAATGAAAATTCAAATTATCACTAAAAATTAAATTTTTCCCTATATTTAATTTTTCACTAATAAATTAATTTATCACTAAAAAATTAATTTATCTTTAAAACTTAAATTTTTCACTATAAAATCCAATTTTTCACTAAAAATGTAATTATTCATTAAAATTCGATTTTGCACTAAAAATTCAATTTTGCACTAAAAATTCAAATTTTCACTAAACATTTAATTTTTAATCAATTTTTAACTAAAAATTAAATTTTTTCACTAAAATTAAAATTCAATTTTACACAAAAAATTCAATTTTCACTAAAAATTCAATTTTCACTAAAAAATCACTTTAACAATAAAAATTCAATGAAGCCAGTGAGCAAGAATCAGTGCAAAAAACACATGAGTGTGAAAGAGACGCAAATATCGCGATTTCTTATCAATTGTAGAAGTTTGTGAAAACTTCTAGAATGCGCTGCACACGAATATTAACGAGATGGAGGTACCTTACAAGCAATCGGATTTTTGTAAAGTCTAAACAATCTGGCTCTGCAGAATATAAGAACCTATTCGATGTACAATTGTAGTTTCGATTTTAAAAGTAAAATGGTTACGGTTACTAATCCTGATTTATCCCATTCGCATTGTTGAAGTCGACTTGAATATTAGTATTTACATAAAAAACTCTATAATTACTAAAATACAATTCACTTCGTTTAAAACTATTAACGAAATTATGTACATTATTTTACAAAGTATATTCTATGATGATTAGCATGATTAGAACAGAAATCATGATAGTTTTAACTAAATTATTTTGCATAGTAAATATAATTTGGAAAAATAACTAAAAACGATATAGAAACTATAAATTTTCTAAAACAAAAAAAACATATAACAGAAAAAAGCTAATTGTTCAATAAAGCAGAACGAACACCTACAAGTTTGTGAACTTTTTCAATTTTCTTTTGGATCTCCTTTTCACGATTTTGTTCAGCGGTGTACAATTTATTTTCAATAATGCGGGCCTTCTCCTCGATTTTTTGTGTTTCCAATTGATCGATTTGATTTTTGATTTCGGCAATTTTGATTGTGTTCTAAAATAGGAATGGAAAATTTGTTGTTTTGATTGATTTTATTGTTTTTGTGACAAATTTTTTAAAGGATGTTAGTATTTTTGTGATTTGTTTTGGGTTTTGTTAGTAGAGAAATCAAAATTATAACAACAAAAAAAAAAAGAAAATAAAAATTTAAGAGCCGAATATTTGTAAGATTTCGGTGCTGTTATTACGTTGCTTCGAATAAAAAGACAAATAAAGGGTCAAACATTTGCTTGGTACTGGAAATGTAGGACTTTATAATAATAAAAAAAAAATAACTAAAATAAATAAAAAGCTGTTTATGCGAGAGAAAAGTATTAAAAAAACTACTGATTTTATAAAAATAGCTAATTATAAAAAGTCGCTAAAATCTATTAATAGAAGGCAGGCAAAAAAATTGTGTTGTGCAAATGTTAATGATATGAAGTGCAAAGTAGTTGAGGATCGAACCAAAATTTAGTTAATTTTAATTAATAATTTTAATAAAAAAAAAAAATCAAAATTGACTTACATGCTCCTTTAGGCGCTCCAACATTTTCTTGATGTTCTCATCGCGCAAAGTCTGAGCCGTTTTCAATTTCTCCTCGATGGCAACCTTTTCAATGTATTTCTGTTGCTCCAACTGTTCGCGTGTCTTCTCAATTTCCTGTGAGTGAATCTAAAAGAAAAGTTTTATTAAAAACTAATTTTTCACAGAGCAATTTAATTTATAGAACAATTTAATTTATTTCTAAAATTTAATAGTATTTCTAAAATTCAGTACTATAAATTGAAGAATTTGAATAAAATTTTAATATTTTATAATGTATACTATTAAAATTTGAAGAAATACTATTAAGTTAATATTATTTGACGATTTTTGTTTTTCAAAATACACAAAATTTATACAATTTGTATTAATTGCATTTTCAGAGATTTATATTTACCTTCAATTTTTCTTTGAGATCACTAATGATCGCCTCGCGCTTCTCGACATGTTGTTCCATTTTCGATTCGAGCTGCTCCTTGGTCTGATTGATGAATTCATTGTGGAGCTCGTCCTTTTTGCGTGTGGCCTCTTCGATTTTGGCCAGCTTATTGGTTAAATCGGCCATTTTCTTTTGCTCGAGGGACTGAAAATGGATTAAATGAGGAATATTTAAAATTTGTTTAATTTTTTAAAACTTTAAAAGTAACGTAAAATCATAAAATACACTAAAAATAAATCGTCTTATTAATTAGTAAATGCAATAACGGAGTGTTTAGAGTACGTTTTAATTATGAAAGTACCCAAGAAATAGTATTTAGAAAGGCTGTGAAAGATTGAATATTTTTGGATTTAAATCATTTGAATATCCACAAATATGATTTAAATCCATGACTTCAATTCATTTACCTGATTTGAAAAAAAAACATATTTCAAATAAATAGATCTTTTATAATCTTTTTATAATTCATTTGTTAAAATATTTTTAGTTTTAAATCAATAAGTGTAAATCTATTTTAAAATATTTGTTCAAATCATTTACAGATTAAACTTATGATGATAAGTTGCAATCATCTTTCAAATCATTGGAATTCTCAAAATATTAATCTAAGTCTTTGATTCGCAGAACAGGATTTTCAATTCAGTTTTAATTAGTGATTGAACCACAAAAAAACTGCAATCAATTTTCTAGTCAAATGATTCAATCCCAAACATTAAAAAATCATTTGTCAAATCATAAAATTGCTGGATAATCGACATGAACGCAAATGATTTTGTACTTTGCTCAAATCACTTTTCCACTCAAGATTTCATACAAAACAAACTCAAATCATTTTTCACACTCAAGATTTGAAATAAAACAAATTTAAATCTTTAGCGATTTTGAATTTTTTCAATTCAATTTCTCAAATCTTTGTGATTTAAAACGAAAACCAACTCAAAATCAGTTTTATCGAATTAATTCAAAAGTTTTCTATTCAATTTCGATTGAAAGTTGAATGATTTGAATAATATAAAATGTTTGATAATGCATACTATTCAAATTTTATATAATACTATCATGCCCGGTGGTAGCGTCGGGGATGACGTCTGGTTAGTGCGTTGGACTACGAGCGAAAAGTTGCTGGTGCTTTCGACTACGAGCCGAAAGGTCCGCGGTTCGATTCCCAGCGACTGCCAACATCTTTTTCATAGATAACATTTTTCAATGCGACGCTACGTCTCGACAGTAAATGGCAAACCTACGAGAGTAAAACATTGACTATGAAAAGCTTTCACACGCCGTTCGGATTCGGCAATAAAACTGTATGTCCCACAAATTTGAGTACAAATATAACACTCACAGCTCAAATAGTGAGAGAGCTCGGCCAAGTTATTTTTATCATGCCCGATTTACATTGTATCTTCTGCAGTGTTCTCATTCTACTCCGATCGGAGTAGATCTACTCCATTTTTTTTTGAATTTTTAAAATCTACTCCGGTAGTAGCATTTTCTACTCCTTTCTCATAATTTTCTACTTCCTTTTACTGAAATCTACTCCCTTTGCAAAAATTGTTTAATTTTTTTAATTTGATGACAACAATTACTTGCACCCCAAATAAATTGTCAACATTATAATTTTCCTAATAATAGTAATCAATAATAGTAATCAATAATAGTAATCAATAATAGTAATCAATTATCTGCAAAATAAATGTAATAGTTTTACAATGGTCTTTAAATTGTAGAAGTTTTAACTATATATACGTTTGTATCAACTTTTATAAATTCAATTTTGAAAACATTTCATTGAGTGTTCCAGAAACACCCCAACTCTAGAACAGACCACCCTGTACACATCAGCATTATAGAATGAATAAAAATGATAGAATGAAATAAAATTATCATATTTATTAATTTATTTGAAATCTAATACGATAATGCATATTTCTACTCCCTTTGCATCATATTTATTCCTATTATTAATTGTATACTCCTTTTACACCAATTCTACTCCATTTTACAATATTTTCAATTCTACTCCTTTCTACTCCCCAAAATATTCAAATCTACTCCTTTTGCATTGGCGAAAAGTGTGAACACTGATCTTCTGTGAGTCTCACTGTATCTCCTAGGGTTGCATTTTTTTCAAAAAAATGCTCTTTCCATATGAAAATTTAAAAAATGCACCCCTAGGAGATACAGTGAGACTCACAGAAGATAGAATGTAAATCGGGCATTAAGTCTATAGTATTTGACGATTATATGAGAGTGTGATATTGAAATACTTTTTAAAGTATTCGGAAAAAACTACACATTTGTCATTATGCGATACCTCTTAATTTTCTCAAAATGCAACAAAGTTACAGCCAGCTATTAATTTCAACAATTACACTACTCAACACGATTTTTCTATGATTTTTAACTGTATACTCAGTATTTTTTCCAATTTCTCTATTGTATTAATAGTTTGCACACTATTATTTGAATGGTACAAACAGTTTTATTTAAATAAAGTGCTATTCACTTTTATTTAAATTTAATATACCTGTTCATTTCAAACTTATTTTTATTTTAAATTATCTTTTATAAAAATAAAACTTACAATGCGTCGTTCCTCGGCTGCCTTCAATTTCTGCTCGATTTCCTCGACGGACACATTTTTGCCTGGTGTCACCGGACGCTTAGGACCAGCCACGTTTGGTGCCGGCTCAGCCAATATCACTTCATAGCTCAAGCCGCCACGTGATTTCTCCTGGCAGCGAATCTCAGTAGCTGCAATAAAAACAAAATACAAAAATTTAGTATTTGCTACATACAGTATTTTGTGTATTTATAAAATTGCGAAAAGATTTGAATTTGTTTCTTTTTTTATTAAATTTTTAAAATTTCTTATTTTAAATTTTTAGTATTTTATATTTTGTAAGTTTTACAACAAATAAAACTTACGAAATACAAAAGAAAAAAATAATAATTAATTTAAAATTTTTAGATTAGAAATATTTAATTTAAATTTAAAAAAATATATATTTAAACTATTACTATTTATTTGAAACCCAAAATAAACGTGAAATATTACTTTGATTGTTTTTATAATTTAAAAGAATGTTATTTGGTGTGTAATATTTTATACTAAAAAAGTTTTTATTGTCATTGTTTATTGTTAAACATGATGCTTTTCCATTAATAAATCATTACATTACGCTATCGTTCACTCTTTTGCCAATCCTTTGGCGATTTAATGTTGTGTAAAGCAATGCAAATCGAAGTAAATCGTCTCAGAAAACCACTCAAGTAAATTGAACAAATGTGCTGGTCGGTTCTGTACTTGCAGTTAAATACCCTACAATATGTCATAGTTACTATTATGTAAAATATTAGATATTTAGTCTAATTAGAAATACAGTAATTTAATTTTTTTCTTCTGTGGAAACTAAAATTTTAATATTAATATTATTTTATAAACAAAATGCTTTTGGAGGAAAATGTATCAGTTAAGATCTTAAATTGTATCACCTATTGGTTGAACTCTACGAACCAAAACGCCGAGAAAAAATAATGATTGAGGCATGATTGTAGCAAATAAACTATGATTGTAGCAATAATAGTAGATCATTCTTGATTGTCTCAATTATATCTTTTTTTAATTATTGTGTCATTAATTAAATTATTAAGGCGTGATTGTGGCAAATAAAATATGATTGTAGCAATAATAGTAGATCATTCTTGATTGTCTCAATCATACCTTTTTTAATTATTGTGTCACTCATTAAATGATGGAGGCATGATTGTGGCAAATAAACTATGATTGTAGCCGTAATAGTAGATCATTCTTGATTGTCTCAATCATACCTCTTTTAATTATTGTGTCATTCATTAAATGATGGAGGTATGATTGTGGCAAATAAACTATGATTGTAGCAATAATAGTAGATCATTCTTGATTGTCTCAATTATACCTTTTTTAATTATTGTGTCATTAATTAAATGATTAAGGCGTGATTGTGGCAAATAAACTATGATTGTAGCAATAATAGTAGATCATTCTTGATTGTCTTACTCATACCTTTTTATACCCTACACTAAGAGTGAAAGGGTATATTCAGTTTGGTACGCCGTTTGTAACACCCAGAAGGAAGCATCTCCTGTATGGAAAAGTATATATATTCTCGATCAGCATGACCTCCTGAGTCGATTTAGCGATGTCCGTCTGTCCGTCTGTCTGTCCGTCTGTCTGTCTGTTGAAATCCCTACTACTTTTAAAAATGAAGAGCTAGATAAATGAAACTTATAACATAGATTACTAATATATCTACGCTGTATTGGCGAGATCGGTCCATTGAGACTTATGATCCGACCACTTATGTTCAAATACCTCATATAAAATGTACATATAAAGATCAATTTTTATGTATACGTGCTTAGGTAAACTTTTTTGGTCAAATATATATTGACATCATGCTCAAATACATGATAATAAAGTTTTCCGGTGAAAAGACTTGTGGTTTACAAAAAAAAAATCGAAATTCGGTACACCTACCCATTTGTAAATATGGGTATCAAATGAATGGAAATTCTTCAGCGATTGAATGTTTGTAGTTATTTTCAGGATTCGTATACCCTGGTGACCTATATATCACTTTGAATGGTAACCACACATATGTGTAGGGTATTTATAGTCGGCTTAGACCGACTATAATTTTGATAATCCTAACTATCATAATTACACCTACTTTAAAATTTCCCATGTGATCTAACCTACCCAACTGGTTTTAAATTATTGTGTTATTCATTAAATGATTTCTAAAATCATATTATGATGAAAATGTAATCTTATTATGTAAGATTTACAGAATCATGCCATGATTCTTGCAAACAATCATTGCATGATTGCATCAAACAAGAAAGCTTGTGAAAATCATGATTGCAGCAATGATTGCTGCCAACAATGATGCTTGTGAAAATCATGCCATGATTTCTACAACCGCATCACAGAAAAACATGATTACAACTATAATAATTCTAAACATTTAATGATGCCGTCAGAACATGATTGTGATGATCATATTTTTTCTGTGCGTAAATCAAGTTCAGTTGAAGCAATAAAACTGCGAACTATTTTAAAACATCCTAGATTTGAATTACAGTCACATGACTTTATGTATCATTTTATTGTGAGTATTTATATGTCCATGAACAGTCTTTGACTAGTAACGGATCAAGCACTATGCCACCCCCACCAGCACTACAAACCATTAGTTCAAATGGACAGGAAGGAAGTACAAAAGAAAATACTAAGATATAAATAAACAAGGCTTAGGATATGACAAAAGCACTTTTTCTACTTCTTTTTCGTCAGCTTTTCTTTTTAGCTACATTTTAGGTATTTGCGCAGGAAAAACTATTTACTTAATACGTATTCTTAATTCCGAGAAAGCTTTTCTCTAGTAGTAAATAAATCTCTTTTGTGTAATATTGAAAAGGGCTACGCATTACTAAAAGCATTTGGATGTTGTTAAAATATTAAATAAATGTAATACTAAATTTAATAAAAGAGGTTTTAAATTAGTGAAAATGTTCAAAAGAAATTCGGATGACCAGGTGTATCGTATAAAAATAGCAAATAATTCCTTGGGAATTATTTCAACAAGAATAACCTAACCACATATAGTACAATGTCCAACCAAAGGTACTTTTTTGTGGTGTAGGTAATAATTCGGACAGACGAAAATGTTCACACTCTTCGCTTTTTCGCTATGCACTATAAAAACTGGCAGCGAAAAACACAGGAAAAATGAATGTAACGATAAAATGATAAAAAAAGGAAAAAAAATAAAAAAAAAAACGCATAAAACCCCCCAAAGTAGCGTGAAATTCATGCACATGCGTTAAATGAAGTGGAAAATTGTTGTGAAGTGAATGTTTTTAGCATTTTACGGTAGGAAGTACTATACGTTGAGTAGTTTTAACATAGAAAAACAATATATTGATGTCTTTAGTTTTTTTCACAATTTACTACATCCGTTTATTTTAGATTCGTAAAGGGTCTTTTTGGTTCTATTTCGAATAAAAAATGCCACAGCACTGTCAAAAATAAAATGCATTGTCAAAAAAGAACCAAAATGAAACATTTATATTGTCTAAAAAAAATAACTTTGCATTGTCACAAAATACCTTCCAAAATACCTTATGTATTTCTACGTGATAAACGTTGACGTCAAGCACTATGACAGTTGCCGTTGTGCGCTGAGGCGTTATACATTGTGGTATTACCGATGGTGAGGGTGACTTTGCACTGTGCGACATTTTGTCAACGGTCATATTGCCAATTGTGACTGCTGTCGTTGTTTGTCCTCAACATATTGGTTTTTGTCATATTGTATGTCAATCATTAATTCGTGAATTTGTTGCTTAAACTGACAGTGTGCAAAAAAAAACTCAAATTGATGACAACGTCAGTGACATGTCGAACTCTTATTAACAATGTCTGGAAACCATGCAGAACGGGTCCCAAAAAATAGAATTCTTTCGAAACAACCTTTTCGACATTTTTCAGGAATATTTTTAGTCTATTTACGGAATACACAACCTAATGTAGTGAAGAGATAAAGATTCCAGATCTTACTTCATGCTTAAACAAGTGGCTTTATTTAAGAGGCTTAATTAAAAATTTAAAGTTAAATTTTCCGTTAATAGATTCTTAATTTATGTCACGTTTTTTATACCCTACACTAAGAGTGAAAGGGTATATTCAGTTTGGTACGCCGTTTGTAACACCCAGAAGGAAGCATCTCCGGTATGGAAAAGTATATATATTCTTGATCAGCATGACCTCCTGAGTCGATTTAGCGATGTCCGTCTGTCCGTCTGTCTGTCTGTCCGTCTGTCTGTCCGTCTGTCTGTCTGTCTGTCTGTTGAAATCCCTAAGACTTTTAAAATAGAAGAGCTAGATAAATGAAACTTATAACTTAGATTACTAATATACCTACGCTGTATGTGCGAAAATCGGTCCATTGTGACCTATGATCCGACCACTTATGTTCAAATACCTCATATAAAATGTTCATATAAAGATCAATTTTTATGTATACGTGCTTAGGTAAACTTTTTTGGTCAAATATATATTGATATCATGCTCAAATACATTATAATAATGTTTTCCGGCAAAAAGACTTGTGGTTCACAAAAAAAAAATCGAAATTCGGTACACCTACACATTTGTAAATATGGATATCAAATGAATGGAAATTCTTCAGCGATTAAATGTTTGTAGTTATTTTCAGGATTCGTATACCCTGGTGACCTATATATCACTTTGAATGGTAACCACACATATGTGTAGGGTATTTATAGTCGGCTTAGACCGACTATAATTTTGATAATCCTAACTATCAGAATTACACCTACTTTAAAATTTCCCATGTGATCTAACCTTCCCAACTGGTTTTTATTTGATTAAAGTGGCTTAATACGTTTTGTATAACAGAATTTGGTACTTATAAATATAAAGTCTTACGGCAGAAATAAGGTTACCATGTCTTGTTCTTGCATTTGATCATTACTAGATAAATTTATTTACAGACGGCTATTAATTTGCGTGGCTAAATTCGTTGCGTATAACAGAATTTGGCTCGTAAAAATAACAAGACACATTTTTTCGACATATTTCAAACAGACAAAGACAGTGTTTTTGGCATTATTCAGAAATATTTCGGACATATTTCCGGCGAACACACAGATAAATACAACATATCCGAGACAAAATTTCTGTCATTTTTCAGGCTTATTTCGGGTATACTTCCGGCAAACACAGATAAATGGAATATTTTGGGAAGTGTATAGCAGGTTGTAAAATTTTGTGTAATTTTAATGGCAGATTCCCGGCATATTTGGGGAACGATCAAAAAAAGACAGCTGAAATACAAACTCTGCCGTTGTCTGTTTGAAATATGCCAAATAAATGTTTCCAAACTGCCTCGAGCCTGCCGAAAATTATGTCTGCTGTTTATACAAACTCCGCATTTGTCTGTTTAAAATATGTCGAAAAAATGTTTTAAAACTGCCTCGATCCTGCCAAAAATTATGTTTGCTATTGCCGCGAGACAAAATTTGTGGTATTTGTTCAGGAATATTTCGGATATACTTCCGGCAAACACACAGATAAATGGAATATTTTGGGAAGTGTATAGCAGGTTGCAAAATTTTGTGGAATTTTAATGGCAGATTCACGGCATATTTGGGGAACGGGTAGAAGCTGTTGATGCAAACTCCACCGTTGTCTGTTGCAATTTTGTCGAAAAAATATTTCTAAACTGCCTCGACCCTGCCCAAAATGCTGACTAGGGATACTTTTCAAAATATTTAATTTATCTGTGTGTTTGCCGGAAATATTCCTGAAAAATGACAGAAATTTTATCTCGGGATTTTGCAACATGGAGAAGAAGAAGACTGACCCTGCAAGATAAAAACCTCCAACAAATTACGATTGCATTTTTTTTTTAGAACGGAACGGAATAGAAATAGACAGTTTTTAATGATTCGCCATTTTTCACAAAAAAATAATTTTTCCTGTCATTTCAAAAAAACTATATATCCTTCATATTCATTATATCTGCAGATTATTGCAGAATTTTTCTAATCAAAATCACACAACAAAAAAGATATTAAAAAAATAATTCTTACTTTTGAGCAAAATCATGCAAAGCCATTAGTGGCAACGCGCAGCAGTGTTGCCAACAATTGTACCATAATGGCTTAAGCCATCTACATTGTTCTTGTGGTTGTTGTCGCTGCTGTTGTTATTGCAGCGTAAGTGCAAACACAGCAATGTGTTGCCAGCCACAATAAATCATTAAGAAAAAATAAAAAAAAATAATAATAAAAAAAAAAATCACGCAGAAAGTGCGAAATGTGCAGCTGTGTTTGAAATGAAAAATGCATTTTTTAAAAAGGAAAGATTTTCTTTTGGGAAATTTATGTTGTTTGGAAAATAATGGTCGGCTAATAAATAAAATAGGTTTGGTAGATAATGTCAGGAAAATTACATTTAATAGTTTATATTGTCAAATAAAAATATTAAAACGAAAACCTTAAAAGGAAATTAGAAACAAGATTCATAATTTTTTACCGAAATCAATTTTGAACAGTTCTTTCCCGTAAATTATTCTCCGAGGCTATTCCTACCTACGAGATCGGGTTTTGACAGGGAAACATACAATGATCAGTTACTTTTCATAATGCTATTACAATTTTTACTAGAGAATGTCCGGAAGATCTAACCGAGGAAGAATAGTTGAGAAATTCAATAATCAGTTCCTTATCATGCTGCTATTATAATTTCTACTAAATAATGCACGGGAGATTAAACCGAGGTATAATTGTCCGGGTAAAAATAATCGGGAATACTAAATTTGAATTTAAAATGTTTATTAATTTTAATGAACATTTGCGATTTTCTTATTTAAAACTTGAGTTCTATTAAATATTTAAATTGTTAGTAGATATATTTTCAGCTAAATTTGCATTTTTCAGAATTTTAGCATCATATTTTATATTCATGTTGTTTATGATTGCGACAATGTCAGCAACATAAAACAGCAATATATGAAATGCATTGCAATGAAGTCATAAATATTAATTTACAGTAATGCATATGAGTTGAAATGCAAAATATTTTTTGGAAAGTCAAAAGAGAAGAATAATAAAGGTTTTTGTAGGTTTTCAAAAACTGCATCGTGCAGCAACTTAACAGCAACATGCATGACAACAACAGCAACATTAGTTTTGGCAAAGTTTTGGAAAGTATTAAATTTGTCAGGACTACAAAGTCTGGTCTTTGGGGAGTTAAGCAAATAACGTAGATGTCAAAAAGTGTTGTGGCCGAAGCAGGAAATGTTTGTTTGCTGTTGGTCGGCAACTAATTTGGTTGCAACTACAACAGCATAATTGAAACAACAATAAAATCAACAGAAACTATAAAAGTTTTGTAAGAAAAATATTATAGTGTTAAAATTTTAAACATTTAAAATAAAACCCCTTTGAAAAAAACAGGCGGAGTAGACTTGCGGTAGACTGAAGGTAAAAGGTTCCGAAGAAGCACTTTTAGAATACTGAAGAATGATGTAAGGAGTGGTATAGGAAGGTATTATGGATGCTCAAAGTAAGGTGTTGACTATGGTCAAAGAAGGTGTTTAGAATGCAGTAGCTATGTAAATAATGAAAAAGTAAGGTGTCAAAAATAAAAAAAATAAGATGTTGAAATTTTAACAATTTCAAGATGGGATGGCTTAAGAATGGAGTATTGAGAGTGCTAGAGAACGGGGTTTAGAATGCTGGAGGATGGAGATGTAAATAATGATGAAGAAATGTATTACAAAAGTCAAACCTATTTGCTCAAGGAATTTCGAATTTTATTTAAAGAGTTCTTCAATAAGAGCGCTACAAAAGTTTTTTTCAAAGGTTTTTCAACAGGGACGACTCCATATTTCTTGCCGCTCTTTTAACATTTCTCTTCAGTAAGGTTTGCCATTTCATGATGGAAAGATATACGAGCCAACAACGAGTCGAAATTATTAAAATTTACTACCGAAATTCGAATTCGTATATCTTTCCATCATGAAATGGCAAACCTTACTGAAGACACGCACGGGCACTCACGGGCACGACAGCAACTAGCACGCACGAAGATTTGCAAGCATGAACTCAGATTTTCGGGCGTGACACGAAAAAAGCACGGCACGCCCCCATCTCTGGTTAAGACACAATTTTTGGCAGACTCAAATCAGTTTAGAAACATGTTTCCAGCAGGTATTTGTATCAAAAGCTGTCTGTTAACTACATGTTTCCCACAATATGCGGGGAATCTCCCGAGACAACATTTCTGTCATTTTTCAGGAATATTTCGAGCATATTTCCGGTAAACGTATGGTAGATCATCAAATTGTATAGAATTTTAAAAGCAGATTCCCGGCATATTTAGGGAATATGCAGAAAACAGACAACTTTTGATACAATGTCAAATGTTTATGCAAATGTTTATAAACAGCTTGACCCTGCCAAAAATGTTGTCTGGGGGGCTGCCATAAAATTGCAATATGCTTTCTTTTGTTCGTTTGTTGCGGAAAAAAAAACTTGGAAAGTTTTAACACAATTTATTTTCAGACCAGTAGAACATAGTTCATAAGCACAATTTGATGAACTGTACGAATAAAAATGTTGTCCGAATGGTCAATGAATGATCAATAATGAGAAGAGAGAGAGGTAACACAGGCAATGGTCATACGATCTGACGCTCATTGAGAAACTTTTTTATATTCTTACAAAAATTAAAAGTGACACTTTAGAAGTAAAAGTCCAACTATAATATTTAAAGTGTCACATTAAAATATAAAATTTATTTGAAATTTAAAGTAAACACTTTGAAATTTAAAGTTTTTAAATACGGCTGACTTTCATACATGCACACTTTTAATTATAAAGTGTTTTGCACCGAAGTTTAAAGTGATTTTAAAGTTTTATTTTCACGGTGTATGATTTTCAATAACGAAAGGACATAAGTAAAAACAAACATATTTAAAGTAACTATGAAAGGTCTTTAAAACAATGAATTACGATGAATTACGATGTCCGTTTGTGCGTTGGTTGTCGCATTCATTATTATGCGACAAGTGTATGTATGTATTATGAGTAATAGAATATGAGCTTGTTTGATATTGTTACCTTGTACCTTCAGTGTTTGCCTAGCAGCCATTTTGCAACATGTCGTATAATTTGCAACTATGTTTTGGCTGGGAAGTGTACATGGTGCATATTAAAGCTGCTTGTAGCTTGATGTTTGTTTTATTAATTAAGAAATTTGCTAGTCTTGTTGGCAATTTAGACTGCTGGACGAACAATGTGTTTAAGCGCAAGGCTTATGATTTGATCTCGAGACCTTTCGCCTTGTAGTCCAGCGCACAAACCATCAAGGCACGGACGATATTCAGGTTCAGATGCGATGGAATTAAATAGTATTGTTTTGATGATATTAAAATTATTAAAACTCGGTATTACGATTCCGATTCCGGTTTCAAAAATGTGAATACTGAAAAAACCTGAATTCTGGGTATGAAAATCTTTTCTTAAGTAAACTAAATATCTTTCTCTCTATCCATTTAACACATTTCATACTCATTTTAAAATCTTCCGTTTTCATTATTAACTCCTTCCTTACAAATTATAAAGTTCTTTCTACAACACAACACTCCGAGACAAAATTTCTGGAATTTTTCATGTATATTTCCCGCAACAAACGAACAAATGAAAGTTTGTGGGAAGCATACGACAATTTTATGGCAGCCCCACACAACATTTTTGGATGGTTCAAAGCTGTTAAAAGAAATGTTCCGACATTGTATCAAACGTTGTCTGTTCTGCTCATTCCCTAAATATGCCGGGAATCCATCCATACGTTTACCGGAAATATGCTCGAAATATTTCTGAAAAACGACAGAAATTTGGACTCGGGAGATTCCCCGCATATTTTGGGAAACATGCGGTTAACAGACAGCTTTTGATACAAAGACCTGCTGGAAAACTGTTCTATGGTTCCGATTCCGGTTCCACACATTTTTAATAACGATTCCGATTCCAGTTCTTATTCCAAAAATCGATACCCTGATTAAAACTGGTATCATCAATATTAAGAACTGGTACAATTGTATTATATAATAAATATTGAATATTAATATTGTGTTTTATTTTTCGAATGCAAATTTGCTTATTTTGAGTTTTTTCCTTCTCATGGTATCAAACACGTTTATGGTACGGAATCTTTGTATTAACGATAACATCCTGAAACTATCTGGAAACTCAATTTGCAATGGGATATTTCTAATTCTTCTATACTCCTAATTCTTAAAATAAATTTATTTTCTGCATTATAGAATTCTCTAAATTCGCAAAGTATATGTACAAAATTGTAAATCATACTAAATAGTATCAGAATAATCGTTTCTGCATTGTCTAATGAAAACATTTACCACGAACTCAATAATTGAATTGGATCCATGGAACAAAATTCTCTAGTTCGTTTCACAATTCTCTCTTTTTATTATTGTATGACTTTGTTACATTTTAAATTCCCAACAGAAAAAAAGAATTAGTGTTTAAATCGACATTTTCATGCGATAATTCTCGATATTTCAAATTCTCCCCATCTCACAAGCAATGATTAATCAGGAGAACATTTACTCAATTTCAGATATCACTTCCTTCCAATTTAAAACCAATCAAACATAAAAACCTTTTGAGTTGAAAATTGATCACAGGTTTAAAAATCGAATAAACAGTAATAGGAAAACAAAACTGAAGAGAGTATTATTACTGTTACCAACAATAAATAATTCTTAAAAATCCTTTTATTTTGCGACTACAAAAAAAGGTTTTGCATGAAATACACTTTTGTCTAAAGTGCTCAAAATAATCACAGAAATTGATATTGTTAGGCCTACAATAAAGTAGAAGAAAGAGTTTTAGGATGTTGTATAAGTGCTGTATGGTAGGGTATCATATAAATACTGGAACAGGAAGTAAACACACTACAACAAAATGCCAAAAATACCTGTGCTTTCAGTTTGTATTGTTGTTTTGTAGTACATACACAGGTTATTTTGAAACGTCAATTTATTTGACAGCAAAAATAAATTGCTTGCTTTTAACGCCGTATCATGTGTTGTACGAAATCGTCTATATACGTCGTATTATGTTTGTCGTACATGTGCCTGCCACAGACAGAATACGATGAATAGACTGACAGAGAGACTGACTGACAGACAGTCACTCATTTAAATGGATGGACCCGCTCTTTGTGCTTCTACCCAATTGCCTTATGTGTTTTTTTTCGCACACGTGTGTAACAGCTGCTGCCTTATGTTTGCTGTAATATGGCAACGCCGTCGTCGTCCTTCTACTCTACTACACACTCTACTAGTTCCATCAATATGTGTTTTATTAACGAGATTTGAACCTGGCTAAATTGGCACGTGCCAAAGTGCTCATTGTGCTGCTTAGTTAGAAGACTTAGTTGGAGGTAAAATACGTTTAGCAGCACGTTTAGAATTGAAATTTAGCTGATTAAAGTATACGTTTACGACTTGATTACCAGGAAAAAAGCAAAAAAAAAAAATCTATATCAGAGGTAATGTTGTTTATATAGACGGTAAGTAATCTTTTAAGTAGTGTGTGGTGTTTTTAATTTCGATTGAAATTAAATTTAGAATTAAATTCGTTCAATTTCAAATCTCGATCGGAAACATTTCTCATTCTAAAAAAAATCGATGATGCAAAAAGACAGATTCAGATCTGGCATATAAGTCTTATTTCTTACCAGAATCTGTCTGTCATTTCTTTCAGATATATTATTGATTCTAATATGTTGCATGATTGCCACAAACATTAACTCAGGGGCGTATAACATAGACAACTTAAATTCGACTTTAAAATACAAATCAGCTTTTTGACATTTTTT
This sequence comes from Dryomyza anilis, assembly GCA_951804985.1. Lineage (NCBI taxonomy): Eukaryota > Metazoa > Arthropoda > Insecta > Diptera > Dryomyzidae > Dryomyza > Dryomyza anilis. The sequence goes on along the minus strand of OX638131.1, from coordinate 97,972,427 downwards.
TTCTATACGAAAATTGTTAAAAAACTTGATTCTAATTTTAAAGTTGATTTTTTTGACTATGATTATGCGTCATGATCTTTATTAAACATGTTTTTATTGTTTTTATTTATTAAATTTGACTTTTGTGAATATGGATATTTTAAAATTATAAAAAATATATTTATTCAAAATTCAATTATTCAATATTATAAAACAATTTCACAACTTGCGCACTTTCACAGTTTGCATGCATGGCGCTATATTTTTATTTGAATCCCGTCTCCTACGACTCAAACTCAGCCAACCATTCGACACTTTTCTGTCTGTCTGTATGTCTGCCTTTGTCTAGTTTCCATACACCCCATAATTTGCAACAATTTTGGACTTTCGCAAATTGTACGTTGAGTCAAGAGAGCACAGCAACAATTGCCACCTATTGTCTATGCGCTGAGCCGTGTTTGAGTCGAACGCCTTAATAGGTCGACGATGAGCGGCTCATAATATGTAGGTACACAGTTAAAAATTGGAATATAAAAAAAATAATATTTATAATAATTTTGAATTTATCTATATATAAAAGAACAAGTACTGATTGACTGACTGACAGATCGATTAACGCCCAGACCAAACCCTTAGACCTAGGAACATGAAATTTGGACAGGGTGTTCATCTCCCGACGTAGGCGCGCACTAAGGCGGGATTTTTTAAAATTTGCCCCCTAAGGTACAAAAATGGGCGTGAAAAATCTTTAAAACTCCAATCGTCACGTAGAATGTGGCAGGGATTGGACGCGGCACCTTCCTTATAACCAAAACATTAAAATTGCTATAACTCCTGACCTACTAAAGCAGAGTTGTAAAAATCGAAACAATGGATCATATTGAACATTGTAATCTTCAGGTAGAATGTGAACGGGATTGGACAAAGGGCGGGCACGTGAGCGGGAAAAAATAGCGACGTATGCATGTACTAAAAATGGCCGTAATTTAAAAATTTATAATTTTGCATTTACAAAAACTTAGCACGGGCAACGCTGTGAACGGATTCAGCTAGTTATAGATATTTTATAGATTTTCACAAAATGCTTAAATTTTGATTTAAATTTTCTTCATAATGTTATTTGACATGAACAATATGAGTATATCATCGTTGTAGTATGAAAAGTCACCAAATACATTTTTATGAAAAACTTAATTTTCGAGTTTGTTGATTAATATTATTAAAAGTAATTTTTAAAGTTGAATAATCAACTAATAGATCATGTGGTAAAAAATAGAGATCATCGATTAAAACCTGACAGATTTATAAAGATTTTTGTAAATGAATATTTTGCATATTGAATATGTATTTGGTGACTTTTCGTTCTACAACGACGATATAATCAAAATTAACAAAATTATATAGAACTTATATTTCGAATGCTCATAAAAAAATGTATTGTGTAGTGCAATTTTTTGAAATAAAACACAAATTATTTGGAAAAAGTTTGTCTGTTCTTTAGAATTTCTGTCAAATAAATGAAATATGAAATTATTTAACATACAAACCAAGTTTTTTTTTTAAATTTTAAGGAAACTAAATTCTAAACAAAATTCTCTCAGTAATGCAGTCTTTAATTCTCAATTTATCAAATTTGCGAGTGCTCTAAATTCAATTAAATGACACCAAACAAACAGATCATAATTGATTGATTACGAATTTTAATAATTACCGATCAAATGAAAATTCATTCAATTTAGTTTAGTCTTTAACTTAGTCAATCTCACACACAGCCTAAGTCGGTTATGGACAATCCTTCTTCAGACAGTTGATCACCGAACATTTTCTTACTGAACCGGTTTTTCCCAAGACAATTCTTTTCAGGGACAATTTTATCCTGAGACAATTTTTGTCCAGAAGAATTATTTTCCCGGATAATTCATTTACGAGACATTTTATACCTGTTACGAGACATTTTATTTTTATCGGAAAATATTTCATCGAGACAAAAAAAAAAATGTTCCCCGAAAAAAATCTTCCTCGAAAAATTCATTCCCGTATAATTTATCACCGCGGCAATTCTTCCTTGACATAATTCTTTCCGAGACAATTCTTTTCCAAGACAATTCTTTCCCATGATAATTCTTCCTCGACACATTTATTCCCCCGGATTTTTATAACCACGACAATTCTTTCTTGGGACAATTTTCCGCGAAAATTCTTCCCAGTGATAATTATTCCCCGGGACATTTCATCCCTACGACAATAGTCCTCGAAAATATCTTCCCGAGACAATTATTCTCAATATAATTCTTACTCGAACGATTAATCAATCAGTTATTTTCAGTTATCTCCTCGACAATTTTTGTGAGCATTCTTCCCAGAATCAATTCATCACCGAGATAATTCTTCTCGCTACTGTATTCGCCGAGACAATTCAGAATACTTCTATTCTCAAGATAATTCATTCCCGTGACAATTTTTCCCAGAATGTAATTTTTTCCGAAATAATTTTTTCCGAAATAATTCTTCCTCGACACAATTTATCCCCAAGAATTCTTTACCAAGACAAGTCTTCCTCGAGATAATTAAGTTGGATTTATGATATATCAAAAATCTTTTAATTCTTTGTATTATATCTCAACATTTTTCTCTCCGTGATGACATATGTCGGTGATATAGATGATGATGAGATCGTGGGTTTAATTTTATTTTTTTTTATTTTTACAGTTGTGAAGGTTTTATTTTATTTTTGATGCACAATGAATGCATTTGAAAGCAGCGTAAGTAAGAAGTACAAAATACAGACATGCTTGTGAACACAAAACTGTGGCAACACTGTGACGGCCGCACAAGATGAAAGTCATAATTTCTATGGCTTCTCGAAGGTTTCTAAATACAGCTAATTACAATTAAAAAAAAAAGTTTTTTTATTTTAATTTTTTAATCGTTTTATAAGCAAAAATTAAAAAATATTTTCGATATTTATTATTTCGATATTTATATATTTCGATTGATTAAATGAAATTTCTCAACGATATTTAAATTTTTAGTATATCAACTATTAAAAATTTTAAAATGTAGTCTTTGTATTTAATAAGTTTTACCACGATAAATTAACTAAGTTTGTAAATTATGCGCACTAACAAATAAATAACATTTTAAATTAACCTAAACTTAAAACAATTTATCAAAATGCATAAGTTAGCGTAAAAATAAATGGTTTACAAAAAAACTTTGTTGGTAATAGCAACAAAATGTGCTTAATTTGTACAAGAGCTAAAATTTACCATGCTCCGTATGACCCCAACTTCCCTCTACATATAGCTATGTTTCTATCAGCCAAATAATTTTGCCCTCTTGTAAATTACGTACGTTACCGCGCAAACTTTAGTCGACTACATCCGCCAGTCAACTTCAAGCATCCTGCAACCAAACATTTCCACTTTCCATTCACATCCCCATCTTCAAGTATTATAACGTCCTCCACAACAGAACACCCTATCACACACAACACGTATTATAATGAAACGTTCAAGTATTCCAAACAGGCTTTTCTAATTTACGTAATTTACAAAAAGCTACAAGGACATGGCATAACATTTGTGAATGCATGAAAGTAAGCACATGTGTGCGGAATTTTAAAAGTGCCGCAAGTGAAACAAAATATATGGTTTTTAGTATTAGGAAAATATAAAAATTCCAAACTATAAAATAATTCAAAATAATTCATATCATTTCAAATGGTATTTTAATTAAATTCTAAACTTTGTATAACTTTTTTCTTAAGAAAGAGACAGAACATAATTATACGCCCTATACCCTACGATATTTTATGTTAGTCATAGATTTTTTAATATATTCCCCTTCTAATATTTTTATAATTAAAAGGTAAAAACATGTCACTTGGGGTTATTCGTAAATATATAGTAAAGATACACTTACTATCTTTACACGAGTTCTGTAATACTTATGAAATCAGTTGCAACATGTATACATTAATAAAATTTATAAAATATAAACTCTTTTTACCAAATTACGTTAATTTGTATGATACGAGTTGGTAAATTTACGCTTTAGATCTGTTGCAAATTAGAAAAATGTTTCGTGATTCCCAAATTGTTAATAATTAAAATAAATTTGCATACTGAGAGTAAATTATTTTATATACAAATGTTATGTAAATTTACGCGTTCTATGTGACTACAATGAATACGCTTCTTATTACGTTATGCGTTATAAATATCAAATGCAACTTACGTAAATTTATAGTATACGCAAATTATTTGAAAATACGTGCTTTTGTCCCAAACTATGTGCTTTGAAAAATTTTGCCTGAGAAATGCGTAAATTTACCCAATAATGCTATTAGAAAAGTATGTTTAATATAAATAAATTTGAATAATACGAGTTGGTAAATTTACGCTTAAGATCTGTTGTTAATTAGAAAAATGTTTCATTATTCCCAAATTGTTAAAAATTAAAATAAATTTGCATACTGAGAGTAAATTACTTTAGATACAAATGCTATGTAAATTTACGAGTTCTATGTGCCTACAATAAATCCTCTTATTATTACGTTATGCGATATGAAAATCAGGTGTAACTTATATAAATTTACAATATACGTAAATTATTTGAATATACGTACTTTTGTCCCAAACTATGTGCTTTGAAACATTTTACGTCAGCAATGCGTAAATTTACACAATAACGAAATGGTAAAAATCACACTTTAAACCTAATTTTAATTGAAAAATATGTTTAATATAAATAAATTAAGTATTTTATTTGGTAAACGAATTTATATAACTAACATTTTATGCAAATTTAGGGTAAATTGTAGAATTTTACACAATTTACTTGGTTTACGCATCTATTATGAATACGCTAATTATAACTGTTCATGTAAAATGCAAAATAAACTTGTGAAAATTTACATTTTTGATAGAAAATCACAGTATATAATAACTAATTTATGAAACATTTGACATAAATTCATTAAATATGTTTAATACAAGCAATGAAAATTATATTTTTAAATATTTTCCTACATTATAAAACAACGTAAAAAATAGTTAAAAACCTGCCTCTAAAGTTTATGTGTCACATTATTATAAAGAATTTAAATAAATTCATTAATTAGTCGCATGGCTGCAACGTTATGAATATGAATGAGCACAACAACTTCATCTATGAACTAATTAGAATTAACAACGATTCGTGGTTATATTTTGCAGGCAAGTCTAAATAATGCATTTTTTGTTTTTAATTAGAATTTTTTTATATTTACAAATCAACAAAAAGCGAAAATGCGAAGTTTTATAAAGTCGCCACTTAATCTAAAATCTTTAGAAATTTAGGTTTTTCATATTCACGGTTAAATATAAAATTAATTATAATCATGAATGGAGCTCGCCTCAGTTCAAGTATGAATTGAAATAAATCGTATCCTTTTAAAATCACAGAAGTTCATACATATTATAAAGAAATTAAAGGAATTAAAGAAATATCTACTTCAGACAAGTGTGCTTTGAGGGTTCAGACATTTTAAACATACAAAAAAACTGAAGTAATGTGAATTTATCAGTAAACGAAAGGTACTCTATTGAAATGTGTGTACAGAAATTCATTTCAGATGTAATAAATATACAATTAATTGGGTTGATTCAAAAAATTTAAGTGCTCATCATTTTAAAGTGTAAACCTCACATATTATTTATTCTCTTAATATTTTTCTACCTATATAAGAAATACAATTTTTAACGCCACTTGGTTTGGTTCACTTGGTTTGTTTTGAAAATTTTGAGTTTCGATTCATAAACGCTACGATTCCCTCTTACCATTCGATCCTTTAGATCTAAGTTGAACTTTTTCGAAATATTTCAAAAATCGAATTATGAAATTTTTGGGTCTTATTTGAATTTTTTAATTTTATCATATATCCCCCTTCAGATCTATGTTGAACTTTTTCAGAATATTTAAAACAAATAATTTTCCAAATTTTAAAACATTCTCTTAATACAAAAATTGTGATCATCATTACCTTTGGGTTTTATTTGAGCTTTTTTCGAAATTAAAGTTTTAACATTTTTTTTACCTTTTTTTATAAACTTTGTTAAAATCAAATATATTTTGTCCACCAACATATTATTATTTATATTATACGCTGAAACGTTTATCGTTGCTACGTTAAATAAAATATTAACTACTAAAATCGAATTATATTTGACCGAATTAAAAATGATAATGTTAATCTGAAACTCAGAACAAAGGTGTACAAAATGCATTTAAATTCAGACAATCAATTGATTAACGATTACAATGGTTAATATATTGTTTTACGCAAAATCGATTAACGTTTCAGTGTGTAATAAAAACATAAATACGTTGAGGAAAAATAATGCATAAACGTCGTATCAAAGTAGAAAAAATACGTATGAAATATGATTATAGCGACATCAACTTTTTTATGCTGCGAATGTTAATTAAATAGGCGTAAATAATAATTTAATTAAAATGCATACAAAAGAAGCAAATGAATATAAATAATAACAGAAAATATAATTTAATTATACAATATTAAAAGTAAATATAATTATACAATATGTGCAGCAACGCAACGCGCCATTGTGTTGACTTTTGAATAAATCTGAAATTGTGAAGTGGTTGGCAATTATTTGCAACAAAGCGGGAGGTGAACAGGATGGTTTCTCTGATAATGTAAATGTTAAAGTTGATGCTGCTGATTACAATGATGATGATAATAATAATAATGTTGGCATTGTTGTGTTCATTGTTGATATATGTGAAACACTTGACAACACATTAAGTTGGCCGTAAAATGTTGGAAAATGTTGGTTTTGCATATGTTAAACATATACATGTTTTGGTTGCTTCACTGTCATTAACAGATTTATGTGTGGCATAAGGGCAGACAAACTACACAGAAAAAAAATCTTAAATTCCACATAAGCAACTTATTTTTTTTTTAATAATATAATTCGATATATATGTATTTTGAATTTGCAAAATATTTGTCAACAAATTTTAATTTCTTTTTTTCGAAATTTATAAAAAGGAAAAAATATATTTTTTTATCATTTTTTTTTTTGAAAAAATATATTTTTTTTCTATTAAGAAAATTTTGTAATTGCAATAAGTTAAAATAAATTGGTCGCAATTTTAGGTAAATTATCCTTAATATTAGGTAAATGTTTTCTGAGTGTTTACCCGTTGAGGAAAATTCGGCTAAAACTGGGAAGAAATACTCCTCGAATGAAAAATAGCACAGTTACACTAATATCAAAAGCGCTCAAAAAATTCTAGAATGTATCTTCTTAATATTAAGAAATCAAATTACTTAGATATCAAAAAAGTAAACAAGATTAATTATTCTGGATTTTGGGAAGTTAATTTATTGACTATTAAAATCCAAAAAGAACACACCTAATTGTTGCTGTATTCTTTGCAAAATGAACACGTGTTCATTTATCTGTTGTGGTTTTCCTCGTTGTTGCTTTGTCTGTAATATTCGCTCGTATGCATTATTTAGCGATGTGAGTCTGTCATCGCCATCTGTTTGCGAGTGTGCCTGTATGTCAATATATAGAAAATAACTAAGAGTAATAATTCTTGATATGCGGAGATTATGTTCTTAAGTTACTTTTTTTATGATAACTAAGAACTACATATCTGCATATCAAGAGTATTTGCTCTTAGTTACTTTCAACACATCGACAGATAGATACATTAACAAAAGATAACAGACGGACAACGCAAAACAAAGCACAATAGCGAATATTACAGACGAAGCAACATCGAAAAAACAACAGTTATACAAACACGTGTTCATTGCGAAGAGAACAGCAACAACATTATTGATTCCTAAGACATAAACTCTGCATATCAAGAATAATTACTCTTAGTTACTTAATTTCTCTACGTGGATCTGTTTCTTAAAATCCAGAATGTTTCCGTATACTTCTTGATTTCTTCTGGATTTTAGAAGTTTTGTAATATTTTTCAATCCAATTTTTCTGGTACAAAATAGTGATATTTTAAGGAATCCCCAATCCTTTTTCCTGAGAAAAATTTTCCCCAGACTATCGGAATTTTCGGTAAAGAAGTGAAGAAAAAATTAGTCAGTGTTCCCAAAATTATGTATCTTATATTAATTTATACTGAACTTAAATACAATTTTGCACCGTTTGTCTTTGTTATTTGTAGAGTATTTGGCATTAATTGAAATAAATTATTACAGCAGAGTATGTAAAATTTTCCGCTTCTATTGTAAATTCTCTATCTCTGCACTTGGCTCCAATGCTAGAAATGTTCATTGAATAGAATGAATTTCAATTATCATTTTCCATTCAGACCATTGTTGTGCATCTAATAATTATTATGCACTTGTTAGAATACGAAATTATGTCATGAATATTTGGCAATGTTGGCAGACAAATAACCAGCTTAAATTAGGCTAAGCAGAACCAGCCAGATAAGCTAAAATACGTAGTCCACAATTATGACAAACCATTATAATGGAAAATTTTAATGACGAACAACAATGGGGGAGGGGGGGTGGTGGTATGCAGCAAAAAACAATGGGCAGTAATAAATGACGTGAGTGTGCATAAAATTAGTCAGCAAAATTCAAATAATACTAATGAGCATTTAGTGCTAATATATAACAGCGTTAAAAAGCTTTATAGGACATGACAAATTTTTGCAAGAAATCATATATTTTGAGAGTACTTTTCTCTATTACAATTTTTAAAAAAGCTCTGATTTTTTACGAAGCCTAAGCTTTTTAAGCTTTTTATTTCGAAGACTTTTTTCAAAAAATTTAATAAACTCTTTTTTTTAATGTATGCATATTTTTGTGAAAATTTCTCTAATTTTTTGAAATATATTTTTTAAGTTTTTTTTTATATTGCAAAAGCTCATATAATAAACAGTTTTTTTTTTTTGTAAAAAGCAGTTTTTTGTCAAAGCTTTTTTTGAACAAAGTTTTGTTGTTGTTGTTGTGAAAGCTTTAAAGATTTTAAAAAGCTCTTAAAAACTATTTTCGTAGTTTTAATACAATTATTTTTTTCAAATCTCAGTAATGAATTACCGACTGAATATTTTTGGAAAAATTATAAATTTTAAAATTTTGTCAAGGTTTTTTTTTGCAAAAGCTTAAATTTTAAAAAAGCTATTTTTTATATTTTATTTTGTTTATAAAGCCATCAATTTAATTCTTCAAAGGAAAATTTAAAAAAATTCAGATATTGTTATAAAAACAACTAAATCAACTACAATTATTCACTTTGTTATATAAAAAAGGCATAACCAATTCCTTTTACTGCTTTTGCAATGACTTCTTGTTGAGTACTGGTTTTTATTGCTATAGCTGAATTTATAATGAACTTAAATGCATTTCGGTAGCAGACATTTTTGCCAGACATTTTACTTGGCAACTATTTCAACACAAGTGACACTCTTGACAAAATAAAAAAATAAAAACAAATCCAAGACATCCTGTTGAGAGTAGTATCTGGAGAATTCAGATAGTAAGTACTAAGTAAGATTCTTACGCGAATTGAGAAAATTTGGCAGTGACGTTAAGAGACTTGAGTACGTTTACAACGAGGGAGAGAGCAACGTAAGGCAGAGAGGAAATATTATAAGTAATTTTTACGTAGACAGCTTTAAGAAAGAGCTTTAGAAAGTATTAGTCTCAAATTATGTATCAAATTAGCATTTTTGGTATTTAAAATAATATATATATATATATATATATATACATATAAATATATATATATATAAATATATATATATATATATATATATATATATATATATATATATATATATATCTATATATACATCTATATATATATATATATATATATATATATATATATATATATATATATATATATATATATATATATAAATATATATATATATATATATATATATATATATATTTTATTTTAAATACCAAAAATGTAATTTGATACATAATTTAATACATAATAAAAGACTTTTCAGAAATTATATTTATCAATATATTCGAACAAAAAAAAACATTAAAGATTTTTAAAAATTACATATTTTGAATAATTTCTTTTAAAGCTTTTGTTGCTTAATTAAATATTTACAAAAAGCTTTTTTTTTAAATGTACATTTTAATGAAAAGCTTTAATTGCAAGTAAAAATATCATTTTGTAAAAAAAACTATTAATTACTACACTTCAATCATAATTCTTCAATGGAAATCATAAAGCTCTTTTTAAAATAATTATTTAAATTTTTTATTCAAATTTTGTTTGAAAATATTACCAAATACAACTAAAAATGTTGAAAAAAAAAAATGATTTCGCATTTTTACTTTAAAAGCTCTTTTTAAAAATTGCAATTTGAAAATTTCTTTATAAAATTGGTATATTTTGCAGTCAATTTAATACAATAAATAAATCTCATTTGAAAAGTATTATGTAACACATTTCTATTAAAAGCTTTCAATTAAGGCTTTCATTAAGGGTTTAATTTAAAAAGCTTTCAATGAAAGCTTTCATTAAAAAGCTTTCATTAAAAAAAAGGTTTCATTAAAAAAGTTTTCATTAAAAAAAGCTTTCAATTAAAGCTTTCATTAAAAAAGCTTTCAATTAAAGCTTTTAATTAAAGCTTTCATTAAAAATACGCTCTCAACTAAAAAACAAAATACAACTAAAATGTTTATTATTAATGCATTAAATATCATTTTTACGATGATATAAATTTTACGAACTAGCTCTGCACTGTGTCCCCCATAGTAAATAAACTAATTTTTTAAAGATGTCATGAACACAAATAAATGTCTTTTTTGCTTTACAATTTGTGTGCTGCTGTGTTGTGCTGAAATTTTAATATTCTTGAAAGCATTTTAATTTGCATTTAATTAAATAATACAGCCAGCCAACAAAATGCAGAGGACAGATATCTATACAGAGTCTTTTCGTGCGAATGACATTTAGTCAACTCGGTTATATGAGTTGACTGTTCGTCTGTGCTCGCCCCCATCTATTAAATAGTCGTGGCAAATTCTGACAAATTCCCAAAGGATACATTTCCGGTAACAAAACACTGTATCAGAGGTGGCACAGTTACGCCCTCGCTTCGCCCCCTCTTGAATTCACTCAAGCAGCTAAATATGAAGTTACCCTCTCGAGCATATAACATTTTCTACTTTTCACCCCTCCCAATTATTTACACTCTAATTCCCATACTAACAATATCGCCTGTCATCGCCTTCGTCGTCAGCATCACCATATTCGCTACATCTCTGTGTTTGTGCAGCAATTACAACTGCGCCAAAATGTATGCAATATACTTTGCACGCCAACAGCCAAAAACACCCAAAAGCATGCAACATTTTCATTGCAACATTCCATTCACTCATCTATTTCCCCACCCCCGCCTTAGAGACGACGCTGTCAATTATAAAATCATTTTCCAAATTGTTCTCGAAAATTAAATTAAAGTCAACAACAACAAGAAACATTTGTGCAGCCAAAATGTATGCTATAGAAAATTACACTTCACTTCTATGCAAACATTATGAAATTTTACGCCATCTCATGTTGTAGCTTTGCGCAATATTTTGAACTATTTAGGAATTGAGGCATAGTTTTTGACATTTTTGCTATATGAAGTTTTCTTTATTTTTTTTGAGAACATGTGCCTCGAGTGGCTCATTCGAATTAATAGGTTTATGTTATGCATGTTGAGTGAAGTAGGGTAGAAAGTGGAATAGAAAGAAAATTGCTGAATGCTGTAAGGTGCCTTAAGGAATCTGAGACAAATAGGTGATTGCGTGTAGGTAAAATTTGTAGTCGCTGCTGTTAGAAATGTTGCATAGTTTTTGTTCACTGAACTCTTATAATATAGCGTCGCGTGTAGCTTATATAGCTTCATCCAAACACACAACTTTTAATATTTTTAAATATGGACACTTATATTTAGGATATTTATACACAGAAAAAAACGAATATCATATTGATGAATTCCGTTCTTCAAACCATGTTTCATTGTATTGAATACCCATTCATATTATTAATGACTAACGACATCAAAGTTATGAATGCAATCATAAATATGATGAACGCTTCGTAACTGTCGAAAAAGGGTTCTTCAATATGTTGAATTGTATGTGAAGAATACGTCTCATCATATTAATGAACAAAAACATAAAATACAACATATTTTACTTCATATTGAAGAATGCTCATCATCAAACAAAATATCAATAAAATATTTATTTTTCTTTCATTTTTTGTATTTTATTTCTTATGTAATGATTGTTCGACATGCATAAATAAGAAAATGTTTTATAATATATTTATTTATAATTACAACTTTTTTTTCGAAATATTTTTTTTTTTTGAAAATTTGTTCTTCGCAATTTTTTTTTTCATATGTAAATTTTTGCAACATTTTTTTATCGAATTATTTTCTAAAGAAAATTTTTTATTTTTTTGTAAAATTCGTAAAAAATATTATATTCATAAGTATTATGAACAAATTCATCAATATGATGATTCAAATGAATCAATTGTATTGAATATTTTGTTCTTCACTATGATGTTCCATAGTACGAATATTTTCATATCTATAATGAATGTATTCATTAAATGAACGGTGGTGAATCTGGTAGTTGGTGAACAAATTCATAATATTTATGAATAAATACATCATATTAATTAATTTTTTTCTGTGTATTACAAAAAATAATTAATGAATTTAAAATATCCAAAATGCAAAACGAAATCTTAACTTATTGTTTACACGCAGGAAACAGATTTGTTGCGACAACCAACTAAATTTCCCTACCAAATTATTCAGTTGTGGCAACATCTGATAAAGTTGTTGAAATAAACTATTAATTCGGTTGTGTCAACCTCATAGTCTGTAAGCATGAGGTTGTAGGAACCTCCAAATCATTGAGCATGAGATTGTGCCAACATACATGTTGGTGATCATGAGATTGTGACCAACTTCAAGTCTGTGAGGATAAGATTGTCACAACATCCAAGTCGGTGAGCATGAGGTTGTCTCATAATCAATTGAAATTTTATTTTAACAAAGTTATTTATGTATAAAAAACGTATTTATGTAAAGTTTTCTATACATATTATAGATACGAAAATATGTCGCGCATACAATTTTAAAAATATATCTACTATGTTCCCTGAAAAATAAAAACATTTTGAAATGTTACATTTATTATTTTATTTCTTTATAATAAAAAAAAACTATTTCCATTGTCATATATGATCACATATTTTTTTATATATTTTATAAAGGGTTTTTTCAACAGGGACGCTACAAAAGTAGAGCGACAGGGACAGCAAACGACGCCATATTTCTTGCCGCTCTTTTGACATTTCTCTTCAGTAAAGTTTGCCATTTCATGATGGAAAGATATACGAATTTGAATTTCAGTAGTAAATTTTTATAATTTCGACTCGTTGTTGGCTCGTATATCTTTCCATCATTATATGGCAAACCTTACTGAAGAGAAATGTCAAAAGAGCGGCAAGAAATATGGCGTCGTTTGCTGTCCCTGTCGCTCTACTTTTGTAGCGTCCCTGTTGAAAAATCCTTGAAAAAAACTTTTGTAGCGCTCTTATTGAAAACCCCTTTATTACACTAACTAGAGAACACTTTGTATTCAATTATTTTATTAATAATTATGTATTTATTTCGCATTATTACTTAATTATTGAATTTTCTATTGTTCTCGACGTTTGAACATTTTTCGTTTCTTTATTTCTGTATGTATCAACAATAATAGTTAGCAAGAACTGTTGATACCTGAGGTTGCCGATTGTCATTTATTTTGTTGATACAACAACGCACTACGTTGTCGTAACAAATGCATGCAGTCAATTTTGGCAGAATGAAAATTGCAATCATGTGGTTACAGCAACCGAATATACAGTTACGTAGGCTATCATTTCGTTTATAATAAAATAATGTACGTCCATTTTAATGACATGATGTTACAACAAATGTATTTCGGTTGCAACAATGAAGCGTTGGATGCCAAAAAAGAATTTTGCTGTGTATAAAAATGATCGAAATATAAAATAGTAAGTATAAAAGAGTACATAGAAAAATGTTATTAATTTGAATATCAATATAATGACGAATTTTTGCACAAAGTGCAATTTTCATCAAATGGAAGATTTCATTTATTTAATTAAAATCTTATTTCTTTCTTTAGGTTCTTACACAACATATGAACATTATGATCCAATTTGTGTGGAAGATTAGAAATTGTCAAAATTTAAAAAATGTAATTACAATATTTTAAAACCATTCAATTCACAGTTACATAAGATAATGTATAAGCTCTGCTAATTCATTTTAAAATATTTTACTATAAGTTTAAACATATCAGTTTAAATTTCATTAGAATCCAAATAAAATTGTCAAAGTTAATCAACTTTTTCAAAAACTACGCTTTTACGGTTTCCATTCAAAACAGAACATCGAGTGAGTCTTGACACCTCTAAACGTTTTTTGATTTGGGTTAAATTTTTAATATATATTTCTTTTTTAAGGTCAATAAATTTTCTGAGGGCTGTACGTTGGAAAATATTTTTTTTTTGCATTACTCTAGTACTCTGGTAGTGCCTACTGATTTCAGGCAATAATGTGACGGAATATGATTGACCACAACTTTTTGTTGCTTGTCAAATTTTGATAATTCCAAAAATTTAGAAATGCTAATTGAATTTACTTTTAATGACTGTAATTTATCTTACAAAATGCATTTTTAATGATTTTTCAAAAATGACAAACGTATAGAAATTTGTATTTATTTGCCGTATAAAGCCCTATAACTTTAGTTTGCATTAAACGATTTCAGTAATTTAAAAAGTATTAGAAATCTACAAGTGTTGGTACTGCAAAAAATTATAAAGTCTATACATATTGTACGTAGATGTTGAGTTTTAATTACATAAGTTAGTCAAGGTACGAAAATCGGAATTTATACAATGCTCGAAAGTGATAGAAACATTCTGTAAATCGTTTCCATCGTTTTGCAATACCTACTAAAAATATTTCTCAAAAATTTTCTATATGATTTGTTTTTTTTTTAATTCGCAGCACAGCGTAATCAACTAAATAGTAGTTTTATGAAGTCATTGCACAAGATTAAACGTTCCGCAAAATATCGGATTTGAAACAAAAATTGTAAATAATTTAAATTTAAAAACAATTTAAAATGTTTTTTTTTTTAACTGAAGAAGATTTTATAATATTTTTTTTTGTAATAAAATATTTTAAAACAATATGTTTAGTAAATTGTTTCAATTATAGTTTTATGAACACCTTCTATTGTTGATTTATGTAATAGAGCTTTATTGCATAACACAAAAGCGCTGCAAAATTCCTACATTTTATATTGAATTTTTATATTTTGAAGAAATAATTAAAAAATGTTAAACTATAAACAATATATAATTGTTTTAAAGTATAAATTGTTAAAACATTTATTATAATAAAATTAATTAGTATTACTAACGCCATCTATTGTAGATTTATTTAATGGAGCTTTCGTTAATAGTATACAAAAAAAGCACACAAAAATATACAAACTTAGTGAAGAATTGATATAATTTGAATACAATTTAAATTTTTTAAAAGTGAAGTCAATTTTAAAATAAAATTTGATTATAAAATTGATTTAATACTTAATAGTTTAAAGAGCGCCATCTATTGTTGGTTTATGTAATAGCGAAAGCTGTATTGCATAAAAAGAAAAAGCTCTGCACAAATTTCTTTACAATAGAATTTTTTAATTTTTAATTATTTAACAATTTAATTATTTTAAACTGATTAAAATCAAAAATGGTTTAAAATTAAATTTATATAAAACAATATTTCTTCTTTTGCTAAAATTACAAAATTTTGCAAAATGAGTCATCATTTGCAGAAAACACGTGCGCTACACATTTTTCATATTATTCAACACTTTTAAAATTGACACTGCAACTGAAATAGAATAAACTTACATGCATTAATGGCGACCATTGTTAATGCTTAAAACTGATGCTTAATACTTTTTAATTTATTTAAACTTTTCAAAGAAAATACACTTAAAACTTTTTTTTAATAGAATTTCAAACTAAGAATTCGATGGCTTTCAGCAATGTTATTTGCAATAAATTGCAATGTAGCGACCAACAAGGATACTGAAGGATACAGCCGACAACACCAACTGGATGTGAAGAGTCTATTGCTGCACTGCTGCAACTAACTGAACTGAGCAACGGAGAATGACGACGACGATCACGACGCCGCTGAAGTAGAAAACAAAACGACGACTGACAGACGACGGACGAATCGCTGGCGAAATGCACACGAAAATGTATAAAAAGGATATGCAGCAAACAAGGATATGCGGCGACGTTGAATGCCAACAACATATACGTTATATGGATTTTATTTTTAAATTTCTATTTTTATTTTTTTACTTTTTGGCATGTCCAATAGTTTTTTGTTTTTGCTGTGCAGCAAAAAAAAGTCCTTGTCCATGCAATGAACTGTTGCCAACATTTATACATTGCTGTTGTTGCTAGTGCAATTAGGTTGTCATGCAACTCGAGTAGCAGCAAAAAAAAAAAAAATCAAAAGTGGAAGCAATAATCAGCCGCTACGGTAAGCGAAAATTGCTGTTAGCAAATAATATGGCACCACTGGCAGCGACTCAAATTTCAATAGAATTGCCAGAAGTTTTTTTTTCAATGAGATATTTTATTTTTAAATTTAACAATTAAATGGAAAATGGCACTAAATCGTTTTATAAAGTTTTTGGCTGACCTTTTTATATTAAGTATTACTTTGAGTTAGAACTAAATTCATTGCGACTACAATTTATAAAATTCAATAATTTACTTTTTTTTATTTATTTGATAATACCTCAACGATTAGCTCAATATTGTTATGAATTGCTTGGAATTTATAAAATATAAAAAATAAAATTATATAAAAAAGGATATCTAATCAAAATAAAATAAATGGGCGAAATGCTTGTAAATTGAACATAGTTTACATAGTTTCGTAACCAACAAATTCATATACAAACAAAATATTCATCAATATAATGATTTTTATTCATCAATATAATGATTTGATTCATCAATATAATGATTTTATTCATCAATACAATGATTTTATTCATCAATATAATGATTTGATTCATCAATATAATGATTTGATTCATCAATATAATTTGTAGCCGCGGTAGCTCAGTGGTTAGTGCGTTGGACTGCGAGCAGAAAGGTCCCCGGTTCAAGCCTGGACAGGGGCTAGCAACATCTTTTCATAGAAACATTTTTCTATACCGCGCTACCTCTCGTCAGTAAATGGCAAACCTACGAGAGTAAAACCATTGCCTATGAAAAGCTCTCACCCGCCGTTCGGATTCGACAATAAACTGTAGGTCCCTCCACTTTGAGTACAAATATAACACGCACAGCTCAAAATGGTGAGAGAGCTCGGCCGAAGTTCTATACAGGACTGTAGCGCCAAACTATTATTATTATTATTATCATCAATATAATGATTTGATTCATCAATATAATGATTATATTCATCAATATAATGATTTGATTCATCAATATAATGATTTTATTCATCAATACAATGATTTTATTCATCAATATAATGATTTTATTCATCAATATAATGATTTTATTCATCAATATAATGATTTTATTCATTATTATTATGAATTTGTTCATCAACTACTAGTTTCATCATAATGAAGATTTTAAATATTGAATAAAAATCGTTTTTATTAATGTTTTTTATGTTTAATATGATGTTCTTAAATATCAAATTACAAAGAAAAATGTGTCTTCAATTACACATTTATGTATTCATAATTCTTATAAGGTTTATGTTCTTCAATGTTAAATATTGCTTGCTTTGGTTTATAAAATCATTTTTTTTTTCTTGTAATTTGTACATTTTCTTGGTTTATTAAAAAAAAATTAAAATAAATTAATTAATTGAACAAACATATTTTTTTTTAAATAAAAATATTATAAAAATTTTAATATATATTTTTTAAATAAAAATTTAAAAATAAAAATAATTTTTTTATTAAATAATAATAAATAAAAAAATTTAAATAAAAAAAATCTAAAAAGTTTAAAAAAATCACATCGCATAAAAAAAAACTTCCTCCCAGTGCATGTAAAAAAATCTTGCCATAACAAAACCGCAACAACAACAAAAAATTGCTTTACTCTGAGCATGTCTCATACGTGACCTGCTGCAATATTTGCGGCAGCAACAACATGCAATCATTTCCATTGATTGGCTTCGTAAGCATTGCAGACAGCAACAGCAAGAGCAACTACGTTTTGCTCCCAAGTGATTTTTGTTGCTGCAGTTTTTCATGTTGCTGCTTTTTTTTTGCTGTTTGCTGCTGCTGAAAATGGCACAGTGTTATTCGCAAACGATGAATCATTCATCCTTCATCCTTTTTAAACAACAAAAACATTTTCTCACTGTTACGCAGAATTTTCAATAAATCGAGAATCCATAACAATGACATAAGTTGACTATTATAATGGAATTTTAATTTATTGCTTTATTAATTACTTCATTAGTATTAAAAGTTATTTACAATTATGATGAATTATGATGAATAATAAAAAAAAAGTAAAAAAAAATATTGATTTTTATACTTCATTAATTTATAAAATACTTCATTATTATTATTAAAAATTATTCATAATTCTGATGAATATTTAATAAAAAATAAAAAAATCTTTGCAATAACAAAATTTTATTGTTCAAATTTAACATCGAATATCTCGCAACCTATTTGGTATTTTTGCATTGCTTTTTATATTAAAATTTGCTATGTTAATTTAAATAATAGTTTTTATTTTTTTTTTTTTTGAAAATATACTTTTCTGAAGTTATGCAATTTTTATTCTAAAGTACACCGAAAAAATATACGTGTAAATATAGAAGAAAATTTGATCAACATAATTAATTTTTAATTGATTCAATGCCGACATGACCTTTAATTGAACTGATTAAATATTTAATCATCTTCATTAATAAATTAACAGAAAAAACAAAAAGTTACATCAATACAATTAAATAATTTGCTGAAACGACTTAAATATTTAATATTGTATTTAGTATTGATTAAATATTTAATAATATTAATTAACAGAAAAAAAACAAATAGTTACATCAATACAATTAAATAATTTGCTATAACGACTATTGAATTAATTGCATTAACAATCGCCGTTGCTGAGCATACGACGCGGTATGGCGTCATGATGCGAGCATGCAGCGTATGAACGCCGCCAAACAAACAAACGATGGAATTTTAGTTGCACGTATAGTTGCGCGCATATTATTCCCATTTGGTATATGCCAAGATATACACATATAGAGCTTGATCATCCTCTAAGTGTGTCGTCAAATATGGTTATAATGGCAATGGTTGCATATTTAATTATAATTCATCAGAAATGTATATGTTATGTACTCTCACAAGAATTTATAACATTATTTTTTAATTAAATAAATGACAATTATAAAGACTGTGAAGATAATAAAAATACATTTAAAACGTCCACCAAACCAATTAATTAAATGGATTGCTATTTATGCAAAGTCCTTAAGTGCTATATTTTTGAAAGCAAATCACATTTTCAGCGAATTTGTTTGCTAAATACATTAGATCTCGTTGCCAGGCCAGTTAATGGTACGCAATTTTTTATGGTTGTTGTATTTACGTCGATTATTTTTCTCTGTGTAGCATAAATGGCTCCAAAATTTCGATAAAATAAAACGTAATACGAAAAAAATCGACAAAAATCAATACTCTAAAATCATATGGTAATATTTCTATTGAACACATTTCTTCGGACAAATTTTATCAAAAATATTTTTTTTTCGAAATAATATATTTTTTTAAATAAATAAAAATAGTACAAAAGACCTAATAATTAAAAAGAATGCATATTATATTTCTATAGAACACATTTTTTCGGACAATTTTTTACGAAAATATATTTTTTTCGAAATTAAAAAATAGATAAAAAAATCATATTTTTTAATTTGGAAAATAAAAAAAGTAAAGAAAATGTAAAAAACAAAAATCTGAAAAAAATAAAAAAAATATATATATTTTTTTTTTATATAAAAATATAACTTTTTGTAAATAAATAGTTGTAATTATTATAAAATATATTACAAAACATTTAGAAAACAAAAACCTCTTGAAAAACTTTTGATTGAAATTTGGTTTTTATGAACAACATTCTTTAATATGATGTACATATAGCTTGTGTTTTATGTGTTTGTTCATTAATATGATGAAACGTAGTCTGGAAGTGGTTTTAAGAACGCAATATCGCAATATGAAGCAGATTTTTTCTGTGTGCATTGTACTTACGAACTTTTTTATTTATTACATACTAATTTCCAATTAATTGAAACTTACCTGTAAATAGAGAAAAAAAGACCATTAGTAAAATTTTAAAAATAATAATGACAATATAAAAGAACTCTAAAATGAATTAAAAATTTTTCAAATGACCTAAAATAGTAGAGTATACTAATAGTATACTAAATAACAATACAATATAATAGCATAATTTAATATAATGCTTAATTTGTAATTTTAGTAAAAAAAAACTAAAATTTTGGTGACTGCTAAATTATCTCAAAACTAATCAATTTGAAATCGAAGACAGAACAACCTATAATTGTTGAAAAATCTGCACATTAATGCACGAATTTATAATATTGTGTTCAACTGTTCAATGTTTATACGAACCATTCATCAACATTATGAATTTGTTTATTTATGTCATGAATGTTAACGAATCTATAGTTGCTCTAAAATGTATTCTAAGTAAGTATACACATTCTTTTCATGAACATAAAGAACGAATGATTATTAATGGTTTATTCATGTTTATTTATTTGTTCATTAATACGAATTTCGTTCATAATATTGAGATTATTTTTATATGATTTTGCCAAATCATTATTTTGTCGTTCGACTTTCTTTAATTTCGATTTATTCTCACTAAAAAAAACAGTCAACAGTTCGACGATTTAAAATATTTTTAATAATTCGAGATAAACAAAATCATATTTTATGCGAGAATCAGTGGATAATTTTCTGAATCGACGCGTGGATATTTCCCTTGATAGATAAAAATTTCTTTGGAAAACAATTTTTAGAATTGGAAAAAAACTTTTCTGGGAATGTTCTCGATTGTTGCATGAATATTCCACGTTAAAGATTTAATTTTTTTTTTAAACAATTTTGGTATTGGAAAAACTTTTACCGGAAGAAATACGTTAGAATTGAAATTAAAAATGTACCTTTTTGAGATATTTAGATATTTAGATATATTTTAGATGAAAGCAAATAGTCTATTATGAATCATAGGTTTACCTAACGAGAGTCACTTCAAGCAGTTAAAATGAAGCGCCATAATTACTTGAAACAAAAAAACAAATAAAATTGGAAATCGGTTTTCGTGGACTTATTCAAAAATATGCAATATATGACAAATATGCAATATATGCAAAATATAAAAAATATCTAAAATATGAAAAATATACAAAATATACAAAATATAGAAAATATGCAAAATAGCAAATAAGAATGCGTCAGAATAAATTATGCGTACGAGAAAATTTTAACAGTTTATAAAATACCGAGTTTACTAACAAAGCATCGATGAACTTTGCAAGTTATAAGCATATCAAATTATAAAAGTGTTGGCACCGATCTCCATTAAATGATTATGTTAATGTCAAAAGTCTTTGATAAAATATCAAAATTAAAAGTTTTGTAATTTTGTTTTATTTCTATAAAACTCGTATAAACTAAAAGTTGGCAACACCTACGTAACATACGTCAGTTTTAAACAGTAGCCATTTTGAGCAGCTGTCACTTTTACGCGGCAGCATTTTTCATGCTTTTCCAACTATTTTTGTTTTATTTGCAGTGTAAAAAAATAGTTTTTCCTACAAAAATAAAACGTTTGCTGATAGTAAAATATATATTTTTTAACCACTATTAAAAAAAAACTCCAAAAGTTAAGTTAAAACTTTTTTGACAGCCTGACTGCCTGCCGCCTTGCATGCGAAGCAGACAGTCTGGTCTGACGTTAGACTTTTTTAGGTGCAGCAATTTAAGGTAAGAACTGAAAATAAAAAAGAATTGAAAAATAAAAAACAGAAAAATAGAAAGAAAATAGCAAAAATATAGTAATTTCCAACTTTTGTCGCATTATAGCAAAACATGCAATAAAGCAATAGCAACAACAAATTATAGCAAACATGCGATGGCATTAGCGCACTCAACAGTGTTGCCATAAAACTTTGATTATATAAAATAAAATGACAGCTGCGCAAATGTCAGTTGAAGACTAAGGGCACCTTGAACGAACTAAAACTAAAAAAATGAGAAACAGTTGCAGCCAATGAACCGTTATATGCTGTGCAATGCACTGTAAACCACAAGGTGGCAACACTGTACAGAACACTGCAGTATAAAGTGTAAAATAATGCAAAACTCCAGAACAGCTGGGTATAAATTTTGTAGCAAAGGTAAAGACGTCAGTTTGTGGTTACTATGATTTCAGATGGGGGTTTTTTATTTTTGTGTGAGGTTTTAGGTTTGAGTTTAAATGATGAGGATGGTTTAGCGTTTGATAGAAATTATACCAGGGCGTTGAACTATTTATTTTATGTTATTGTTATGTTATATTAGCAGTTGTTAGGATATTTTTCAAATAACAATGTTATAAATTACTTAAATTATTAAGTAGTAACATTTTGTAGTAAAATAGTCAATCAATTGAATAAAAACTAATAGAAAATGACACGATTAGGGTATACAGGATCCTAATGTTTGTTATATAGCTGCCCGGGATAAGGCAAAAATACAATGATCAATGCCCGCTCATGGCCTTAATACAAATTCTACTAGGTGGAGATACATCTATAACACATCTAATATAGTGATCGGATCATATATGTGTCAAAAGTCAATGGATCACACCCAATTCTTATACCAAGAATTGGGTGTGAATTTTATTGATATAGACCTTCCTATGCTCCATTAATCGTAATTTTAGCAGACAGACTGACAAACAAACATACAGGTGTATATGACTAAATCGACTCAGAAAGTGAAACTGTTGAAAAATATTTATGAACAGGCATAGACAATTTCTGGGACAAAAGAAAAATAAGAAAATTTTCCTATGAAAAATTTTATTTACAAAAAAAAACTTTATACTAAAAATTCAAATTGTTACTAATAACCAGGGCCCGGATTTCGATGACATGTCATTTTTTTTGTAATTTTTTGGCTTTTTTTTAGTCGTTAGGTCATTTATTTAATTATTTTCAATTTTAGGTCATTATTTGAAGAATTTCGTAGTATTGTTCTTCATTTTAAGGAATCCTGTAAAATGGCCTATAAAATATATGGCTGGAACGAAAACCAGTTGGGAAGGTTAGATCAAATGGGAAATTTTAAAGTAGGGATATTTTAGGGGATATGTTATAGTCGGTCTAAGCCGACTATAAACACCCTACACATATGTATGGTTACCATTCAAAGTGGTATATAGGTCATCAGTGTATACGAATCCTGAAAATAACTACAAACTTTTAATCGCTGAAGAATTTCCATTCATTTGATACCCATATTTACAAATTGGTAGGTGTACCGAATTTCGATTTTTTTTTTTTTTTTGGGAACCAAAGTCGTTTTGCGGGAAAACATTATTTCCATTTATTTGAGCATGAAATCAATATATATTTGACCAAAAATGGTTTACCTAAGCACGTATACAGCAAAAGTGATCTGTAGATGTAAATTTTATATGAGTTATTTGAATATAAATGGTCAGATTACAGGTCACAATGGACCGATCTCGCCAAGGTATTATTAGGTCATCAAAATTCGAGCCCTGATAATAACACTAAACATAAATATTCTGCTATTAATAGCAAACTCTGAATGCTAAATTTTAGCAAACTTTAAATTGCATTTACAGCATACTTGTATTTGCAATAGCGAACTGTTTACTGGGAATCTTAGTTCTGCTAGTGAACAAGATCGTGCTAGTGTCTCTGGTGTGCATATCGCTAGTGTAGCTAACCTGCACTAGATGGCGCCATAGTCACGTATTACTGCAGCTAAATGTGTCTATAATTCGTAAACTCTTATTCGACAATATGTTTATTTAAAAGAGATATTTCTTCTATGTAATAATAATGCACGCATGCAAGAGTAAAATAGTGAAATAGAGGTAAAATGAAAAAATAATAAATATAATTAAACAATAATAATGTAAATATAAAAAAAGTAAAAAGTAGTATATCAGAAATAACAAAAAAATATAAAAATACAAAAAAAAAATTATTTTCTTTTTTATGAATTGCAGTTAACAGCAAAAAATTAGTTAAAACAGCTAAAATTGTCTGCTCTAATAGCTGTCATTTGCTGTTTCAGCAAAAGCCGGCGCTTTCCTCTTTTCAGCAAACATTTTTGCTATATTGACAACTTTTTTTGCTACTGTTACAGAGTTTTCATTTTGACTGTACTCAACAAAACGAGTAAAAATTATTTTCCTATGTACATCGCACACATCAATTCTATATAAATCGTGGGTTATGATTTTGTCTGCATACTCAGTTTTTTTTTTCTAAACCTCGTTTTGGTATCAGCCTTCATTAAACAAGAAATTGAAATAGTTATTCGTAATGGTTTCAGTTCTTGGTATAAAGGAACTTTTTTCTTAAATGAGAAAAAAAAAACCGAAATTGAATATAACTTATTCAATTGGTTTCAATTCTTGATATTAAGAATCTTTTTGCTTAAAACTATTTCAAGTACAATTTTTATTAAGAAATTGTTTTCTGTGTGGTATTTTAAGATTTACAAAAGTGAACAATTTAAACTAATCTTAACTTCACTTAAATATTTTTAATCATTTAAATAAGAAATTGTTTACTTAAAATAAAGAATTTCATTAATAGAAAATTGTTTCCTGCGTGATAAGTCCAAAACTATTCAAAATTAACTTAAAATCAAAAACAGCAAAATGTATAAAAATCTATATTAGTGTTTTTTTTCTTTTAACTTTGCTGTCGTTTTAAATAACAATTACTTCAAAAGTAAATTAATTATTAAACGTATTTTATGTAGCTATATAAACCACTTTATTAAAATATATCTGTGCGACGCGTGCCTAATGCTTTCCTGAAAAGCTTCAGTCAGTCTGCCGTGACAAATAGATTCTTGTGGCTCGTGTCGTACCGTACCGTACCAGACAATGTAAACATTTTCAAGAAAAGCTCTCTTTTTTTTGTTTGTTTTTGTGTTGCTAAAGAAAAGTGGCTTCATTTTGAGGTTATTTTAATGTTTAGTGGTGGCCACTTTGTTTTGTAGTATGGAGTGCCGTTTTTCTCATATTCTATAGAAAAAGTAGGTGGTAACAGAGCGACCAAAATTATACAATATAACATTGTATTTGTTTAACTAAGCACGCACATTATGAAATTCTAAAGGTAGTTGTCAGATGGTAAGGTGTTTGGTAAGGGGGTGATGAATAGGTAGAGCGCCGTCGCTTTGTTTGGCACTGAAACTGGACTAAAAGCAAAAATCTTTGTGCCAGCACTTAAATGTAATACGAATGCTTCATGGTAAATAGTACCAAAGACAAAAAGATTCATAGTTAAGGAACAAAAATACATACAATATGTTGTAGAAATAATTTCAGACAAATTTAGACATTTATATATGTAGTAGAAATATTTTCAGACAAATTTAGACATTTGTGGGTATTATTTGAGATGTAGGTTGATTTTAAACAAAAGGTAACAGTTTTCTGTAACAAATTCTTTGGTATTTGTATAATAAAATGTTTTCTGTGTTCTCAATTTAAATGATAATGAAAATGAATTTAAATCAGTTAGAGAAAATAGTGGTTAATATTTATGAAAACAAAAATTTTGAATATTTAGTAGTACTTTGAATTTTTTGTAGAAATTTTATGGAAATTGTTTTTTGATGAGTGAAATATGCTTTTTAGTAAAAACTATTTTTTCTAATTATTTATATGGATTATAATAAAAGTATAATTATCTTTTTTAAAATACATATAACTACTTATTACTCAAAAGCACTCCAAACTAGAACCAATAATAAAACTATTAAAACAGTCTACAAATTTGCATAAATTACACCGATAGAAAATTAGACCGACACAGAAAATTTGGTGCCATTAAATAAAACTTTTGCCAGCACTATTATTATTATTCTTATTACACGCCAAGCAGTGACGTTATTTATGTCCATTATTATAGTACTTAGTAAAACTATTGAACATTGTTGAAACAAATGAAACCGGAAACGGAAAATTGCCGTTTTTTGCTTTATAGTATAAAATAAAACAACCCCACATACAATACTTCGTTTTGTGAATACACCTCATATAATAACGTATAATGCGTCGGTCATTGTAATTGAGCCAAGAAATCGATATATGTTAGCCGCAACTACGACGTATTAATTAATAAGATTACGAAAACACATTACAAGATATAATTAAACGAAGGGTTGTTGTGCTTAAAATGTGGAAGTTATTTTGCGATTAATTGAAACGAAACGAAACGACGAGTGGTGGTTGGTTTTGGGTATCAGACAGGTCAAAGAATTGAAAATGGTTTTTATTTCTAATTAGCAAAGATATTTATGGTTTGATATTTGTATTATGTAGGTTAATAAAAACGATCCTCGAGCAACGTTACAAAAAAAAAACCTGCAGAAGGCATTATTAATTATGAAAACTAATTAGAAGGTAAGGAGTGTGGGGTTAAAATTATATTTTGTTGTTGAAAGGGTAGACTTATTTTCATTTGAATTGATAAAATGTTCACTAAAAAACATCAAGGAATACTGAAAAAATTTTTTTTTTTTCAAATTGAAAAGCAAAATTCAAATTTTCACTAAAAATTAAATTTTTTCTAAAATCTAAATTTAAAATGTCAAAAAAAATTTATAATTTAATTTAAAAAAAAAACAAATATTTACCTAATTTTGACTCAAAATTAATATTTTCATATGCTAATCAAATTTTGTACTAAAAATTTTTATTTTCACTAAAAACTCAAATTTGCTCTAAAAATTATAGTTTGCACGCAAAGATTAAAATGTCAATTAAAATTTTTACTCAAAATTCAAATACTCAATTCAAATTTCCACTCAAAATCAAAATTTTTGATTAAATTACATATATTCACTAAATATTAAATTATTCTCTCAAAATTCAAATTTTCTGTTCAAAATTAAAAATTGCACTTAAAATTCAAATTTTTATACCCTACACTAAGAGTGAAAGGGTATATTCAGTGTGGTACGCCGTTTGTAACACCCAGAAGGAAGCATCTCCGGTATGGAAAAGTATATATATTCTTGATCAGCATGACCTCCTGAGTCGATTTAGCGATGTCCGTCTGTCTGTCCGTCTGTCTGTCCGTCTGTCTGTCCGTCTGTCTGTTGAAATCCCTACTACTTTTAAAATTGAAGAGCTAGATAAATGAAACTTATAACTTAGATTACTAATATACCTACGCTGTATGTGCGAAAAATCGGTCCACTGGCGAGATCGGTCCACTGTGACCTATGATCCGACCACTTATGTTCAAATACCTCATATAAAATGTACATATAAAGATCAATTTTTATGTATACGTGCTTAGGTAAACTTTTTTGGTCAAATATATATTGATATCATGCTCAAATACATGATAATAATGTTTTCCGGCGAAAAGACTTGTGGTTCACAAAAAAAAATATCGAAATTCGGTACACCTACCAATTTGTAAATATGGGTATCAAATGAATGGAAATTCTTCAGCGATTGAATGTTTGTAGTTATTTTCAGGATTCGTATACCCTGGTGACCTATACATCACTTTGAATGGTAGCCACACATATGTGTAGGGTATTTATAGTCGGCTTAGACCGACTATAATTTTGATAATCCTAACTATCATAATTACACCTACTTTAAAATTTGCCATGTGATGTAACTTTCCCAACTGGTTTCAATTTAAAATTCAAATTTTCACTCAAAATTCAAATGATCACTAAAAATTCAATTTATCCCTTAAAAATTATTTTTTTTCCACAAAATTCAAATTTTTACTCGAAACTCAAATTATCAGTCAAAATTCATCATTCACTCAAAATTTAAATGTTCACTTTAAATTTAAAGTTCACTAAAAATTCTAATTTTCAATCAAAATTAATATTTTCTCTCAAAATTAAAAATTTCACTCAAAATTAAAAATTTCACTCATATTAAAATTTTCAATAAAAATTTAAAATTTCACTCAAAATTAATATTTTTACTCAAAATTAATATTTTCACTAAAAATTCAAAATTTCACTCAAATTCCAATTTTCAATCAAAATTAATATTGTCACTCAAAATTAATATTTTCACTCAAAATTAATATTTTCACTCAAAATTTCACTAAAAATTCAAAATTTCACTTAAATTCAAATTTTCAATCAAAATTAAAATTTTAACTCAAAATTAAAATTTTCACTCAAAATTCAAATTTTCATTCAAAATTCAAATTCATTTCATTAACATTAAAATTTTTACTCCAAATTCAAATTTTCACTCAAATTTAAAATGTTCATTAAAAATTTAAATTTTTACGCAAAATTAAAAATTGTCAATAAAAATTTAAATTTTTACTCAAAATTCAAATTTTCATTTAAAATTCAATTTAATTTTGAACTGTCAAATTTTTACTCAAAATTCCAATTTTCAGAAAAAATAAAATTAAAAAAAAATCAAATTTTTAGTCACTACTAAATTTTTCACTTAATATTCAAAGTTTTACTCAAAATTCAAGTTTTTGCTCAACGTTAAAATTTTTACTCAAAATTCAATTTTTTACATAAAATTCAAATTATAACTCAAAATTCAAATTTTCACCCCAAATTCAAATTTGTTTTCAAAATACAAATTTTGACTGAAAATACAAAATTTCACTAAAAAAAATTTAATTTCTACTCAAAATTCAAATTTTTACTCAAAATTCAACTTTTTAATCAAAATTCAAATTATCACTCAAAATTCAAATTTTCACTCCAAATTTAAATTTGTTTACAAAATACAAATTTTGACTGAAAATATAAAATTTCACTAAAAAAAATTAATTTCTACTCAAAATTCAAATTTTTACCCAAAATTCAAGTTTTTACTCAAAATTCAATTTTGTACTCAAAATTCAAGTTTTTACTCAAAATTCAAATTTGTACTCAAAATTGAAATTTTTACTCAAAATTCAAATTTTTACAAAAAATTTTATGTGTTTAATTTCTTATTAATTTTATTTAATATATTAAAATCTATCACAAATTTTTTACAAAATTAACCATTAAAAATATGAAAATTCGCTGTAAAATTGTTATTTTTTATCAGTCATTAAACAGTGACAGTTTGGTTATTTCCAAATGCCCAAAAACCGCATAATCGCATTTTTATTACAATGTTGCAGTAAGCTGCCGCAAGTAGCGCTGCACCATGTTGATTCTTTTTATTAAACCGGATATGAATTGCGGTCGAACAACAACAATAGCAACAGCAGCGCAGCAGGCAACAAAAATTCAACGATAAAATTATCAAAGAGAACATTTGTGGCCACCAACAGAAACATTTTGTGCGAAAAATAATAATAAAGCTAAACTATGGGGAAAACAACGGCAAACAAATGAAAATCAACGCTGTTGTTGTTGCTGCTCTTTATCAGCAACCAACACACAAAACACAGCAACATAAAAAGCTTATTTTATAACAACAACAACAGCAGTAGCGGCGACGGCAACATTGCAAAATAACGTTAGTGGCAGCCAGCAACAGGACAACGACAATGACGGTGGCAGCCATGTTGAAAG
Source organism: Dryomyza anilis (assembly GCA_951804985.1). Taxonomy (NCBI): domain Eukaryota; kingdom Metazoa; phylum Arthropoda; class Insecta; order Diptera; family Dryomyzidae; genus Dryomyza; species Dryomyza anilis. Next base: position 97,942,435 of record OX638131.1, on the reverse strand, counting down.
GAAGGATGTCAGGAAGGAAGGAAGTTCGCCGAAAAGGACATGGCGACGGCGACGGCATTCATGTGAAGTAGTGCAATATTTTGCGCAAAAACAATGACATTTTGTCATAAATTAAATAAGCTTTGCTGGGCATTATAAACACTGCAACAAAAAAAAAATTAGAAACAATGAAAAATATGTCATTGAACTTTGAATAAGTTCATTTTAACAAATTAATAAACGATTTATAAAATTTGGAATTAATAAAATCATTTTTAGACACTGAAATATTAAAATTAGTCATGACAACCGAATTAAATAACATACAAACTTATGCAATACACATAACTGAATTCAAATTAGTTAAAACTTTTTGCTATGATATTTGCGACAACGATTAATACAAAGTTTTCATGTTTAAAATTACATTAATAACATCAAATGTCAAATTTGTTGTAACAACCGAATTAATTGCAAGGCCAGCTTACGCGGTACTTGTAAATTAATTGAAATCAATGCAATTTCTTGGTTTGATTGGAAGAGCTAACCAAATGACTGGCACCTGAAAACTGTAAAATTTGTTGGGACAACCAAATTAATTGTCAGACCAGCTTATGCGATACACACAAATTAATTAAAACTAGCTGCATTGATGGTGTTTTATTTTATGTGCCATATTAACACATAGATTTTTTAATTTTTCTATATTTCTTATATCCAGAATTACAGAGGTTGGGTTTTTGCTGTAAGAAGTCAAACGCAATTAGTTGTCACAACTCTTTTCTTTGGTTATCATTTGGATATTATATGGTTACGAAAAAAACATAAATTTTTTTAATAAAATAAATTATATTATTTAGTTTTAATAGTCAAATTCATTGTATTTATACTGGAATATTCGGTTGAGATAACTGAGAATATCATAATCTCACAAAATCTATATTTATTTTAGGCAGAACCACAAAAAATCTTAAAAATTTGCAAATAAGAATGCAATTAGTTGAGCAAAGAGTTGTTTGTCGCAACAAATTTATATGTTTAATTTGGTTATACTAAACAATTTTACATAGTATTTATATTTTGTCAACTAGTTTATTTTTTATGTTACAGTATTATAAAAACAGATTTTTACAGAAAAGGATTTATAACATTTATCTTGATTTTTTCAGTGTAGTCCCCTATATTACATGCTGCCTTTTGGTTGCCATTACTGACTATTTTTGTTGTATTTAGTACCTTTTGTAGCTGTTGCTGTCTTTTTGTAGCCATTGTCGTTGCATCCTTTTACAACATGCATTAAAATGCAATGGCGTCGAAAAGGTCATTTTGAGGTCGATCCCTTCAACCAACGGCATGACAGTCAGTCTATGCTATCATTTTTGTCGTACATAGTGTGTGCTGCAAATAAATGACGCACATAAATTTCTTTATACTGCTGACATTTTGTCAATGCAAAGGCAGGACGACCGGGACAGAACATATGTGCAACAACAGCTACAGCAAAAAAAAGGACTCAAGTGTTGAGTGAAGCGCAACCGAATTTATCGCGCCATACAACACAAATGACTGCAAATGAACAACAGCAACACAAAACACTCACTTGTCAGCTCACTCAGTCGTGCGGACTCACAAACACTAGTATACACATTGACCCAACGGGAGGCGAAATAAGTGCTTTCAAAAATATAACAAGCAGTAATATGCATCTGTCAGTCTGTCTGTAGAAATCACGATTAAAAGAAAACAGGAGGCGCTAAATCAATGAAACTCAGAAGTTAATTTTCTAGTATATCTAGGCTGTCTGCTATAGAAAATGGGCGTTATCGGTGATTTGAAAAATATAAAAAGCAGTAATATCCATCTGTCAATCTGTCTGTTGAAATAACGATTAAAGAAAAACTAGAGGAGCTAAATCAATGAAACTCATAAGTTAGTTTTCTAGTATATCTGGGCTGTCTGCTATTGAAGATGTGCGTTATCGGTTGTCCTATAACCTGTGACTGCAACACTTTGGTACATATACCTCTGACATATAAGAAATACTATGTTTGCACTTGTGTCTTGTTAAATTAGACTTAATACACGAAAAAAGAGTTTATTTTCTATTTATGAAAGGTTAATTACAATTTATTTTGAAATTTTTATTTAAAAAAATATAAGTATTATATTTTTAATATTATATACATTTGTAGAAAATTATTAAATTTATAGACTTTACATTAAATTTATTTCCCACTGGGTGGGTATACTTTCGCACACACATGATGATGCACATGCACTCAGCTGAGCTGTGTTTAATATGGTTTTCTGTGCGTTTTTATAGCGGAAAATCCGTCTAAACCGGATGCGCATTAAGCAGACATGCTGTGTCGATCGATGTTGTGTCGTCGTTGTTTTTGTCAAAGTTGTCGCCATTTTTGTATTGCTGTTGCGGACTGTTTACGTTAATGAGAACAACAACAACTAACTATATTACAATTCTTTTAAATAAATAACAGCTATATTGACGTTGTTTCGCTGTTGTTGACAACTTAATGTTGCTGACACATAATGACGTTAAAGTTATTTAAAAAAAAAAAAACAAAAAACTAACAAAAAAAAAATAATCAATTGACACAGAAAAAATGTTTCATCCACAGAAATAAATTTCATATATATGATGAATTTTATTTCATAATTCAAAAATTATGAAATACTTATGATGAAAACAACTTCAAAATTCATTGGTGAAATTTAAAAAAAATCATCATTTAATGAACTAATTCATAATTTTGTAGCAATATTCATTGACTTTATGAAACATACATCATTATTATGAATTTATTCATTGGAATGTTCTAAATGCAAAGGTTTTCAATTTTATACACTATTTCATTAGTGAAAAAATTGCATGATTTTAATGAACAAATTAATAATATTATCAAATTATTATAATGATATATGATTATATTATATGAACATACACTTTACGTATTTGTGCATTACAGTGATGACTTTTCATCAATGAAATAATCATATTTATTAAATATGAATGTTCAAAATACAAATATTTTCAATTTTATACACTATTTCATTAGTGAAAAAATTGTTTTAAAATGCATGATTTTAATGAACAAATTCATAATATTATCAAATTATTATAATGATTATTGTTTATATGAACTATACATCGTTTTATGAATTTGTGCATTACAGTGATGACTTGTCATCAATCAATGAAATAATCATATTTCATTATAATGATAAATTATATATTGCTGAATTTATTACTGTCAGTCACCGAATTGATTTTTTTATTTAAAATGATGAAAATTTTTAAACAGTTGATAAAAGATTTTTTGTACCTAGTCTGAATTGATTCATCAATGATGAATTCTATTTTTGTCAGATACTGTATAATTAAATGTTCATAAATGCAATATGTTCATAAATGTAATGAATATATTTTTTTTATATTATGAATTTGTTCCTTGTATTTTAGTATTCTGTGTACGAACAAGTACAAGGACAGTAATGAATACAGAAAAAAGTATTCAAAAATATTCATTATTGTGACGAATAAATCCACACAGTTTTTTGTAAGTTTCTGTATTCACTATTATTCGCCTATTCATTAAATTGACGTAATTTTCACCAATGCAATAAGAACGAACATAAACAATAAATAATTCTTCAATATTATGAATTTGTTCATCAGAGTTATATATTTCAGTATACATCACTGTCAGTCATTGAACTGAATTTGTAAATTAAACTGAATTAGAACTGATCATCAATTAAATAGAATGCAATATTAATAATGAATAGTTCATCAATAAATGAAATATGATTTTTTTTATTATAAATTTATTCATCGCAATGATGAATTATGTATAATTTTCTGTTTACGTTACTGTCATGCAAATTGTTTAATTTCTTAAAATATTACTTAAGATAAACAATGGCTTGTTCATCAATATTATGAATTTGTACATTATAATGATAAATTATATATTTTTGAAGTTATTACTGTCAATCCACCAAATTGATTTTGTTATTTAAAATGGTAAACTTTTTAAAACAATTGAAAAAGAATTGAATTGAATTTGCTCATCAAAATGACGAATTCTATTTTTATCAGATACCGTATGAGGAAATGTTCATCAATGAAACACAATGAAATTAAAATAATGTATAATATTTTTAATATTTAGAATTAGTTCATTAAAAATAATGAATTCTAGTCTTCTGTGTACGTAGCTATCAGTCATCGAGATGAAAAGTTATATTTTTGTAAATTAAAAGCTTTATATTTATTAAAAGTAGCGTCGGTAGCTCAGAGGTTAGTGCGTTGGACTGCGAGCCGAAAGGTCCCAGGTTCAAGCCTGCACTGGGGCTAACAACATCTTTTCATAGAAAAACATTTTTCTATCCGACGCTACCTCTCGGCTGACAATGGCAAACCTCCGAGAGTAAACACCGCCCATGAAAAAGCTCTCATCCCGCCGTTCGGATTCGGCAATAAACTGTAGGTCCCACTAATTTGAGTACAAATATAACACGCACAGGTCAAGTGGTGCGAGAGCTCGGCCTAAGTTCTTGTAGGACTGTAGCGCCAAACTATTATTATTATATTTATTTTGTACAATAATAAAACCACTATTTTTTTTATTCAATAATGACTCCCGTAATTCTATTAACAAAAGATTAAATATAAATAGCATTTTAATTAAATACGTGCTGTGACGCTGACAAAAATTGTTTTAATGCATACATTTATTTTAAATTAATTAAATAAATGTGTGATTTTCGTTGTTTCGTGTTTTATAAGTTAATTAATTTTATGAATTAATTTGATTTATTTTTTAAACAAGAAAGAAATACATAAATATTGAAGAAAATACTATAAACTGTATATAAATTAAATCATAAATAGTTGAATGATTACAATTAAAGTATAAAACAAAAAATGCTGTTTGTTTAATATTTATAAATCAACCATTTGTTATTTAGAAGAGCTTTATGTAAAATGTTTATCACATGATTTTGTCATTAAAACTTTATGAAATTTTTAAATTGTTGATTTATTTAGTAAAGCTTTTTGATGTTTTTAAACAGTTAATTTATTTTGTGGAGCTTTTTATTGTTATACCCTACACCTATGAGGTACAGGGTATATTAACTTTTTTTAAACATGGATTTTATATAGTAAAGCTTTATGTTTTCAATCAGTTGATTTATTTAGTGGAGCTTTATGATGTTTTTAAAGAACTGTATTATTAAGTAAAGGTTTATGTAGTTATTAAACAGCTGTTTTATTTGGTAGAGCTTTATGAAATTTTCAAACACTTGATTCATTTAGTAGAGCTTTATGAAATTTGTAAACCGTTGATTTATTAAGTAGAACTTTATGAAATTTTTAAACTGTTGAATTATTTAGTATAGCTTTATGAAGTAGCTCAGTGGTTAAGGCGTTGGACTGCGAGCCGAAAGGACCCCGGATCAAGCCTGGACTGGGACTAACAACATCTTTTCATAGAAAGTAAATGGCAAACCTCCGAGAGTAAAAACATTGCCTATGAAAAGCTCTCACCCGCCGTTCGGATTAAACACAATAAACTGTAGGTCCCACCACTTTGAGTACAAATATAACACGCACAGCTCAAAATGGTGAGAGAGCTCGGCCTAAGTTCTTATAGAACTGTAGTGCCAAACTATTATTATTATTATGAAGTTTTTAAACAGCTGTTTTATTTAGTAGAGCTTTGTATTAGTAGAGCTTTATGAATATTTTCAATAGTTTATGTATTTTATACAGCTTTTTAAAATTTTTTTGTTCCGTGATTTATAAAGTAGAATTATAAAAAAAATCTTTAGGAATTTTGCGTTTTAATAAATTTTAGTTAAGCTTTAAGTTCGCTCATTATAGCAAAAGAATAAATAATAAAAATATATTAATTTTAAAATTCATTTAAACTGTTAATTATTGTTGTAAAAAGTGTGAACTAAAAGCGACGTAAGCGATTAACTTTAAATTTAAAGTTTAAAAGGCGACAATTTGTCGAAAGGCTAAAAGCTCTTGCCACAACACTTTTTGACAAATTGCTAAATGACGACAGTTTGTAAAGTACTTACGATGGACGACAAACGAGTCTAAAACTGGCTTTTTGAGTTGGGAATAAAATGAGGAAAAATGAAAACAAAAATAAATAAAAGAATAGAAATAGAAGAAATGAAAAAATGATAGATAAAACTTTAGCATAGAGCGGTTAGTGATGGATTTTGCCGCATTTTGGGGCTGTCATTTATAGTTTGAACTTTTAATACTATTTTCTGGCTTTTCTCTGCCTTTTTTGCTGTCTTTTTTCTGCATTTTTCTTTTGAGCAACTGATGACGTTGTCACGACCAGCAATCATGAACCATTATTCAACAGAAAAACTCAAAACGAGCGAGAGCTTCATTAATCTTGTCACGCTGGTGTTATGAATTGAATGCATTCATTTTAATTTATAGTATTTTTGAACTAGGATTTTGAACTTTAAGCTCATATATAAAACATTTTTAAAACCATAGAATTTAAACTGAATATATTTAGAAAAATAACGAAGAGGTCAAAAATTTTATTTGCAAATTTACTACATTTTATAGAGTATTTTTTTATAAAAAAAAAAAAAAAAATAATGACAACAGTAAAACAGCGTGTGCATTGAAGTGCTCTACGTGGTGATTTGAACTCACTCCCGCTAAATTACATCGCAACACAGAGCCTCGAGTGATAATTATTTCTCTGTGTTTTTGCTGCTGCTTTTATACAGCTTTTATATAGCTTTTATGCAGCATTGCAAATAAAATTAATGAATTTAATTTTCACGCTTTTAAGACTGCTGAAGAAATGTAATAAAACAACAAAAGAGCATAACCAAATATATACCAGAGCTACAAAAACTAAATAAAAAAAATATAGTAAATGAAAAAAAAAATGTATAGATGGCGTCGACGTAAATGGATTTTTCATGTGCCCCTGCAGGACAATTTGTGCAACACCAAAATGGTCCATTGCTGGCTTCGAATGAAATGGGGATGGCGGTACACGGCGGCAACGAGTTTGGGTTAATTTCTTGTGAGTGCAATTTTAGCAACAAAAACGAAAAACGGTAGAAAGAGAGAACGAAAGTAAAGCGAATTCAGCTGTAGGCAAAAGTTGCAGGAAATGAGCACAAAAATTACTTCCTCCGGTTGTAAGTGCATGAAAAATATAATAAAAAAATTGTAGAGTGCAAAATTTTACAAATTAAGTGCAGCAAATTAGAAATAATTCGAGTAAAATGTTAATGAACGTGGACATGTTTGAGAAAGTCGACATATGTCAAAAGTTTTAAAATACTTTTAATAATTTAAATAGTTAAAAGTATTTTATTTGTGGGTTTCACTATGTCATTTTGTGTCATATTTGTTTTCTTTATATTAGCATTGCGTTGCAGAAACCATCCAAAATTAAAATGTTCATTAACCGTAATCGAAAGGCCAACATGTTTTAATTTTTTTTTAAATCTTTGCCATATCGAAAAACAACAAATTTGAGCAACTAGCGAACATGAAACTTACACAAAATGATAGTGAAAACCATGCATTAGAACTGAATGAGAGCTTTTCATAGTTTGCCATTTACTGCCGAGAGGTAGCGTCGCATAGAAAAATGTTTTCTATGAAGAAGTTGTTGGGAGTCGCTGGGGATCGAACCGCGGACCTTTCGGCTCGTAGTCGAACCCACCAGCGACTTTTTCGCTCGTAGTCCAACGCACTAACCAGACGAGCTACCGACGCTTTTTATTATAACTTTTTTTATAAAGAAAAAAAGTGAAAGTAAAAATTTTAATATAATAAATTACTATACAAAAGTTAATTCAATTTAGTTTTTTTTTTCATTCACCATTTTTTTTTTATTTGGATGGTTAAAAAAATTTCAAATAGTACCAAATTTTGTACAATAGCTTCTATTACATATGCCAAACATTTCTTTTATTTTTAACAAATTTTTTTACTTAAGGTTTTTCAAAGTTCACCCAACTGATGACGTTGTCACTACCAGCAATCATGAACCATTATTCGACGAAAAACTCAAAACGAGCAAGAGCTTCATTAATCTTAAGGTTTTTCAAAGTTCACCCATTTTTTTAAGTATTTTAGTTTTTGCAAACGATTAAAAAAAATATCCGAAATTTAATAGATTTATCAAATTTAAAAACAAAAAATTCAATTGGAAAATAATTTATCAAAGCTTTTCCAAATATACAAAAGTTTTTTTTTTTTTAAAGCCCAACAATTTTTTTAGCATCGAAGTTATTAGAAGAGATTAAAATTAAAAACTATTTTAAGATATTGTCTTAACGTGCTCAAGGTCCAGTCGGTACAAATTGGGTGTTTTGTACCAACAAATAAAACAACAAATAATTGGCAAAATGCATTGAGTGGCAGATCGTACAGCTGCAGCCAAGCCCCTTCATCAGCGATCTTTCTCTGCAGATTCTACATTTCAAGTCGCCTAAGTTTTCCGTCTCCAATAAACACAATAAGAATTATGTGCATTGAAGAAAGAACCAAAAGCAAAAATGTAAAAGCTGCATCAACTCAAGATTTTGCCAAAGTTGTTGTTGCGTGCAGCAATTTGCTACGTATAGGCTGCAGAGTTTCCACAGAATCAAATACGTAGGCTGCACTTTGTATAAAAAATGGGTTTTTTTATTATTTTTAAAAAATATAAAAAATCCATTAGATTTTAAACGCCGCGCACTGCGTTAACAATTAATTGTTTTTGTTTTACGACCACTTTTGATTATTTTAAGATTAAAAACTATTAAAAACATTTTCGTTAACAATATTTAAAAGTTTTTCAATATTTATAAATTTTCATCATGTATTAAAATGCTTTTAAGAAATTTTAAAATTAATTTATCAAAGCTTTTTTTAAAAGCATAAAACTTTAAAAAGCTTTTAACAATGTTAAAAACAGTTTAAAAGTTTTTTACAGGGTACAAGAACAATTAAATTAATTTTCATTTAATTCATTTAATTTTATCTCAAAAGCTTTTCTTTAAAAAAGTTTTTTATAAATTTTATTAAGGATCGAAAAATTATATCAAATCTCAAAAAGCTCAAGGCTAAGTATTTTAAAAGTTCTATCAAGCATCAACAAATTATTGGTATCAAATCTTAAAACGCTTTTATCGAAGTCCAAAAAGCTCTAACGCGTTTTTATCCAGACTCAAATAAGTTTATTCGAAGTTCAAATGTTTTTCTTTATCAACATTTTTTTTTAATAAAGATTTTTTTAAATTTCAAAAAGCTTATTTTTACAAAGTTTAAAAAAAACTTTTTATCAAAGCTAAAAAAGTTTTTTTATCAAGGCTCAACAAACTCTTTTTGTAATCAAAGCTTTTTTAATCAAAACTTTATTGTATATTTATTGTATAAAAGCTAAAACAGCTTTATTGTATAAAAGCTCAAAATGACTATCCAAATTAAAAAACATAAAAGGATTTTTTTTTCAAAGTAAAAAAGTTTGTAACCAAGGTTAAAATAAAAGTTTGTTGAAAAGCTCAAAAGTTTTTTTTAACAAGGCTTGTATCAAGCTCAAAAGGACTTTTTATCAAAGCTCAAATTGTTTTTATCAAAGATCAGAATATTTTGTCAAAGCTCTAAAAGCTTTTAAGCAAAGCCAATAATATGCTTGATACATTCAAGGTTTTTTAAAGAACAATAAATCTTTTTAACAAAGCTCAAAAAAGTCATTTTAATATTTTTTTTGTAATGCTTTAAAAGCTTAGGAGTTAGGAAGATCAGGATAATTCTAAAACTCCCAAAAACAATTTGTTGAAATATTTATTTAGAACTGCCCTGATCTTCCTAAACTTTTTCATTTATGCAATGCGAATTAAATTAAACTTTTGAGCATTAGAAAAAAAAAATTAAAAATGACTTTTTTGAGCTTTGCTAAAAAGCTTTATTGTTCTTTTAAAAACCGTGGATTTATCGAGCATATTATTTCAAAGTTACATTATTTTCCAATAAAATCACATTTCCGTAATTATTCGCTGCCTTCACTTTGCATGAATTAATATTGAATTTCTTCTTTTCGTCCTTGTATACTTTGTTTTACAAACATTTTTGATACCATAAAAAAATGACTATGCAGCAACAATAACAAAATACAATATAGCGAGGATTTAATTAATGCCTTTAACGTGCTTTCACCTTGTTTATAGGGAGTTTTTCTTTTTGTTTGTTTGCTCTGTTCTGTTTTACTTCAGGCAATGGCGCCAACCAGACGATACGAATATTTTATAGCTTTCGTTCAACGTGTGAGTCATAATACCTGGCTGGCATTTCAGCCAACACACCACTCTCCAACAATAGTGGTATACTGCTGGCTAATTTATCGTGGCTCCATGTAGACGGACCCCGACTATCCATCCAACCAATCGCAATTTCATTTAACTACTACCCCAAACACAAAGTCTCTGGGGTAATGTGTCCGCTTGTTTGGATTTTTTCTATTGTATTCTTGATGTGAAAATGTTTTTCACTGGCGTCATTTATAATAATAAAAAAATATTAGTTTATCATCGTATGATTAGTATTAAATAAATAAGGAACTGTGTGGCATTGAAAGGATCAAGACTTTTTATTAGTTTTTATTCCTTTTTATGTTTTAAATTTTTTTTTTACCTTTTAAAAAGTTTTTTTATATCCTAAGATTTTTTTTTATAGATAGAATTTATTTAGAATAAGCATGTAGAATTAGAAGAATAAAAATACTTACTTATAAATTTAACTTTCTTCGAAAGTCTGGGTTGCTTTGAGCGAATTTTGGGATTTTTCTTCAATGGCGCAGCTCTCCTTGATACTAAATGTTTTTTTTTTTGTTCATTTTTCCAATTTATACAAAAAGTTTTAGACATTGTTAGAGAGCAAGAAGAATGAGAAAGAAAAAAGGAAAAATGTAGAGAATAAAAGTTAGTTTCATATTTAAATTGTTTTATTTAACCATTTCGTTCATATTGTTGTTCAGTTTGTTGTAATTGCAAAAACCATTTCGGTTCGGTAACCACCGCACTTTAATTGAGTTTTATCAATTCATTTGATTTATGTGGTTTTAGTAGTTTTAGTTGTGATGACTGTGTGGTGACCACCAATGTTTCCGCCTTTATAACATTCAGATAAATTATTTCCTGCGCACAATGTTTGGCCAACCATTTTGTGTAGGTCAATATTATTTTCAAACTATGATAAATAATATTAAAGTTTATTTTTTGACATTTGTGAGGGTTTTATAACCTAATTTGGTTCATTTCAATGAACAAATTATATTACAAAATATAAAAAAGATACATGATTTATATTATTTTGTGGTTTTTGTTATTTTAAATCTAATATTTATTTTAAGGCGCATAAATTAAAGTTGAATAAATTAATAAAAAAAATAAAAATTCATTTCAAAACAACTTCATTAAAATGAAAATTCAACAAAATTTAAATTGCACAAAATACAAATGGCATTAAAATCCAATTGAATTCTTTTGTGTAAAACAATTAAATTCTAAAATAACGTAAAATTCTTTTAAAATGAAAATTCTTTGGAAAAACAAATGCAATTTGTTGGGTTTTGCAGCGGTATATTTTTTATTAAGAAAAATTCTGCGGAATACTTGATGTGGAAATAAAAAACCACTTCACAAAAATTTTGCTGGCGCAATAATAAAAACTTTTGTTAAACTGTTGTAAATAAAAAAAACTAAAAAAAACACATAATAAAAGAAACAAAAAAATAGAACAATAGAAAAATGAATGGTTACAAAAAAAGCTTTGTTTTGCAATCTTCTTTTAATATTTTTATAAAACAATACATAATAGTGTTCTGAAAAAAATAAATTGCTGTATATTTAAATTTCTATTTCAAATTTTCAAAATTTAAAATATATTCAAAAACATATAAAAATCGATTTAATAAAATTAGTACACATTTTTTAAATCAATGGCGTATAATTATAGACAACTAAAAGTTAACTTTAAAATGTAAATGGATTTTAAAAATTAACATCGATTTATTTTTGACAATAATAAAATGTCGAAAAGTTGATTTTAATTTTAAATTTGACTGTAAAATGTTTACGAGTATGCACTTAAAAATTTAAATCGGTTTTTTGACATTTTATTATATCGTCACTGTCATGCCAACGGAGCGAATGTGCATTTTTAAAAATGTTGGGAAATCAAATTTTAAAGTTTTAAAGTACTTCAAACATATAGGTACTAAAAGCTAATAACAAAAATCATTATTAAAAAGGCTTATTAAAAGCTTGTACTAAAAACGCATACTTAATTTTCACACTAAGAGCTCGCACTAAATATTTATACTATGAACTCATACTAAAAACTCATATTAAAAACTTATACTAAAAGCACATACTAAAGCTCATATTGCAAATATATACTTAAAACTCACATTAAAAGCTCAATACCTATGCTTATAATACAAACATACACTATAAATTCATAGTAAAATTTCATACTAAAAGCTCATATTGAAAAACTCACACTGAAAACTCACACTGAAAACTCATTCTAAAATCTCATGCTAAAAGCTTATACAAAAAGCTCATACTAAAAGCTCATACTAAAAGCTCATACTAAAAGCTCATACTAAAAGCTCATACTAAAAGCTCATACTATAAGCTCATACTAAAAGCTCATACTTAAAAAAGCTCATTCTAAATGTTAAAAAAACAATTATTTGTACTAAAACCTCTAACTAAAAGATCAATCTAAAAGCTTATAGTAAAAGCTCATACTAAAAAGTCATACTATAAGCAGCAAAAAGTCATATCATGAAATCGTACTAAAAATTCTAAAGCCCTAAAGCTTATACTAAAAATTCATACAAAAACTTGTAACTAAGAACTCATTCTAAAAACTACCACTAAAAAGCTCTTTTTAAAAATAGTAATACTAAAATCTCTTCCTAAAAGTGTAAACTAAAACCTCAAACTATAAACGATATTAAAATTTCAGAGTATGAAGTAACCAAATGCTCATTATTTAAAGTTTTCTGTTTTGAAAAAGCTCCAAACGCTTTTCTTTAATTTAAAAAAAGTTCGTATATTGTAAAATCTTCAAATAAGAGAAAATGCGTGAAAGAATTATTACTCAATAAATTTGTATGTGTTTTTCATATGCTAAAAGTTTTTATTTTGTAATGGAACTAGTATGTCTAAAATGGAACACGTGGGTAATACAGCATAGTTTTAAGCCTCATTAACATTTCAGATAATGATGAGCAAAAAATAAAAAAAAAACCTTGAATTAATGTAAGAACAAGATCTAGTCAGAAAGAACTGAACAACCCCTTGCAATTTTACCCTAAAATTGCCAAAAAATATAAGACTCTTGCAGCAAGCTTGCATTAAATTTATGATCATCAATGAACAAGGTAGTCTTGTTCTTGCTGTGTCGTTCAAGTTCTTGCATCTTGTTCTTTCTTGCAAGGTCAGGCTTGATATCTGTCCATGCAAGAACATTGATATCTTTCCATGCAAGAACATGAACGACTCAACAAAAACAAGGTAGTATTGATGTCCATTGATGATCACAAATTTAATATAGAAAATATCATCACTTTTATTATTAAATTTAGGCTAACATCCCTCATAAACATTTCTGATAGTTCTGAGCAAAAAAAAAAAAAAAATTGCAATTTTTGCAAGAACAAGATCGACCTTCCGATGCAAGAACAAGACATACTCTGCCAGAACAAGAAATGTTCGACTCTTGCAGCAAGAAAATGTACAAGCCTGACCTTGCAATAAAGAACAAGATGCAAGAACTTGAACGACACAGCAAGAACAAGACTACCTTGTTCATTGATGAGCATAAATTTAATGTACAAACTTCATTTTTAATTCAATTATTGAGATTTCAAAATGTAATTCCCATAGGGTTAAAGTTAAATACACCTTTTTTTAAGTTAGAAGAAAATAAAAATTATCTTTCTTTTAATTATCATTTTACGAACTCTTCATATTGAAAATGTGATATTCAATTTTAGAATATTGTGGATCAAATAATATGAAAGAGTTTACATTTTAAATAATCAGCCAAGTTCTAAATAAATACCGTCACATATATTTGGAAGACATTGTTGGGAGAAAAAGAGCTTTGTACTTAAATTCAATACAAAGTTTTTTCTACCACAAATTATTTAGAATTGAGCTAAGAACTAAATTGCAGCAAAGCAAACTGACTTCTATTGTTGGGCACAAGAAAAAAACAGCGTGCTTAATTTATTTGTATGCCAGCAACAATTTTTATTGTTGTTATACTTGCAGCAATCACTTTAATTATGAAACCAAATGAAAACGAATGAAACCGAATGAAACCAGCGACGGCAACAACTGCAAGCATTAAGATAGCTTTTGTGAGATTTTTTTTTGTTATACCTTCCTTCCAGCACAATCATCAATTCTGTTGCTGTTTTAATCCGTGGAAATTTCAATTAAAACGTTAAAGCCAAACGACGACGTTGAGCAGCTTTTTTTTAGATTTTTCTTTTATTTCGAGTGGTGAAGAGTGCTTTGCCGCATTACCCTCCTCATTCCCTGTTCTATAAGCAATCAAAGCGCGCCCATTTATGGCAGCCTCAATCAACGGTTACCACCTGACGACTACAGCGGATCAGCAGCTGGCAACCCTAAGAGATAAATATAGGTACTACTACTACGTTGCCTGTAAACCATATTTTTTTTTGTATAATTTTTTCATACTTTTTATTTTTCCTTATTTTATCTTTAACCCACACACATACAACTCTTCTGTAAATGAAAATGTTCAAAGCTATCGTTTCCAACAACACAAATAATTACGTAAATCTTTGGAGATTTTCATGTTCGAGTTTTTATAGTGCGGGTGCATTTTTTTTACTGCTATTACTAGTTTTTTACTCTCATAATTCAGAGGCATTTTTTTTAAAATTTTTACATTTCGCTGCTGTTTACTTTCGCCATTTTTCTTTACAAATTCGCGCAGATTAAAGTTTAATTTAAGTCAAAGAAACGAAATAAATAAAAAAAATAGAAAAAGTGGCAACATTGCACAACTTAAATAGATCTCCACACGCTGATTGCGTCTAGTTTACATGAGTTTCACAAAGCTCAAATTTTACTAATTGCATGGTAAGCAGGTAAGGGGGAAGGTAGGTTGTTGTCGAGTACTAGAAAAAAGTAGTACACTTTGTGCCTTTCGTTCCCTTATATTTTTCATATCTACTATTTGTGTTTTTCTGTAACATTTTCTATGCGGATTCTGTGCTACTTGTTTTATGTTTTTTAGATGCACAGGCTGTGATTGATTCCCTCGAGTAGCAAAGACGTATTTAATAGCAAAAAAAATATATAAAAAACAGATTTTTATATTTCAGTGTTTGAAGAAGTTTATATATTTTTTTATTTTTAGTGCACATTTTAATTTTGAGTGAAAATTTGAATTTTGAGAGCAAATTAATTTTTTAGTAAAATTGGAATTTTGAGTGCAAATTGGAATTTAGACTGAAAACATTTTTTTTTAGTATAAATATGAATTTTGAGTAAAAATTTAAATTTTAACTGAAAATTTGAATTCAAAGTTACAATTTGAATTTATTATCTTATTTGAATTCTGAGTAAAAATTTGAATTTTGAGTAAAAATTTGTATTTCGAGTAAAAATTTGAATTTTGAGTGAAAATTTGAATTTTGAGTAAAAACTTTTATTTTGAGTAAAAATTTTAATTTTGAGTAACAAAAAAAAAGAATTTTAAATATAAATTTGAATTTTGAGTGAAAATTCGAATTTTAAGTGAAAAATTGAATTTTAAGTGAAAATTTTAATTTTGAGTAAAAATTTGAATTTACACCGAAATTTTGAAAAAAATTGAGTTTTATTTAAAAATTAGAATTTTGAGTAAAAAAAAAAGAATTTTGAATATAAATTTGAAATTTGAGTGAAAATTTGAATTTTAAGTGAAAATTTGAATTTTAAGTGAAAATTTGAATTTTTAGTGAAAATTTGAATTTTAAGTGAAAATTTGAATTTTGAGTGAAAATTTGAATTTTGAGTGAAAATTTGAATATTGAGTGAAAATTTGAATTTTTAGTGAAAATTTGAATTTTAAGTGAAAATTTGAATTTTGATATATATAAGCATTTTTACTTAAAATTAGATTTTTGAGTAAAAAAATTGAGTTTTATTTAAAAATTTTAATTTTGAGTGAAAATTTGAATTAGAGTAAAATATTAAATTTTGTGTGAACATTAATATTTTGAGTGAAAATTTCAGTTTTGAGTGAAAATTTGAATTTCGAGTGAAAATTTGAATTTACAGTAATATTATGAATTTTGAGTGAAAATCTGAACTTAAAGTAAAAATTTAAATATTGAGTGAAAATTTAAATTTATGGTAATAATTTGAATTTTGAGTGAAAATTTGAATTTTAAGCATCAATTTGAATATTAAGTAAAAATTTTAATTTTGAATGAAAATTTAAATTTTTAGTAAAAATGTAAATATTGAGTGAAAATTCAAATTTTGAGTGAAAAGTTGAGTTTTGAGATTCTGAGTAAAATAATTTTAATTTTTAGTGAAAATTTGAATTTTTAGTCAAAATTTGAATTTTGAGTCAAAATTTGAATTTGAGTCAAAATTTGAATTTAGAGTCAAAATTTCAACTTAAGAGTCAAAATTTGAATTTTAAGTAAAAATTTGAATTTTAAGTAAAAATTTGAATTTTAAGTAAAAATTTGAATTTTAAGTAAAAATTTGAATTTTGAGTAAAAAAATAAATTTTGATTAAAAATTTGAATTTTAAATAAATAATAGAAAAATTTGAAATTATTGGAATTTTCAGTGAAAATTTGAATTTTGAGTCAAATTTTTAATGTTAAGTACAACTATATTTTTTTGACTAAGCATTTTAATTTTTAGTGATAACTTAAATTTTGAGTAAAATATTAATTATTTAGTAAAAAATTTGTTTGAGTCAAAATTTGAATTTATAGAGTAAATTTGAATTTTGACTTGAAATTGAAATTTTGTTTGGAAATTTTAATTTTTAGTGAAAATTGGTATTTTGAGTGGATATTTAAATTTTTTGTGAAATGTTAAATTTTTTGTGTTTTAGTGAAAAAAAAGAATTTTTAGTAAAAAATTGAATTTATATTTAAATTTTGAATTTTTATTGAACATTTATAAATTTTTAAATTATTATTTTATTATTTCAAGTGAATAAACTTTTCGAATTTTATTGAAAATTTTCCTGGAAACTACAATTTATAAATAAACATAGATTTTGTTGCATATTTTTAGGTCTCTTTAAAGAGATTTATTGTATTTTTCAGATACCCACTGCGTCATTCATCACATAAAGTTCTCTTGAAATGTATCGTTTACAGTTAAAACCCCCCTGCCGTCTATTTTGAGTTTATCTTGTTCTTGTTTTTATGCTAAATATAAAATACATTCAATATATTTTGTGTGCGCCTAAAATGCTGCAACAATTTTGAACAACACTTTTGTTTTACACGCAGCTGTTGCTCTGCTTGATTTGCATATTTATTTTGGATATAGATTTTATTTTCCTTTTTTAAAACAAATATTTTACAACACTGTAGGGTTTGAGTGAGTGGAGGTGGTTGCTTGGATCCCTTCACTTCAGTTCGGACGTGTCACATTTGTATAAAACAGAGAATAAAACAGAGTTTTCACGTTTAGAATATTGAGTTGTTTTTTTATCGTACATATATGGAGTATGTTTTTAGTTTTTTATAAATTTAAAATTTATGCAGTATCAAAATGTTCACTTTTGGCAAACCAAAGGGTAACGACGTAGTAGTCATCAGGTGTTTTTTATTTTACATTTTAGTGGGTGTAGCTGGCAGCAAATGTTTTTCTATAATACTTGAAAAAATTGATAATGTATACGCCATTTTTTTTTTAAATAAAAATTTTTAAATTCATAGTAAGATTTTTACAGGAATATTTAAAGTTTGTATAATCTTTTCTAAATAGCCACCATGTTTTCTTGAAAAATTTAAAGTTTTTCTTTTGTAAATTACCCCAGCTGTTACAACGTACAAATTCGCGTAATTTTATACAACATTTCATTCACAAAATTGTTAGCTCAACAAAAAAAAAAAAAAGAAAAACTAAATATTTATAGAAAAATTATGCAAATTACATACTGATTTCGAACGCACCAAGGCACCGCACACCACACTGAAACAGAATGTAACGATGGCAACATGCGCCAAAGTTATTATTTGAAGAGTGTTGAGTAAAAGTAAAAGAAAGATAACGAAACAAATGACGAATAAATTTTGTTGATTTTTCAAATAGATTCAGCAATAATTTAAGCTTAATGCTTTAATTATAGTTAAATGTAATTAACTTTTAAATGAAATTTAGATGATATTTTGAAATGTCAGAAAAATTTTTAATGAATATTCATGAAATAAATTGATAATGAAGTTCTAAAGATACTAAATTTTCAGTCAAAATTCAAATTTTATTAAAAAATCAAATTCACAACAAATAAAAACTTGAATAAGTCACATCATATAAGTCTTATGACAGATGGTTGGTCCAAAATCAGTTAAGATTTATTTAAACATTTTATAAAAATGTTTATTGTAACGAAGCCTTTAATAAAAGTGAAAGTAAAACTGTCAATTATTAACAAAACCAATTAATTCAACTGACACAAATGTCAGCACCAATTTGACACGTTATCTGACATGAACATAATTCATATCAATAGTTTAATTTGTGTTTTTTCTCAATTATTTTTAAGCACCTTTATAAAATGGCCGCCACATATTTTATTTGTGAAAACATATGACATAAATTGACGAATGACTAATGTCACTTGGTGGTTTCTATTTAAACAGATAATACAAATGTTTATAGACTTTTTTATATTATTAATACACAAAAACAAAAAGTACAATAAATGAACAAAACTATAAACTATCAATAATTAACAAAAACCTTTAATAAAACTGACACAAATGTCAGCTCGTATTTGACATGACATCAGACTTTAATGTAATAATGGTCATCAAAAGCTTAACTTTTGTAAATTTGCTTCATTATTTAAAGCAATTATATAAAATGATCACATTTCAGACATAAGAGTTTTTTTGTCAGTTCTATGACATATGAGATTATTCATATGACATATCACTTAAAGTCTGACATGTCACTAAAAGTCAGTTGGGTTTGATTTATACGTATTATTTTTTATCGGGATAAAGAAATTAATAAGGATAAATTTAAATCATACATTTTTTAAAAAATTTAATAGAAAATGACACAAATGTCAAAGCGATTTTGACACGTCAGCTGACACAAAAGTAAAAGCAAATTAGACACCTCATCTGACATAAATACAACGCCTCACAAAATATAAATAAATACAAAATGTTCTCAATTAATTTAGGCAACTTCATTAAAATGGCAGACCACCACATGTTGTTTATAATTGCGGCACGTAATGAAAACCAAGAAAGAAAAGTCAAATAAATGTCAGGCTGTCAAACGAGTCGAATGCGTAAATGGCAACTTTATATGAAATGACAAAGAAAAACCAACAAAAAACAAGAAAAAATAAAACTAAAGTTAACTTCTTACGCGCGCGACATCGCTAAAGATGGCAACGCATTATTTTGACATTTAATGACAGTTGTAAATTAACTTTTAAAGGCATTTTTATGGACGTCGTTGTCGTCGTCTCGTGCAAAGTAAAAGCATTAGTGAATGAGAAAACGACACGAAAATGTAAGAAGTAAGGAAGAAGGAGCAGCAGCAGCAGGCAACGATTTACATGAAAGAAGGAGGCAGCACGACGAGCAAACGAACGAATGGCAACACCCAAGCAAGCAAGCATAAAATAACGTTTAATTTTTATGAGCCGCACAAAACTTTCGACGGCGCTACGACAAACACAGCTGACCAGAATTACGTACGAGGTGGACGGTTAGATGGGTACATAAATAAAGGGATGGATGTTAGATAAATGGGTAGATAAATGGATGGATAGATGGGTGGTAGATGGGAGAATAAATATATAGTTTAATGAATGGGTGACTGTCTGTCTGGGTTGGTGTTTAATACGCTGAAACTTTGTGAAAATGTCAGTCAGTTAAATGCATTAACAACACAACCACAACATTGACAACGACGACATTCATAAATGTCAACGTTGTCCTGTCTGAAGTGGCGGCCCCAACAGATTATGTAACAAAAATTAAAATGTTGGAAATTTGCTAAAATGCTTTGGTATTATATATTAATAGCAGAAGACAGTCACAGAGTGTGGTTATTATTAGGCATTACAACTTGAGCCAAAGTTTAAGTTATAGAAGAAACTTTGGTAAACTTTTAATATTACATGCTTAATTTGCTAAATTTGTTAAATTTTGGTAGACACATTTTTTTATAGCTAACACCGCGGACTTTTAGACAGAGTAACAAAAAAAAACTCCATTAACAACCCCGCACAAAAATATAAAAGTTTTTAGATAAGTACGAAAAAGTTACTGTGAATTGTGTCGAATGCTTTGAGCATTAGGCAAGGCTTATTATTAAAAACTCTCCAATTCATTAATGTTATCTGCACTGTTTTGCTTTACAAAATCGCAGCCAAATTTGTGTTAATCCCCCCTAAATTAAAATTATTTAATTTTATTACTTTCTACATGACCGGTTTGATTTCATAACTTTTTCATTGTTCGTCGTAGATAATACAAGTAACTTTATGAACAGATTTTGACAGCACGACCCACAGACAGCTGCCTGTCATGTCATAAATGTGTCAGGTTTTGACAAATTATACTTCATAATGGATTTATAAAATGTTTAAATTCAAATTGTGCATTACATTTTTTTTTCATTTCTATTTTGAAATCGATAAAAACAAGAACTTTTATAATATAAAAAAAAAACTAAAATAAAAAAAAATCTAAAATAAAAAAAAAAAAATCTAAATTCGAAACAAAAATCTAAATATTAAAAACCAACAAATTCAAAATTTAAAAAACAAAAAAAAAAACATTAGAGATAAAAAATTCAAAAATACAAAAAAAGTTCAACATAAAATTCACAAATACAAAAAATTCAAATATAAAATAATAAATAAATTAAAAATAAAAAATTCTAAAATATAAAACTCAAAAATACAAAAAAATCAAAAAGAAAAAAATTTAAAAAAATACAAAATAAAAAAATTCAAAAATACAAAAAAAAAATATTAAATATTTAGCAAATAAAATTAAATAATAAAATTAAAAACTCAATTTTTATCAAGGATAGAAAAAAAATACCAAAACCTTTACTTTACTTTTATTAGAGATTTAAAATTAATAAAAGATTTTGAATACACATAAAAAAGTAAATAGATAAACATATTTTACAAGTTCAGCCTTTTTTGAAAAGAAAGAAAGGCTTAACAAAAGAAAAACCCTAAACCTGGCAACAATGCAAAGCATTGTCTGTCTGCGCATAAAGAATAAAACCTACATAAACTATTTACATTTCTTTATACTACGTCACACCTATTTCACTATTGCATTCATTTGTCTTTTTTTTTGAAAGATTTCAACCGCTATGCGCTGCTGCACTTGATCCTTTGGAATCCAACTAAAGGCCAAAGGCGAAAATTTGCTAATGCAGCGACTGAACAAAAAAAACCTAATAATAAAAATAAAAGAAATTAGAAAAAGAAAACGAAATTCTAATGCAATTGTCAAACGTAATAGTATTTTATATAGTTTTATTTCTTTTTTATTTATTTTCTTATATTTTTTCATGTTTCTTTTAAATCTTCTTATTTCTTTTTTTCCATTCCCTTTTGTTTCCTATGAGGTACAGGGTATATTAACTTTGTGCATTTATTGTAACGCCCCTTAGGAGGTGTGTCCGGTATCGAAAAGTATATATATTTTTGATCAGCATCACTACCCGACTCCGTTTAGCCATGTCCGTCTGTCTGTCTGTCTGTCTTGCTGTCCGAATACAGAATAACTTGAGAAATACTGATCAGAATGAGATGAAATTTGGTCACAAAAGGAACTGAGTTTGAAAATGAGCCAAATCGGTCAACGGACATGCCCACCTCCCATACAAGTCACTTTTATATAACTCTTTTGGAACTAATAACTCGAAAAGTATTCAAGATATAGATTTAAAACGTATTGTTATAATTCACATAAAAATATGTGGTCCAAAAATGGGCGTGATCCGCCCATTTCATTTAATTTGAACTTTTGAAAATTTGATCCGTAAATTATTAAAATCAAATCCGCCCCATGTGACCGAACGTAAGTTGTGACCTAACTTTCCCAACTCGTTTTATTTTGGATATTGTCCTTAACGTTATTATTTTCCCTTTTTTTCTTATATTTCCTATTTCTCTTATTTTTCTTAATATCTTTTTTTCCTTTATTTAATCTTTATTTTATTTTTTCTTTTCTATTCTATTTATTTTTATTATTTTCTATTATTTTTATACCCTACACTAAGAGTGAAAGGGTATATTCAGTTTGGTACGCCGTTTGTAACACCCAGAAGGAAGCATCTCCGGTATGGTGTATATAAGTGTATATATTTTTGATCTGCATGACCTCCTGAGTCGATTTAGCGATGTCCGTCTGCCCGTCTGTCTGTCTGTCTGTCTGTCTGTCTGTTGAAATCCCTACTACTTAAACAATTGAAGAGTTAGATAAATGAAACTTATAATTTAGATTACTTATATACCTACGCTGTATGTGCGAAAAAATTGGCGGATCGGACCATTGTGACCTGTGATCTGACCATTTATATTCAAAAAT
This sequence comes from Dryomyza anilis, assembly GCA_951804985.1. Lineage (NCBI taxonomy): Eukaryota > Metazoa > Arthropoda > Insecta > Diptera > Dryomyzidae > Dryomyza > Dryomyza anilis. The sequence continues at coordinate 97,919,567 of OX638131.1, read as the reverse complement.
ACCTCATATTAAATTTACATCTACAGATCAATTTTACTGTATACGTGCTTAGGTAAACTTTTTTGGTCAAATATATATTGAAATAATGCTCAAATACATGAAAATAATGTTTTCCACCGATACGACTTGTGGTTCCAAAAAAAAAAAAATCAAAATTTGGTACACCTTCCCATTTGTAAATATGGGTATCAAATGAATGGAAATTCTGCAGCGATTGAAAGTTTGTAATTATTTTCAGGGTTCGTATACCCTGGTGACCAATATACCACTTTGAATGGTAACCACACATATGTATAGGGTATTTATATTCAACTTAGACCGACTATAATTTTGATAATACTAACTATCATAATAACACCAAATTTTAAATTTCCCATGTAATCTAACCTTCCCAACTGGTTTTTATTCCTGTTCTTTTTTTATTTTTATACCCTACACTAAAAGTGAAAGGGTATATTCAGTTTGGTGTCCGTTTGTAACACCCAGAAGGAAGCATCTCCGGTATGGAAAAGTATATATATTCTTGATCAGCATGACCTCCTGAGTCGATTTAGCGATGTCCGTCTGTCCGTCTGTCTGTCTGTCCGTCTGTCTGTCCGTCTGTCTGTCTGTCTGTCTGTCTGTCTGTTGAAATCCCTAAGACTTTTAAAATTGAAGAGCTTGAAAAATGAAACTTATAACTTAGATTACTAATATACCTACGCTGTATGTGCGAAAAAATTGGCGAGATCGGTCCATTGTGACCTATGATCCGACCACTTATGTTCAAATACCTCATATAAAATGTACATATAAAGATCAATTTTTATGTATACGTGCTTAGGTAAACTTTTTTGGACAAATATATATTGACATCATGCTCAAATACATGATAATAATGTTTTCCGGCGAAAAGACTTGTGGTTCACAAAAAAAAAATCGAAATTCGGTACACCTACCCATTTGTAAATATGGGTATCAAATGAATGGAAATTCTTCAGCGATTGAATGTTTGTAGTTATTTTCAGGATTCGTATACCTTGGTGATCTATATATCACTTTGAGTGGTAACCACACATATGTGTAGGGTATTTATAGTCGGCTTAGACCGACTATAATTTTGATAATCCTAACTATCATAATTACACCTACTTTAAAATTTCCCATGTGATCTTACCTTCCCAACTGGTTTTCTTTTCATTTAATTTAATTTCTTTTCTTTTTATCTTTTCTATTCTATTATTTTATTTTATTTTGTTTTCTGTTCTATACGTTTTCGTTTTTAACATATATTTTTTTATTTATATATTTTAATACTTTTTTATATTTTTATTTATATCTTTTCTAATTTATCTTTTTTTATTTAATTCCCTTTTGATACATTTATTTCCGGTTTTTCTTCTATTTTTTCTTTTCTTTTCTTTTATGTTCTGTTCTATTCTTTTTTATTATTTATATTCCTTTTTATTATTTCTTTTCTATTCTATTTTGTATTTTTATGTTTTTAATAAATATTTTTTATTTATATATTTCAATTCTTTTTTATATTTATATTTCAATCTTTTCCTATTTATATTTTTTTTTTATTCCCTGTTGATACTTATTTTCCTGTTTTTCTTCTATTTTTTTCTTTTATATTCTGTTATATTCTTTTTTATTATTTTATCTTTTATTCTATTATTTTTGAATTTAGTTATTTTTTTATTTTATTTCTACAGAGATTTGAAAGTTGGTTATGATCTTGACTTTGTAGAGGTAGTAGAAGGAGGTAGTAGAAAAAAGAGATACACAATGACAGACACAGAGAGAGATAGATTGTGTGCAGCAGTGCAGTGATAAATTATTTATGTTGGCAACAATGACACTCTGTGCTGCATATTGTGACAAAAGCTGTCACGTCGCACATAAAGCTACAAAAAGGCACTACAATGAAAATTACTTTGACATGAACTGGGAAATGCAAATAAAAAACATGACAGCGTTACAAATTACATTAGAGAAGAGTGTTGAAAAAGGACGAGGTTGATTTTGTACTTAAAAATTTAAATTTATATTTTCAATAATAATTCAGATTTTATTTTTTAATTCAAAAATATTTTAAATTTTAAGATTTTCAATATATTCAATATTTTTTGGTTTGTTTACCGATTGCCAGTTAGAATTTATTTATTTATTTTATTTTAAAATCTGTTTTTTAATTTAATCTTCGATTTTTAATATTTTTTTACATACTATTTTTGTTCTATAATTAAATTCTTCTATTTTAGTTTTTATTAATATCTGTTTTATTATTTATTTTTAGGTTTATTTTAATTTATTTTCTATTTTAATACAATTTTCCTTCTATACTAATTTGCGTTTTATCATAATTTCCACTTCATCATAATTTCCATTTCATTATAAATTCTTTTCAGTTTGCTATTCTAATTTTTAATTCAGCATAATTTCTTTTTTAAATTAACTAAAATATGCAGCCACTGTCTGCGCGTAAAATTTTTCATTTTAATTTATTCAGTTGTATTTTTATACTACACGTTTTTCAGCTGTCTTTTTTTACCATTTCTATAGTGAAGAAGCGCCATGTTTGAAAAACGCTAATAACGTTATCTATGCGTCTGTTACGTGAACATATTTCGTATTTTCTACAAAAAAAATTATAAAAATTCCGGCTCCAAAATGTAAAAAAAATAAGGAAAAAATATAACCAAAATGAAAAAAATAACTAATATGAAAAAATGTGACTATTACGTGACAGAATTGGTTGAGTACGTTTTCAGGCATATGCAACAAACAAAAAAAAAATAAAATGTAGAAACTGGGAAAACGAAAAATAAAAGATGCTGTATTATTTAATCTGATAGATGGCGCTGCTAATATGGAAAAATTTTATGGCTTTGCGTGGATAATAATTTGTGTGTATTGTACACAATATATATTACTTTTTCTTTTATTTATTCTATATTTAAAATTTATAAATTAAATTTATTTCTGCGTTTTTCCAGTCTGTCATGTCACGGAGACCTTCGATTTCTCAAAACTTTCTCGAAAAAAACTTTCTTCGATAAAATGGTCTGATCGTTTAGCATTCATTGACGCTTCTAATTTTTAAACTTTTTCATTGTATGACAAAATACGATACACTAAAATTCAATAATAAAAAAAACTCACTAAAATATCAAAATTTCCCAACAAAAAAAAGTCATTAAAAATTTTAAAAAATGTAAATATTTTTTATTAATAAGTAAATCTCGACCATATACAGCATCTTTTAAATGCCCTAATATGTATTCCATTCATAATAAATATTTCAAACAAAAAATTCTAATTCTATTCTAAATTTCCCACAAAATCTAATGTCTGTTGCAAAAATAAATTTGCTCCATTATCCAAAAAAAAAAAGGAAATCCTGACATGCAGCTTTATTACAACTATATATTCTTCTCTTTCCAGCACACAACACACACTTCGCTCTCTTTCTACTCAGTCAGCAGCATCGCCGCATTTTGCTGACATTTGTATTTTGCCGCAAACACTGTTGCCAACGGCTATTTTCAGCTGAGATTTACTTTGGGCAACACAGTGAAGAGAAACAACAAAGCTCAACATGTGTTGTGTGTGTGTGAATTTAAGATGGCGACGGCATCCGGTTGGCGGTAAGGATTTCAAAAAATGAAGAAGCAGCTTAAATCAGTTCTATTTTATGCGAAGGTAGGTAGCACAGATAATTTATGGCTTTGACAGCTACTGCAGAAGATTTAGTTGTGAATCCTTTGATGCGCGCCCAAATGAGTTTCGTCTGCACACATGGTAAACAAACCAAAAAAAAAAAAAGGATGTAGTAGAGATAAAAGGCAGCAGAATGGTGTTCTGATGTGTGTGGCGAAATTCATGGGATATATTTTACAATATTTTCATTAAAGATGAATAAGATATGAAAAGGTGTGGAAAATTACTTTCGTGATATTTGAAGAAGATATTTGCAATATATATTTATTTTCTTTTTTCAATTAATTTTTAAATTATTTTTAATCCAACTTTTCATTATTGCGTTTTATTGTTACTATTTTAAATAGTTTTAATATTTTTAATATTTTATTCAATTCAAATATTTTTCATATAGTATGTAATATTTTTAAGGTTTCCTTTCCTTTATTTTTTAGTATTTCTATTACTTCTAAATAAATGAAATAATAGAAATAATAAAAATAATAGAAGTAATAGATATTTCTATTATTTCTATTATTTCTATTATTTTTATTATTTCTATTATTTCTATTATTTCTATTATTTCTATTATTTCTATTATTTCTATTATTTCTATTATTTCTATTATTTCTATTATTTCTGTTATTTCTATTATTTCTATTATTTTTATTATTTCTATTATTTCTATTATTTCTATTATTTCTATTATTTCTATTATTTCTATTATTTCTATTATTTCTATTATTTCTATTATTTCTATTATTTCTATTATTTCTATTATTTCTATTATTTCTATTATTTCTATTATTTCTATTATTTCTATTATTTCTATTATTTCTATTATTTCTATTATTTCTATTATTTCTATTATTTCTATTATTTCTATTATTTCTATTATTTCTATTATTTCTATTATTTCTATTATTTCTATTATTTCTATTATTTCTATTATTTCTATTATTTCTATTATTTCTATTATTTCTATTATTTCTATTATTTTTATTATTTCTATTATTTCTATTATTTCTATTATTTCTATTATTTCTATTATTTCTATTATTTCTATTATTTCTATTATTTCTATTATTTCTATTATTTCTATTATTTCTATTATATCTATTATTAAATATTTATATTATTCCTGCTTTTTATTTTATGTATGTCTTGTATAAGAACTCATTAAGTTTTAATAACCTTTAAAATCAACCATTTATTATTTTGTGTCTTCATCACATTTGTCTCTTGAGACAAACTTCCGCCTGAGTTAAACGCTCAGTCATTAATTAAAATTAATGCAGATGGCACTGTGTTAAATAATCAGCAAATTTCCACAGCAATTATTGCGATGTTCTGTTATGTCAAAATAAGCAGTATTTTCCATGTAGTTGAAATATTAATTTTCCTCATGTTTTACTACATATGTCACAGATATTTGTTTTATTTTTCTGTGTGCAAATGCTCACATCTTGTACAGTTGTTGAATTTTTAAAATATCATCACAGTTGTCAACGTTGTGCTCTACGACTGTCAAGAGTCACTATATATGGTTGGTATAAAAAAAACAAAAAAAAAATTTACAAAAATAAAATGTACAAAAAAAATTAGAAAAAATGTTGACGCTTGCAGGCGCAGTAAAAATAAATTAAAATGCGAAAATAATTTTAAATTGTGTGCGTCAAAAGTTTTAGTTGTCCGCGACGTGTCCTTGCGTGTTATTTCGCGCATTTTTAAATGTCAGGACATTTTTTAATATGATTTTCTGTATTTTAACTACACAAAAAACACATGATTAATTATTATTTGACAAAATAAAAGTGGTTTAATTTTAGGCACATAAAATTCTTCATTTTAAAATACAAACAAATAAAATTTATGGGTTTACCGAATTATACGAATTTTTGATACATTTTTACCACAAAAATTCCTTTGCGAAACTCTTTAAAAAATAATAAATAAATAAATAAATAAATAAATAAATAAAATAATATTTAAAAATTATTAATCCAAATTACAATAATTATCAATTTTCTAGTGCATAGCACTCACATGAACTCTCAACTAACCACTTTGTGGCAACTTAAGTGGTAGCTACATAATTGCCATTAAATTGCTTTTTAAATTCATGCGAAATATATTAATTTGCCACCCAATTGCCAGCCAAAAAGCTCCTAATAAGGGACAAGGCTTAGTAGCCATAAATTTGAATCCATTAAAGTGTCCGTTCACCTATTTGGAACTTAGACTGTTATTTGAACTGTAATTTGAACCGTAATTTGAATTGTGTTTGGATTAAAAATAAAAATAAAAAAATCATTAGCAGTGCCTGTTATATCTTAAATTATTCTATTGCGGCTGTCACTTTTCTCAACACAACTTTTCATAAACATATGTAGTAGATATAATAAATATTTTGTTTATAATAATTTACATTTATTCCATTTTAAAGTTAATTTGCATTTACTATATTATTTATAAACACGTTCTTATAAGGTTTTTCATTTTATACTTGTTACTTATATCGAACATAATACAATTAATTATTTGCCACTATTTTGCCACCTAATAGTAACAAAGTAAGCGCCACTCATTATTGTATATGTTCCATTATCAGAATGTATGGCTTAGATACATATATATCACATATATATCACAGTATTGTGACTTATTAATGCGTATGTTCCACACAGGTTCTTATTCACCGCTTTGAAACTAGAGAACACTGGTTTGCAACACTGGTCTCAGAGGTAACTTAAAAGCTACACATATGGCACATAAATTGGTTCCAATTGTTGAGCCGTGGTTACTTAGACTAAATTCAAATTAAAAACATAAAAAATGTATTTTTCTCGAAAACGTGACGTACAGGAAAACTGAAAACGTCGTTGGATTCAGCACTTCAATGTTATATAGGATTAATATGAATGAAGAAATGCAGAAAAAAGAGTTATACACCTGATAATCTTATAAAATTAATCATTGTACATTGTATTTAATTTCTAATATTTGTTTTTGAATTCAGAATTTTATTTTATTTTTATTCTTTCTAATTTCTATTTTAATTCATGCATATTAATCAGACTTTCTTTGTCTTTTATTCGTTTGTATATCAACAACCTGTACAAAACTTCTACCAATTCCAAAACTTAACAACATTGTTTCAAAAAGCAAACAATAACCACAACAAAACCAACAACAACACTTAAAACAAGCTGTTGCCACATTCGAACATTCGCCGCAATGTTATCTTTATTTGTGTTGGCAACATTATTTCGAAATTAACCCAGTAGAAAAATACAAAATGTCAACTAATAAAATGAGAAATATGACACATTATAAATAATAAAAAAATTAAACTAAAAGTTTTAATTAAATTAATACAAAAACTATGAATTAATAATTTAAAGTTAACATAAAATTAAAAGCAAAAATTTAGAATTTAAGTCTTTTTAAATAAGCTTCTATTTTTATACGAATTCTGTTCAACTATTTTACTTTTCAGTTTCTCTATTTCTATTCTCAATAGAATTGGGGTATATCGGGTGCATTGCTATAACTTTTTGAATTTGTATGCAAACTAAAATGAAATGAAAAACTTGTATTATATAACTAGAAACACGCTAAAGCCAAAATGTCCTTGATGAGAGAGAGCTTGTGCTGTATATAGAATGTTTTTATAGTTGCAGAGTATAGTCAACTTCATATGCAAATACGTAACATTTTTTTACGTTTCATTTGTGGTCTAACAATGGCGTCTAAAACAAACCATATAACAAAAAAATATATCTTTACCCCATGTTTTTATTACATTTTGTAGGCAATTTTGTTAAGGTTCATTTTATGACATGTCATATTTAAGGCGCCACACTTAATGTTAATTTTCTGTTATTGATCGCATAGCTATTAGGTTAATTGTTCGTGTGGCAAAAGATTTCATAGTTGGTTATGTCAGTTACAAACACAACACGCAGAGAAAACAAATACATAAGATATGTGGGAGTGGTGTAAGACGGACGGACAATAAAGGACAGAATACACTTTACTAATTATATAAAACTTAGTGACCTTTGACGAATGAATTGAAGTGACAGAATTTTGAGAATATAGACAGACAGTTTCACGACGGCAGCCATTAAGCTCGCAACATACGATTTGTTTTTATATAATAAACTTTTATAGAAAATATAAATTATCGTGTGATTTATTTAAACGTCGTGGAGCTCAATCCTACAAATGGGGGCTCATACCGGTTTTGGACTAGAGTTGAGTTAAGAAAAGAGTTGAGTCATAAAAAACAGTAAAAATATAAATTGTAACGCAGAGAAAAAAAAAATTAAAAAAAAAACAATGACATTTAATTGATGAAAACTTTAAAAATCGAAGTTGCTGTGAAAAATCGACAAGTGCGAAAAATTTCATCAGTGAGCAGAGCACATTGGAACGTATGAATGAATGGACGCAGGCATAGAGAAAATGTAAATCGTCGATGAGAGCGTCGAGAAGAGTTATAAGCGAACCTTCACGAGTAAACAGAAGCAGCGAAATATGAAAGGAACAGCGTAATATCAAGAGGGTAGTGGCTGCGAAAGAATTCGGCGCGTTCAGATTAATATCAATGGTGAGTGAATTTTACGTTGGCGTTCAATGAAGAGAGGCATTCGACGAGGAGAGAAATTCAGTGAAGAGAAAAGTTCAATGATGAGAGCATTCAAATCCGAGATGACATGTGAACAACCCAGTAGACTAATATGCATTGAGTGCACAAGCAAAAATATCGCAGCAAACATTAAATAAATATTACTATTTTTCCATTGTAACTAATACATATACATTCCATTTTGTTTAAATAACTAATTAGATTTAATTATATTATTACTTCATTATTACTACTTATTTAATTCATATCAATAATCAATACATTGTTCAAATATTTTGAAATGGACGTACCGACAATTTTAGCTTTGACTGTTGACGACTTAAGAGATAAATTAAAGGAGTTGGGTTTAGATACAAAAGGACTGAAAAGGGTATTACAGGACAGACTTATTACACATTTCGGTTTGTCTGGTGAAGAAAGCGACGGAGAATCACATTCCGAATATGGTGATGTTGCAGCAGGTCCCGTTCGCGAGGTGATGGTCGACAGAACTCGTTTCACGCTAAAAGACATACAGGATAGTGTATCGTCGTATTCAGGATCAAATTCACCTGACGTTAATCAGTGGATTCTTGAGTTTGAAGATAGCGCGAACACAGTAAACTGGAATGATTTACAAAAATTTGTTTATGGTAAGCAGCTCTTGGTTGGAGCGGCCAGATTGTTTGTGCGAAGTCAAACAAGCATTCGAAGCTGGACAGCGCTGAAAAGGTCTCTTTTGGATGAGTTTGGGGAAAAAGTTTCTTCGGCAGAAATTCATCGCATTTTGAGTAATCGGCGTAAAAGACAAAATGAAACTCTACGCGAATATTTGTATTGTCTAATTGAAATAGGCAATCGCATAAAACTGGATGAAGAAAGCTTGGTCGAGTATTTTTGCGAAGGTGTTCTTGATTCGCGATCTAACAAGTTGGTACTATATCAGTCAAGATCAGTAGCCGAGTTGAAGGAGAACATGAAGGTGTACGAGAAGGTTTGTGGGTCGCATCAGTCGCTAAACAGATCGACTCCGCAGCAACCGTGGGTTCGTAAAGAGAGTTCGATAAAGTGCTATAACTGTGGCGAATGTGGTCATATTGCGAAATACTGCACACAACGGAGGCAAGTACGTTGTTTCAAGTGTCAGAAAGAAGGACATCTCGCGTCAGAATGCGCTCAGCAGCAAGTTAATATTAAAAGGGAGACGAGAATAATGCACGTCTTAGCAAACGACGGTGAAAGAGAGATGCGGGAAAAGAAAAAGAACGAGGGACTGGAAAATTCACAAATGTCATCAAACAATCGTGTTTTCAAAGAACTCAAACTTAATGAATTTTCAGTATCGGCGATCGTAGATACGGGCAGCGATATCTGCGCACTAAGGTACGATACGTTTGCTAAACTAGGCAATATAAATTTAAATAATAACAAACGAAAATTGATTGGAATAGGGCGAAAAGAAATCTTCACAATCGGAAGTTGCACGTTACCAGTATTAGTCGATGGTATTGAACTGGAAATTAACTTTCACGTGGCTAACAAGAACGATATTTTATTCCCAGCGGTGATTGGCAATGACATATTGAGAGATGTTGATATGGTTATTAATTCAGAAGGAGTTAGGTTCATTCAAAAATCGCATGAAGTGAATATAGAAAAAATATCAAAACACAGCAAAGAAAGCAAGAAAAAAGAGGACAAGAAGGCTGAAAAAAGATTGAATGACATAAAAAAAGTATGCGATATAGTACGAAACGTCAAAAATAAAGAAAAAGAACACAAGCTAAGTTTATCCGCTAAGATTGACATGCCTGTAAGAGAAACGCAAGATACACTACCTAAAAGAAAATCATATGTAAATACAAATAACTGGCAAGGTAAACGAACACAATTTGAGCCTGGAGCAAAATTTAGAAGCAGATCAAAGGATCATCATGTACACTATTCCGTGGAAAATATCAGCAATTTGAGGCATCGTTGGAAAAACAAAATAAATGAGAAAGAAAAACCCATTATTCGAGGGCGAATAATAAATCAGGAGGGCCGAATGTGGGAGTGGTGTAAGACGGACGGACAATAAAGGACAGAATACACTTTACTAATTATATAAAACTTAGTGACCTTTGACGAATGAATTGAAGTGACAGAATTTTGAGAATATAGACAGACAGTTTCACGACGGCAGCCATTAAGCTCGCAACATACGATTTGTTTTTATATAATAAACTTTTATAGAAAATATAAATTATCGTGTGATTTATTTAAACGTCGTGGAGCTCAATCCTACAGATATGTTTCTGATCAAATAAAAATATGATTGTGACTAACAAATTATATTCAAATCATGTCATATGATTGCTAAGATTATAGTTAATTCTCATAATTAACAATTTATTATTATTGCAATAAATGTTTAGAATGATTGTGCAAAAAGCGCAATCCAATGATGTATGATTTCTACATTGTTTTATATATACTACTTATAAATGCCATGATTCCTGCAAACATGCCGTAGTATAATTATGTTTCTTAATTTGTACCAATTAAGTCAATGTTAAAAAACCAAAAAGAGTTAGTTTTGAAAAGATGGACTAAGTTCATCATTTTCGTTTCTCGACATTGCTGATTTAATCAAGTTCAACGATTACCATAAACAAATGATAAATAAATGATTGCCATAAACATATATACATACATGGCAATCGAGATGATTTTTTTGTTAACTTGTACAAATTACGAATAAAAAATTATGAATCAAAAATAAAAGAATTTGAATAAGTAAATCATTTTCCTCACTCTACTTAATCATATTACAAGATTGACACAAACATATAAACATAATATTATTTAATATATTATCAATTTTTTTGGGTAACTTGAGAAAATTACGGCATTGAAAGTGACAACCAGATAACCAGAAAGTGACTGATTGTAATGGGAGCATATGATATAGTCCATCGTGTTCCTGTCCCGGTTCCTGACTTTGCAGCAAACATGTTATACAATCGTTTGAAACATATAAAAATAATGTTCTTTAACATATGTTAATAACTATCCGACATTTTTATTCTATTAACGTGTATCAATTACGTTAATAATCTAAAAACCATACAGAAACATAGTTGAATATAAGCATATGATTGAGTCCGTCATGTTCCTCAATCGACATTATTGTTGCAATCATATGGCAAAATTGTCACAAAAACATTTTCACTTGATCCATAGAAAACATGATTTTAATCTGGTAACTTGTATCAAATGAAGGCATACAAAACAGAAAACCAGAAAAAGACAAATTTAAATGATTGAGTCCATCATGTTCCAATCTCGAAATTATTGCTTCAATCATACTACATAATTGGCATACACAAATAAACATAACACACACTAACAATAATATTTTTTTCTTTATAGCTTTTAATGAAAAAAAAAACACCAGAAAAATACAAATTTTAATAAAAGAATATGATTGAGTTCATCATGTTGCGCTCTCGACATTTTTGCTTCAATTATATTACACTTTTGTCACAAACATAAAACATGATTGCGATGATTGTAACTAACATATTTTTCTTTTTATCTTTTAATCAGAAAAAAACCAGAACAATAAAAATTTAATAAAACATGATTGTCATGATTGTAACTAACATGTTTTTCTTTTGATCTTTTAACTAGAAAAAAACCAGAACGATACAAATTTGAATAAAATAATATGAATGGATTTCATCATGTTACATTGTCGACATTTTTGCTTCAATCATATTACTCATAAACATAAAACATGCTTAATATGTTACTAAGAAATATATATTTTTTTTGTTATCCTTGCATCAATTACATCAATAAACAAAAAAAACAGAACGAGGCAGATTCCAGAAGATTATGATTGAGTTCATCATTTAGTCAATCGACATTATTGCTTCAACCATATTATATGCTTGCCACAACCATTTAAACACGTTATCTTTGAAATATTATTAAAAAATGATATAGAGCTAAAGCCGCGGTAGCTCAGTGGTTAGTGCGTTGGACTACGAGCCGAAAGGTCCCCGGTTCAAGCCTGGATTGGGGCTAACAACATCTTTTCATAGAAACATTTTTCTATACCGCGCTACCTCTCGTCAGTAAATGGCAAACCTACGAGAGTAAAACCATTGCCTTTGTAAAAGCTCTCACCCGCCGTTCGGATTCGACAATAAACTGTAGGTCCCACCACTTAGAGTACAAATATAACACGCACAGCTCAAAATGGTGAGAGAGCTCGGCCGAAGTTCTATACAGAGCTGTAGCGCCAAACTATTATTATTATTAGAGCTAAACATGCTAAAAATATGCTTGAATCAATCATGTTTCTTACTCTTACTTCAAAACTGTTATACATTTAACACAAACATATTAAGGATAAATATTCTCTTATTTCACAAAGAGTGCTGACACTTTCTAAAGTAGTCTCCTCTATATTGACCTTCTGTAAGTTAAGATTCTTCTAAGCACCACGGGTACTTATTTTGTCTTGATTATTATGTCGGTAAAATCAAAAATAATTCTTTTTTTCTAGTATTTACTCTTTCTTGACTTTCGAATTTTGTTGACCAAAAAATTAGCACGCACGAAAAAATACTGATGAATCATCATCATTTTTAGTAGGTGACATGCGTGTTTCAAAGCATTTTTTGGACTTATTTTGGGGTTTTCTCCCCATATTTTTTTTATTTGTACTTGAAGTAGAATTTTCGTTAGTATTTGACCTTGATAAAGAATCGTTTGTAATTTGTGAGTGACGATAATGTTGTTGTCAGTGGTTTGGGAGAGAGAGCGTATTTGACGATGACGGTGATGAATTATATATGATGTTACGACCATGGAGAGCAATTATTTGCAAACCGTGTTAAACCATGACTAATTGCTAAATGGTTGGCTGGTGGTATTTTTATTGGAGCTCTGAAAGGCTTCTCATTCAAGGAAAATGAATGAGGAAAATTGTGATTGTTATATATGAAACCTATTAATATACTATAAAATAAGTAAATTAGAGAAAAGCATTAAATGTGTTAAAATTTTATTTTTTTGTGACAGATAATTCGAATATTTCTTAGTAAAAAATTTGATTGTTGGTATTAAACAAAAAATGAAAATATAAAATATAAAATAGAATATATAAACCAAAAAATAGTGTTCAAAATAGTGTTCAAAATAATTTTTAATTAACATTTTTTAATTGGGTTTTGTAAAGAAAACATTAAATAAAAAAACCAACATCAGCAAAAAAAATTCCATTGAAAATATTTCATTTTTAAAGCCTTAAGCTCTAAAATGAAGGGTAAAACAAACTACCGAGAACCAACACAATCAACACAAAAAGGGTGAACAAAAAAAATATAGACAGAGCCACATTTTTTTTAACCTTGAATAAATAAATTAATACCCACATATGGAAAATGTTTTACCAAAAAATGAATAAAAAAAACTTTAATACAATTGCAAAACAATTTGCAATGTAAAATAGACATGGAATATTATAAAAGGGGGGAAAAATTAAAAATAATGAAAAATCAAAGACATTAGAATGCAAATAAAAAAAGGTGGAACGAAGAAGTTGGCGTTTATAATGGGTTTAATTGTCAGGCAAAGGTCAAGGATTAATATATGCAATACAGACCGGCCTCTAAACAAATTCAAAGTCATTGAAAACTAATGCAAAACTAATAAATTAAAAAATATAATTTTAGAGAAATTTGGTTTCAATTAGTTTATAAATGAATTAGTAAAATGTTGAATTAACAGTTTTTGCAATATTTGAAGAACATTTTTATTTTAAGTTTAAACTTGGTATAATTTTATCTTGGATTAACAACTTATTCAATTTTTAGTTTAATTAACAATTGATTGTCACGCTGTGTTTAAAGTTTGTTGACAATGAGACATTCCGATTCGGAACTATAATCGTTGCAAAGTTTAACAATGTTGAAACTCGGACCGAAAAACTGACGTTTAAAAAAAAATAAAAATTCACATAGGGATTTCTATCAGATGAATTCTCCATTTTTTTTCGATTTACCAACTACATTTTTATATTATTACCTTCATTTTGATATAAATATAAATTTTATATATTTTATATTATATTTTCATTTTTTCTATCGGACGATTTTCCATTTTTTTTTTTAATTACCAATCTCTTTTGTTATTTTGTTAATCAATAAACTTCGTTTATATTGATGTTTATTGATTAATAAAATAAAAAAAGAAGTTCGTAAATCAAAAAAATGGAAAATCAGTAGTAATAAAAAAAATATAATTTTTTAGTTTTTACTGACTTCTTCCAAAATATACAAATTCTTTTGAAAAATTTCAATAAATTCCGACTTATAAGTCCAAAATTTTCGAGAATGTGGATTTCAAATAGTCCGTCATTATTATTACGAGCAAGTACAATACAATGAAAATTTTTCCGGGGAAAATTGTGTTGGTAAAGATGAGTTGGAGAGGAATTGAAGAATAGTTTTGAGAAATATATGTACGGAGAAGAATTGTCTGAAGAGGAATTGTACAGGGAAGAATATTTTTAAGAAATAATTGTACAATAATTGTGTTGAGAAAAATTGTCTCCAAGAAATATTAACCAGGTTAAAATTGTCTCAATGAAACATTTGTGTCGGGAAATAATGGTCTCTGACATAAATTGTTTCAGGAATGAAGTATGGGTAATCGAGTTTCGAAAGCAGAATAGATCAATTTAAAATATTCAATACTTCTTTTTAAACCACATAAATCTAAGTATTTGTTGATTTTTTGGATTTTAAAATTAATGTCGGAAAGAAATATTTTGGAAAACAATAGAACGTTGAAGAATTATCTCGCGCATGAATTGTCTCAATGAAACATTTGTGTCGGGAAATAATTGTCTCTCACATGAATTGTTTCAGGAATGAAGTATGGGTAATCGACTTTCGAAAGCAGAATAGATCAATTTATAATATTCAATACTTCTTTTTAAACCACATAAATCTATTTGTTGATTTTTTGGATTTCAAAATTAATGTCGGAAAGAAATAAATTTGGAAAATAATAGACCGTTGAAGAATTATCTCGCGCATGAACTGTCTTAAAGAACAACTGCTGGGGAAGAATTTTCTTAAGAAAATATTTTCCTGGAGAATTGTTTTATGATTATGTGAACATTTTGTTTCGGCCGAATAATTGTCTAGGGAAAATATTGTTCGTAATCAGAATTCATCAATATACCATATTCTTTTCTTAAAACCATATAAATCTATTTTGAGACTTTTTTTGTTGATATATATGGATTTTTGGCAACATATCGTCGTTGTAGAACGAAAAGTCACCAAATACCTTTTCAAAATGCCAAATATTCATTTACAAAAATCTTTTTATATCTCTCAATTTTTAATCGATGATCTCAATTTTTTTACCATATGATAAGAAAATGTTAATCTATCCATTGATATTTCAAATTTTAAAATGCATCACTTACTTTTTATAATATGATTCAACAAACTAGAAATTTAAGTTTTTCATAATAATGTATTTGATGATTTTTCATTCTACAACGACGATATAAAATAAAATTTTCCAATACACGGAATCAAATAAGTTGATTATGAATGGATTAATATCAAAATAAAAAAAACTAAAATATTAAGATCAATTTTTTAAATTTTGATAAATTTGTTATCCATTATTTATTTTATTAAATTATTTTTAATAATTTATATTTGTATTTTTTCATTTTTATAGTTTTCTTTTTTATAGTTTTTTTTTTTTTAAACATATTTTTCATTTATTTTTTTTATTGAATTTTTATTTTATATTTTTGTATATTTTGTTTATATTTTTGTTTATATTTTTTTTATTTCTTTATATTCTTCTATATTTGTTATATTCTATTTTATATATTTTATTCATATCATTTATATTTTTTTATATTTTTTATATATTTTTTATATATTTTTTATATATTTTTTATATATTTTTTATATATTTTTTATATATTTTTTATATATTTTTTATATATTTTTTATATATTTTTTATATATTTTTTATATATTTTTTATATATTTTTTATATATACATATATATATATTTTTTCATATATTTTTATATATTTTTTTATATAGATTTTTTTATTCTTTTTATATATTTTTTTATTTTTTATATTTTATATATTTTTATATTTTTTATATTTTTCATATTTTTTATATTTTTTATATTTTTATATATTTTATATTTTTTATATTTTTTACATTTTTTATATTTTTTATATTTTTTTATATTCTTATATTTTTTATACTTTTTATATTTTTTATATTTTTTTATATTTTTATATTTTTTTAAATTTTTTTTATATTTTTATATTTTTATATTTTTATATTGTTTATATTTTTGATATTTTATTTATATTTTTTTATATTTTTCATATTTTTTATATTTTTTATATTTTTTATAACTTTTAAATTTTTATATTTTTTATTGTTTTTTAATTTTTTTATTTTTCTTAAATATATTTTATTTTTTTATATTTTTTTTTATTTCTTATATTTTTAATATTTTATATGTTTCATTTTCTTATTTTTATTTTATATTTTTATTTATTTTATATTTTTCACTTTGCTATTTTTTATATTTTTAGTTTTTTATTTCTTCTTTTTATTGTTGTACAATTTCATACACAGAACACCTCATGCTGTGTGTGTTTAACGACATAAAAGAAAACTCATCAACATTCAATAATTGAATTGTGCAAATAATAAAAAGCAAATAACATTGAATAAAATGGCTGACAATCGGACTTCCGGTCACAATAAAAAGCACTTATTCACTTGTAGTAATAGAGAGAGCGAGCGAGGCAGGGTTCGACCAATAAAAAGAAGAAACTTGTTATCATTCATATTGGTCATAGTTCATAGTCATTGTTAGCTTAAATTGCTTTATATAAAAACAGTTTTCGCCAATTTACTTGATGCGGAAATGAAATTATTACAACGACAATATGAATATGAAATAGAATATCTAAGAAAAATCAACAAAACCCACAAGAAAGCAAAAAATAATAAAAAAAATAACAAAACCTACAAGAACTACAAAAAAATAGAATAACCACAAAGGAATGAAATTAAAATAGTAGTATGTTGACGATGTTGATGCCGTTGATGGATCATCTTTGCTTTGTACTGTCCTCAACACAAAATGGCCTCAAGTAATTTGTGGTTTTAGTATTCTATTTTTTCTGCAGACATGAAAGACAATTTGGCAACTTCCGTTCAATGGAACTACACCAAGAAAAAAATTCTCTCAAATCCCATTAAAATTGGTCAATAGGACAATTATTGAATTAATAGTATACAAAAAATAAATCTTTTCATATAAAATCTATGGCAATGTCATGGTATTTTCTAGTATTTAATGGTATTCTCCGATTAAAATAATAATTTATATTATTGACTATTTTTAATAGTAAAAAAACTATTATTTATATAGTATTTTTTTCTGGGTGTACCAAAAAGTAGACGACTACACTTTGAGAAAAACCTAAATCGAATTTTTATACAATAGGTTTTGCACAAAATTACTATACTATGCGAGACATACATTTTGTTATTTTGTCAAATTATTAAATGGTTTTATTTTAATATTAAAAATATTTTAGTTTTTACTTATATGTGAAATTAACAATTTTTTTGTTAAAATGAATTTAATGTTTTTAATCTCGAAAATATGTTTTGTACTGTTTACCAATTCAAACTTAAATATGTTATTAAATCAACAATTTGTTTGTTAAATTAATTAAAATCGAAAATGTTTGTAGTTTTTACTAATTTAATCATATATTAATTGTTAAAAAACACAATTTTTCCTATAACTAATTAACTGTTTTTTTCATAACGAAAATATGTTTCAAGTTTTACTAATTTAAACGTAAATAATTTGTTAAACAAACAAATTTTTTGTTAAATTAATTAAATCTTTTTTAATATCAAAAATATATATGTAGTTTTTGGGATTAAAACCAAAATTCTTTGTTAAATAAACACATTTTCTTTTAAATTAATTAAATATTATTCAATTTTTAATATATAATTGTATTTTTTACTAATTACTTACACTTTTATCATTTTTTGTATATTTTTCTGTAAAATTAATTAAATGTTTTTTTATTATCGAAAATATTTATATAAGTTTTAATAATTAAAACTTTTAACAATTTATAAAATAAACAGTGTTTTTTGTCCAATTAATTTAATATTTTTAATATCAAAAATGTTTGTTCTTTTTACTAATTTAAATGTTTAATCAATAAACAATTTTTTGGCAAATTAATTAAATGTTTTGTAATATCGACAATATTTTTGTAGTTTATCCAAATTTAATTTTTTTACCTAAATTAACAATTTTTTTGTCAAATAATTAAATATTTTTAAACATTAAAATTTATTTTTTTTACTAATTTAAACATGAAAGCATTTATCAAACAAACAATTTTTTGTTAAATTAATTAAAAGTTTTATAATATCGACAATATATTAAAAAAACCCTTTTTTCGAAATTAATTAAAATTTTTTGAATATCAAAATATATTTGTAGTTTTTATTAATTAATTAATTTTTTAAATAATTTATTTAATATACATTTTTTTGTCAAATCAAACACATTATTTCAAACATTGAAAATATATTTGTAGTTTGTACCAATTTGAATTTTTCATCATTTATAAATAAACCATTTGTTATCAAATTTAAAAAGGGTTTTTAGTATCGAATGTATATTTGTAGTTGTAACTAATTAGTTAAACTTTAAATCATTTGTTTAAAAACCCATTTTTTATTAATTTAATAAAATGTGTTTATAAATGTTTTTGTAGTTTTTACTGCGTAGTTTAACTTTTAGTCATTATATAACAATTTTGTTGTCAAATTAATTAAAAGTTTTGCTAATTGTCAACTTGACTAAATGTTTTGGTTTCGTAGTTTTTACAAATTAGTCATTGAATTAATAAAACAAAAACAATTGTCAACTTAACTAAATTTGCTCATCATTTATACAATATTTTTGTAGATTTTACAAATTAGTCATTTAATTTTTTCATCATTTATATAATATGTTTGTACGCTTTATGAATTAGTCATTTATTTAATGAAACGATTTTGTTGTCAACTTAACTAAATATTTTTCTATATAGTAAATTTATTTGTTATTTTAATAAATAACTTTAAATAATTTAATTAAACAATTTTATTGTCAATTTACTATACTATATATAAAATATGTTTGCATGTTTTATGAATTAATTATATATTGAACAATTTATATATTTAACAATTTTGTTGTTAAATTAACAACATTTTCTTTATATAGAAAATATATTTGTAGTTTTTACAAATTAATCAACTTTTGTCAGCGGTATTGTATATATTTAATAAATATTGTAAATATTTAATAAATATTGTAAATAATTAAAAAATATTGTAAATATTTAAAAATTTCATTTGTCATAATAACAAAATTTTCTAATAATGTTTAAATCTTGTTCTTTGTATCTTATTTTCATTTTTGCTTCTTCGACGTTTTCTATTTCTTATTTAAGTTCAATTTATATAATATGCTGCATTGTCTTTTCAGTCATTATAATGCCATTGTTTTCCCCATGCTTTCTTCTCGCATAAAAGTCAATAAGGACAACAGTTAAAAGAAAAAAAACAGAAATAAAGGCGGCCGACGCCAAAATGTCGGTCTATGTTGGTAATATTTGTTTCCTGATGATGTTGATGATGACGATAGTAATGGTATTTGCTAATGGTAGTGGTTGGTGGCAGTTGAATATCTTGGGCGCCATTGTATTTTGGTTTGGTGAAAACGTTAAACATGTATTCCATTCCAATTCATGCAGCAGCAGTTGTTCTGCTATTCGTACGATGTTCGTGTCATGACTCCATTGTCGGATGACTCATGACATTGGCGCCACCAGTCGCTGCCGCCGCCACGTTGACAGACTATAAAATGTATGGCTTTTTCTATTCTATTGCCTACTTCTTGGCGCTAGAGTGATGACGCTAATCGCCACTACTTGGATGAGAATTATTAATATTTAAACTAGTCTGGATTTTTATGTAATGAAAAATTGTTATAAAAACGAAAAAATTTTGTGTTTTTGGAAGAGTTATTTTTTCCAATTTGTGTTGTAATTTTTTTAAAAATTAAATTAATACAAATTTATGTTTGAAAAAATAGTTTGGAATAATTGGGAATAAAAACCGGACATGCCATAATGAATTGTCAAATACAACCGGGATTTTTTAGTTTTCAAATGCTTGCTTTCTTTTAAATTTTTATATTGACTAGAATAGCGATATAATTGAACGATTAAAATAAGATGCTATAGAGAATTCTAGCCAACCCTAATAGTTCTGTGGGAAAGCATTTGCCTGACATTTTTAATTTCTTGGCGTTTGTATTGGTACGAAAAAAACCCCGTTCTTCCGTGAGTTGTCGTGATAATTTAATCAATAAAAGTAGCACGGATAGAAAAGATTTGTTTGAATATGCTTGAATGTAATTATAACGTAATTCGAAATCACCATATACATATTGTAATTTTTGGACATTGTGCCGAATGTTACTTTTAACTACTCTTTACAAATTCGAGACGAGATTCTTCAGGTCGATATTACTTGGCAGTCGAACTAAGTCCGAAAACTATTTGAGGCATCGAAGAGCTTCGAGACATGGCAAACTGCCAAGACCTGAAGAACAGCGATATAGGTTCTTATAACGGTTCTCGAATTCATGTTTTTTATTATGAAAACGCGACAATCTAATAAATCTCGTTGGTATTTCAAATTACTTACTTACTTACTTGCAGTCTGATTCGATATCGTTTTGAGACTGTTTCGAGATGCCGACGAATTCATTCGATCTCGATTACGATTTCGTATCTTTATTATACTCCAAGTCGTTCTCAGACATCGTAACGGGGTAATTAAGTTTATTGGAAACGTGAAAAAATGATTCTGGATCGATATCGCATCAAATATGGAGAAACACATTGCGATATCGATGTGATAAATATTTAAACATCGTATTTTTTCCTTAAATTTTATTGAACGAAAAATTTACAAAAAATAGAAGTGATAAAGCAACGAGATCAAACTATTTTATCGCATTTAGTTTGAAAACTTCCCAGTATGCCATTTGTTTCGGTACCCGTTACGAGATTAATGCGATAGATGGAGAAATTACACGATATTGGACACATTCTCGTAGCGATATCGGACCTACATGGTAGGTAGATATCGATACATTCAATCGATATTTTTTTCGATACCAGACATTTTTCGAAATTGGACCGATATCGAAGAAAACAATATTCTAAATTCGAGATTGTTTCAAACAATATTGCGATATCGTTGTGATACATGTATAAATTTCGTATTTTGTGAAAGATAGGGACAAGATTGAACTTTTTGAACTAGTTATTCGAGAAATCTTTGAGGCATAGAAGGTCCACAAGACATGGCAGACTGGGTTACTTTAAAAATTTGAGTCGAAATTTTGAGATCGACACTCGAAGAAGTAAGATCCAAATAAAGTGACAAATTTTAAATTCCGATTTCGCCATTATTAGAAAAATTTAATTATCGCACAAATATAATAAAGCTGAAGTTAATATGTTATTGCCAAACAAACTATCGCTCATATGATGATGTTAACCTCCACACATTTTTGTAATTAGAAAAATAAAATCGTGTCGAAATTTTGAGATCGCGATCATTTTCGAGATCGACACTCGAACTATTAGAACTAGTTATTCGAGAAAGCATTGAGGCATAGAAGGTCTACGAGAGTTGGCAGACTGGGTTACTTTAAAAATTTGAGTCGAAATTTTGAGATCGACACTCGAAGAAGTAACATCCATATAAAGTGACAAATTTTATCTTCCGATTTTGCCATTATTAGAAAAATTTAATTATCGCACAAATATAATGAAGCTGAAGTTAATATGTTATTGCCAAACACATGGGTAAGTTCGGTCACATGGGGCGGATTTTTATAGTCGGTCGGGCCCGACTATGGAATACCCTACACCTTTGGTGGGGATATTAATGTGGGATATTTAATTGCATACGTTAATTTTAAAGTTTTTAATTATGCTGAACCTCCCCACCCTCAGGATATTATTCATATATCAGAAATTTACATCTTATATCCCCATAAATTAAAAAAATTATATAAATGTATAAACAACTAAAAAAAAAATTGAAAAACATAATTGGGCGGACCACGCCTATATTTAAAATTTTGAAAGGCTAATATTTCATAGATTTGATTTTAATAATTTACGGATCAAATTTCCACTATGAAAACCCGGGAAATAATGAAAAAAAAAGTGGGCGGATCACGCCCATTTTTGGACCACATATTTATAGGTGAATTCTAACAATATCTTTTAAATTTTATAACTATACCTTGAATACTTTTCGAGTTATTAGTTCCGAAAGAGTTATATAAAAGTGTCTTGTATAGGAGGTGGGCGCATCCGTTGACCGATTTGGTTCATTTTCAAACTCATTTCCTACTTTTGGCTAAAAAATGTTGTTTCTTAAAAATATTATTTGTCTTAAAAATTATTTATAAGTAAATAACTGAGTAAACTAAATCATTAAGGCAAAATTAAAAAGTTATCGCCAAACTATCGCCCAACGTGAAACGCTTGCCTAAATGTTGGTTTTTCTTAGCTTTTGTAATTGAAACATTGTATTATTGAAAACATAATTTTAAAATGAGATTTATAATTTATCGCAAAACTATCGCGCATACAAATTGATCATGTAAATGTTGGCCAAACTTTCAAACATAACAATCTAACGTTTATTCAACGAAATTTGTGCATTTATTTAGGAAATTGTTCGTACATATAATAAAAGTGACACAACACATGTTATCGCCAAATAATCGCGCAATTGATTTATCGATTAAATGCACAACCAAAAGTTTATTTAAAAGTCTTGTATTGCGCAAATAAAATAATTATGACAAAAATATGTTATCGCCAAAATAACGCGCATACGATTTATCGTTTAAATGTAGTTATGACAAATATATGTTATCGCCAAACTATCGCGCTTACGTTAATCGTTTAAATGTTCGCCTTAAAGTTTTCTCTTCAAAGTTTTTGTAAAAAGAAGTATTTTATTGTTCAAGAAATATTAAAAATTGTAAATATAAGTTATTGCCAAATTATCGCGTAAATGATTTATCGCCTAAATACACCCAAAAGATTATTAATCTTAATTTTTATATTAAAAACAAGTTGGTTATGGTGCAAATATCATTATGTTGATAAATATAGATTATCGCCAAACTATCGCGTATACGATAATCGTTTAAATGTGCACCTAAAAGTTGTCACATTTAAATTTTAGCAATAAGTAAAAGTTTTTTTTATTACTTAAGTACCATAAAGATGTCAAATATAAGTTATCGCCAAACTATCGCGCAGGTGATTAATCATTTAAATAGACGCTTTAAATGTTTTTTGCATAAATTCATCACAAACTGAACAACAATTGAAATGGCAAACAGCTGAAATAATACCATTTTAAGAAGTCTAGGTAAAAATGGAAAAAAAAACTTACCGGCTGGCATCAATGGTGCCCGGCACGTATGGCAGAAACACTGCATAACAGAATCGCGCACTAATCCAATCAGCATGTTGACGAAATTTATTGATTTTACACACAGAGAGACAAAAAAGTATTGATTGATTTAAGAGACTCGCAGGCGATTGATTTGCGAACAAGGGTCACTGAATATTTTAGAGACTAAAATATTTTTAGCACTATTTTTAAACAACTGTTTGTTTTTTTTTTTAATTTTATATTAAACAATTGATATGTTTTGGAATTTTGTTTTTTTTTTCGAAAAAATTATTGAATCGCACACTTTGTCAAAACTGACTTTTCAAATATTCTACAGCTGTTCTGTTGCTCAAGGGCGGTGCCTCAAAAATTGAATCCTTATTAACTTTTTGTTTTTGCGTGGAAAATCTCCTCTATGTAGAAATGGATGGTGTTTCTTTCTTGCTGACGGCTTTGAGACAGTCTTTAATTTTTTGTTATAGCGGTTTTTCGTTTGACAGTTTTTCAAAATTTCTTTTGACAGCTCTATTTATTGGGTACTGTTATTGTTGGTGCTCTTCTTTTTTGTGCTGCTATATTTTGTTTCTTTTGTATTTTTAATTCACACACAGACACATGCGACTTTTTAAGAATTACAGAAGATTTTGTATTTTTTAATTGTGACAGAGTTTGAAGTTAATACTAGTTGACTGACGTTCAAACGTGGTGGACGACGACTAAACGACCGCTACGAACGACAAAGACAAACTAAATCATGCCGTCGTGAATTTTTTACTAACCAGCAAAAGTGCTTTCGTGCATTGCGTTCGTCGCCGTTCGCTTTTGGTGTTTTTTGATGAGCGCCCCGAAGCACAACTTGGTCGAAGGACATCGCCAACGTCGTACACACACACACACAAATACAAACACATACATATTTGCGTTAATACACATAGTAGCGCCACCAATACAACCCCCACCAGCTTTGGCGTCACGTGTTCGAAGGATGTACATTGCGTAGCATGGCGAAGAGCATATATTTCGGGCAATTTCGAATTTTCGAAGTAGGGTTTTGTGGGAAATTAAAGAAAATTAATAATTTTTTATTTTTAAATTTATATTTCGCAACAATTTTTAGCGACAAAAGTATTTAATAAAAATTAATATATAAAAATTACTTCTCAGATCTCAAAATCTCAAAATAAAAATTAAAATATCTCAATAGCATTAATCTTTAAATATTCAACATATAATAATTAAATAAAAAAATTAAATTTTTTAGAGATCATTAAATATCTCTAAAAAAATTCAAATTTCTAAAAATTCAAATGCCGTTAAATAAATAATATCAAACTTTAAAAAATATATAATTTAAAATGCCGAGTTTATTTTAAAAAAACTTTGATCTCTAAAATACTTAAATCTCTAAACGTGCCATACACTACAACATTTCGAATTACAAAAAATTCCTATCTCTAAACAAATGTTGTATCTCTTAATAAACTTTATCTATTAATCTCTAAAAATTGTAATTTGTTAAAACTATTGAATTATATTAAAAATATAATAGCGATCTCGTGCAAAAACTACGTTCTTGTAAAAAATTACAATCTCGTAAAAAATATAATCTCTAAAAAAAATCGATCTCGAAAAAATTCGATCTCTAAAAACTTCATCAAAAATGATTCATCTCTAAAAAAAATGTTGTCTTTAAAAATTTTAAATCTGCATACAAAAAAAGTATTTTAAAAATTTTTGAAATTTAATAAGAATTTAAAGAATTTATAAAGAATTCAGATCTCCAAAATAAAAATTTTCTCTAAAAAAAAATGTCGCAACTCTTAATTGACATTATCATTTAATATTTGTAATATTAATGATATTATTTATCAACAAAAAATATTGATCTCTAAAATCTTTTAATTTGTTTAACTATTAAATCTATATAAATTTCGAATTTAAAAGAACGATTTGTAAAAAAATCTCTAAAAAATTATAATCTAAAATAAAAAAAAACGATCTCTAATAAAAGTTCGATATCCAAAATTTTTAGATTTGTACAAAATAAATAGCTTAAATTTGTTCATGTAAAAAACTAAGATCCCGTAAATTATAAGTCTCGTAAAAAATGTCGATCTGGTAAAAATAAAAAAATATCGATCTCTAAATAAATATTGAATTATATTAAAAATATAATAGCGTAAAAAAATTACGATCTCGTGCAAAAACTACGTTCTTGTAAAAAATTACAATCTCGTAAAAAATATAAACTCTAAAAAAAATCGATCTCGAAAAAAATCGATCTCTAAAAACGTCATCAAAAATGATTCATCTCTAAAAAAAAAAGTTGTCTTTAAAAATTTTAAATCTGCATAAAAAAAAGTATTTTATAAATGTTTGAAATTTAATAAGAATTTAAAGAATTTATAAAAAAATCAGATCTCCAAAATAAAAATTTTCTCTAAACAAAAATGTTGCATCTCTTAATTAACATTATCATTTAATATTTGTAATATTAATGATATTATTTATCAACAAAAAATATTGATCTCTAAAATCTTTTAATTTGTTTAACTATTAAATCTATATAAATTTCGAATTTAAAAGAACGATTTGTAAAAAAATTTCTAAAAAATTATAATCTAAAATAAAAAAATAACGATCTCTAATAAAAATTCGATATCCAAAATTTTTAGATTTGTACAAAATAAATAGCTTAAATTTGTTCTTGTAAAAAACTAAGATCCCGTAAATTATAAGTCTCGTAAAAAATGTCGATCTGGTAAAAATAAAAAAATATCGATCTCTAAATAAATATTTCAATCTTTAAAAAAAGGTTGGCTTTAAAAGTTTAAGATCTTAATAAAAAAAAAGTATTGTTTATATTTTTAAAAAATTTCGATCTCTTAATATTAAATATTAAACGATAAATAAAATGTTCAAGAAAAAATATTGAATTTTATAAAATTGTAATTTGTTAAGATCATTGAAATTATATAAATTTCGAATTTAAAAATACGATTTGTAAAAAAATCGATCTCGAAAAATATTACAATCTCTAAAAAAAATATGATATCTAAAAGTTTTTGATATACACAATACTTAAAAATTAAATTTCGTAAAAAATTACGATCTCGTAAAAAATTAATATATCTAAAGAAAATTGTTCTTTCAAAATTTTCGAAAATAACTTTATAAAAATTATTATTTTATTACAATTTTTTTTTAATTATTTTTATCTACTTTATTTATTTTTTTTTTTGCGAAACAATTTTTTTCTACCTAACTTTCATGTTCGAAAAACAATTCGCAATTATTTGAAAATGTCTTGCTCTTCTTGTCATGCGCCAAAATTCTGCTACAAAGTATAGAGAGCACACGTCGTCATTTAGACGGCATAGTTACCCCCACGTCGCAAACATGACCGTTGTCGGGTGTTTTCTGCAACCACCCTCTAAAAATTCTATAAACGTTATTCGGATATTGAAGTTTTTATTTTCTTTTTTTTGCAGCTCCATGCAAGTTGGAAAACCGGCAAGTGAAGACATGCATTTTCGAAAAGAGGCAGAAAAGAGAAAGAGAGAGGAGGAAAACTTTATACACGGAGGGAAAAAAGTTCTAAAATCCAGAAGGATTTTAGAACTGATATACAGCTAAACCGAAAATTTCTTAATTTCAAGAAATGGATTTTCTTAGTTGTCAAAAAAAAGTAATTAAGTAGAATTATTCATAGATTCAGTTAATAATTTCTTGGGTATCATATAAGTAACTAAGTAGAATTATTCTTGGATTCAGTTATTAATTTCTTAGGTATCAAAAAGGTAACTAAGTAGAATAAGTCTTGAATTCAGTTATTAATTTCTTAGGTATTAAAAATGTTGTTGTTGTTTTCGTCCCAAAATTTAATGAACACGTGTTCGTATAGTTGTTGTTTTTTCGATTTTGCTTTGTCGCTATTATGTTTTGTTTTACTTTGTCCGTCTGTCAGCCCCATCTGTTTGTTCGTGTGTCTGTCTGTCGATATGTTGAAAGTAACTAAAAGCAATTATTTCGAAGCTAACATAAAATAAAATAAAATATAGTCAAGTTTAATTTATTGTTTATTTAGATCTTTATTACCTATATGCATTTTTGGATAGTAAATGACTTCTTTGAATACTTAATGTAATTGAATTGTTTATTTTATTTTTATTATTATTTAATTTAATCTCTGTATCTTATTCTGAAACCGTTTACTTACCTTATACACTTTCTCCTCTTCTGTTGCCTCTTCTGTTGGTTATGTATAAACCTTCCGACGTTACCCATAAGCATTGTATAGTATATTTAGATAACAATGAAATGGAATCAACTTGGTATTTATGCGAAATTTAATCCCAATTTATGTTTACGAACTGAAACCATACCAACATTCGTAGGATAATTCGATTTTTCTATATTTATATCTTTAACATTCAGATATACACAGACACTTGCTTGTCTGGCTGTACTTTGTTATTCTATTCGTGAAAACACACACATGCAAACATTGTATATCATGCCGTTTTTGATACCTAAGATAAACATCTGCAATCCAGACAAATTGTACTTAGTTACTTTTTTGATTTCTAAGAACTTAATGTCTGTATATCTAGAAAAATTTGGCTGGCACACTAAGAAACAGATGGCGTCATCGCAACACAAAGCATACGAGCGAATGTTACAGACAAAGAAAGACCATCGAAAACAACAGCAGATAAATGAACACGTGTTCCTTTTGCAAAGAATACAGCAACAATTTTGCGTGTCCTTTTTGGTTTTTTAATAATCAATAAATTAACTTCTGAAAATTCAGCAGAATAAAGTTTGTTTACTTTGTTGACAACTAAGTAATTTGCTTTCTTGATATCCATCCAGATGACAAATTCTTGAATTTTAGTAGTATTTTATTGATATTAGTCAAATTCTACTATTTTTCATTCTAACCGAATTCTTCTCGAGTTTTAGAATTTTATTTCCCTCCGTGTAGAAGAATTTAGAAAAATTTCAAATAAATCTTAAACAATTTTTTTAACTCGGAATTTGATAGTACTATATATAATTTAGGGAGAGTCCATTTTACCGGCAACAACACAAAAAAATGCACCGCCCCTTTCTACCCGGTCGGCACAATATATATATATATATATATATATATATATAAAGGTTAAAAAAAAAACACTTGGAATTCTGGCTTTTCACTTTTTCCTAGTCTTTAAAGTCCAGCGCTAGTGCCAATATTTTATATCCATCAGTTTTTTTTTCGGTTGAAAAGTTTTAAATTTCAAATAAAATTTATTAGTTCAAAAATTTAGCACCCCTGCTCCTTTCCTAAAAATTAAGAAAGTCAAAACAGAGTTTTCGACTATATTTCAAAGTTGCTGCATATTTTTTGAACGTTACCCAAAATATATCGGTAATCTATGCTTTTAAAATTATACAACATTTGATAACCAGCTATACGTGTTCCACAAACTTCCATCATCTCAGTGTCGGGAAACTAAAGTTTTTGTCGTCATGTCATATTAAAGAAATGCATTTGCATTTCAAATATTTGGGCACTTTTACTTTTTTTTCTATGTTGAATAAGATTTTCCAAAGCCTGCATAGCATAAAACATTTCTGACGCTTGGATACAAAATTGACCCGGTGTCCAATAAGAACCTTCACTAATCTTTTGTACCCTACTTGCACTTATTGTGAATGCTAATATATTTCTAATCCTAAAAAAGGTGTGGCATATATGAAAAGTATATAAATTTTGAATCCTATGTCGATTTATCAAAATCTGTCTGACTGATATCAATCTGTGTCTGTTGAAAATATTAGTACCGGTAAACGAAAAGAATTGGACCCATGAAATTCAGAGTTTAGATTACTTGTATAGCTAGGTTTTCTGAAATTAAAAATAGGCGAGATGGACTAATGATTTGCCATGTTTTGTGCATATAACACAAGCATTTATGAGAGAGATCTGAAACTCAAACTACGATTTATTTCATTTCTATTTAGAGAGGTTTTTTATCATTTATGCTTTATTTCATATATGGGGCTATGGTATATTTCGTAGTGCTGAGAGATTGTATACTTCTTTAAATGTATTTCAAATCTTTTAATTAATTAATGCTTAATTTTATATAAATATTTTATATTTGATAAAATACATTTTTAAATTTTGGCAATTAGAATTTCTTCAATAAAAATACATAACTGGCAACATTTTTGTTTGGAACTACACCCCCCAAAAACTGCTGCTCGAAACTTTATACGAAATTTTCGAAATTATGTTTGGACGTTTGGGGGATGTGCTGAGTGCGACACAATTAGATTAGTCATATCGAACTGTGTTCGAAAAATAAAAGTAACAACCTTCTCTGAAAGTAGAAATAAATTTTGCAAAAGCAGAAAAATAATACTGCTGACTGGATAGATAGATAAATGGATGGTGAACCGGTTATGTTACCAGAGAGAGAGCCGGGTATGAGAGAGAGAGTGAGTAATGAAATGGAGCAGCAATAACAAATAGTTGTACGCAAAGACAATGCGAACAATTTTAATACCAGAGCGGCGCCAACGAAAAACCGCATAAATATTTCAGATGATTCACATTTGAGCGCAGCACAAACTCACGCCGGCAGGATATGCAGTCAACGAGCAAGCGAGGATATGCCGACGAGTCGACTGAAGCCGGGTATGGTAGGGTCGGGTTGGGTCGGTCGGACGTGCACGTTGTTTGTCGGCGGAGGTTCGAGAGGTGATTTTGGAGCTATAGTGAGTAACGTGTTGTTAGCTTTAGTCATACATTAAAGAAGGATGGGTAGAGGGGGAAGGGAAAAGAGCGAGGGGGGCCGGTCTGCACGCAAAGAAGTGCGAGGAGTTTGGCGCCAGATTATGTAAAATCTATGAAAAAAGAGAATAAAATAAAGAAAACCCAAAAGAAGACAATAGTATAAAATTGGGAAATAACACATGGTTCGTTTGGGAAACATGGAATTGTAAAGATTGGTTGGAATCCTAGAAAAAAAAAGCCGGTATTATGACAGCAAATTGTGGTCAGCAAAATGCAGGATAAAGCAGTCGGGCTGTCAGAGAACTGTCAGTTGAACTAAAAATATAAAATTTCAACTATTAAATTTTAGTTTACTAAAGAAATTTTAATAAAATTTCAAATTCAGTAAAAATTCATATGTTATCAAATAACTCAAATAAAAATTAAAAAAAAAATATTTTCAGCAAATTCAAATTTTTTTTTTTTTGTAATATTTAAATTTTTAAATTTCATTAAAAATTCACATTATCTGACAAATTTTTCAAAAATGTCTATTAAAAAATTATAATTTTTCACTATTTCTATTAAAACATGAACATTTTCAAAATGTCTATTAATATTCAAACTTCTCCTAAAAATTTAAAACAAAAAAATAAAAACAAAAAATAAAAACAAAAAATAAAAACAAATAAAAATTTTCTATAAGATTTTTTTTCGCACTCAAAACCAGGGACTAAAAGCCTTTGGAATATCGGTTCCGGTTTCGATTCTGGTTCCGAGAAAAAAAAAATTATATGGGCTTCGATTTCAGTTTTATACATTTATTCAATAACGATTCCATTTCCGGTTCTGGGTCCAAAAATCAAAACGATTCGGGTTCCGATTCGGTCACTTAGCGGTCCCTGATAAGAACTTAAATATCGGTTCTAGTTCTGGTTCCAAGATTTTTAAAATAGCGATTTCGATTCAGGTTCCAACCAAAAAAAAAAATTATAAAAGTTCCGATTTCGGTTTCTAACATTTTTAAAAACGGTGCCGATTCCGGTTCCAAAAATTGTAGTCCCTATTCAAAAATCTCTAAAAATTCAAAATTTTTTTCTAAAAATTCAAATTTTCTCCAAAAATTCAAATTGTCTCAAAAAAAAAATATATAAAATTATCTTTTAACTAAAAATTGCCAATTATCTCAAAAAATTCAAATTATCTTTTACCTAAAAATTGCAATTTTCTCCAAAAATTAATTTTTTTCCTTAAAAATTAAATTTTTTCTTTAAAAATTAATTTTTCCTTTAAAAATTAAATTTTTTATCTAAAAATTCAAAATTTCTCCAAAAATTCAAATGTCTCTAAAAATTCGAATTTTCTCTAAAAATTCAATTTTTCTCTAAAAATTTAACTTTTCCCTGAAAATTTAAATCATCTCTAAAAACTCAAAATTTCTCTAAAAATGTAAAAATTTTTCTAAATTAAAAATTTCTCTAAAAATTCAAATTTTCTTTAAAAATTCAATTTTTCTCAAAAATATTTTTTTTTTTCAAAAATTAAAATTTTCTCTAAAAATTCAAATTTTCTCAAAAATTCAAATAGTCTCTAAAAAATCAAATTGTTTTTAAAAATTCAAATTGTTTTTAAAAATTCAAATTTTCTTTAAAATTCAAATTGTTTCTAAAAATTATATATTCTCTAAAAAATCAAATTTTCTCTAAAAAAAAATTCAAATTTTCTTTAAAAATTAAAATTTTCTCTAAAAATTCAAACTTTCTCTAAAAATTCAAATTTGCTGTAAAAATTCAAATATTATTCTCTAAAAATTTAAATATCCTCTAAAAAATTCATAAATTCTCTAAAAATTAAATTTATCTCTAAAAATTCAAAATTCTAAAAAAAAATCAAATTTCATCAAAAAAATTAAAATGTTTCTAAAAATTGTTTATTTTCTCGATATAAATGAATATATCGTCACTATCATGCCAAAGGGGCGAATGTTCAATTTTTGTCATTTGGTTTTTTTTACATTTTTGAATGTAGTTTATCCTCATGTATGCTGTGCTAAAATCGCGTGTCATTTTGTTGGATATTTCTAGCCACAAAAGCCAAAACCAAAAGGGCGAATTTGAAATATTGAAAATCTTGTCATGCCAAAAGGGCGAATCTTTTCGTTTTTTCGCTATAACTTTTTATTGGAATAAGATAAAATAGTGCTGTAAAGGCATTTATTGTTTGTATTCAAAGCACCTATCGATCTGTATCATTAATTAAACATATTTTGGCAAACATTAATATGCCATTTGTTATTTGCAGGAAAAAATATTTGGCAAAATATTTTTAAATAATGATGCAGTTCAATAGGTACATTAAAAACAAACAATTAATACCTCTTCACCACTATTTTATCTTGTACCATTAAAGAGTTATGGCGAAAAAATGAAAAGTTTCGCCCTTTTGGCATGACAAGATTTTCAATTTTTCCAATTTCTTAGTTTTTTTGCTTTTATTTTTTATTTGTGCAAGATAAAATAGTGGTGTAAAGGTATTAATTGTTTGTTTTTAAAGCACCTATCGATTGGCATCACAATTAAAAATATGTTGCCAAACATTTTTTCCTGCAAATAACAAATGGCAAATTAATGTTTGACAACATATTTTTAATTAAATATGCCAATCGATAGGTGCTTTAAAAACAAACAATTAATGCCTCTACATTACTATTTTATCTTGCGCTAATAAAAAGTTATAGCAGAAAAATCAAAAATAATTTTTGATCTGGATATAGCCTCACGAAATCCGTATTTATAATTCAAATCTAAAGATATTTTATATACGTTATATTTTTCTATTTTTTAAAGCACTTCAAACTTTAAAATTTGATTTCCCAACATTTTTAAAAATGCACATTCGCCCGTTTGGCATGACAGTGACGATATGTTATAACCAAATCTTACCATAACCAAATCATTAATACTGGCCCCAAATACGAGACTGTAGACTTACCTAAAAAGAAAACAAAAAAGAAACTCTATTAATACAAATAAATTGAAATAAATAACTTTAAAGTATATATAAAAAAATTCGAATTTAAATTAAAAAAATGCCCACATTTGTAGAATAGAAAATATATAAACTCAATAAAAACATAGCTTTTGGCATAAGAAAATATAAAATCAAACATTCAAATTACACCGTATTAGTCGATAATATGTCGTAAGTCTTTGGCTTTTTGCCCCCAAACACTAATAATGATGATGACGTCGGTGTAATGAACTTTCTGAACCTCGTCAGTGGTTTCAACTTGACTCGATCCATTCTCTAGCGCACACATGGTATCGTCCGGACAATGTACTTCTTTTTCTCTACATTAGTTTTTCCATAGATATGTAACTATTTTCTACAATTTATATTCTATATTAAAAAAAACAGAAAAAATTACAAAGAAATTGCACTGAAAACATGTGAATCATCTGTTGTAATTCACACAGATTCCACATGTGATGGGGTTAAGAAAATAGCAAAAACACTAAAAAGAAAACTATAAGAAAAAGAATGCAATATTACAATATGTTGAGAGCCAAGTTGAGGTTAAGGCAGGCACGACGACGAAGTCTGTGTGGCAAGTGTGGTAGACATATGACGTAAAAAAAGAGTTAACATTGAAAAAGTAGGAAAAAGTTAAAAAAAATATATTGTATGGGATGCAAGAAATGAGATAACGTGAAGTAGGTATAGTAACCAGTATTATATCCATTGTCTGGTATCAATAGAGGAAGTGGCAATACTTGGCAATAACATAAAAGAGTCATGAACAGAGTAGTGTCAGAAGTCAAGTAATCGATAGGGTTTTTGTATTTCTAGTAGAAATTGTGCTCGGGTAATGAACAGGAACTGATCATTATATTTTAACCTTAATATATGTAAACCGACCAGTTACATGATTAAAATCATCAGGCCATGATCATGTCTTGCAAATAGCGTAGATTTTTACTAGAGAGAATATGTATGGGAAACCTTTTGAAAAAATACATTTTTAGAAATAGCAAGGTAGCCTGTTTCACACTGAAAAGTTATCTTCCGATAAGTAACTTTGAAAATTACAAAATATTAAATTATGGTTCGCGTTTTATTTTGATGATACTTCAGATTGAAATCGACGACGGAAAGTTTTTGTGCTACAGAAGTGAATGCTGAACGCTCAAAGACACGTAATTGAGCACCAGAATTTGTAGTGAAGGGTTTTTCAATAAGAGCGCTACAAAAGTTTTGTTAAATAAAACAAAAACGGTTTTGGATATCAATGAAATTCTTTATTCCTGTAAAAGTACGTTCGATGCCATTATCTACGGAACTTCTTTGCATGGCCACCACGGACACGCTTGCAGAAGTCCAGACGCTGAACTCAATTTTCGAAGGTTTTCAAGCATAAATCGGCCGATATTACTGCAATTTCAGCTTGCTTGATTTCCAGCCCGAAGGCTGCCGTGTTGCCCGCCTGTAGTTCGCCTGTAGTTCGCCTGTTATCTGCCGTATATTTTGTCTGGGGATGAGACGTTTCTTTTAACTTTCTCATTTTTTTTTTTTTTATAGAAAAATTAACTAAGTATTAAATATTTTAAGAAAAAACCTAAAACTATTCAGTCAACACTATGTCCAAATCGAATATTTTAATATGGAATCAGTTAGATAAGGGTTAGGTTCATCATGATCAGAATAACTGATCAGTAAGTATTGTAACCAAAAATACACATTTTCATATTATTTTCTTCGTCTAATATCATATGTAGCAAAATATAAACTTTTACTGCCATAGATCATATTTTTATATCCTACACCAGGCATGTCAAACTCATTTGGCATCACGGGCCGCATTGGCAACTCAAAAGATGAGGCGGTCCGCAATTGTGTACCTTACAAAAAAAAAATCACATGGCAGACTTCTTACCAAACATATTGATTGAAAAAGTTTTTTTTTTAAATATCGTATATAAATTTGATATTTATATAAATTTGAAATTTATATAAATTTGAAAAGGGTTCCTTTTTATGCACAACTAATTTAAATTGCAAGGACAATCCATTGATTAGAGATGTACGGATTTAGGAGTTATAACAAAGTTAAAGCAGGTCTGGAGTTTCTGCTGCGTAGGTTGACTGGCGTCCTGACGTCCTGGAAAATGCAGCCCTTGCTTGTCAAAATGCGTCGTAAATTCGCACTAGCAACGATCGTTTTTGCACCGCTGTCAAAACACCCTTCACCCGTTAAACCGAACATCGTAATATGGACTGTTGGTATCGATCTACCAACGATGGTTGTTGACACAGTGTTAAATGCCAAATGCTGAGGACTTTCTTTAGTGTGTGTGCTGCACTTTGGACAGTTGGATCGATATACACCTGGCTCACCGCAACCGTAACAAGAAAATATAGGTCCTCGCTTGGGTTGTATCTTTTGAATCGCTTGAGATGATTGTGACTGTTGCTCTTTCTTCTTTTTAAAGCAAACATCAGCAGTGTGGCCACGAAGTCTACAAAAGGAGCACCTTGCGCTTTTATCGCCATCACTTTTATCACCAAATTTGGTTGACGATACTTCTTTCGATTCAAGGAAAAATAACTCTGCATCTCTGCAGGACGCTATTAATTGTTCGAACGTCTCTACTGATTCACGACTAACGCGCTCTCGAATCTTTATTGATAAAAGGCCGTATATCATGTTGAGTTGTATTGTTTCGTTAATTTGTTCCTTAAGTTGCGAAAACTGGACGCGTTTCTTGCATATGAAACTGTCTGTCGGCTCTTGAATCTGCTGCTTATACTCGAATATGCTTTGGAAGATTCTCCAGTCTGGATTTGGTGGTCCGTATAAGCTTTACAGCCTCTTCGAACGTACGCACCGATTCTTTTACACCGATCCACCAACTTGCCGCGTAGCCTTCCAAAAGCAGAGGCATGCCACGCACCGCATCGTCGTCAGATATGCGCTCTATATCTTTGTACACAGAAATCGCAGCTATGAACTCTTCCACTGCAGTCAGATCGCGCTGTCCTCGAAACCGCGCCGAGCATCTTGTGTATGAACCTAATTTAGCGCTATTTCCGCCAATTGCCGCCAAAATTTGTGTGAACTGTTCCGTCGAAAAACTTGCCATGATTTGTCCGTGTTCACTTGATAATGAATGTTCTACTTCCAGTGAGGAGGAATCCACCGAAGGGCGATTGTGTTCCACAGATGTAATTTCTTCAAAATTCTTAGCCGCTAGGTTGAGCGCCAATAAAGCAGGTCTGGGGTTTCTGCTGCGTAGGTTGACTGGGCTTCTCAGCACCATTTATAATAATAAAAAGATTGTAGTTCTTTTTAAGAATTGTTGAAGAAAATTTATTGACAATTGAAAATTAAATATGTTGATAACTAAAACAATTTCCGTCCGAAATAATATCGGACTGGAATATTGTAAGTATGATAAAGTTATTTTAAAACTGAACACAATTTGATATATCAAGGCTTTTTATACAATTTTTAAAAGATTGTTAAATGAAAACATACTTGAATTATAATTTAAACAAAATAATTAAGTGTATAAACATAAAGTGTAAAATTAATAATTTGACAGAATACATCTTGTTTCAAAGTTTATTTATTTATCCTTAAAATGAGGTTTGCTGCATTCTACGATCAAAAGTTTTTTTCTACAACCACAAAAAGTGATTATTGATTAATTTTTTGAAACTTTGCACTGTATCTCTGGAGAAGGTGAGTCTGATAGATTTGGTGTGGAATGTCTCTAAACAAAAAGTTTTACTTACTAAAAAAATTTCAATTTTTACAATGCAAAACTCTTGTCTACAAATGTTTGATTCTTGTATATTCTGTTCTGTATATTTTTTGGGAGAAAGGAAAATATGTGAAATAGCATGTTTTCGTTTGTCCTACTGCTCAGTATACATCAAAGTCACGTTTAAAATCTGGCCTTGATTTAAAAACCTAATCCTATCCTGATTTCAAATCAGGTTTTAAGAATTGTTCGAGAAAGAATTGACTCCGGGCAACAATTTACCTGGGGAAAAATTGTCTTGGGGAAGAATTGACAAAAAATTTGATTTGATTTGAAAAAATTATCTTTGGAATTTCAACTCGGGAGGCCGAATTCATTTAAGTCGGATTTGTCATATTGGAAGACACTAAACATAGGGTGCATATTTTGCATCTTTTATATATGTTGCATAAGCAAATAAAAGTTCAAAAATCCTATGTGAGAAAAACTTACCAAAAATAAAATATGGTGTTTATATTTTAAGAAAAAATATTTCAAACATAATAGTTTTTAGTACATTTACAGATTTATGGGTCTGTTTTATTTAACTCAATTTAACAGTCTGGGGCTTCAATTTTAAAAACCAAATAGTTTTCAACAGAAATGGTTTTCAATTACGAAAACCACCATAATTTAAACTATACTCTATACAAATAGTAGACAAATAAATAACGAACACATTTACATTATGATATATTGAAGGTTTGTTTTGTTCAATAAAACATAAGCCTATTACATTCACCTTTTTGATCGAATGTCATTGAAAAACACGACCATAGACAAACTCTGATAAAAAAAAAAACCAACTATCGATTTTGGAACGCACTAAAAGTAACAAAAAAAGGGCAAGAACCAAAAACAAAAAACTCTCAGCTAGTTAATTTTGAAACAAACAATGGCGACAAAAGCCTTGAATGACACAGGCAAATGACGACACAAGATAGCAACCAATATAGGTGCTATTTTGCTCCGGAGCCAGTACTTTCGGGCATAGATGAAAAAACTACAAAGTGCTTGTGACTCAAATGCGTCTGACAGAGGAGAACAAATACGAAAACAACAAACAAAAAACAACGGTGATGATGACGACGATGTAGAAGAAATACATAGGGTTGAGTGCGACGACTTGAAGGCGCTACGAAAGGCAATCAGTAAAAAAAGAAAACTTTTCACGAACTACACGATTTTGCGAAAATACACGAGGAAATAAATGAAAATTCAATAAGAGAAAACTATATGGTGTGGTGATACGTAGAATACGAAAACAAAGAAGTAGTAGAAAATGCAAAAAGCAACGAAATGTGCAAAAAAAAATATAAGAAACGGGGTGAAAAATGAAGAAAAGCACAGCGGCACAGGCCAGCCAATGTTTTGTTGTGGAGAACTTAGGTACGCTTGGCAACAAACAGCGTCGACGTGGAGACGCCAAATATGATTTAGAGGGAGGGTAAAAATAGATAACACTATGTAACAATGGAAAATCCGACTTAGAATTAAAATTTATTTAAGTTATTTGTTATTATTTCATTGTTATTATTTCATTGATTTCATAAAAAATAGATATATGAACAACTTGACATTAATAATAATAATAGTTTGGCACTACAGTCCTATAAGAACTTAGGCCGAGCTCTTTCACCATTTTGAGCTGTGCGTGTTATATTTCTACACAAAGTGGTGGGACCTACAGTTTATTGCCGAATCCGAACGGCGGGTGAGAGCTTTTCATAGGAAATGTTTTACTCTCGTAGGTTTGCCATTTACTGCCGAGAGGTAGCGCGGTATAAAAAATGTTTCTATGAAAAGATGTTGTTAGCCCCAATACAGGCATGAACCGGAGACCTTTCGGCTCGCAGTCCAAACGCACTAACCACTGAGCTACCGCGGCTACCAACTTGACATTAATTCCGCAAAATTCTGAGCTAATTTTCTTCACGACAATTCTTGCCGGAGTCAATTCTTTCCCAAACAATTCTTCATGGAGACACATCTTATTGTAAAATTCTTTCCCCAGACAATTTTTCGTAGAGATTATTCTGTCCATGACAATACTTCGTGAAGTCAATTATTCCTGGACAATTCTTCCGAAAAGCAGTCAGATTCAAATTTATCCTTATAATTATGTCCCGAAAAATTCTTCCTCAGAACAATTCTTAACACTTTTACTTTTTGGATATACAATTCTTTCCCAAGACAATTTCCCCGGAGAGAATTCAATCACGGAAAATTCTTCAGCAGGGCAATTTTTTCTGGATACAAATACAATTTTTACCAAAGACAATTCTACATCTTGACAATTCTTAAAATAATTTTTCCCCCAAGATAATTTTTCCTCAATACAAATATTTCCAGAGACAATTTTCAACAATAAAATTCACATTATTAATTAAAATAAATTCTAGGTAGAATTATACTTTATACTTTTTATAGTTTCAAAAAAATTAATATTTCGAAAACATTTTCAGACACATTTTCATGATGACACTTCCTACCGTCAATTAAGTTCAACTTAAAAAGCAAAGATAACGAAACAATGAACCTTTCATGAAATCCATTAATATAATAAAATATCGTTTTTGTAATCTCTAGATTTAGTTGCATAGTGTACGAGAACATACAATATTATGGTGGAGGTCTCAAAAATTATACATGGAGGGGTTGTAAAAAAAATATGCTCAACTATAAAATATATTTTAGGAATAGTTTCGTTTTTATAGCAAGTATTTTTTTTTTGTTTTACTTGGTGGA
Source organism: Dryomyza anilis (assembly GCA_951804985.1). NCBI lineage: Eukaryota > Metazoa > Arthropoda > Insecta > Diptera > Dryomyzidae > Dryomyza > Dryomyza anilis. The sequence goes on along the minus strand of OX638131.1, from coordinate 97,879,280 downwards.
GGGTAACATTACGACGGGCACCCAAAAGGCAGACTGACTGCATAGCATACATGACTCATGCAATGACGGGAACTCACGAAAAAAAAACGAGGGGTTGTTACTGAATCTAATAGTAGTTGCATGACGAAATCCTTGGGTAAAATCAAAACTATAGCAAAACTCAAATTAAAGCAAAGAAAGCTAAAAGTTATAAAGACCAAAATATAAAGAAGAAAGGCAAAGCACAAAAGAAATATAGTGGACTAGTGAAAGGAACAATATATAGGAAAATATGATAATTACTTTTTTAGAGTAGTAAAGAAAAAGGAAATACGGAAAATCAGTATAAATAAAAAGAAATAATTGGTAATACCAAAACTTTAAAAAAATCATTAGATATATTAACATTATAAGAAAATAAATAAAAGTATAAGAATAAGTTAAGAATATGTTAATAAAAAGTAAAAAAGAAATTAAGTAAAAGTTAAGAAAAAGTTAAGTAAAAGTTAAGAATAAGTTAAGTAAAAGTTAAGTAAAAGTTAAGAATTAGTTAAGTAAAAGTTAAGTAAAAGTTAAGGAAAAGTTAAGAATTAGTTAAGTAAAAGTAAAGAAAAAGTTATGTAAAAGTTAAGAAAAAAGTTAACAAGTAGTTAAGAAGTAGTTAAGAAAAAGTTAAGAAAAGATTAAGAAAAAGTGAAGAAAAAGTGAGGAATAAGTTAAGAAAAAGTTAAGAAAAGTTAAGAAAAAGTTAAGAAAAGTTAAGAAAAAGTTTAGAAAAGTTAAGAAAAATTAAGAAAAGTTCAGAAAAATTAAGAAAAGAGAGTTAAGAATATTTTAAGTAAAAGAAGTAGTTAAGAAAAAGTGGAGAAAATGTGAAGAACATTACTTTTTTAATGTAGAAAGGAAAAAAGGAAATACGAGAAAATAAGTAGAAATAGAAATAAAAAAGAGAGAATTGCTAAAACCAAAACATTAAAAAAATAATAATAAGATAATGTTAATAAAATAATATAAAAAATAAATAAAATGTAAGAAAAAGTATAAGACTATGGTAATAAAAAGTTAAAAAAAGTTAGGAAAAAGTTAAGAAAAAGTGAAGAATAAGTTAAGAAAAAGTTAAGAAAGGATAAGAAAAGTTAAGAAAAAGTTAAGAACAGTTAAAAAAAATGTTAAGCAAATTTTAAGTAAAAGTTAAAAAAAAAGTTAAGAAGTAGTTAAGAAAAAGTTAAGGAAAGGTTAAGAAAATTTTAAGTAAAAGTTAAGAAGTACTTAAGATAAAGTTAAAAAATGTGAAGAATAAGTTAAAAAAAAAGTTAAGAAATATTAAGAAAAAGTTAAGTAAAAGTTAAGAAAAAGTTAAGAAAAAGTTAAGAACAGTTAAAAAAAATGTTAAGCAAATTTTAAGTAAAAGTTTAGAAATAAAATAAGAAGTAGTTAAGAAAAAGTTAAGGAAGGTTAAGAAAATTTTAAGTAAAAGTTAAGAAGTAGTTAAGATATAGTTAAAAAAATGTGAAGAATAAGTTAAAAAAAAGTTAAGAAATATTAAGAAAAAGTTAAGTAAAAGTTAAGAAAAAGTTAAGAAAAAGTTAAGAACAGTTAAAAAAAATGTTAAGCAAATTTTAAGTAAATGTTAAGAAGTAGTTAAGAAAAAGTTAAGGAAAGGTTAAGAAAATTTTAAGTAAAAGTTAAGAAGTTAAGTTAAGAAAGGATAAGAAAAGTTAAGAAAGGATAAGAAAAGTTAAGAAAAAAGTTAAGTAAAAGTTAAGAAAAAGTTAAGAACAGTTAAAAAAAATGTTAAGCAAATTTTTAGTTAAAGTTAAGAAGTAGTTAAGAAAAAGTTAAGGAAAGGTTAAGTAAAAGTTAAGAAGTAGTTAAGATAAAATTAAAAAAATTTGAAGAATAAGTTAAGAAAGGATAAGAAAAGTTAAGAAAGGATAACAAAAGTTAAAAAAAGTTAAGAAAAAGTTAAGAACAGTTAAAAAAAAATGTTAAGCAAATTTTAAGTAAAAGTTAAGAAAAAAGTTAAGAAGTAGTTAAGAAAAAGTTAAGGAAAGGTTGAAAAAATTGTAAGTAAAAGTTAAGAAGTAGTAAAGATAAAGTTAAAAAAATGTGAAGAATAAGTTAAAAAAAAGTTAAGAAAAATTAAGAAAAAGTTAAGAAAAAGTTAAGAAAAAGTTAAGAAAAAGTAAAAGAAAGGTTAAGAAAATGTTTAAATGTAGAAAATGTATAAAAAACGTAATAAAGTAAAGGAAGAAAATAATAAAAATTATATAAGAAAAAGTAAAGAACGTATTAAAACATTTAAGACAAAAAGTACCGAAAAAAAAATAAAGATAAATTAAAAAAAAATAGATAATGTTTAATGAAAGTTTAAGAAAAGTATAAATATAATAAAAGTATAAGAAAAAGAATAAAAATGTATAGAACAAATAGGAAAACGTATTTTAAAATGTAAATTTTACGAAAGAAACAAAGAAAGACAAATGGAGTGTGAAAAGAAGGAATAAAGATAGAAATATGAAGCAAAAGTTGATGAAAATAGAGAGCGAAATCAAGAAAAATAAAGAAGAGGTGAAAAATACAAATAGTAGTCGAAAAATATTGAAGAAAATAACAAAAAAAAACTCCCTGAAAAGAAGTGGAACTAAAATAAAAAGTGCTAGCATGTGCAACTACTTCTACTGCTGCTGTTGCTGCCCCACAAAGTTGCTGATATATTGCATGAGATAATGTTGTTGTCGCTGTTGTTATTGTGATTTAAGTGGATTTTTTTGATGTTGTTGTTCGGTTATATTTTCTATAATGTTTGTTGCTGGCACTGTCGTCGTGTGCTGCGGGGTAGAAAATTGACTGCAATTGTACAAAAATAAAGAAAAAAACTTGGCTCGCAAACAGTTCTTCATTTCAAGAAGTTCGTTGCATGCAACGCAACCACTTTGAGTCAGTTGCACTTGAGCGGGTGGGTGGGTCGTCGAATGGTTGAATGGCATAAATGGATTGTTCGGGTTTTCTGCTGCTAGTGGGAGGAATTAATTTTTCCGGCTACTTATTGCTAGCTGTGGCACTGATATTGAAACTCGCATGACAGCAAAAATTGTTTTTTTAGTTTCATTATTATATAAGCGAAAAAAGCACAAACACGTTTTGTACATCGTTAATCTAAATTTTCGCAAAATATCTGTTTTTTTCACTTCTTGTTGCCTAAATGAAAATTAATGATAGGTAAGTTCTGTGTTTGAAATAACAAATTTAGTAAAATTTATTCACATATTTAACATAACTGCACTGAGCTAAAAAATTGACTTTAAAATTAAAAGAAAAAATATTAAACTAAAATTTTACAAAAAATAATTTAAATTAAACGATTTAGTTAAATTCAATAATACTAATTTATATATAAATTGTATTTAATTTGAACATGTTGTGCTTAAAAATTTCAGTGTCTGTGAAATGTCCCTAGCTGTAAGCTACATTTACGCGTGAAACTTTATGTTCGATGACACCTTGCTCGACATATAATTCCTAGAGCCTTTCTCAGAGAATCGATTTTACTTTAATAAATTAAATAAACCAATAATGTTGATAGATGATTGGCGTTTGTTAAACAGAACACATAACGTAAATTAAAATTGTAAAAAAATGAAAAAATGTATAAAAAAATAATAAAAAAAAATACAAGTATAAAATATTTCTTAATTTTCTTAATATTTTTTTATTTATAAAAAAATCTATTAATTTTTTTTAATTGTCTAATTTTTTTATTTATAATTACTTTGTTTTTATTTTGATCAAAGTATAATTTAAATTTTAAATTGCAATTTTTTATAAAAAATTTAAATTGCAAATTTTTTATTTAATTTTTTTTTAATTACATTTTGTTTCTAATCTTGCAAAACGAGATAACTCCGAAAAAAAAATAAAAACCTAAAATACAAAAACAAAATCAAAACCACAAACACAAAAGCAAGAACGAAAAAACAACAGCAAAAACACAGAAACAAAAGTAAAAAAAAAAACCACAAAAACAAACACAAGAAAAAGCAAAAAGACAAACACAAAAAAACAAAATAAAACTAAATATAAATCAAAAACGAAAGGAAAACACAGAAAAAAGCAAAAACAGAAAACAAAGCAAAACAAAACACAAAATCACACAAAGTATATTTTAAATTGCAATATTTTTATAAAAAATTTAAATTGCAGATTTGTTATTTAATTTTTTTTAATTAAATTTTGTTTCTAAACTTGCAAAACGAGATAACTCCGAAAATAAAATAAAAACCTAATATACAAAAACAAAATCAAAACCACAAACACAAAAGCAAGAACACACAAACAAACACAAGAAAAAGCAAAAAGACAAACACTAAACAAACACTAAATCAAAATTAAAACATAAATCAAAAACGAAAGTAAAACACAGAACAAAGCAAAAACAGAAACCAAAGCAAAATAAAACACAAAATTATACAAAATAGCAAAAAAAAAACAAAAATAAAAGCAAATACAAAAGGAAAACCACAAAATCACACAACAGAAAAATCAAAAACAAAAGCAAAAACACGAAACCAAAAACGCTAAACAAAAACACAAAAATTCACAAAACACAAAAAAAACAGCAAAAAGTTAAATAAAAAACACAAAAATAAAACCAGACACAACACACAAAAAAATAGCAAAAACTAAACCAGACACAAAAACAAAAGGAAACACAAAATGAAAAGAAAATTAAAAGTAATGTAAATCAAAAAAAAACACACACAAAACAAAATCAAAAGAAAAGTAAAAGCAAAAACACGTCAAGCTAATTAAAAAAAAAAGAAAATGTAAACAAAGTAAAAAGCAAAAACACAAACCAAAAAGCACAAAAACAAAAAAAAAAGCAAAAAAAATGATAATTGAAAACACAAATTCAAATTCACAAAACAAAACCAAACAAAAAAAGAGAAAAACACAAAAACAATAGAAAAAGTTGTATCAAAAACACAAAAAACAAAATCAAAAGAAAAGTAAAAGCAAAAACAAAAACACGTCAAGCAAATTATAAAAAAATGTAAACAAATTAAAAAGCAAAAACACAAACCAAAAATCACAAAAACAAAAGAAAATAAAAAAAAAAATGATAAACAAAAACACAAATTCAAATTCACAAAACAAAACCAAACAAAAAAAGAGAAAAACACAAAAACAATAGAAAAAGTTATATCAAAAACACAGAAATAAAATAATAGCAACAACAAAAACACAAAAACAATAGCAAAAATTAAACCAGACACAAATACAAAAACATAACAAAAACTAAACCAATATGAAGCCCACATAAAATGGAAAGAAAAACAAAAGAAAATATAGTAAATCAAAAAATAAACACCAAAAAATAAAATTAAAAGAAAAGTAAAAGCAAAAGCAAAAACAAAAACAAATAAAGCAAATACAAAGAAAAAGACAATTAACAAATTAAAAATACTTGGAATAAGGAATAAGCATAAAACCTAGCTAAAAAAAAAACCAATAGCAAAAATAAATGCAAAAACTCGAAATCAATAATAACGAGTTGGGAAAGTTAAGTCACATGGGTAAGTTCGGTCACATGAGGCGGATTTTTATAGTCGGTCGGGCCCGACTATGGAATACCCTACACCTTTGGTGGGGATTTTAATTTGGGATATTTAATTGCATACCTTAATTTTAAAGTTTTTAATTATGCTGAACCTCCCCACCCTCAGAATTTTATACATATATCAGAAATTTACGTCTTATATCCCCATATATTAAAAAATTTATATAAAAGTATAAAAAACTAAAAAAAAAAAAATTTAAATATAATTGGGCGGACCACGCCCATATTTAAAATTTTGAAAGGCTAATATTTCATAGATTTGATTTTAATAATTTACGGATCAAATTTCCACTATGAAAACCCGGGAAATAATGCAAAAAAAAAAGTGGGCGGATCACGCCCATTTTTGGACCACATATTTTTAGGTGAATTCTAACAATACGTTTTAAATTTTATAATTATACCTTGAATACTTTTCGAGTTATTAGTTCCGAAAGAGTTATATAAAAGGGACTTGTATGGGAGGTGGGCGTGTCCGTTGACCGATTTGGCTCATTTTCAAACTCAGTTCCTACTTTTGGCTAAAATATATTGAGACAAAATTTTATCGCATTCTGATTAGTATTTCTCAAGTTATTCTGTATTCGGACAGCAAGACAGCAAGACAGCTAGACGGACAGACAAACAGACAGACAGACGGACATGGCTAAACGGACTCGGCTAGTGATGCTGATCAAGAATATATATACTTTTCCATACCGGACACGCCTCCTAAGGGGCGTTACAATATATGCACAAAGTTAATATACCCTGTACCTCATAGGTGTAGGGTATAAAAATACTAAAGTTTTAAATAAAATCTTAATCACAAGAAAAAAAAACAAAATAAAATTATAAAAACAAGCTTAATTTCGATTAAGAACAGTATACATTTTAAATATTTTTTTTTTTATAATTCACATCATATTTTTTTATTACAGTTTTGTTATGTTTATACATGAAAATATGTATCATCGTTGTAGAACGAAAAATCACCAAATACATTTTTAAAATGTCAAATATTCTTTTACAAAAATGTTTATAAATCTGTCAGTTTTTAATCGATGATCTCAATTTTTGTACCACATGATAAGAAAAAGTAAATCTATGAATTGATATATCAACTTTAAAAATGCATCAATTACTTTTTATAATATTAATCAACAAACTTTTTCATAAAAATGTATTTGGTGACTTTTCTTTCTACAACGACGATATATGAGTTAGGCAAAACAATAATAAAATGTGATACGTAGATTCAAAATTGTTCAAGTAGAAATTGTCCGCGATTTAATTGCATATGGAAAGAATTATTTAAAAATTATAAGTCTACCTTTTGAATCTTTTTTGAAGTCATTTAAAAACCCTCTTTAAATCCGGATTACCTATTCCCATTATATATATTGTATGCAGAACACAGTCAAAAACATGATTCGTATTACTGGACGCATCGCTGGCAGAAGCTACATAAAAGAAACACAAAAAATACAAAATATCCTGTCGACAGATCCTGGCGGTTTGAACAGTCAGAAAGAAGTATACATAGTGCACGAGTGCAACTAAAAAATATATATATCTTAAATGCGAAATCGATGGTGAGTAAGTCATTCGTTTGGTTTTCGTTTTATGTTTCCTTTGGCAACACCATTCGCTGCGTCTTTGCCACTATGAAGGACTTCCGTCTCTACGTGCAGGACATGCAATTTCAATGCGAAGGAGCTGAGCTGCTGCTGTTACTGCTGCACACGAAGAAACTTGAGCTCTTTTGTAAAACATAATAAAAATAGAAATAAAAATAAAAACTAGTTAAGGGTGGACAAGTTGTTGGCAGCAAGGTGTTTGCATTAATATTGGGGTGTGGCACACAGACATTGTTCTGTTTTATTTTACACTAGTTACACTATTTGCACAAGGATGGTGTTAGTTCGGTAACTTTGTTCTTTTATATCTTTTATAAAATGGTTTTTGTATTTTTTTCTACCTTAAACTTTTTGTCATAAATGGGTTTGTTGTTTTCTCATGCAGCTATATCTGCTGCAATTTGAAACTTTTGTACATTTTTTATAAGTCAAACATTTATCGATCGGTTTTAGTTTTAGGAAACCTTAAAAACTAAGGTGAAATTCACTAAAAAATTTCAATATTCACTAAAAATTAAATTTTCACTAAAAATTCAAATTTTCACTAAAAATTCAAATTTTCACTAAAAATTCAAATTTTCACTAAAAATTCAAATTTTCACTAAAAATTCAAATTTTCACTAAAAATTCAATTTTTCACTAAAAATTCAATTTTTCACTAAAAATTCAATTTTTCACTAAAAATTCAATTTTTTACTAAAAATTCAATTTTTCACTAAAAATTCAATTTTTCACTAAAAATTCAATTTTTCACTAAAAATTCAAATTTTCACTAAAAATTCAAATTTTCACTAAAATTCAATTTTTCCAGTTTTTTACTAAAAATTCAAGTTTTCACTAAAAATTAAATTTTTCACTAAAAATTAAATTTTTCACTAAAAATTAAATTTTTCACTAAAAATTAAATTTTTCACTAAAAATTAAATTTTTCACTAAAAATTAAATTTTTCACTAAAAATTCAATTTTTCACTAAAAATTCATTTTTTCACTAAAAATTCAATTATTTTTCACTAAAAATTCAATTTTTCACTAAAATTCAATTTTTCACTAAAAATTCAAATTTTCACTAAAAATTAAATTTTTCACTAAAAATTAAATTTTTCCTAAAAATTAAAATTTTCACTAAAAATTCAATTTTTCACTAAAAATTCAAAGTTTCACTAAAAATTCAATTTTTCACTAAAAATTCAATTTTTCAATAAAAACTCCAGTTTTCACTAAAAATTAAATTTTTCACTACAAAGTGAAAATTGCTAAATATTTGATTTTTCACTAAAAAATTCAAATTTTCACTAAAAATTCAATTTTTCACTAAAAATTCAATTTTTCACTAAAAATTCAATTTTTCACTAACAATTTAATTTTTCAGTAAAAATTCAATTTTTCACTAAAAACTCAATTTTTCACTAAAAATTCAATTTTTCAGTAAAAATTCAATTTTTCACTAAAAATTCAATTTTTCACTAAAAATTCAATTTTTCACTAAAAATTCAATTTTTCACTAAAAATTCAATTTTTCACTAAAAATTCAATTTTTTACTAAAAATTCAATTTTTCACTAAAAATTCAATTTTTCACTAAAAATTTAATTTTTCAGTAAAAATTCAATTTTTCACTAAAAACTCAATTTATCACATAAATTAAAATTTCAGAAATAATTAAATTTTTCCCTAAAAATTAATTTTTCACTAAAAATAAAATACATTAAACTAAATTTATTCCGCTTAATTATGCCTTTAAAAGCTAATCGTTCTGTTTTCATCATCCAGAGCACCACTTAGTAAATCACATGCTTTTCACTACTACTTCACTCACTCAATGCCAATTAATTTGCCAACTTAATGCAATTTTCAATGAAAACCATGCTTTGCTGTGATGCCTTAATTGACAATTCACTCCCTTTCCCCTCTCTCTTTCTCTCCGATTGGCATTTCGATGGATTTTGAAGTTTTATCTGTCAGCAACATGCCCACATATCTGCCAAATAGATGGATAGATGTTGTATGTTAGACAGACATATAAACTATTCATCTATCCAACCATAGAATATGGCTTGATGCGTCGTTTGCCGAGTATAGAAGAAATGGCAAAAATGGTTGAGTGGTATGTAGTACGTACACCACGGCTGGTTTATAGTTAATTTTGAAAATTGATTGAGCATTAATTAAATTACTTACAAACGAAGAGAGCAGGATTAATGAAGTAGAGTACTACTAAAGTAGGGGTGAAATATAATACTGCACTGTGTATGACAATTAAAAAATGATTGGAAAAGTGCGATATTTGAAAAAAAATATATTTCTTTATTATAGTCTCACGATTTCACTGTTTAAGTAAGTATGAGGCGGAAAATTTGAAAAGTTTTCATATAATACATTTTTTTTTTTGAAGAATGCGAGCAAATTACTTAAGTTTTTGTGTATTAAATATATGATTAATTTGGGAGCTTTTTAATACTTCCGCAAGACAGTTCGTTTCACGACAATTATTTGGCGGACATTTTTTCCACAATTCAATTCCTCTCAGATACAAATTTTCCCGAAGTATTTCTTTCTCAGAGACTTTTTCCAGGAGACACATTTTTTACCAAATATGAATTAAAAAAAACTACAAAAATTAGTTAATTTTTACAGCATTTTTGAAAAACGAGAAACAAAATGGTCATATTAAAAAACCAATTTTTAAATAAATATTGTAAATGCCAACAATTTTGTAAATAAAATTTAAATATACAAAAACTGCACGCTGCAAAAAAATGGCTCTTCCAAACATAATTTTGCAGGCATTAACATGTATGTTTGGCATTTTATAATATTGTTACGAAAATTCAGTCTACGGAAAACTGTTCTACGAGTTCGTATCGCTGGATTGTGTACAAAATAAAAACGCACTTATATTTGGTTTTAACTAGTATTATTTCAACTAGTATTAATTAACTTTATTAATTTAAATAACAACTTAAAGAATAATCACTTATATCAACTGCGGAATTACTACAATCTTTACAATGTTCACTCACGAGACGCACTAGTTCACTGTTAAATCACAACATTAACATGTACCTCAGATGCGGCTCCCTTATATACTGCATGCATCAATTCGACACGTTTCGACAAGCTTCGACTTGTTTCGAGAACCTTCTACTCGTTTCGTGAATGACGCATGCTATTGGCATCTCATTCGCACTCATGTGTTTTAATGCGCTGATCTTCCATCTCTTTCTCGCACACTGCCTCAGTGCGCTGAATGATCTTCCGTCTCTTTCTAACACATTGCTTAGTGCGCTGAATTGTCTTGCGTCTCATTTATTATTGTTGAATGCTTGCACAGTGGGGCAAACTACATCTTTTCGTAACAATATATAATTGCCTGACTAATCATTTGTAAACAGGGTTGTCCTGAGACTTGAACAGTGTTGTAATGAGCTCTGATTTACATTATGATATCACGGAAACATTTTGATGTTGCCCCTTGAAATGGAATATGTTCTAATAGAAACATAATAATAACTATATCCAAACAAAATAAATACTTGAACCGAAACATAAATATGTTTAAAATATAACATGATTTGTAATGACATAGCCGCGGTAGCTTAGTGGTTAGTGCGTTGGACTACAAGACGAAAGGTCCCCGGTTCAAGCCTGGACTGGGGCTAACAACATCTTTTCATAGAAACATTTTTCTATACCGCGCTACCTCTCGTCAGTAAATGGCAAACCTACGAGAGTAAAACCATTGCCTATGAAAAGCTCCCACCCGCCGTTCGGATTCGGCAATAAACTGTAGGTCCCACCACTTTGAGTACAAATATAACACGCACAGCTCAAAATGGTGAGGGAGCTCGGCCGAAGTTCCATATACAGGACTGTAGCGCCAAACTATTATTATTAAATATAAATATGTTCCCAGAGAAACATATCAGTTGTTTCAGTTTAAAAAGTAGTATTTTTGCATAAAAACATATCTAAATATTTTTGGAAAGGAATCCTGAAAATAAAATATAAAAAAAATATTGTTCTTTTTTATTACTTTTTATTAAAAATCATTAAACACGCATAATGGGAATTAATAATATTTGAATTCATACACAAATTTTTAAATGCATACATAAATAATTGAATTAAAACAGCAAGTACAAGTCTCAGTGCAGCACATAGCGTTGGCAAGGAATTCGCGGAGTCTGTTGTAAAAAACCATTCCGAATTCTGTTTGAAAACTGAAATTTTTCAGTTGTGGTTTTTTTGATGAAATCTGTGGGTCCAATGCATAACAGCATAACTCGACTTATGTCGTTATGTCGTGTGTACCACCATCGTATTCCCGGTATTCGATTTAATATGGTGTCAAATTTTGGTGATTTTCTCATCTTTAGTTCAAAAGTTATAAGGGAAAAACATAACCGCATAACTCGTTTTGCTCTTTAATCAGTTATTACTATTAAAAGATTTAATTTATATTAATACAATTACCTAAGAAATAATTAAACAATATTTTTGTAATTATTTTTTTATGGTTTTGGTATTTGCATCTTTGATATTGTATTCTTCTTTTTGCTGTTGTTAATGCTTTAGGTTTGTATTTTTGCAATAATTGTTGGCATTATTTTTGCATATCTTTTTAATTTGATAATGTTTTCGCTTTTGATTTGTGCTTTTTCTTTTGACATAATTTGTATTTGAAAATGTATATTGCATGGGAGGAGACACGACTGCTGTCCTTATTTCGCCCATATATAGCCTATGTTACCTCTGAACACCATAGTATCCTTGCGTATAAATTTAAGTCAAATCGATTCGGCAGTTTAGACGTAACGCTCGAACCAATTGTCAAAAAGACAAAGGTAATTTCAGTTATATACGATAAAATAAAATGGCACAGAAGTTCTGATGAATCTAGGCCGAGCGCTTTCCAACCATTTAAACTGAACATGTTAAATTTGTACTCAAATGGTAGGACCTACAGTTTAAAGCAGTATTAGTCACAAATATCACAGTCCTGAACTTGAACATACTTGGAAATTATTAAATTTATACTTCTGACAAACCTCTTTTAAATATGAAACAAATGCCAAAATTAAATGTGATTAAAGTCGAATTAATTACAAATACGTTTACTTGTATTAAATATTACTTAAATATTATGCAAATCTTAAAACACTTGAAGAATACTTGAAAAAGGTACTCCATTATAATTCACTTAGTAAATTTTATTTAACTACAGTTAAAGCAATTTTCTGGTTGTAAAGGGTTTTTCAATAAGAGCGCTACAAAAGTTTTTTCAAGGCCATGCTATATTTCTTGCCGCTCTTTTGACATTTCTCTTCAGTAAGGTTTGCCATTTCATGATGGAAAGATATACAAATTCGAATGTCGGTAGTAAAATTTAATAATTTCGACTCGTTATTGGCTTTTATTAACATCTTTTATTTACATCTAATTTCATTTTTTTTTTGTTTCTTTTCAGACATCAATATGTTTAAATGGACCAATACATACTTCAAACGATGGCAAAAGAGACTTACGCTCGAATCACACGATTGAATAAACAGTCAACTTTTGAATCAATTTTCAAAACAATTTAAATATCAATCGTGTGATTGCCTTATTTTCCATACAAAAATTGGGCAATCACACGATTGATATTAAAATTATTTGAAAATTGGCTCAAAAATTGACTGTTTATTCAATCGTGTGATTCGAGCTTAAGATAGAAAATACTGATCAACGAGTGCCAACTTCATATGCAAGAAGAATGTTGGAAGAATACATTTATTTAAATCCAATTTCTTTTTTGTTTTTTTATAAACATCAATATGTTCAAACGATGGCAAAAGATGGCGTAGGTAGAAAATGGTGCGCAACGTTGCCAACTTCGTATGTCGATAACTAATCGAATAAAGAAGAGCGTTGCGAACATACGTTATAATTAGATTTGAATAGCATTTTCTGTTTGTTTTAAAACATAGTTATAACCAAGTAAACTGCCAAGAAATAGTATATTCAAATGCAATTAAAAATTTTTGTTTGTATTGTAACATATTTACGATAAGTTTGACAGATTCTGCTGGGGAATATATAAAATGTTTAAACATAGTAATATGTTATTACCATCTGAAGAATAATATAATTACACTTCATTCGTAATACATGTATGGTGATTTCGTATTTTTTTTTAATTACATTCTAATTACATTTTCAAACATATTCAAACAAATCTTTTCTAATATTGGTTTTCTGTGTTATTGTAGTAAGGCACACTTTATTAAAATGCACTTTTAACAATGTGTGCCTTACTATAATAACACATAAAACCAATAGTATTTATACTATACATTATAAACATTTATGTGAAATACATTGTAGCCGCGGTAGCTCAGTGGTTAGTGCGTTGGACTGGGAGCCGAAAGGTCCCCGGTTCAAGCCTGGACTGGGGCTAACAACATCTTTTCATAGAAACATTTTTCTATACCGCGCTACCTCTCGTCAGTAAATGGCAAACCTACGAGAGTAAAACCATTGCCTATGAAAAGCTCTCACCCGCCGTTCGGATTCGGCAATAAACTGTAGGTCCCACCACTTTGAGTACAAATATAACACGCACAGCTCAAAATGGTGAGAGAGCTCGGACGAAGTTCTATACAGAACTGTAGCGCCAAACTATTATTATGTGAAATACTATAAACTTATTAGTAACATTTAATAATATTCCTGACAGTACTGAATTTGTTAAATAATATTAAATTTAAAATAGAACCAAGGGATTATTTTAAATTAATTAGAAAAAAAACTATTACTACATTTACCTTAATATTAATAATTGTTAATGGACGGGGAAACGAACCCCCGTAGGGCAGAAACCAGTCTCGTGTCTAGTCTACACTCAGAAAAAAATACTATATAAATAATAGTTTTTTACTATTAAAAATAGTTAATAGTATAAATTATTATTTTAATCGGAAAATACCATTAAATACTAGAAAATACCATGACATTGCCATTGAGTTTATATGAAAATATTTATTTTTTGTATACTATTAAATCAATAATTGTCCTATTGACCAATTTTAATGGGATTTGAGGGTATTTTTTTCTGGGTGTAGAACAAGTTCGTTTTCCCGTAGAGTATTTATATCAGATTTGGTTTTTAAGATTTAATAATATACAAAAACTGAATAAGAGTTGAAATAAATTTCAAATAACAATCTACCCTCTCAATTTCAACCACATTTTTTTATTTTTCTTTAAAAAATGAATTAAAAAAAATCATTTTCTACATTTTCATGCCGAATCCGAAAGGCATGGTGAGAGTTTTTTATATGCACTCTCGTAGGTTTGTCATTGGCTGCCGAGAGTTGACGCGGAGAAAAAAATTGTTTTCTATGAAAAGATGAAAAGCGCAACATGGGACCTTTCGGCTCGCAGTCCAATGTACTAACTACTGAGCTAGACAGTAAGCAAATTAACTAGATTTAAAAACAACTATCTACCCTCTGAATTTCAACCAAATTGGATGTCTTCGAGACAATTTTTCCTCAACAATAAAAATTTCAATTTAAATAAAGATATTCATATGAATTCCTAATTTCCAGAAACATGTTGCTTATAAGTTATAAATCGATGGTATGGAATTTATTCTTTTAAAGAAAAAAATAAGTTATCTTCAACATTTTAAGTTTTTCTGCCTTTTTTTACTTTTTGTATTTTTACATATTTACCGTATTTTACATTTTACCATCTTTTTATATTAAATATACATTCTCGTATATTTGTAGTAGTATTTCTTTCATTTAAATCTGCACTCAATCTTCAATATATTTTTTCCATTTTATGCTTTTTCCTGCAGTTTATTATTCATATTTGTACGTACTTCTTTATTTCCTTTTAGTTTTTCAATACTCTCAGCATTATATCATATTGCAGGCTTTTTGCAATACGACTGCCTTATTAAAAAATCAATCCTTTAGCCAACATTTCATTCTGCGAGTTGCGATTATGCATTTAAAGCAGGTCATCCTTTCATCCAATAGTCACAAATACCCCGAGCGTAAAAGTAGGAATATTTTTGCACCCATGTATACAATGATCGATCGAATATGACTGGCTGTTATCAACATCGAACATCAACTCGACGATGACTGACACATTAATCGATACACAGAAGAAAAAAAATATTCCTAAACATAATTGAATTTATATTTTTATTTATTCATTTATAATTAAGTATTTTATGAAACGTTGTAAATTATATTTGACATTTTTTTTTAAATTATTATTATTTTTTATTTTTTTGATTGATGTTTTTAATAAATTTATAATAAATTTAATTTATTATTTATTATTTAATAATAATAATAATTTGGCGCTACAGTCCTGTATAGAACTTCGGCCGAGCTCTCTCACCATTTTGAGCTGTGCGTGTTATATTTGTACTCAAAGTGGTGGGACCTACAGTTTATTGCCGAATCCGAACGGCGGGTGAGAGCTTTTTCATAGGCAATGGTTTTACTCTCGTAGGTTTGCCATTTACTGACGAGAGGTAGCGCGGTATAGAAAATGTTTCTATGAAAAGATGTTGTTAGCCCCAGTCCAGTCTTGAACCGGGTACCTTTCGGCTCGCAGTCCAACGCACTTCCCACTGAGCTACCGCGGCTACGCGGCTATTTATTATTTAGTTTTTATAAAAATATTTTTGTGTGTGTACTATTAAATCAGTAACTGTCATATTTAGGATTTAAATTGCTAGAGCAATTCCAAAACTCTTGCTCTTTCTTTGCTTTTTAAATGATTTCTTGATTCCAAAACTCACGCTCTTTACTTTTCTAAACATTATAAAACTTTCACTTTTTATAAAATGTCTCGTTTTAGAAACTCTTGCTCTTGCGATTGCTTTTTAAATGTTGTTTCTATTCCAAAACATACGCTGTTTGCTTTTTAAATGCTGGCTCGATTCCAAAAATTTTGCTCTATACTTATTAAAGGCTGCTTAGATTCTAAAGCTTTGACTTTTTATTGACGTCTACTACTCAAAATTCTCGCTCTTGGCTTTTTAAATGATGTCTCGTTTCAAAAACTTCCGCTTATTGCTTTTTAAATGCTGTCTCGATTTCAAAACTTGCGCTCTTTGCTTTTTAAATGCTGTTCCAAAACTCTAGCTCGTTGTTTTTTAAATGATGTCGTCTCGTTTTAAAAACTCTCCCTCTTGCTTTTTAAATGATGTCTCGATTTTAAAACATTCGTTCTTTGTTGCTTAAATGGTGCGTCGATTCCAAACCTCTAGCTCTTTACGTTTTAAATCCTATTTTGATTCTAAATCTTTCACTTTTTAAATGATTTGTAGTTTCCAATACTATCATTCTTTGCTCTTTAAATTATGTCTTGATTTCAAAAATTAGTCTCTTTACATTGATTCGAAAGTTTTCGCTCTTTGCTTTTTAATATTTTTTTAATGTTGCATCGATTTCAAAACTCTAGCACTTTGGTTTATTAATGCTGTTTAGATTATAAATCTTTCACTTTTCAAATGATGTCTCGTTTCAAAAACTACCGCTCATTGCTTTTTAAATGATGTCTTGATTTTAAAACTTTGCGATATTTGCTTTTTAAATGCTGTTCCAAAACTCTAGCTCGTTGTTTTTTATTTTAAATGATGTCGTCTCGTTTTAAAAACTCTCCCTCTTTGCTTTTTAAATGCTGTCTCGATTTTAAAAACTATCGCTCTTTGCTATTTAAATTGTACGTCGATTCCAACACTCTTCCTCTCTATCCTCCTCTCTATTTTCCAATGAATTTTGGAATCAAATACTTTTTGCTTTTGTTGTAGACAACAACCACGAAGAACAAAGCATTCTTTCGAAGTATTCCTCTGTAACAAATATAAATATTGCTTCCTTTCGAAGCATCACTCTGTAATGTAATCAAAGTCTTGCTTTTGCTCGTAAGCAAAGCAATGAAAAGTGAGAGTTTACGCTTTTTAATGGGATTTTACGAGATATTTCGGATTTTATGTATTATTTTTTTTTTTAATCAGTGTAGATTTCATTTGGTTCTTGATTATTGATGCTGTTCTTGATTTGCAAACGTATTTATTGAAAATTCATTCATTGCTTCATTCTACGCAATTTTTCATTGTTCGAATGAATATTTAAAATAATTCTTTTTCCCATTTTAAGCCCATATTTCTTATGTTTAAGTCTTACTTCTTGATTTTTTTTTTCAGAATTTCCTCTTTTTTAAGATCTTTTCCCGTTTTTTATAAATTTCATTCTTTGTTTTTCACATTTTTCTAAGTTTTTTATTTACGTTTTTTAACCCTTTTTCGTTTCTTCTTTTTCTGTAGATTGCCTGCTATCCCTACTACTTTGCCTTCTTTCCCACAACATCAACCTACGTCGAAAATATTTTCTTCCGTATCTTTTTAAACTCTTTACTTCTGACTCGCTTGACTTCTTGTGCCTCTATAATGTTTTTCCTATATTTTCATTTTTCCCTCTATATATTTTTTTCTTTATTTTATTTTATTTTTTCCTTTCCTTTATTTTATTTTTTTTTTTTTCATCTTGCCGGTCATTATTATGAAATTTTGAAGTGGAGAGTTATTTTTCATTTTCTTGGAATTTAACTGGCTCTGAGTGTTGTTTGGTTCGTTGATTCTCGTTGGTTGGCTGGTGTCAGCGGTACGAGTAGCTTTGTCTGTTTGTGTTACCAAATCCCTTGATGACATATTGAACGAGCAGAAATAAGAAAAAATAAAAACGAAGAAAAATAAGCCCTACCAACTTTTGCAAATTCTTGGCAAAGTCTCAATGAGTCTTGTTGTGGCATCCTTTTTTCTTCGCACTTCAAGTTTCTACTTCTGGCTGCAACATAGTGCGAAATACTGGCCAATAGATGGCAGCACATAAATTTATTTTAAATTCCTTATTTTTTTCAATTTTCTTTTGACCTTTCTGCAGACAGATATCTGTCTCAATTTTTGTATTCTCGTATTTTCGCATTTTTCACTTGATGACTTTTGTAAAGTTTGTTTTTCAGAATACTCCATTAAATATGACAAAGATACAATTTTCACTTTATTTTTAAAAATAAAGTTTTATTTATATTTTAGCGTTTTTATTTTATATTTATTTTATTGGAGATTATGAATTTTAGTAATGAAAAGTTTTGTTATTCTGTATTTTTTCTAATGAATAATTTAATTATGAAATTATTTTTTTGTACAAATTTGGAATTTTTTAAATAAATATTTTCATTAAAAAAAAAAATATATTTTGAATAAAAATTTTAATTTTTAATAAAACAATTTAAATTCATAAAAAATTTTGTTATTCTTAATTTTTTTTATGAATAATTTAATTATGAAATTATTATTTTGTACAATTTGGATTTTTTTGAATAAATATTTTCATTTTTTTAATATACAAAATTTATTTTGAATAAAAATTTTGATTTTTAATTGCAAATTTAGATTTTTATTTTTTTATAGAATTTGGTTTTAAGAGAAAAATTCAAAAAAAAAATATAGTAATAGTAACGTCTTAACCTCATATCCAAACTTGTTGTAAATCCACAAAAATAACTACATCCCCAGCACTTAAATCACTCCACAAAAATAAAATAATAAAAAAAAACATAAAAAAAACAACACACCGAAATAAGAAATAGTTAGTCACACTTGTTCAACTTCCAACTACTGAGACGCATAGCAACTGACGTCATTTTTATTTGCTTCAAACATGGCCGCCCGACCGACCGCCCGCATCCGCATATTCGGCATCCGTTTTTAGTGCATGTTACAATTTTTAGTGCTTTTTGTGCTTAGTATGAAATGTTGACATTACAACAAAAAGTATGAGTACTATAACAACAACTTCATCATCATCACTCACAACACCCCCACCAAAAAAAAAAAAAAAACAGACAGTCCTCAAGTCAGTCAGCAATTTCGTCTCGGCCATAATAATTTCGCATCTCATTTGAGTTGCAATATTTTAACATTTCTTCAGTTTTACAACTGTTTCCGCCATTTTGTTTGCATAGCTGTCAAAATAACATGACAGTTAGTGAGACAGACAGACAGACCCACTGACTATACAGATAGACAAAGAGTAGGAAATACATAATTTAAAAAACACCACAAATTGCTTTAAAGGGGGCAAAATGTACCCTTC
The DNA here is from genome assembly GCA_951804985.1 of Dryomyza anilis. NCBI lineage: Eukaryota > Metazoa > Arthropoda > Insecta > Diptera > Dryomyzidae > Dryomyza > Dryomyza anilis. The sequence goes on along the minus strand of OX638131.1, from coordinate 97,859,892 downwards.
GCAAATAAGGGATCAATCAATAGCTTTAAAAAAAATTATGATTGCAGCATTTTAGACGCAGTGTGAGGCAGCAGAAAGGATGCTTTTTATTGTGTAGACACTGTCTGTGGCACAATAAAAAAAGGGTTTTCATAAATAAAGCATGGTTTCAAGAATATATCGCAAAAAATTGATGAATTTGCAAAAAAAAAACTCACGACAAAATGACTCGCAAGAATGATTAAAGAAAACCATATGGATAAACCATAACCACTTGAGACTTGGGGCTTTTGGAAGAGGCACAAGCAGGCAATGAACCCTTTTTTTAATTGTTTAGTGTGAAAAGAAAAACACTTAGGATGATATTTTTAATGGACGTGCCGATGAAAAAATGGTTTTAAAGTTTTTTTTTTTATTCATAAGGTTTATCTACAGTAAAAAGTAATTAGAAATATGAATTTAAATTTTGTATTGTTTATAAATAAAACATTAAAAAACAAACCACATTTTTATCATTTTTTCCATCAAGTAATTCAAATTTGTGCAACTGATAAAGGGTATCAAGATATGCATTGATCAATTTTTTTTTATTTTTTACGCCTACTAATTTCAGAGATTCAGTGGTTCAAAGTTGCAAAAAATGGGACAGAAATCACTTGAACATGTGGCTCGTGGTAATAATCCTCGCACTTCAAAATTGATGTCCTGAAAAATGACCCCTTTTTAAAATTCTGAAATAAATCACATATTTTGCTTGTATTAATGTAAATGTGCATGCCAAATTTAAAGATGGTTTTTTGATCGCATCGTATTTTAAAAATTAATGTTCTAAATTTTTACATATTTTTTGTATTGAAAAAACATTTTTTTTGTTCTAAAGTAAAAGTAGCAATATTTTTCTAATGTATTTGTAACTCTGAATTCGAAAATAGCGTCAGTTTCACCAAATTGTCTTAGTTTTTGAGATATATACCATTTCCGAAAATCGTAAAAACTATATCCCAAAATCAATATCTCAAAAACTAGAGTCAATGTGATAAAACTGAAGCCATTTTAGAAATCAGAGTTAGAAATATATTCAAGAATTATTGTAATTATTGCAAAAAAACATTTTTTCAATACAAAAAATACATAAAAATTTTGAAAATTATTTATTAAAATATGATCCCATCAAAATACCATCTTGAAATTTGGCATGAGCATTTATATTAAATCACCCAAATTAAACGATTTTTTCAGGATTTTAAAAAGGGTCCTTTTTAAGGACATCTATTTTGAAGTGCAAGGATAATGACCACGGGCTACATGTTCACGTTTAGAAGTTACAACTTATTTTTTCTAAAAGCTCGATCTATTAGCTTTAAATATGAACCACCATACAAAAGTGATTGTTGGCCCAATTTTTGTAACTTTGAGCCACTGTATCACTGGAAGTAGTTGACGAATAAAAAAATAAATGGTGAGTACATATCTGAGTACCCTTTATCAGTTGCCTAAATTTTATTGAAATCGAAAAGGTAAAATCTCAAATTTGACTTTTTTTGGTCGATTTGATATTTGATGTGGAATGGCCCATTAATTATTTATTTCATAAAAAAAACTTATTTAAAAATAATATTAACACGTTTTAATTTTTTACCTTTTCAACTATTTTGAGCGTTTGAAAGTATTCTAAAACCAGTTTTTAATACTACGTGAATTATTGAATGGATGTAAAAAACTATACCTTCAATGGTATAGTACGATAGAAATAATAATAAAAAAAACTACAATTTTAATAGTACGTTCTTATGGATACATCATTTTAAAATAATTTGATTTAACTATTGATTTTATATGATCAATCGCATTGAATTAATATGAAAAAAATATAAATGAATACTATTGATTTTATGTTACAATATATTTAAATCAATAGTCTGAATAATTCAATTAATAATTTTATCATATTGATATCATATGAAATACTATTCTTTCAATGGGAAATTACTGTATTAATAAGACATCACATTGATTTTTAATAGTAAAAACTAATGAAATCAATATAAGATTAATAGTTCCCTCACTATAATAGTAATATGAAAAATCGCATTGACTTATTTTAATAGTAAAAAATCGTTGAATCAATAGGAATTCCTATGAATTTTATATTTTTTTTAGTGTAACACATGAATAATATGAGTAGTGGACAAATAATTTGGCGTAACCGGTAAAAAACATTACGAATAGTTTTTCCTTAGGATATAGCATTCAATTACATAGAAATATATAAGCAAAAAGGTATCAATTAAGTATAAAATGGTACGACCATTGTTTTTATGGTTCATGTATTGATTATTTTTCCATATAGATTCCAAAGTTTTCTAATGAATTTGAAAGTATTTGAAAAATTCAGTACCATTAATTTAATAATTTCAATATTATTGACTATAGTAATGTAAATACTATTGATTTAATGTTTTTTCTTCTATAATAATAAACGTTTCACTATGTGGCATATAAAGACTTAAACATTCTGCAAGTTTAGACATAATTTTCGCATGCATTTTTTGTAATAATCGCTTTAATAAATGTGTTATTGGTAAGAAATACTGACGATTTGATAGAAATACTTAATGCACCCAGAAAAAAATACTACATAAGTAATACTTTTTTAAAAATAGTCAATAGGATAAATTATTATTTTAATCGGAAAATACCATTAAATAATAGAAAACCCATGACATTGTCATTGAGTTTATATAAAAAGATTTATCTTTTGTATACTATTAAATCAATAGTTGTTCTATTGACCAATTTTAATGGGATTTGAGAGAATTTTTTCTGCGTTTGTATATTTAACTTTTTTTTTAATTTATTATAGAAAATAAATAATACATCGAATTTCTATTAAGACAACGAACTCAAAAATAAATGCAGACTCAAGTATCATAATCAATTATTGGAAATTAAATATGTTTTAACCTTTTTGCAATGAGAATTGTCTTTTTATATGTCTGTGAATTATTCTATGTGAATTTTAACATTTAAATAAAATAAATTATACTACTAAAATTCATTTATGTTTTAATAAATTATTAGGAAAACTATACCATAAAATTTATAATACTTATCAATAAATATTTATAATCTAGCTTATTGCAATTTATAGAGTACATTTTTAAATTCATGGTACAACAAAACTATTATTATTATTATTACAACAAGATATTGTATTAATAGTTTAAATATTATTGAACTAATGGTATGCATCTTATTGATTAATTTTTATAGTATAAATAATTTTTATTCTATTTAAATACTGTGAGTAGTATAGACTTTATCGCAGTCAATTTCCAAAAACAAGTCGCATTTGTTTCGTGAAAACTAAAATATGTGGATCTTTACAGCCTATGGAAATTTTTTAGGTAATGAATCAATCTATTCAACTGTATTATTTTCACATTTTTAGTTCATTTCTTTCAGTTCTAATCTATTTAAATAGAAAAGAAAATACATAAATCATTTCCATTTGCAAAACGTCAATCTATTTCTATTTCTTATTCTCATGTTACATTGAAAAATATGTAAATTCTTGAAAAACACAAACAGTTTCGAACACCAAAAACCCGACAACAAAGCAATGAATGCACTTTACACTTTATCTACTATTATTTTGTATATGTGTCCTGCATCATGCATTCTGTCTGCTGCCTTTTGCCACAACCAGCTGCATCATCATCCTTTTTCTGATGATAAAAACAAACAAATGGGAAAAAACTAACCAAACCGCAGCGCATGGCTTTTGCGACACTTTGAGGTCAGGTCACAAACTATGTTTCTCGATAATTGTGCTGCTACTATTGCTGCTGCTTCTACGTCATCCAAACCTTGGCAGGACGTAGGACCTTTATGTCGTAGTTGTCTTCAGATTGCAACCCGACCACTTGACTCTGTGACAGCAGCCAAGTTAGCTGTAGCAATAGCAGTAGCAGTAGAAGCAAAGACAAATCTCTCTAAAACGAATTTATGTCCTCTGCCTGCAAAATGTTGTATGTCTTCTTTGGTTGTTTGTGTGTGTGTCGAAAAGATTTTGTCCAAACACTTAAATTTTTCGGGTGTTTGTGATAAATTGGTGACAAGTATTGCACAGAGTTAGTTGTTTGTATATTTGGGTGCTAAATTGTTAGTGGTAGCAAAGGATTTGTTAATTGAAGCGCTTGTAATTTAGTGTCATTCCTGAGTTTCTTCTCGTAAATGTGTGTTGTCGAAATCTGGTCGTTTCCTCGAACACATCTTTTAAACGTGTCCGATGTGAATGATTACGGGTTGGCATTCATTTAATAAGGTCAAAGTACTTGTTTGTCTTGAATAACTACTGCACATTTTTTATTTTTTAACAATTTATATATTTTATAAAACTTCATATTCTTTCACATTTTCTGAGTATAAAAAGAGTTTTTTAAAAAATCAAATTCGAAAATTAGTAATCGCGCAACTTTGTAATGTCGACAACTTTGTAATCTCGAAAATTTCATAATCTCGAAAATTTCATAATCTTGAAAATTTCATAATCTCAAAAATTTCTCTATATCAAAAATTTAATAATCTTTCGTATTCGAAAATTTCTTAATCTCGATAATTTCTTTATCTCGAAAAATTCTTAATCTCCAAAATTTTCTTAAGTTGGAAAATTCCTTGATATTAAAAGTTCCAACATATTTTTAATACGCGGAAATATCAACAACTATATCAAAAATTAAACATTCTTTCAAATTCGAAAATTATTAACCTTTTTGTAATCTCGAACATTTTTTAATCTCTAAAATTTGTTAATCTCGAAAATTTCATAATCTCGAAAATTTCATAATCTCGAAAATGTCATAATCTCGAAAATTTCATAATCTCAAAAATGTCTCTATATCAAAAATGTAATAATCTTTCGTATTCGGAAATTTCCTAATCTCGATAATTTCTTCATCTCGAAAAATTCTTAATCTCCAAAATTTTCTTAAGTTGGAAAATTCCTTGATATTAAAAATTAATTATCTCCAACATATTTTTAATACGCGGAAATATCAACATTTATATCAAAAATTAAACATTCTTTCAAATTCGAAAATTATTAATCTTTTTGTAATCTCGTAATTTTTTTAATCTTTAATATTTTTAATCTCTTAAAAAATATATAATTACGAAAAATTACGCAATGGTATCGAATGAGATGTCCGATGTTGGCAAACGGTTTTTTTAAGAGATTTTTGAAATATTGTTCCTAATCATCAAAAATTTTAAATATTGAAAATGTCTTACAAAAAATTTATAAATCTCCAAAATCTTTTAAATCTTGAAAATTTCTTAATTTCAAACATTTAGTAATCTCGATAATTTACTAATCTCGAATATTTTTTGTGTTGTCGAAATCTGGTCGTTTCCTCGAACACATCTTTAAACGTGTCCGATGTGAATGATTACGGGTTGGCATTCATTTAATAAGGTCAAAGTACTTCTTTGTCTTGAATAACTACTGCCCTTTTTTATTTTTTAACAATTTATATATTTTATAAAACTTCATATTCTTTCACATTTTCTGAGTATAAAAAGAGTTTTTTAAAAAATCAAATTCGAAAATTAGTAATCGCGCAACTTTGTAATGTCGGCAATTTTGTAATCTCGAAAATTTCATAATCTCGAAAATTTCATAATCTCGAAAATTTCATAATCTCGAAAATTTTATAATCTCAAAAATTTCTCTATATCAAAAATTTAATAATCTTTCGTATTCGAAAATTTTCTAATCTCGATAATTTCTTCATCTCGAAAAATTCTTAATCTCCAAAATTTTCTTAAGTTGGAAAATTCCTTGATATTAAAAATTAAATTATCTCCAACATATTTTTAATACGCGGATATATCAACATCTCTATTAAAAATTAAACATTCTTTCAAATTCGAAAATTATTAATCTTTTTGTAGACTCGTAATTTTTTAATCTTTAATATTTTTAAACTCTTAAAAAATATATAATTACGAAAAATTACGCAATAGTATCGAATGAGATGTCCGATGTAGGCAAACGGTTTTTTTAAGAGATTTTTGAAATATTGTCCCAAATCATCAAAAATTTTAAATATTGAAAAAGTCTTACAAAAAAATTTATAAATCTCCAAAATCTTTTAAATCTTGAAAATTTCTTAATTTCAAACATTTAGTAAACTCGATAATTTACTAACCTCGAATATTTTTTGATTTTGAAATCACGCAAATTTATCGATTAATCACTTTTCGATTTCGACCGAAATTACGAAACGATATCAAGTGAGATCTCGACCGATGCCTGCGATTTTTCAATGACTTTTGAAATCTAATGTTTTGTAAAACATTACATGTTTTGTAAAATTACTATCTTCCAGATCTTCTTAGTATAACAAAAAAAACAAACAAAAAAAAATTGTATCGATCTTTAATATTTTTTTAATCCTGAAAATATTATTATATTATGCATGAAAATTACTTAATATTAAAATTCTAATCTCGTAAAATTATGAATTTCTATATTTTTTTTAACTCAAATATTTCAAATATTCAAAATTTTTTAATATCAAAAAATTATTAATAATTTTGTTTTTTTTCTGACAATTCTTAATCTCAAACATTTCACGAACTCGAGAATTTGTCTATTTTTGGAATCGATTACCTTAGGTAATCTCTTTTTTTGATTTCGCCAAATATTACAATAAGATATCGAGTTATATCTCGTCCGATTAGGACGAATGAGAGATTTTGAAAACGAGTTCACGAAAAAAACAAAATTTTAATACAATAAGATATCGAGTTATACCTCGTCCGATTAGGACGAATGAGAGATTTTGAAAACGAGTTCACGAAAAAAAACAAAATTTTAATACATTTCGATATTTTTGACATGTTTAAAGAATATATAGAACAAATTCACAAAATTTGGCAACCATCATTTCTCGCATTTATATGGAATCACATATATTTCCGACATATTTTCGGCAAATGTACAGATTAATTGAAGTTTGAATAAAGCGTATAATTTTCGATTTTATGGAATTTCAAAGACAGTTCCACATTATGTTTTGGGTACGCTAATTAAATTGATAGATTTTGATATAAACTCCGTCTTTGTCTATTTAAATTATCCTGCTTCGTCACTGGTAAACATTTCCAAAAATCTTTCATTAATCTATCTGTTTGTGGAAATATGCCTGAAATATTCTACACAGAAAAAAATATATGTGTAAATATAGCAAAAAAAAATTTGATCAATACAATTAATTTTTAATTGATTCATCGCCGATACGACCTTTAATTGCATTGATTAAATATTTAATCATAATAAATTAACAGAAAATAAACAAACAGTTACAACAATACAATTAAATAATTTGCTGAAACGACTATGGAATAATTGCATTGATTAAATATTTAATCATCTTAATTTATAAATTATCATAAAATTATAAAAAGTTACATCAATAGAATTAAATAATTTGCTGAAACGAAACAATTGTCGTTGCTGAGAACACGACGCGCCTTCACGATGCGAGCTTGCAGCGAATGAACGCCGGCAAAGAAGCAAACGATGGAAATTTTGTTTGTGCGTTTGGTTGCGCGCGTATTATTCACATTTGGTATATGCCAAGATATACACTTATAGCGCTTGATCATCATCTATGTGTGTCGTCAAAAATGGCATGCTGATGGTGGCAATGGTTGCATATTTAATAATGCTTCCAACTTCATCATCAGAAAAGTATAGGTTACGTACTTTCACAAGTATTTATAACATTCTTTTTTAATTAACTGAATGAGAATAATAAAGACTGTGAAGATAATAAAACGTCGGTCGACTATACCAATTAAATAGTTTGCTATTTATGCGAAGTCCTTATTATTTATGGTTGCTGTATTTATAAAATGTTAAGAGGTATATTTCTGGACCATTTTGAGCAGAGGCAAAATAAAATATGCCTTTAATACAAAACTTTTTATCTCCTCGAAATTTACCAAAAAAAATTCACGTATTGTAGATTATTACTGAAATTATTTGCAATAACTCATTTAATAGAATGACCCAAAATGAATGACTATACGAATATATTTTTTATTCTACATTTTTCATTTTATAACTTTTGTCGGTATTATTATTTCTATTTTTTTTAATCAGATTTCTCAAAATACTATTTAATTGTTTTATACATTATTTTTATAATGCTCTTAATAAAAATACAAAATCCAAATTACATTATAAATGCTTTTATATTATTCTTATTGTCTAAAAATAGAAAAACACATGAAAAAAATGTACCAAAAACAAATAAACGAAACTTGTTATTAACGACAAAAATACACGCAAATGTGTTTGAAATAGAGTCCAAAATGGCGCCACTTAACACATAACAATAAAGGTAAAAAGCAGCACAGCAGCACAAGAACCACCCTTATACCACAAACTCAAATGTGATACCTGCCAGCAAACCCCATAACCACAAAAAAGAAACCCTTCAACCGATTTCCCCAAACAAAGAGCTTTAGCAATTAATTGTATTTATTGACCAGTTCTATTCATATTTGTAGAAAATCGAAAATTTGTAGACAATCAATAGCAACAACAAAAAAAAAAAGAAAAGGATCCACTTTAAGGTGTAATAATGGTAGATAATAATATTGAAAATTAGAGTTGTATTAGGGTTGTTTGAAACCAGCAAAAAAAAAGAAAAACTAAAGCTATTTAATGTGCCAACAAGTTAGCTGCAGAAGTTTTCTTGACTTGTGTTTTCAACTAGTGGGGAGTGTGTTTGAGGGTTTCTTTCTTGTGGGTTTTGATGTGGATGAAATTCTTTTTAAATGGGGGCAGCATCTTTTCTACCTTTCGCTAAATATTAAGTTACATTAAGGTTGTTTGTAATCACGCAGGAAGCTGTTACAAATAGTGTATGCTGTATAATGTCTAGACGTTGGAGCTTCTTTTTGGTTTCTTTTTTTTTTTTGGTAAAGTTAGAGTATGGGGTTTTTATTTCTTATGCGTCTAGGCTTTGAATTACGTTTTACAGTATGTTACGTGAGATTTTTAATGCAAACTGTACAGTATATGTGGCACATTTGATGGTACATACGAACTTCCCAAATTTAATAAATTACAAAAAAAAGGTCTAATTTTATTTTTATTGCAAATGTTATCGAATTATGGGGTGTGTTAAAGGTATAAGGCACGTTTTAAGTTCGAAAGTTAGATAAGAGATATTTTTATTTTGATCTACTTATATGAAAAGCATAGAAAATGTCTGAAATTTGCAAAACTTTTTAAGGATATTTAGAATGCAGTGAAATTTTATATATAAACATTAAAATTAATTCATTTTGGTATTTTTTTGCGAAAATAAAAATAATTTAAGAATATTCTGTCTTATTCATTAAGTCTCTGTCTTGTACGGAGATCGAAAAGCCTGATAAATAATTTTCGGGGAAACCTTTTTGGGGGAAAAGTACTGAAAAGAATTGTATCGTAGAATAATTGAATTAAAATAGAAATGTCCAGTGAAGAATTGTCTCAGTGTTGAATATTCCTGAGAATAATTATCTCGCGGAAATAATGTCTTAGAGAAGTACATACCAGACTAGTTTGTCTCTTAGGACAATTTCCTATAAAAATAAATTTCAAAGGATTAATTGTCTCGCGAAATAATTGTCTCGTATTGAAATTGTCGTAGGAAAGAATTGCCTAGAGAAGATTTTTTCGTCGAATTATTGTCTTGGAGAAAAATTGTCTTCAAATAAATTGTCTCGCGGTATAATTACCTTGGGAATTAACAGTCCAAGAAGATTGAAGACGTGGGATAATTGCCTTGAGGAAGAATTGTTCGGGGAAGAATGTCTCGTGAAATAATTTTCTTGTGATAGAATGTTCCAGGGAATATATATCATCAGTTCCTTAAATCCCTAGCGGGACATAGGGCATCAATCAGCTACACCTACACGCCATTGTGTACGGTTTGTTGACAGATGCCTTTAACTCGATCCAACTTTTTCCGAGTTTCTTAGCCTCTCTATCGACTGATCTTCTTCTTGTTCTCTTGGTTACCCGGGATTTCTCACACCACCTCCTATCGAGTTTCACTCTATGGCTTTCCGAGCAATGCAGCTTTTGTCTTTTCGTATACAAAATCCATCTCCATTTTTGTTTCCTTATATGATCGTCAATTGGTTCCAAGAGAGCTCTGCAAAGCAATTCTCTATTTTCAATGATGTTGGGCCAAAATATACGAAATATGTTTTGCAGGCAACGATTGACGAACACTTGAAGTCGCGTGGTAATGGTTTTGGTAATCTTCCAAGTGCAGCACCCATATAGAAGGAATAATTGTCTTGGTGAAGAACAATCCGTGGAAGTTATGTCTTGTACTAGAATTGTCCAGAAAAGTCTGCCTCGTGGAACATTTGTCCGGGAAATATTTTCTCGGGAAATAATTGATGAAAAAATAATTAACTCAAGGAAGAATATTCCTTAGAATAATTGTGTCGGGGAATAACTGTGTCATAAAAAAAAAATGTCAGAAAAAAAATAATCCGGAGGAGATTTAAGTTCAGGAAGAATTGACGAGGGCAAGAATAGTTTTGCGAAAATTGGCTCGAGGATAAATTGGCTCGTAGAATTTGATCGTGAAAGAATTTCCTCCGGGAAAAATTGTTTGGTCGACTAATATTCATGGGGATAAATTATCCGAGCAGTATTGTCTCGGGGACGAATAGTCCGCGGGGAAGAATAGTCCTCGGGGAAGAATAGTCCTCGGGGAAGAATAATTCTCGGGGAAGAATAGTAGTCGGGGATGATTCTCGCGGAAGAAGAGTCCTCGAGGAAGAATAGACCTCGGAAAAAAATGGTCCTCGCAAATATAGTCCTCGGGGAAGAATAGTACTGTGAAGAATTGTAGAAGAACTATATCATATTTTTCGTAATACATTTTAATAAACCAGAATTAGAAAAACCTTTTTTTTACAAAGCAAATTGCAAATTTTCAATCTGAATAGAGTTTTAAAAATATTTCGAATTTACAAAAAAAATTTAAAAATACCTCAGTTAAAAATTTCATTATTTGCACTTAAGTGACATAACCAAAGGAAACCCCACATCGTCATGTCTGCCGCTTACATTTGCGTAATTTGCTTTGTCATTTAATGGACTTTAATGGCTCGTTAAAAATTGCATTTTATAGACGTCTTGATACCTACTTCTCTTAAATGAACATTATTTATACGACGAGAAAAACCGACGACATCACATAAACGTAGCTTCAAGCAATATACAAATGCATTTACGCTACAACCTCTTCCACTTTTCTTGTCTAAATGAACCATTTTATAGCTGACCTCTTGAGGTTCTCTCTCTTTGGCTTTTCTGCTATTGGTTTTTCTCTTTTTTTTTTGTTTATTGCTTCCTCTCTTGCATCCTCTGCTGCTTCACGTATTTCTACCATACCCAACAAATCAACCTCTTACCCCCAAACCAACCCCCCGGCTTCAGCAGTCCAGAGGTAGCGCGATGGACTTGCATTCTGAAGGTCTCAGGTTCGAATCCCGGCTTGGTCATGTGCGCTGTGATGATATTAACCACCAAAACGTAGGGAATAGATTTCATAGTACAATGGATATAACCTGTAGCTGTAGATCTTAGTAGATATTCCAAAAGAAAACAAAAAACCAACTTCCTGCTTCATGTACCAATTGTCTAATCTACATCTTCCATATAACAGTTCTAGTCTAACTTTACTCTGGTTTCTTTTCTTGTTGCCACTCTTGTATACCCAATTGTTTTCCTCTCTTGATATCTGTCTTGTTTCCTTACGTCCCTCTTGACCCCTCACCAATTTCATCCACAACTTGTAATAAAGCCGGCCTCCTAAAATACCTCTTGTCTGATATTCCTCTTACCTCACCTTCAATGTGACTCACCTAGAACTTGTAAAGTCTACTTCTTGCCTCACTGACCTCTAGTCAAACCAACATCTTCTCTCATCTACCTCTTGTCACACCTACCTCCCTTCTCACCTTCTTTCAGTCTAATTCTTGTGTTACCTTCTTTACGACTCTGTGCCATAGAGAAACCCCATTTGTGTAGCCCCCCTACTTTCTTCAGCTAAACAAACACACGTCTGGAACCCTTCACTCATAATTTATTTATGACAAAAACAACTCCACGTACAAAACAAACCAACCGACAACAAAACTCCACATTGCACAGAAGTCCGTCTGCAAAGAACACTCTTTCTCCCCCCATTCCAAAATCCAATGGACTATATGGCCATTTTAATCCCCCCTGAACAACATATGCAGCTCGTAGCAAACCTTAACGTGACGTGCGTAACGTGCAACGCAGCGTGTAACGTGCGTAGTGCACACACATCATTATTAATGCATTTATCAGACGGGACGATCGGCGGTTTCGAACCTGATACATGGTCTAAACAGAAAGGGTGGTAAAACGAATGTGTTGTAGGTTTATGTTTTTGATATAGAGGAGAAGAGAGGGAACACAGTCAGCCTGTAGTTAAATTCCCCAGAGCCACTTGTAGGAATTGAATATTGCTGCTTTTCTAGCGGATTGAATTGTGTTTGGGGAATGAACATGAATATGTTTCAGGAGCCGATGGTTTGTGAGGAGGGTTGTAATGTAAATGGAGCGCTTTTTGTATGGAGTTTGTACTTGGGGGGCCAGTACGTTTAAAACGCGTCAGTTTAGCATTCAAAGCGGTGTAATTTCTTTGTAGATGGTTTTGTTTTTCTTTATGTTTATTTGTTATTTGTTTAAGGGCAATAGAAAAAAAAAAGAAAAGCTAAAATAAAATAAAATGAAAAGAAAAAGCTAAAAAAAAAGGTTAACAATGTTAAGGGGTCATTGAAGAGACCGACCGAATGGGGAATATATGCTGTGCGGATTCTGGAATTAAGTCTATGACTTAGCTCATGTACAAGTCAACGTAATAATAAAAATAAATACAAGCGAATTATAATAAAATTGAATGTGAGTTCAAAGTAGCTTTGGGATTAAAGAAAATGCACAAAAAGAAATAATATACAGAAAAAAGATAGAACATTATAAATATGGTTAAATCGAGTATTTTTTTTTTTTTTTTAATTTTCAAGGATTATTTTTGTATAAAATTTTATATGAAAATAATAACATATTTCTCTAAGATAACAAAATAAGAACTTAACATCTCCGACAAATTATTTTCACCGGAATAATTTTTACAAAATTTGGTTTTATGCTAATAATAATTTTGGAATGATTAAATAATTAAACCAGAGATTTGGCAGCACCATCTCAGAAATTAATGAATTATTATAGGATGGATTTAAGACTTAAAATGAAGAAAAAAAAACAAAAATTCAGTTTTCTAACTACCATAGTATCAGAGATATGGGTCCTTGAAATATAATATTAAAATTCATAATATATTTTTTTAATTTTTGATGTCGAAAATTTTGCACACACCTAATGAACAAAATAGAAAATGTTGGTTTTTTTTATCATTCTGTTTAATGACTGAATCTGAGTTGATTTTGTTGTTTGAGGACCCCATCTCATTTTTTATGGGGAACATTTTTGCCATAGAGAGTATGACAGTTTTCTCAAGAGTTCACGCGGTATGACAACATTTGTAATTAATAATAATAGTTTGGCGCTACAGTCCTGTACAGAACTTCGGCCGAGCTCTCTCACCATTTTGAGCTGTGCGTGTTATATTTGTACTCAAAAGTGGTGGGACCTACAGTTTATTGCCGAATCCGAACGGCGGGTGAGAGCTTTTCATAGGCAATGTTTTACTCTCGTAGGTTTGCCATTTACTGCCGAGAGGTAGCGCGGTATAGAAAAATGTTTCTATGAAAAGATGTTGTTAGCCCCAGTCCAGGCTTGAACCGGGGACCTTTCGACTCGCAGTCCAACGCACGAACTACTGAGCTACCGCGGCTAATTAGTAGGGTGAAAATTCGAAAAAATTAGGTTTATAGGATAGAGTTAGGAAAATGGGGTCAAAGTTAAAAAATACTGTCTATTCGTGATAAACAATATTGCTGAAGACATCAAAGCTGTATCTTTTGAATTTAAACGAATATGTACAATCTTAAAACACCATAATTATGTATATTTGACTGCACACTAACTGACAATATCCTTGAAACAAACCAGAACGTCTACAATATTGTAGAACAACAATATCCATAAAATTTATATCTTCTATTTCGGATTTAGAAAAATTTTACATACGTAATAAACAAAATACAAAATATTTTGTTTTTTATTATTCTGTTTAATGGGTGGATATGAGGTAATTTTGTTATTTGAGGACCTCTCCTCATTTTTTTTATTTGCCGAAGAGAGTATAATAGTTTTCACAAGCGTTCACGCGTCAAAATTTGTAATTCGTAGGGTTAATATTCGAAAAAACTTATACAAAACGTTGTGACGATGGTGTCAAAGTTAAAAAATGCACCTGTTCATGCTAAACAACATTGCTGAAGAAACCAGACCTGTATCTTTTGAAATTAAAATATTTTGTGTACTGTCTTCAAACAACTTAATTGTTCGTATTTGACCCCAAATTGTGAGGAACCCAGAGCTGATAGAGCAAAATGGACTTCAGATTCCAGATCAGCAACTCCATGTTACCCTAAAATCGGTATCAAATTGGAAGATGGTATTGTTTGTTGCGCAGTGTTATTTTAAACATGATTGTACTTAAAGTAACTATTTGAAATACTCAATTTAAGATTAATCGTTTTTGGGGTTAAAATACATTCTTGAAATAACAATTTATTCTGACAATGTTTTAACAATCTACATTTTTATTTATAGAATGTTTCTACTTTTTAGGACCCTGCCTTAAAACAAAGTCTAATTTGTATAATATTATTTAGTATTCAAGATGATAAAATACAAAATGTGATAAGTTGATAAGTCCACTAATGACTAAAATCAAAAATGTTCCTTTCCTCGAATATTTGAATTCATAAAAAAATATTTTCTAAAAAGTAAATTTATCTATAGGATGTCCTTTAAATATTTTTAAATATTTGCAGAACAACATAACAGAGTAGTACACGTATAGAAAAGATTTGTTTGAATGTGTTTGAATGTAATTAAAAAGTAATACGAAATTGCCATACATGTATTAGGAATGAAGTGTAATTAAACTATAATCGAAATTGAATTTATTTTTGTTCACATGTAAACATTATTATATTGTTCAGCTGAATTTGTGAAATTTACCATAAATATGTTACAATACCAACATAAAATTTTAATTGCATTTGAATAAACTGTTTCTTGGCAATTTACTTGGTTAAAACTATGTTTCGAAAAAGAGAAAATGCTAATCAAATCTAAATACAACGTATGTCCGCCACGCTCGTCTTAATTCGATAATTCTTGCAACATTCTTCTTGTATACGAAGTTGGCACTCGTTGAGCAGAATTTTCTACCTACGTCTCTTTTGTCGTCGTTTGAAGTATGTATAGGGTTATTTTAAACACACTGATGTTTGAAAACAAACAAAAAAATGAATTTTTGTATATAAATTATTCTTGTATATAAAGTTGACACTCGTTGATCGGCATTTTCTGCGTACGTGTCTTTTGTTGTTCGTTAAGAAAACGTGTCGTCGTTCAAAATTATGTTTTAATTTGAACATAGTTATGTTTTGGTTCAAATATTTATTTTATTTGGATGTAGTAATTATTATGTTTCCATTAGAACATACTCCATTTTAAGGGGCAACATTAAAATGTTTCCGTGATATTATAATGTAAGTCAGAGCTGATTATAACACTGTTCAAGTCTCAATAGAACCCTGTTTACAAATGATTTATCAGTCAATTATATATTATAATAATAGTTTGGCACTACAGCTCTATAAGAACTTAGGCCGAGCTCTCTCACCATTTTGAGCTGTGCGTGTTATATTTGTACTCAAAATGGTGGGACCTACAGTTTATTGCCGAATCCGAACGGCGGGTGAGAGCTTTTCATAGGCAATTTTTACTCTCGTAGGTTTGCCATTTACTGCCGAGAGGTAGCGCGGTATAGAAAAATGTTTCTATGAAAAGATGTTGTTAGCCCCAGTCCAGGCTTGAACCGGGGACCTTTCGGCTCGCAGTCCAACGCACTAACCACTGAGCTACCGCGGGTACAATTATATATTATGTTTACATAAAATTCCAAACATACATGTTAATGCCTGCAAAATTATGTTTGGGAGAGCCCTTTTTTTTGCATCGTGTAGTATTAATGGTTTTATATAAAGTAAAATATGAAATTTTACAGGGTTTTTTTAGTGTGAAATAATTAGTTATAAATCTGGAATTGTTTATCATTGTAATACGTTTTTGGAAAATGTTTTTTTTTTTATTACACCCAGAAAAAAATACTATATAAATAATAGTTTTTTACTATTAAAAATAGTCAATAGGATGAATTATTATTTTAATCGGAAAATACCATTAAACACTAGAAAATACCATCACATTTCCGTTGAGTTTATATGAAAAGATTTATTTTTTGTATACTATTAAATCAATAATTGTCCTATTGACCAATTTTAATGGGATTTGATGGTATTTTTTTCTGGGTGTAGAAACAGTAGTACAAGAACATATGCTAATATATTGAAAAATGTCAAGTTTAATATCATAGGGTACAGTTTTTTAAGAGTTTTTTAAGAGTACAACAAAACAACCTGATTAAAATATATATATGATGAACATTGAGCATTCAATTCAATAAAGAAAAAATAAATAACTATTGTAGGATCTAAAAGTCGATTTCCTTTTTTTGTATTTTTAGAAAAATGTTTAGGACCTAACCCTAGACAAATATCTGTCATTTTTCAAGAATTATTCTGACATATTTTATATATTCTGTTTAATTTAATAGACAAATCAGAACGATTATAAAAAAGAAAAACAAGTTTTTTTTTGGAAAACTATTATTCAACAGTATTATATTCTGTTGTACACTCAGAAAAAAATACTATATAAATAATAGTTTTTTACTATTAAAAATACCTAGTCAAAAGGATAAATTTTTATTTTAATCGGAAAATACCATTAAATACTAGAAAATACCGTGACATTGCCATTGAGTTTATATGAAAAGATTTATTTTTTGTATAGTATTAAATCAATAATTGTCCCATTGACCAATTTTAATGGTATTTGAGCGAATTTTTTTCTTGGTGTATTCTAAATAGTGAAAAACTGAGTACTCCATCACAATCAGCATCCATGAATTATATAGAATTGAAGTATGGGATGTCCATAGGTTTACTGAGTAATATAATTGTAACATTTTACTTTTCTTATGTTACTTAAGTTTTCTTAAGTTAAGTTAAACTAGTCTTAAGGTAATTAGCTAGTTATATTTACGTAATACATTTACGTAATACAAAAAAAAAGAATAATTATTATTTATTAAAGTGTACAAATTTTTATTACTTATTTATTTATGAAGTCTTAAAATACGTTTTCAACTGCAGAATAAACCAAATAATTAATTTTCAATAATTACATTGTCAAATACATTTAAATAGTAGTAAATTTTTAAATATTTATAAAGCTGAAACATTTTTTTTTTTATTCTGTCCACCCATTTTCACTATCACATTTTGTGCAACGCATTTAAAATGATTTCATACTGATTTCCAACATAATTCATTCATGTCAATCGTTGTCATTGTCAGAGCTGTCATTTCTCATCAGCACCAACAACATTACAATAATCATCATCATGATCGTCATCGTCATAAACAACATCAATTTCATGCTTCTCGGTATCAAGCGTCAACCCCAGCAGCATCAACATCAATAAATAATAAATTGAATAATTTAGACTTTTTTTTTCGATTACAAATAAAAATGTCTGCCATCCGCATTGTATGTTTTTGCACCGGAAAAAGCCGTATTTTTGTTGTATTCATATTAAATTACAACAAGTGTTGGCAACATACAAAAAAAATGAGTTAAACGATGTAGAATTCACAGAAAAAGCAAAAAAAAAAAGACGGTAGTCATTCAAATAACGTTAATATTTTATTTATAAATTTTAATTTTATAGGATTAAATAGTTCAGTTTGAAATTTTAGCTATTTTAGTATTTTAAACTATTTGATATTATAATGGTTTTGTTATAAATATTACACATTAGTTTTTTTTATGGAATATTTTGACATTTATTCAATTCAGTTGAATTGAATTCTTCTAATTTCAATATTTAATCTGAACTTTTTACAAAAGGGTATCATTATTTTAAACGACCACTGTATGCCAAAGCCTTGAAATTGTCATCACTTGAGTGAGCTACATTCGAATATAATATTCAATCCCCCCTAACATTCGACAAATGCAACATTGTATTTCGTGGAATAATACATTATATATCCCTACAACATATGTTACAATTGTGGGAAACAACTTCATCATCATCAATAGGAGTTGCAAGTTTTACGCGTTTTACACAACAATTCTGTGTTTAATTTTTTTATTTAAATGTTCAAATCGATATAATTGTTGTGTTATAAGAAGGGTTAAGAAGAATTGTGCATAATGTAGTTGGTGGTCACCCTTTTCTGTCGTCATTACATTGGTATTGCGCTCTGATTGCAGCGATGTTGCTACTGATGCTGTTGATGTTGCTGTTCCTGTTGTCGTCGCTACATATGTTGCATTCAACCGCATTCAAGTGCGGTTGAAATTGCATTTTATCGTGCGGTTATGGTGCGGCACATGTGCCGAGAATTTTTGCAAATCGAATGGGAAACAAGAGAACGAAAAACCATAATGTGTTTGGTCGATATATTTATGACTCAAACTATTTTTTATGACTTGCAGATAAAAATTGAATTTTGTTTAGAGAAACTTTGAATATTAGAGACACTTTTATTTTAAATATGATTTTTATTTTTAGTGAAAATTTGATTTTATAGTAAACAAATTTAAATTTTAGAAAAAAAAAATATTTTTCGAAGTTTTAGTGAAAATGGAATTTTCATTGAAATATTGAATAAATGTGAAAATTTGAATTTTTAATAAAAAATCTAATTTTTAGTGAAAATCTATGAAATATTAGCCTTTCAAAATTTTAAATATAGGCGTGTTCCGCCCAATTTAATTTTTCTATTTATTTACTTTTTTATACTTTTATATATCAATTTTTAAATTATGGGGGTATAAGACGTAAATTTCTGATATGTGAATAATATTCTGAGGGTGGGGAGGATCAGCATAATTAAAAACTTTAAAATTAAGGTATACAATTAAATATCCCACATTAATATCCCCACCAAAGGTGTGGGGTATTCCATAGTCGGCCCCGACCGACTATAAAAGTCCGCCCCATGTGACCTAACTTTCCCAACTCGTTTTTTTAATATATTGGAATATGTTCTTGTTTCTATTAAAATGAAATAACCTTTTCCAAAAACATATTACAACGATAAACAATTCCAGATTTTATAACTAATTGTTTCAGGCTAAAAAAAAAACCTTGTAAAGTTTCATATTTTTCTTTATATATAACCATTAATACTACTACTCTGTACTGTTGTTCTACAAATACTTAAAAATATTTAAAGGACATACTATAAATAAATTTAGTTTTTAGAAAATAATTTTTTTATGACTTTAAATAGTCAAGGAAAGGAACTTTTTTTTATTTTAGTCATTAGTGGAGTATAACAATTTGAATTTTATTATCTTGAATACTCAAAAATATTATGCAAAATGAACTTTGTTTAAAGGCATGGTCCTAAAAAGTAGAATCTTATGTTTGCACTCAGAAAAAAACATTTTTAAAATAAAAATGAGGATTGTTAAAACATTGTTAGAATAAATTGTTATTTCAAGAATAAATATAAACATGCTTAATTGAAAATTTGACAATTTTATTCATAGGAAATATTCACTTCCGAAACAAATTTATCTGAATTGTCATAGAAAAATACAAATTTTGGGTAATTCCACGGGAGATCAAGTGATAATATAAAATTTAATATTAAGACTTACAAGCGCTTTGCAAAAACAAAGTAGAATGAATCTTAGAGTTATAGGTTTAGTTTAACATAATATACAAACGTTTATTTAATTATGAAAACCATAGATAGCTATACCTTAAAAAGTATATGGGGCATTCCACGTCAATTCGCCGAGCTTTGACCCTGATCCCTTCCGATTTGCTTCATATTTTAATATGTTGTTATTATTGGTCAATGAAGTTTAAATTTAAAATTTCAATAATATACCTCTCATATCCTCCGAGTTATAGCGTGTTTACTATAAATGTTATATGGTAGCAAGGCGTGGCAGTTGACAAAAACCGCCCATTTTTTGTAACACGGTTTGTACTTAAGTCATATTAGTATATACCAGTTTTTATTGATGTATCTCAAACCAATCCAAAATTATGGCGATTTATATACTAAAAAACAGGATTTTCAAAGTTAAGAAAAAAATTGAAGAAAATTTCTTACCACTCCAAATCAAAGTGGAATGATCTTTGTTCAATGTCAAGAATTTATGTAAATTTTATCAGAATTTTAAAAAGGCAGTTTTTGCATGCTGTGGTGCAAAACAGCAAAAATCGTGTTTTTACAGTTTGCAAAGGGGGTTGCGATAGAAAACTGATAAATTAAATTTAAACTTCATTGACCAATAATAACAATATATTAAAATATTTTAGTGAAAAAATTGAATTTTTATTGAAAAATTAAATTTTTAGTGAAAAATTAAATTTTAAGTGAACATTAAAATTTTAGTTAAAATTGACTTTTTAGTTAAAAATATAATTTTTAGTTAAAATTTGAATATTTAGTTAAAAACTGAATTTTTAGTTAAAAACTGAATTTTTAGTTAAAAACTGAATTTTTAGTTAAAAAATGAATTTTTAGTTAAAAACTGAATTTTTAGTTAAAAACTGAATTTTTAGTTAAAAACTGTATTTTTAGTTAAAAATTGAATTTCTAGTGAAAATTTTAATTTTTAGTTAAAATTTCAATTTAAAGTGAAAAATATTAAATTTTTATATAAAAAATTGAATTTTCAATGAAAAAATAAATTTTAGCGAAAAATTTAATGAAAAATTATAATTTTAAGTGGATAATTAAAATTTTAATTGAAAATTTAATTTTAAGTTAAAAATGAAAAATTAAATTTTTTGTGAAAATTTTGAATTTTTAGTTATAAATTGATTTTTTAGTGAAAAATTGCATTTTTAGTGAATAATTTTGAATGAATAATTAAATTTTTAGTTACGAATTGAATTTTTAAGTAAGAATTGAATTTTTAGTTAAAAATTTAATCTTTATTTAAAAATTTAATTTTGAATAAAAAATTTTATTTTTAGTGAAAAATTTAATTATTAGTTAAAAATAATATTTTTTGTTAAAAGTTTAATTTAAAATTTTTTTTTTATTTTAATTTAATTTTAGTTAAAAATTTATTGTTTAATTAAAAATTGAATTTTTAAGTTAAAAATTTATTGTTTAATTAAAAATTGAATTTTTAAATAAATATTTAAATTATATTAAAAAAATTAAATTTTAATAAAAAATTAAATTTTTAATTAATTTAAACGAAAAATTTAAATTTTAGTGAAAAATTATATTTTTTAGTGGATAATTAAATTTTTAATTAAAAATTTAATTTTTAGTTAAAAATGAAAAATTAAAATTTTAGTGAAAATTTGAATTTTTAATGAAAAATAGATTTTTAGTGAAAAATTGCATTTTTAGTGAATAATTAAATTTTTTAGTGAATAATTAAATTTTTAGTTAATAATAGAATTTTTAATTAAAAATTTAATCTTTATTTAAAAATTGAATATTGAATGAAAAATTTAATTGTTAATTAAAAATTTAATTCTTAGTTAAAAATATATTGTTTAATTAAAAATTTAATTTTTTAATAAAAATTTAAATTATAGGAAAAAATTTTAATTTTGGTATAAAATTAAATTTTTAGTGAAAGATTGAAATTTTAGTAAGAATTGCTTTTAGTGAATAAATACATTTTTTTGAATTTTTTTGAATTTTTAGTGAAAATTTGAATTTTTAGTGAAAAATAGCTTTTCCGGTTCCATCAAAAAAAAATACATGGGTGCCGACGATTCCGGTTCCACACATGGCTTTCATAACGGTTGCAATACAAAAAATCGAAACGGTGCTGATTCGGACTTTTGTGGACTCGGACAGGGACTAAAACTCTTTGAAATATTGGTTCCGGTTCTGGTACCTAGATATTTAAAATAGCGCTTTCGAACCAATTAAAAAAAATATATGGGTTCCAATTTCGTGTCCAATTCCACACATTTTCTTAATAATGGTTCCGATTCCGGACCCGATTCCCGATCTTTGCGGTCCCTCATTTTTAGTGAAAAATTATTTTTTTAATTTAATAAAAAATTTTTAGAATTATCATAGCTTATTTAAATTTTAATTAAAATATATAATTGGAATTTGAGTTCAATTTTTAAAACATTTTGATTATTTTATGCAGTAAAATTTGTTAATTATGAAATAAAATATTTTCAAGTAGGTCACTTGATTGAAAATAAAGCAGTCCCGCCGCAGTATAAAGTTTAAAACCACCTGCGAATCCTAAACAAAACCAGAAACGTAATTAAAGCACTACCTATAAAATCCATTCACAGACCCATTAAACAAAGCTAAACGAATTTATGCACGACGCTAAAAACGTTTTAATTTATTTAAGAGTCTAATAAAGCAAAACACAATGGTATGGCATGGTATTAAATGGAATGGTATGGTATAGTCAGAGACCAACGTCCGACGTCTGGGGTGCTATAAAAGTGAAATTTAAACGCAGGATGCGCACGAACACAGCACAAATAGTATGAAAGACGAGACCGAAACGACAACGACGATGAAAGTAGTATTAATCAAAATTGAAACCCTTCTAATTGTCAGTTATGCGAAAGCCAAGAGCTATTACAAAACGGAAAATTACGACGGGTTACCACACGACGACTGACGACTGACGACGGACGACGTTGAAGAGTGAAACATAATAGCGAAAGAAAAAGAGGGAGAGGCTATAAAATAAAATCGAGTACGGACAAAAACCAATTGTTGCTGAGTATAGAAAGAAGGTGGCGTTAAATATGCTTTTGATATGATGTGGGGTCAAAAGTTATGAGAAGATTTTCAAGGTGTGTTTCCCAGAGTTATGGTCTTAGCTGACATCGACGCTAATTGGCATTAGGAAGAGGGTGCAATTGGTTAGAAAAAAAAAAGGATCCAAACAATAAAAAATATAAAACCCTCTTTACAAATGTTTTATTTTTGTTTTCACTCAAACCATTATTGAACTTTTTATTATTGCCGCAAGCCATAAATATCTGTATCCCTTCAAAAGTTATAACCTTGTGTTGCGGGTAGTATTTAGGCCAATCTTAATGACCACAATTTAAAGCTGTTGACATTTGCCAAAACGTGCTGATTTTTTGGTTTAGAACAAATTTTTTTAATGCCTTCTTCTGTATAATTGCCATAAAATTCGCATTGACCCAAAACATGACAGGTGAAAACATTTTGAGTGAAGTTTTGCGCCAAAAAGTACACTGAGAAAAAAATATTATTTTAAATTTAAAGTTTAGATATTCAATTTAAATTATTGTGGAATATAAAGTGCAACAGATTAATTTGAATGCTAACACATTCAAATGAAAAGGTTTTCATTTTTGTTCTATACATATTTTATTAATGTCATTTGAACATTATTCATAGCGACAAATTTAACAAAATTGTATATTTAAACCAAGGATTCCTTTAAAATCGTGTCATTATTAAATCTGAAACCGTTATACAAAAAACAGAAATGAACCGGTATCCAAAATCGATAAAACGTTTTCTATTTTATAGCGAACAATTTAACATTAAAATCTAAATCGAATCTGAATCTGAATAATTTGAAACCGCTATATCGAAAGTTCAATGCGAAACTTAAATCCGAAAAATTAACTAAATCCTCAACGAAAAGAATCGCAAAATTCAGAAACCTAAATGGAAACCGTTGTTAGTTAGTTGTTTGGTTTTTGTATATAGATATATGATATCTACATTTTTAATTTAAATATTGTCTCAGTGTAACCACCTTTTTGTTGGTCAATCGTGCCATACCGTAACGATACCAAAAACCAATTTCATCGTTCCTCAATCGCAACGTCATTTGTGGGTTATTGTTTTGTAATTATGGCAAAGGTTTTATTGCAATTTTCGTTTGTGATTTTCAATCGAAATTTTGTGCCTGCTTTTAATGTACTTTTAATGTGTAGTAGTTAAGAGGGTTGGGTTTTAGGCTGCACATAAAACTTTTTTTCTATACATAGATAAATCAAAATATGGGCTTTTTGTAGTAATGATATCGTCATTGTAGAACCAAAAAAAATCACCAAATACATTTTTATGAAAAACTTAAATTTCGAGTTTGTTGATTAATATTATAAAAAGTAATTGATGCATTTTTAAAGTTGAAATAGCATTTGATATATTTACATTTTCTTATCATGTGGTACAAAAAAATTGAGATCATCGATTAAAAATTGACAGATATATAAAGATTTTTGTAAATGAATATTTGGAATTTTGAAAATAAATTTGGTGACTTTTCGTTCTACAATGACGATATATTTTATAGGAATTTTATAGCTGAAATAAACATATTCATTTGTAATAAACATCATTTCGATGTAATCGAATTTGATAGATTGATTTATTCGTCTCCTGTACATTTTTTAACTCTGAACTCTAGTAGAAACATACTCAATTAAAACTTTACCCATTTACTAGGGAAAGTAATTCAAAAATGAAAAATAAATAAAAAAAATCATAGTTGTACTTGCAGAAGTGAGAAAACGAAAACCAAAAGTGTTATACTTTTGAATGAAACTCGAATAAAAATATTCGCAAGACATTTCTTTTTTTTTCCATAATTAATTTAAATTCTGAAACAATAAAATAAAAAAAAAAAAACATTTTCAAATCAAAATTAATTTTCAAGTCAGCCGATATAAACAAAACCTTAACCACACCATAATCTATACCTATATTTAAAAGAAAAATTCCTGTTTGACTGACTGATCGTTCGAAGCCCAACCCAAATCATTAAAGTACAAAAATAGGCGTGTTAAAATAGCCATAATAGCCTATGTGGATTATGTATCTTGTTGCCAAATGTGGGCGGTATTGGACTAGAAGACATGGCACCACCCATATAACGAAAACTTTTTAAGATACTATAACTCTTGACCCACTACGAGCAGAGTTACAAAAAAATCGAATCAAAGGTTCATATTTAAAATTCAAATCGTAATGTAGAATGTAGGCGGAATTGAAAAAATGGGCCAGTCACATTTCATATAACCAAAACATTTAAAATGCTATAACTTCCGACCAATAACAGTAGAGTTATAAAAAATCGAAAATACCCAGTCTGTCATTCGATTCGATATCGCTTCGAGACTATTTCGAGATATCGTAGAATTCAATCGATCTCGAATACGTTTTCGTACTACAATTCGTTCTAAGATGTACGCAGATATCGCAACGAGATAATGATGTTCATTTGAAACGATAAAAAACGATTCTGGATCGATATAGCGTCGAATATCGAGATTGATTCGAAAAAACGTTGCGTTATCGATAAAAACACTACGAACCATTTGACGATAATTTTTAAATTCGATATAATATGATAAATTTTAGTTATAAAAATAAAAGTATTTGAAAATTTAATTGCGTGTTCTTTATACTTCTTGTAAAAAAAAATCTGAACAAATAAAATTTGTTTATCAAAAATAAATCCATTTATGAGATCATCTCGATATCTATAACGACAAAAACAACAATATCATTTTAGATAGGTTCGTTTTTTATCGAAAATTCTATCGTTTTCGTATCATTATAGATTATCGAAAACAACAATTTGAGGCTATAAACGATATCGTTTCGATATCTTAAAATGTTTGTTTGGTTTGCTGGGTATTTAAATATCGTATCTATTCCATAAGTTTTATTGTACGAATAATTTTTAAAATTAGTAATGATAAAGCAGTAATGATAAAGGTCAAACTTTTTATAGCAGTCTGTTCGCGAAAACTTCGATCATCGAGGAACTCAGAGACATGGCAGACTGGGTAAAGTTTAAAACTTCAATCGTCACGTAGAATGTGAGCGTTATTGAAGAAATGGATGTTGTACCTCCCATATAACCAAAACCTCAAAAATGCTATAACCTACTAAGAAAACATATAAAGGGTTTTTCAACAGGGACGCTACAAAAGTAGAGCGACAGGGACAGCAAACGTCGCCATATTTCTTGCCGCTCTTTTGACATTTCTCTTCAGTAAGGTTTGCCATTTCATTGGAAAGATATACGAATTCGAATTTCGGTAGTAAATTTTAATAATTTCGACTCGATGTTTTGTAGAACTCTTATTGAAAAACCCTTTATCAACACTCTAATTAAGAAGTGTCGTAACCCTCAAAGTTTTTCCAATAACTTCTATAATAAAAAAAAATTTAAATTTCTCGTACATTCAAATTCTTTGACAAAATACGATTTATAAACATTTATCGCATCGATATCGCGATATTTTTCGAAGCTGTCTCGAACATTGATAAATTTATATTACAAAAAATGCCTCGTACCGAGAATTCTCCGAAAGAACGTGTCGATACCAGTGGGCCCGATACCAGTGGGCCCGATATCGCTGTGAGAAAGTGTCCGACATGGTGGTAATTCTCTCGTTCTTTTCGCATTGAACTCCATTGATCCATTATTGAATGGATACTGGGTACGGTTACATTAAATTTGTAGTAAGAAAATTTGTCATATAATTGAAAATTTAATTTTAAAAAATAATTTTTATTGAAAAAATTGAAATTTGAAAATTGAATTTTTAAAGATAAATAAAGGGTTTTTCAATAAGAGCGCTACAAAAGTTTTTTAAGGTTTTTTCAACAGGGACGCTACAAAAGTAGAGCGACAGGGACAGCAAACGACGCCATATTTCTTGCCGCTCTTTTGACATTTCTCTTCAATTTCTCTTCAAAATTTACTACCGAAATTCGAATTCGTATATCTTTCCATCATGAAATGGCAAACCTTACTGAAGCGAAATGTCAAAAGAGCGGCAAGAAATATGGCGTAATTTGCTGTCCCTGTCGCTCTACTTTTGTAGCGTCCCTGTTGAAAAGCCTTTAGAATGAATATTTTTCTTTTTAGAAAATAAAAATATCACTATTTTCGCGTTAATAATTTCATTTTTATGAGAACTAAAACGAAACTGAACAACTTTCAAATTATATTTAGAAAACTATACGAAACTTTTATAAATTTAATGAATTATACTACACACTTAACTATACTCTATAGGTCTAAAGACAGTATTCAGTGGCGTTTGTATTTTTCGGTGTCCGAAAAAACACATACTAGAAATAAATTTCGATTGAAATATTCGAAATGACAGATGAAACAGATGTTTTCCCAATGAGAAATCGCTAATCTATGGAATGTCGTTTAATAGGTAAAATTCATTATGTGTACTTTTCATAATATATATTAAAAATTCAGTATTTGAAAAAATAAAAAATACATATTTTCTATAAATTAGATTCAAATTTAGTTGAAGATTACTTCAAATCAGGACAAAAAAAAAGTTTTCTACAATTTAACCTAAACTGGAACTGTTTTTGTTATAACCTAACCTAAACTGAGCTAAAATTAGAATTTGTGAAATTCAGAAAATCAAAATTTGTTCTAATTTATTCATGTATATATTAGTTTAGGTTTAGAAAGACTTTTTTGTAAATTTATAAAAAAAAAACTGGAACAGCATTTAAATTCTCTTATTACTTATTGAATTATATAGAAAATACAAAAGAATATTAAAAATGGTAAATCATACTAAAATGACAAAATAAAAAAAGACACGTACCAACAACGAGCAAAATACTTTAATAACACAAATTGAGTAAACGTCTAGGACACTTATTTTAAATTAATTTTCCTTGTTAAGTTCAACTTCATTTGAGACAACAAAAAAAAAAGGGGGAAAGGAAAAAATAAAGAAAAAAAAATAAAAATAAACTAAAAATAATAAAACTGAGTAAAAAGATTTTACAATGAAATATCTTTGCCGCAGGATACTTGCCTGCCATTCTGCCTGCAGGAGTGCAGGCGCTTCTGTGTGCGAAGAAATATGCGAAGCATTCAGGCAGCAACAACGTCACGAGTTGTTATAAAGGATACGAATCCGAAGGGTGCCTGCGTATAGCATGGCGAAAACATGGGGGGTGTTGGTTTGTAATGGTGCTGTAATCGTGCAAATTCTCAGAATTTTTGCATAGTTTTTCTGCAAAGTGAGGAGGACGGATGGCAGGACGGCCGAGAGACATTCGTGGTAAATGCGCCTAAATCGATGTAATTTCCACTTGCCGCTGTCTTGTCTGCATTTTGTACATGTTGTTGTTGTACTTTGAATAAATGGCTGAATGAATAGCTGGATAGTAGATGGATAGAATAGATAGATGGATGACAGAGGCAAAACTATTGTCTCTCACATTATATGCTCGAGAAGTAGTTTGTCGGTTGTTGCCATCAAAATCGTTGATGTGGTTGGTAATACGTAGTAGTTGTGTGTGGCAGCACCACATTATGTTCCACAACTAAAGACCGAAGAGAGGCCAATGAACTCTGAATACAAAATCAATTTTTATGATTTCAGCGGAAAATTTTACATATTAAGCTTTTTTTTGAATTTTTTGTATTTGGTACGGAGCCTACATATTGGAAATTGAGAAAATCCAGCAGAACGTAGGGGCTACTTTCTGATTTAAACTCAGACTTGCAAATAATTTTTTTCACTATAAATTCACTTTTTCACTAAAAATTCAATTTTTCACTAAAAATTCAATTTTTCACTTAAATTCTATTTGTACTAAAAAAAAAATAATTTTTCACTAAAAATTCAATTTTTCACTTAAAAATTCAATTTTTCATTAAAAATTCAATTTTTCATTAAAAATTCAATTTTTCACTTAAAAATTCAATTTTTCACTTAAAAATTCAATTTTTCACTTAAAAATTCAATTTTTCACTAAAAATTCAATTTTTCACTTCAATTCAATTTATACTAAAAATTCAAATTTTCATTAAAAATACAATTTCTCACTAAAAATTTAATTCCTCATTAAAAATTCCATTTTTTACTAAAAAATTCAAATTTTCACTAAAAACACAATTTTTCACTTTTCACTAAAAATTCAATTCTTCATTAAAAATTCAATTTGCACTAAAAATTAAATTTTTCACTAAAAATTCAATTTTTCACTAAAAATTCAATTTTTCACTAAAAATTCAATTTTTCACTTCAATTCAATTTATACTAAAAATTCAAATTTTCATTAAAAATACAATTTCTCACTAAAAATTTAATTTCTCATTAAAAATTCAATTTTTACTAATAATTCAAATTTTCACTAAAAATTCAATTCTTCATTAAAAATTCAATTTGCACTAAAAATTCAATTTTTCACTAAAAATTCAATTTTTCACTAAAAATTCAATTTTTCACTAAAAATTCAATTTTTTACTAAAAATTCAATTTTTCACTAAAAATTCAATGTTTCACTATAAATTCAATTTTTAACTAAAAATTCAATTTTTCACTTAAATTCTATTTGTACTAACAAAAAAAAAAATTTCACTAAAAATTCAATTTTTCACTTAAAAATTCTATTTTTCACTTAAAAATTCAATTTTTCACTAAAAATTCAATTTTTCACTTCAATTCAATTTATACTAAAAATTCAAATTTTCATTAAAAATACAATTTCTCACTAAAAATTTAATTCCTCATTAAAAATTCAATTTTTTACTAAAAATTCAAATTTTCACTAAAACCACAATTTTTCACCAAAAATTCACTTTTTCACTAAAAATTCAATTCTTCATTAAAAATTTAATTTGCACTAAAAATTAAATTTTTCACTAAAAATTCAATTTTTCACTAAAAATTCAATTTTTTACTTCAATTCAATTTATACTAAAAATTCAAATTTTCATTAAAAATACAATTTCTCTCTAAAAATTTAATTTCTCATTAAAAATTCAATTTTTACTAATAATTCAAATTTTCACTAAAAATTCAATTCTTCATTAAAAATTCAATTTGCACTAAAAATTCAATTTTTCACTAAAAATTCAATTTTTAATTAAAAATTCAATTTTTCACTAAAAATTCAATTTTTAACTAAATTTTCAACTTTTTTTTTATTTATTTATTTTTTCATTAATTTTTCTCGTTGTCCGTCTTCTGCTTGGAATCTTCTTATGTACCTAACTAATCAATATCCCGTCTCTAAAAACAACCATGAATTATCAACACTTATTATTAGGCTTTTATAAAAAAAAGTATCTGAAAAAGAAGCTGAGAATTATATTACGAGCATTCGTTTGAGTGTTACAGTTTGAATATAACAGTTTGAGAGTTTTTCCCACAGAATCTTACAGTTTGAAAATTGCTCCTAGAAGTATGCAACTTTTTTTTATCATTTATCACAAATATGAATTGTACGTTTAATAAAAATGTTATATGCTTTTGTCGCAAAAGATAATTGACATACATTGAGGGCAAAGGAACTTTCGTTCAGAATAATGAATTTATTTTTTACAGCAAACATGTGAACTTTTGCGAACAAAATTGGAGCATGTTGTGAAAGAAATGCTTTTGCCGCAAATTATCTGTAAATTTTTTTTCTTTGAGTGTAGTATTAAAAGTTTCCACAGTTCCACTTAATTGCCGACAGTCATTTATTTATTGAAAATTAAATTTTCGTTATGTCTTTTTGTGTTTTCTATTTTTATTATTATCTTGTTTTATTTTGTATTATTTTTTATTTTTGTGTTTGTATCTTTTATATTTATTCAATAATTGAACATTTTACTCTATTATACCGCTTTTATTTCTCTACCCTCACAATTTATATTTATGCCCACAGGCCGATGAACCATCCATCCATCCATTCAAGTTGGTGGTAGTATCGGCGAAAGTTCTGGGAATGAATAACGACGACGACAGCTACAAATTGTCCTCAGTATTTTTTTTTTCATCCTGCTACTGTCATTTTTTTATATGCAACTTGTTATAATATTTCGAATCACTTCATATTACATCATGAAGTTGTATGTCCTCCCTCCACAACCATGTCTGGACCCTGGAGGCCATGTAGAAAATGTGCGTTTGAACTTTAAAGTAATGCAAATGAGCATTAAAAGGATGTTGGAGTTTTTAATGGTAGGCACTGATTTGTATTTACTTTCATTTCTAAAGTGTTTTTTTTTTATTTAAATTTTCAAAATTTTTGGGTACAAACTCTTGAAGATTTACAACTTATATATTAAAGTACTTCTTAAATTGTGACATAAAAAGTATCAAAACATTATAGAAAAATAAACTTAAAATAAACACAGCCGATTTCAAGCTGAAACATAATAAATTTTCAGTTGTTTTCCGTCAGACAAAAGCCGGATTTTGTATCAGAACCTGCCTTTTGCCTTCCATAGAGCAGAACTGCAGAAGGTAACTTATAGGAAGGTAGAGGAATGTAGAGGTAGATAAAGTTCTGCTGAAAACGTACCCAGAAAAAATACGGCATGTAACAGTCGGGTAAGAGACAGCTGATGTGTTCAGCTTGCGAGCGGGTTTTCGGCAGACAAGGACGGAGTTTGTATCAAAACCTGACGGTTGCCTGACGGTTAATAATAATAATAATAGTTTGGCGCTACAGTCCTGTACAGAACTTCGGCCGAGCTCTCTCACCATTTTGAGCTGTGCGTGTTATATTTGTACTCAAAGTGGTGGGACCTACAGTTTATTGCCGAATCCGAACGGCGGGTGAGAGCTTTTTCATAGGCAATGGTTTTACACTCGTAGGTTTGCCATTTACTGACGAGAGGTAGCGCGGTATAGAAAAATGTTTCTATGAAAAGATGTTGTTAGCCCCAGTCCAGGCTTGAACCGGGGACCTTTCGACTCGTAGTCCAACGCACTAACCACTGAGCTACCGCGGCTACGCGGTTGCTTGACGGTTGCCTGACTTAAAACCAAACAGCAGAAGACAGCCTAACGGTAGGTTATAGGAAGATGGAGGAATGCAGAGCCATATAGATAAATTTCTGCAGAAAACATTCCCTGAAAAAAAAAATCGGCATGTAACTGCCGGGCAACAGACAGCAGCTGGAATTTAATAAATTTTCGGCAGACAAACACAGAGTTTATATCAAAACTGTTGCCTGTCCCAGAACCAAATAACACACACCAACCTAACGACAGTTATATGAAATAAATACAGAGGCAGATATATGGAATGAAAAGACAGATCATGGTAGCGATCGTGATAATTATTATCAAAACTCCGAGACAAAATTTTTAGCAGGATTGGCTGGTTTTCAGCAGACAAAAACAGAGTTTTTATCGAAACGTGCCTGTTGCCTGCTCTAGAACAAAAAGGCAGAAGACAACCTAACGGTAGGTTATAGGATGGTGAAGGAATGCAGAGACAAATATATTGAATATAATGGCAGCTACATAAATTTCAGCTGTAAACATCCCGAGAGAAAAAAATCGGCATGTAACTGTCGGGCAACAGACAGCAAACACAGCAGCTGGAATTTAATAGGTTTTCGGTGATAATTTTAAATAAAACTCCGTAGACAACATTTTTATGCTCAAGGCAGCGAAAGATATTAAGCAGACAAAGGCGGAGTTTATATCAAAAACTTGCTATTTCCTATACATACCAAAATATGCCGTAAATCAGCCATTAATCTGCCATTAATCTGCCATTAAACATCCGCAAAATGTTATAACCTGCCATACACTTCTCACAACCCTCCATTTATCTGCGTTTTTGCTGAAATTATTTGCCGAGAACTGGCATCCGATATGCTTTTGAAAAGCTCATACAACAGGAGCCAAAATTTCTGGCATTTTTTAAGAATGTTTTGGGCATATTTCCGGCAAACACACAGATAAAGGGAATATTTTGGGAAGTGTGTAGCAGAATTTAAAATTTAGTGAAATTTTAATAGCAGATTCACGGCATATTTTAGGAACGAGCTGAAAATAGGCAGCATTTGATACAAACTATGCCTTTGTTTGCATGAACAAATTTTTCAAAACTTCACTGATCCTGCCAAAAATTTTGTCTGGGTAAGGCAAACTATTTAAAATTGAATTCCAAAAACATTGCTTAAATCTGCCGGTCACGTACGGAGTTTTGCGTGAAAGCTGCTGTTGTAAGTCTTTTTTTTTTTTTTTGCTGAAAAAAAAACAAAGTACATGTTTTGCGCTGCGTGAAATCTACCACAATACTGCTAGACAAATCGTTTAGCATTTTTCAGGAATATTTCGGGCATATTTCCGGCAAACAGGCGGATAAATGGAATAATCTTAATGGCAGATTCACTGGAACGGGCAGAATACAGACAACTTGTGATACTCTGTTTGAAAACTCCGCTTTTATCTGCTTTTATCTGTTTGAAATATTCCAAAGAAATGTTTTTAAACTGCCACGACCCTTTTCTCGGGTAACCAAAAAAAATGTTGGAAACAGAAGAAGAAAAAAATTAACAATTTATCTAAAGGTTATAAAAATATATTCAAAAGTACCATTATCAATATTAATAACAGTAAATCAACATTACAACTATCGAGAAATTCCCTACGTACAAAACTCATAACATGACATTCAACCAACCGACGACATCGACAAAGTTTATACAACACCTGAACAACACAGGAGTCTATACTATATACATACCATACCATTTTATTTCATAGCATTTTACTTCATACCATTTCTTTACTCCATATTTTACTTTATACCATTTCACTTCATATCACAAAACTCCACATTATGACACCATCTACCATGACCAACAACACACCACCCACCCAACAAACCTTAATAAAACCACGCACCCGAACAAAAGCTTCCACCAAGGTGGACACAATGTTGGTGTCCAGACGATTATGTTATAAAATTCAATCCTATGGCAAAATGTTGCGCGGTGCTGAAGGTAAAACGTAAGTGCCGCCGCCACCGCAGACAGTGAAAATGTTTATTAGTTGGTTACAATAATACGACCACATCAAAAAAATAAAAACAAAAAAAATACAGTGAAAATAATATCAGTATGCTCTGCGCCGGTTGTAGCGCCACATAAAAGGGTAGATTAATTTTTATGAAACATAAAACTTAAAGAGGTGTAAAATGTGCATGGGAGAGCTTTATTTTTAAATAACGACTAGAGTCACTTAAAATTGTATGGATTGTAGTTAATTTTTTAAAACGTCAATTGAAGCATTTAAATTGAGGGTTTCTTTTTGGGTTTAATTGAGAATTAGTTAGGTGATCTTTTATGATTGTAGAAAACAAAATCAACTTTAATAAAAATTGGCAAATTTTTGAACGAATTTAGAATATCAAGAGTATTTTACAAGAATGTAAATTCCTAGAAATATAAAATCAAAATTGATTAAAAAAGTGTGATTAAAAAAAAAAATTATAATTGACTAATACCTAGAAGAATTAAAAAAAAAAACATTAATGTAATTTCGTACAATTAAGAATAATAATTTCTTGATCATACTTTTCATCACAAAAATATTCACGTTATACATATTTGTATACATAGATAAATAAAATAAAATGTAAAAAAAAACTTAAATAACTAAAATAAAATGTAAACTCCTAATATTAACAATTGTAATTTCTTGATACCCAGCAGATTTTATCGCAAGTTGTTCCGAAAAGAACAACTTCTAGAACTACATTTATTTGGAATGCAAAGATAAAAAGTCCTTCCACGTTCGCTTCTAGTGAAATCATTTTAGGAATAACTTTATATTCGAGAGTTATAAAGAGTACACAAATTTAAATTTATCTATTGAATATGGAAATATGAGAGAGAATTTAACCAAGTTCTGTATCTCCATCCAATTCTATAGCAAGCTATTCTAGAATAACTTCCCTCTTGGTACTGACGGCACAACAACGAACAACTTCTTATTGGGTTCCGATAAAGTCATTCTACGTTCGCTTCTAGCGGATCGTATACGAGAAGCGAATACAGTTTTTGAGCATCTAATGAGAGCGTACAACAACTGATTCAAGAAGAACTTCCCTCTTGGTACTGACGGCACAACAACGAGAACAACTTCCCATTGGGTTCAGATAAGTCGTTCGCTTCTTTTAGAATGTAATTGAGAATATACAAAAACGTATCAAAACTCGTTGAAATATTTTATTTAAAAAAAATAAAGTTAACTGCGTATTCTAAATCAACAATTCAATTAAAAACATGTGTGTCATAGGATATAAAACATATTTAGTAAGTACTTTTTTATTTAAATTAAAAATATAATTTAACATGTTAATACTACTGGTAGTGTCGATGGCGCAGATGGTTGGTGCGCAGGAAGTCCATATAATAGCTGGAGAATATCAACCTCAAAAATATAATAAGTTCTGGAGCAAAAATGTCCATGAAAATATTTAATTTGTTAAACCTTAAAGTTTAAATACTTCTGATTATATTAGTTTTATAAAAATTAAATGAACAATTTTATTTATTGTATTTATTCTATGGAAACAGTATGTGGAAGATGTTCCAAAAGGCATTCCATGGGAACCATTTTAAGAAGTAGTTCCAAAAGTCATTCCATGGGAACCATTTTAAGAAGTAGTACCAAAAGTCATTCCATGGGAACCATTTTAAGAAGTTGTTCCAAAAGTCATTGCATGAGAACCATTTTAAGAAGTAGTTCCAAAAGTCATTCCATGAAAACCATTTTAAGAAGTAGTTCCAAAAGTTATTCCATCGGACGTTATTCCATAACTTCGTCTTTTGGAACTGGGAGAGAAGTTGTTCAACCAGTAAAGAGAGAAATTTAAAAAGAGTACTTAAAGTGGTTTCACAACACATTGCAGTAGAAGCGAATGGAGTTGTACTTCTCCGTTCGCTTCTCTTAGAATCTGACGGAAAAGTACTTGCTCGTGTAGACATCGCCTGAGAAAATAACGACTTCTGGAACCATTTTTGGAGCGACTCCCTTAATACATTATAAATTGCCAAAGCGGTTGCAGTGGTTGCTTCTAAAATCTGCTGGGTAATACTAAAAAATATAATTTTCTGATCACTACACAAAATTATCGTCTGAAGCTGCCGCTAAGGTTGTTGGTGTCCAGAATATTATATTATAAAATCCAAAATATTGCGACTTGGAACAACGAAGTCAATTTCGTGATTGAAACAAATCAATATGTGTTCTGGCATATTTGTGGTATACATACAGAGAATTGAATATGGCAGCCCCACACAGAAAAAAAAATGTACATCATATTGATGTATTCCGTTCTTCAAACCATGATTCATTGTATTGAATAACCATTCATAATATTAATGACTAACGCCATCAATGTTATGAATGCTACCATAAATATAAAGAACGCTTGGTAACTGTCGAAAAAGTGTTCTTCAATATGATGACTGTATGTGAAGAATACGTTTCATCATATTAATGAACCAAAACATAAAATACAACATATATGTTCATCATATTGAAGAACGCTGTTTATTAAACCAAATTTCTACCAAAATATTTTTTTTTCGTTCATTTTTTGCCGTACTTCTTAGTTCTCACGTAGTTCTTGTATGTTATTTCTTACATAATGCTTGCTCAACATGCATAAATTAGTAAAATGTTTTATAATATATTTATTATAATTACTACTTTTTATTAATAAAAAGTTATATTTATAAAAAATATATTTTTGAAAAAAAAAAATTTTTCGAACAATTTTTTTTTCGAAAATTGTTTTTTTTTCGAACCAATTTTTTTTTCGAACAAAAATTTTTTTTCGAACAAATTTTTTTTCGAACTAATTTTTTTTTTCGAACAAAATTTTTTTTTCGAACAATTTTTTTTTTTTGAACAAAAATTTTTTTTTTGGAAAAATGTTTTTTCGGAACTATTTTTTCTGTTATTTTTTAAATGAAATTTTTACAATTCTTTTTTTTTTGATTTATTTTATAAAAAAAAAAATTGTTTGAAAAAATATTTTGAACAAATTCATCAATATGACAATTCAAATCATTGTATTGAATATTTTGTTCATATATATAATGAATGCATTCATTAATATGTCATTTAATGAACGGTGGTATCAATATGATGAAACTGGTAGTTGGTGAAAAAATTCATAATATTTATGAATAAATTCATCATATTGAAGAATTTTTTTTTCTGTGCAGACAAAATTTGTAGCAGCGTCGAGGCACACAGAAAAAAAATGTACATCATATTGATGAATTCCGTTCTTCAAACCATGATTCATTATATTGAAGAGCCATTCATAATATTAATGATTAGCCGCGGTAGCTCAGTGGTTAGTGCGTTGGACTGCGAGCCGAAAGGTCCCCGGTTCAAGCCTGGACTGGGGCTAACAACATCTTTTCATAGAAACATTTTTCTATACCGCGCTACCTCTCGGCAGTAAATGGCAAACCTTCGAGAGTAAAACCATTGCCTATGAAAAAGCTCTCACCCGCCGTTCGGATTCGGCAATAAACTGTAGGTCCCACACTTTGAGTACAAATATAACACGCACAGCTCAAAGTGGTGAGAGAGCTCGGCCGAAGTTCTATACAGGACTGTAGCGCCAAACTATTATTATATTAATGTTATGAATGCTATCATAAATATGAAGAACGATTGGTAACTGTCGAAAAAGTGTTCTTCAATATGATGAACTGTATGTGAAGAATACGTTTCATTATATTAATGAAAAAGAACATAAAATACAACATTGAAAAAAAAAGGTTTTTTCGAACAATTTTTTTTTTTTTTTTGAAAAAAATGTTTTTTTGAACATTTTTTTTTTCGAACAAATTTTTTTT
Organism: Dryomyza anilis; assembly: GCA_951804985.1. NCBI lineage: Eukaryota > Metazoa > Arthropoda > Insecta > Diptera > Dryomyzidae > Dryomyza > Dryomyza anilis. Next base: position 97,821,875 of record OX638131.1, on the reverse strand, counting down.
TCCAAAACTTTTTTTTTCGTATAAATTTTTTTTTCGAACAATTTTTTTTCCAACAAATTAATTTTTTCAAGCACTTTTTTTTTGTTAAAAAAATTTTTTTTTCGGAACAATTTTTTTTTCGCATAATTTTTTAAAATTTTTTACTGTTATTTTTTAAATAAAATTTATACAACAATTTTTTTCGAATTATTTTATAAAAAAATAATTTTTTGAAAAAATATTATGAACAAATTTATCAATATTACAATTAAAATTCATTATATTGAATATTTTGTTCTTATATATAATGAATACATTAATTAATATGTCATTTAATGAACGGTGGTATCAATATGATGAATCTGGTAGTTGGTGAAAAATTCATAATATTTATGAATACATTTTTTTTCTGTGCAGTTTAGAAATATATTTCGACAAATTTCGATAAATTTCGATATTTTCGACAAATTCCAAACAGACAAAGGCGGAGTTTGTATCACAAGCTGTCTGCTTTGTGCCCGTAGCCAAAATAACTTGATATACACTTCCCAAGATAATCCATTTATCTGTTTGTTTGCCAGAAAGATTCCGTCATCTTTCTGGCAAACAACTAAAAAATGCCAGAAAGTTTGTCTCGGGAGATTATCAAATTATGTGGAATTTTAGATATACGAAGAACATATAAAACCTTTGATACAAACTTTGTCTTTGCCTGCCTGCAATATTTCGCTATAATGATACCAAACTGCCTTGATCGTGTCAGGAAAGTTGTCTTGGGAAGTAGTTAGAGTTTTGTGAATGTCAAAAAAACGACATGATTTATATTCTAAAAATAAAATAAGCTAAATGCGTAGTTCTTAAACGAATGGCAAAGATTTTACATTGATTTACTGCGTATGCAGTTCGTAGATCTTTTTTCTGTTAAGCATTGTTCTGTATCTATATTACATTATTTTCCAGCTGAATGGTACACGGAGGGAAATAAACATCTAAAACTGGAGAGGAAGAAATTCGGCTCGAAAGACAAATAGAAGAATTTCACTAATATCAATAAAATGCTACTAAAATTCTACAATTTATCATCTGACTATTAAGAAAGCAATATACTTAGTTATCAAAAATGTAATCAAGATTTATAAAAAAATAAGATTTATAAAATCCAAAAAGAGCACACACAAGCACGCAAAATTGTTGCTGTATTCTTCGCAAAAAGAACACGCGTTCATGTGTTTCATTGTTCTCACTTTGCCTTTAATATTCGCTGGTATGCTTGTTTTGCGATGTTCGTTTGTCATCGCCATCTGTTTGTTAGTGTACCTGTCTGTCTGTTGAAAGTAACTAAGATCAATTATTCTTGATATGCACAGATTATGTTCTTAGGTATCAACAAAGTAATAAGTGCTATTATTCTTGATATGCGATGGCAACGGGACAACGTAAAACAAAGCACAATACGAATTTTATAGACAAAGCAAGATTTTGGGAAGAAAAAAGCAAGAACATTTTTGACACCTGAGACGTTAACCTCTGCATTATCGAAATCCTTCATATCTAAATAACCTAGTAGAAATTGTCCTATTAGGGTAGAAATTAACATGGCCAGCTCATGTTGACTCGGATTCTGACAAGGTCCAAATATCATGATCAGTTCCACACTAAGAAAACAAAGATGATTTCCAGAAATATCACAGCCCTAAATATCAAGTCATTTACAAATTATTTAGATCGTATTTGAGACAACCATCTCTCAAACATCCGTCGAATACGATAAATATTGCCAGCAACCATCTTTCAAATTTACGATTATGTATAGCAACCATCAAAAAAACATCTTACAAATAGTTGATGAATATTTGGAAAAGGTACTCCATTAGAGTTCGCGGAGTAATTTTTATTGAATTGAAAGAAAATGAATCAAATGTATTTTTAATTATTCTAGTATCCTGGTTGTATCCTGGTTATACATCGCCATCATCATTATAAATCCTTTGAAGGAAAAATTGTACAACGACTTGAGATTTCTTCGCAGAAGAACCAAGTCCGACCGGCGATGCTGTCATCAAAGTATCACAGAAAAAAAAAAGTATATCATATTGTTGAATTCAGTTCTTCAAACCAGGATTCATTGTATTGAAGAGCCATTCATAATAATAATGACTAACGCCATCAATGTTATGAATGCTATCATAAATATGAAGAACGCTTGGTAACTGTCGAAAAAGTGTTCTTCAATATGATGAGAAGAATACGTTTCATCATATTAATGAACCAAAATATAAAATACAACATATTTGTTCTTCATATTGAAGAATTAAACCAAATGTCTATCAACATATTTTTTTTTCGTTCATGTTTTGCCGAACTTCTCAATTCTCAAGTAGTTCTTGTGTGTTATTTCTTATATCTTAATAATTCAAACTTTTTTTTTTTTCGAAAAATTTTTTTTATCGAAAAAATTTTGTTTTTTTTCGAAAAAAAAATTTTTTTCGAACATTTTTTTCTCGATTATTTTTTTTTTTCGAAAATGTATTGATATTTTGTTCATATATATAATGAATACATTCATTAATATGTCATTTAATGAACGGTGGTATCAATATGATGAATCTGGTAGTTTGTGAAAAAATTCATAATATTTATGAATAAATTCATCATATTGAAGACATTTTTTTTTTTCTGTGTAAACTCTGAAAAGAAATATTTCCCATCACGTGTTGATAATTTAAATCACAGGATATTTTAATTTCATTTTTACCATTAAAATGTAATATTCAAGTTAGCACTGTTTGAATATTTGCTACAAGGCGTAAATTTAAACAGATAGTTGCAGCAAGACTTTCATAAACATCTTGTTTTCTTAGTGCAGATGATAATAACATTCTACAATTTCCTACTATGGCCTTTTAGGAAGACCATAGTAGGGAAACTGGTTGGGTTAAAATATGATGAAAAATACAATGATGGATTTTGTACTAGGAAAACCCTTATTTTTCCTTAAAGAGCAACTTCTTTTTATTATCAACACTGTGCAACACCTCGCACATTATATTAATATAGAGTTTCAGAATTATTAGTGTTAAACGAAAATCCCCCAAAAAAATGTGACCTAATTTTTCAACATCAACCGCAAACCACCACAACTTAATCACAACGAAAGCCAGCAACAATCAGAGCACGTATTTATGGTATCAATTATTTAATAAGGCTTCGCTTCCAGAACCTCTAAGTTGGGCGGCAGGCACCCCAACAAAGCAATTCACAGATTTGTCATAAATTCATCAAAACCTCAGAAAAACAACATCGAAGTGTCATATATACAAATGACACCAGAGGATAAAGTCTCTAAATGTGAGTTGGAGACGAGAGATGCTATTTGGAGGGAGTCACAGCGAACTGACAACAAAATAAGTTTTGATTTAATTTCCGAAAGCTAATCACATAACATATGGTATGAGGTTAAGGTTGGGGTATTTATGGAGCAGAAGTGCAGTAGATAGGGGATTTTTGTTTCGAGGTTGGGGATTTACGGTTGAAATGCGTGGCACACACTACGCACATGTTGTGTATGATATAGAAATTGGTTGGATGGTCAGTGCAACAAATCGAAACATGTCAGGACAACAAAATGTAATCAAACTTTGAAACAAATACAACAAAACATGACAAAATAGTAGCAACAAATATATACTATGTCTTTCGGGAGGCAGCAACATATGTTGCAAATAAGCTGTAAACTTCAGGGCCAAAAGATCAAAATGAAAAAGCCAACAAATCCCAGCACGTTGCTCAAAAGGTTGTCCACAAGAGTTACGGCCAAGTCCAAGATGACACTGTGACTGCTTAACGAAACAGTTATAAAAAGAAACAACACACAACAGAAAAAAAAAACTTTTATACGAAATGATAAACTTAAAGTTGGCTATCATAAGGAAGTAACGAAGACAAACTGTTACATACACAGTGGGAAGTTTGTGAATTTTATAATAAAATTTAAGAATTTATTTTCTTTATTATAAGTGCTCTTCTTTGAATTCACTTAAAACATAGAACAGACACAAGATATATATTTCTTGTTTGAGGATATTTATTTGCTGATTTAAGAAATTTATTTTTTGATTTTTGAAATATATTTACTGATTAAAGACATATATTTTCTGCTTTCAAGTGTATTTACTTATACAAGAAATTTATTTCCTGATTTAAGAACATTATTTCCTGATTTTACTTGTAAACTTGCTATATTTTATATTTTAATAGAAGTCTGGTGGGAATCTGAAGACAATTTGTTATCTGAATGGATTTTTTCAGGAAAAATATTCCATATATATTATTCAATTTAAGAGATATGTTGAAAGATTTAAGAAATTATATTCTTAATATATGAAAGCTGTTCTTTTTTAACAAAGTACGTCAAGATTTGTAGTTTCCTGCACTTCCATGCAGCATTCAGTTGAGGAACGATGGATCACATATAAAGGAAGAGAAATCTGTTGACTAATATCGAAAGAACGCAGCCCGAATTTCTTTTTCTAAACAAGTAAATCTTGAATAGAAAAATTTGGGAACTAGGAAATAAATTTTATTAGAAATAATTAATGAATTAAGCTAACTTTTTTTTGAGAAACAAGAAATTGAAAGAAACATGAAAAAAAAAACAAAACTTGATTTCTTAAATAATTATAGCAAATTAAATTATGAATCACTTTTAAATAAGTTTATTCTTATAAATCAAGAAACATATTTTTTTTTGTATTAGTTGTTTTTCAAGCTGTAAATATATTATCTTTTTTTTTATCATGTTTTTTTTTACTCCGTGTAGGCAGAATAGATGTCTTCCTTTCGCCTGTAAGCAACAAGATGAAATGCCGCATATCCTTGTTTACGGCTATAGGAAACCCATAAAGCTGCACGTCTATAAAGAATACATCAAACGGCGGGCTGGTGAGATAGACAGACACAGAAAATTGTAGCCGTAAATTGCGTAGAGCCCCACAGACATAACAGGAGAAACAAGACAGTCAGTCAGGCACAAGCAGCAAATAATGTTGTCAACTTAGTTGTAGGGTTTTCTTTATCTTTTTTTTACTTTTAAAATCCTTAAGGATCAAACATGATATACTGAATACCAAATGAACAACGAAGCCGCAAATAAATAGGCGTCAACCACACTGGGAACATTTTAAATAACATCTAATAGTCTTAATGTTCATTAAAAATAGGAAATCTTCATGAACAAAATTGTATATAAGTACGTATTTAGGTATTAATAAAATTTTACTAATATTTAATTTAAAATTTACTAATAATAAATTTACTATATATAAAATTTACTAATAATAAATAAATTTATTTTAATATTCACAAAAATTATAAAGAATAAAAAATAAATATAATTTGAAAAATTTATTTTACAATTCTTGGTCACGGTGGTGACTTCAAAATATATATATATATATATTTTTTTTTTGATTAAAATACGTATTTAAAAATATTAAATACCTATAAAAGGCACAATATCCGATAAGACATAATCGCATAATCTAAAAACCCTGTATAGTATATGATGAACATCGTTTGTTAGCAAATAAATGAGGTTCTTTAAAGAATTATGTTTGATTCGTGCACCCTCCATAGTTTTGGTCAAAGCGGTCATCTAAAAGAGCACTTTTCTGGTACCTTACACGGAGGGAAATAAAATTCTAAAACTCGAGAAGAATTCGGTTAGAAAGAAAAATAGTAGAATTTGACTAATATCAATAAAATACTACTAAAATTCAAGAATTTGTCATCTGGATATCAAGAAAGCAAATTACTTAGTTGTCAAAAAAGTAAACAAACTTTATTCAACTGGATTTTCAGAAGTTAATTTATTAATTATTAAAAACCAAAAAGAACACGCAAAATTGTTGCTGTATTCATCGCAAAAAGAACACGTGTTCATGTAATGTTGTTGTTTTCATCGATATTGCTCTGTCCGTATGCTTTGTTTTGCCAGGTCGCCATCTATTTGTTAGTCGCCATCTGTTTAATTGTCTATTAAAAGTAACTAAGCCAAATTTTTCTAGATATTCAGACATTAAAATCTTAGGTATCAAAAAAGTAACTAAGTACAATTTGTCTGGATTGCAAATTTTTTTCTTCTTAGGTATCAAAAAACGGCATGATATACAATGTTTGCATGTGTGGGTTTTCACGAATAGAACAACAAAGCACAGCCAGACAAGCAAGCGTATGTGTATGTATGAATGTTAAAGATATGAATAGAATAAACGATTTTTCCTACGAATATTGGTATGGTTTCAGTTCGTAAACATAAATTTGGGTTCAATTTTGCATAAATACCAAGTTGATTTCATTCCTTTGTTATCTAAATACACTATACAATGCTTATGGGTAACGTGCGGAGGGTTTATACATAACCAACAGAAGAGGCAACAGAAGAGGAGAAAGTGTATAAGGTTTCAGAATAATATACAGAGATTAAATTAAATAAAAATAAAATAAACAATTCAGTTAAGTATTCAAATAATATACATTTAATATACAAAAATGCATATAGGTAATACAGTTCTAAATAAACAATAAATTAACTCGACTATAATTTTTTATTTTATGTTAGCTTCGAAATAATTGCTTTTAGTTACTTTTAGTTACTTTCAACAGATCGACAGACAGACACACGAACAAACAGATGGGGCTGACAGACGGACAAAGTAAAACAAAACATAATAGCGACAAAGCAAGATCGAAAAAACAACAACTATACGAACACGTGTTCATTAAATTTTGGGACGAAAACAACAACATTTTTGATACCTAAGATATTAATAACTGAATTCAAGACTTATTCTACTTTGTTACTTTTTTGATACCCAAGAAATTAAAAACTGAATCCAAGAATAATTCTACTTAGATACTTTTTTGACAACTAAGAAAATCCATTTCTTGAAATTAAGAATTTTTCGGTTTAGCTGTATATCACTCCGTATATTTCTTGATTCCTTCTGGATTTTAGAACTTTTTTCCCTCCGTATAATTCGTATAATCTGCCATCCCTGAATGTGATTAACACCGTTGGATAGGTAATGAAAGAACCTTTCAAACATACTATGTTTGGATCTTGCACCCAGAATCTCATTCACTGCGTTTACTTACAAAAAGACTGCTTTTATGGTATCTTAATGATGGTGCCAAAATATGTATAATCTGAAATCCTTGTGTGTTTCGATATTGGCAACGTTGGATATGTGAAAACTGGACCTTCTCATAGAGGAATGGTTGCACCGACAGAATCTTGTTCAAAGTGATGAATTGAAAATCAATTTTGAAATTATTTTTATTATATTTAAAAAACGTTGTCCTTTTCTTAGTAGAACACTAGCTGAACCCGTGCACGACTCGTTTCAAGATTTGGTGAATGCAAGGATATGGAGTGATTTTATTAATATAAAAAACATATTTATTATTCATATCTTCCCCGTAGAACGCTTTTTCATAGAATTCTTCGAGTAGAATTCATTCCCGTAGAATCTTACCCGTAGAGTTTTCCCCGGTAGAAGTTTTAGTTTGGTGAGTTTTAGTATGGTAAGTTTAAGTGTGGTGAGTTTAAGTGTGGTGAATTTTAGAGTGGTGAATTTTAGTGTGGTGAGTTTTAGTGTGGTGAATTTTAGTGTGGTGAGTTTTAGTGTGGTGAATTTTGGTGTAGTGAGTTTCGTTGTGGTGAATTTTAGAGTGGTGAGTTTTAGTGTGGTGTGTTTTAGTGTGGTGAATTTCAGTGTGGTGAGTTTAAATAATTTGGGATGGTTGGTATACCCAGGTGTGAAATATCTTAAAATCACTATAATAACAGTTGAAATACACCATCTGGAAAATGTAACTTCTATAGGGGGTGCCACACCCAATGGTCCAATATCGCCCACATTCCGCGAGACCGTTTAGAATGGTTATATATAACGTTGACCATCATGCTATGCTAATTGCTGACATAATGTGTTTTTAATTTTTGGGTTATATGGGAGGTGCCACGCCCAGTCCACCAATCTCACCGAGATATAGCCTATACTCTGCCCAGACCCAACATACATGTTGTGTCAAAATTCGGTTCAGCCGTTTTGACACCTATTCAGATCATACTGACATACATACATACATACATACATACATACATACATACACGGATAGAAAAAATTTGTTTGAGTATGTTTGAATGTAATTAAAAATTAATACAAAATTACCATACATGTATTAGGAATGAAGTGTAATTAAATTATAATCGAAATTGAATTTATTTTTGTTCACATGTAAACATTATTATATTGTCCAGCAGAATCTGTCAAATTTACCATAAATATGTTACAATACCAATATAAAATTTTAATTGCATTTGAATAAACTATTTCTTGGCAATTTACTTGGTTAAAACTATGTTTCGAAACACAGAAAATGCTAATCAAATCTAAATACAACGTATGTTCGCCACGCTCGTCTTAATTCGATTCGTCTTAATTCGACTGACGTAGTTGGCAACGTTGTGCAGCATTTTCTACCTTCGCCATTTTTGCCATCGTTTGAACATATTGATGTTTAAAAACAAACAAAAAAGAAATTGGATTTAAATAATTGTATTCTTGCAACATTCTTCTTGTATACGAAGTTGGCACTCGTTGAGCAGAATTTTCTACCCACGTCTCTTTCGTCGTCGTTTGAAGTATGTATAGGGTCATTTTAAACATACTGATGTTCGAAAAGAAACAAAAAATGAATTCTTGTATATAAAGTTGACACACGTTGATCGGCATTTTCTGCGTACGTGTCTTTAGATGTTCGTTGAGAAAACGTGTTCGCGTCGGTAATAATTGTGTTATTTGAAAATTAAATAAATATATATATTGTGTTACAAAAAGTACAAATAGTAACAGAGTATAATATAGTGCAGTATATAATTTCTGAAACTAATGTGAAAAAACCACAAATAAAAATCAGTGTTTCGATTTTCAAACAGAATTTGACATGTTTTTTTACAAAAGCTCCGTGAATTACTTGCCTACTATATGTGCTGTACTGAGACCAACTGTAACTGTACCAAATATAAAGCGAGCCTGGATCTTCTGGTTTAGCGTCTGCTGGTGCAATTGTGCATTCATTGATGCTGTCACTTGTACTTGCAGTTTTAAACCAATTACTTATATATGCATTTAAAAATTAAATATGAATTCTATTATTATAATTTTCCATTGTGCATTCCATTTAAAGATTTTTAATAAAATTAAATAAAAAAAAACATTTTATTTTTATTTTATTTTCAGGATTTTTTTCCAAAAATATTTAAATATGTTTCTATGCAAACATACCACTTTTTGTACTGAAACAACTGATATGTTTCACTGGAAACATATTTATATTCAGGTCGTGCAAAAATTTGCAGGCATTAACACGAAATTTGGACAGAGGTGGAGGTATGATACAACTTTTGGGACGACAACGAAAATTTCGCCTTCTTTTCAACGTGTGCTTCTAACACCAACAAAAAAGGACACGTAGGAACTTTCGAAAAAAAAACGTGATTGGCCCGAAAAAAGTACTTTTTCTAAAGCACATCTACAATTCCAACTGAATATCGGATATTTATGCCACGAGTTAATTTAAAAATACAATGCCGCTTCAGTATTATTTTTTATTGAGAAAACAAAATTTCAACATATGGTAAAACCATGCTTTCTGACATATTATGGACTGTGTCAAGCGCGGCTTTCAATAAATCACTAATTTTAAATTTTTTATGAACTGATAATACAAGAAGAAAGATTTTATGGTATGGTCGCGTGAATGTGCCCCTGGTATCAAAAATACAGGTGCACTTTAAATTTCAAAATTCGCCTCAAATGTTAAATGTTAAATAAACAAATCTTTAGATTTTTAAACCAATATAGCGTTACCGACCTCTTTGTTTGACGGCTTTCATTAAAAGTGAAGCACGCGAACGGATTTATAATACATAATGACCTATAAGCTTTTATTAAAAAGTTCTAACCGCAAATTTTTTTGTGAAATTTTGTCAACCCCAAAAGTTAAAGGTTTTCAGGATTTGCTCATATATAAAGTTTGTATTCTTTAAGTGTAATTGACAAAAATGTCGATGCAAAGATTATGTATTAGAAACTTAAAACTTGTCTCTCGGTCAATATGGACCTCATTAAAACAAGAACGTAGTCAATGCGTAGGACTGTTTGGTGTTCGGCAATAATTAGAAATAGAAAAAAATAAATAGCAAAAATAAATAAAAAAATAGAAATGAAAAGAAAATAAATAGAATAAATATTAAAGACAAAAAGAAATTCAAGACAACATACGGAAGCGTCTGGGCGCTGAGAACAGTTCTGACTCTAGGTTAAATAAAGAAGATGAAGATGACAGCAACATGTTTTGCAACGGATGCTAGCAATGCGTGGAACAAGAGCAGAACCTGTAGCCAGAGGTTGGAAAAACTAGATAAAAGGTTGGTGTGAGACAGTAGAAGTAGCAGCAGCAAACAACATCCGCATCATCGTTCATTCAGCAGTCTTGGTACATGTTGCTGATGCTACTTGGGAGCTGCTGTTGCTGCTGCTGATGATGACATTCTATAAATGCAGCGACACGAACAATAGTAGCAACAGCAACAACAACAAGTTGAAGGCTTTACCACATGACCGGAATAGTTAATAAGTTTTTGCCCACTTTTTCTTTTTCAGTTTTATTTGTTTTTTTTTTTTTCGAACAGACTTTTGTTACGTATGCAACGCATAACATTGCCAGCAGAATATTTTTCAAGACACAAAACAGAAAAAAAAAATTGTTGATATTGCATGAAATATTTCGTTTGTTTTATTTTTTTCTACTTTTTTCTATTTCATTTTTCAAGAGGGTAGGTTTTGAACTCGAACTCAATAATGATATAAGTAAAAAGAAAAATAAAAGAACTGGTGACAATACAAACAACAACAACAAAAATAGTATTGAGCCGGAAATAAATGCATTTGAATTCCGGAAATACGTTTCTTGGAGAAATTTTACGAACGTTGAATATAAAAATTTGGAAGTTTCTTAATGGTTTTAAAAATAACTTAACGTACCCATGCGTGTCCGTGCCTCCAAAAGCAGGCACGCACCCATAAATATACCCTTACCCATTAACCCATTAAACCCGTTAAAAACCCTTACTTCCAGCTTCAGTGCTTTAAAATTTTCTTAAGAAAATATTTTGTTTTAATTTTACTTATGGATTTAAGAGAATAAAACATTATCAAACTTAATTTTTGAATAATTTATTACAGGGACTAAAATCCAAATCGATTCCGGTTCGGGATTCAAGATTTTTAAAATCCGATTTCGATTCCGGTTCCAACGAAAAAATTAAATGGGTTTCGATTCCGATTCCATACATTTTTTAATAACGGTTCCGATTTTTGTTTTTTGCGTTTCCTGACAGGAACTATAATATCTGTTTCGGTTCTGGTTCCGAGATTTTTAAAATAGCAGTTCCGATTCCAACAGGAACAAAAAACCAGTTGGGAAGGTTAGATCACATGGGAAATTTTAAAGTAGGTGTAATTATGATAGTTAGGATTATCAAAATTATAGTCGGTCTAAGCCGACTATAAATACCCTACACATATGTGTGGTTACCATTCAAAGTGATATATAGGTCACTAGGGTATACGAATCCTGAAAATAACTACAAACATTCAATCGCTGAAGAATTTCCATTCATTTGATACCCATATTTACAAATGGGTAGGTGTACCGAATTTCGATTTTTTTTTTGTGAACCACAAGTCTTTTCGCCGGAAAACATTATTATCATGTATTTGAGCATGATGTCAATATATATTTGACCAACAAAGTTTACCTAAGCACGTATACATAAAAATTGATCTTTATATGTACATTTTATATGTGGTATTTGAACATAAGTGGTCGGATCATAGGTCACCATGGACCGATCTCGCCAATTTTTTCGCACATACAGCGTAGGTATATTAGTAATCTAAGTTATAAGTTTCATTTATCTAGCTCTTCAATTTTAAAAGTCTTAGGGATTTCAACAGACAGACAGACAGACAGACAGACGGACAGACAGACGGACAGACAGACAGACAGACGGACAGACAGACGGACAGACGGACATCGCTAAATCGACTCAGGAGGTCATGCTGATCAAGAATATATATACTTTTCCATACCGGAGATGCTTTCTTCTGGGTGTTACAAACGGCGTACCAAACTGAATATACCCTTTCACTCTTAGTGTAGGGTATAAATATATGGTTTCCGATTCCAGTTCCGGTTCCACACATTTTTAATAACGATTCCGGTTGAAAAAATCTAATTGGTTCCGGTTTTATTTTTACGTTTCGCATGTTTTTCATGTTTTTCCCTGATTTTTTCGTGTTTTTCCGTGTTTCTTCGTCTCTTTTTAAAGCCGGTACCTTATCGTGCTTCTCACGCGCACTCGCCCATCTCTAGTCGAAACCGAAATTCTATTCACAGTGGTTTCTTTTCTAATTTCATAAATACATGGTTCCGGTTCTCTACTATGTTTTAAAATAGGTTCCAGTTTTAAAAAATGGGGTAGTTTCAGTACCATAAAGTTGTTAAAGTTTCTACTTGATTTCCACAAATAAACACAATATTTAAGCCCTTCTTTTACTTAAAAGTAGTAAAATCTATAAGAGGTATATTTCCGTTTGATTTAAATTAAATTTAGTGATGAGAAAAAATTCAACATTCTTGCTCTTGCCATTTTTTGCAAGAACCAGATCTATATTCGATGCAAAATAAAGAGCTAACCTGCAAAAACAAGCTTGACATACCGATGCAAGAACAAGAATGACCCTCCAACATGACCATATCTTGTAAAAACAAAACCACGATTGACTTGCCGATGTATGAAAAAGTACGACCCTAGTTCTTGTTCTAGCATTTGCTCATTATTAATTGAGTAATAATATGTATATGAGCCCTTCTACAACAATAGACGAGGGATTGTGATGCACTTCGTTCGATTTCAATTAAATTTGTGACTCTTCAACATTACCATATCTTGTAAAAAATAACAGGATTGACTTACCGATGGAAGAAGAGTACGACCCTACAAAAACAAGATAAAGAACAAGAATTCGGGTAATTAATTTATCGAGCTACACCCAGAAAAAAATACCCTCAAATCCCATTAAAATTGGTCAATAGGACAATTATTGATTTAATAGTGTACAAAAAATAAATCTTTTCATATAAACTCAATGGAAATGTGATGGTATTTTCTAGTATTTAATGGTATTTTCCGATTAAAATAATAATTTATCCTATTGACTATTTTTAATAGTAAAAAACTATTATTTATATAGTATTTTTGTCTGATTCTGTATGCATTGGGAATACTAACTCCAGACGTACAGGAGAGTACAAAGTTCTAAAGAATTGACCAAAAGTTACTTTTGGATGGTTGTTCATCTTGAAGGAACTCTTGAACAATAAATGCTACAAATATTTTTTCATAAAATGTAATAAAATGTTTATGAGGCATTCAACATCAAATAGACCTATTCAATTGCAATTAAATAAAAAAAAAAAGCAAGCCTATAAATTTTGCAAGACTTGACTTTCCGATACTGGAATAAGACCTCCTCAGCAAGAGCAAGAACAAGACTGACCCTGTAAGAACAAGATAGACTTTTGCAACAGCATTGAGTGCAGACACTTGAAAGCGTCGGAAGCATTCTTCCGAATCACATACTTCTGACTACCTTTAGCATCTAAACAATGCGCTTTAATCAGTCCATGGAAAAGAATATTTAAACTGGAAGAAAATAAAAATGCAAGACTATTGTTTTTGCAAAAATATTGTCGACTTTCCGATGAAAGCACAAAACGTACCCTACAAGAGTAAAAAAAAAACTGAGCCTGGAAGAACAAGATAAGCCAGTCGATGCAAGATCAAGACCACCTTATCTCTTTTGGGTGATCGGTCGTATTGAAATAACTACATAGATTTAAATGCTACAAATCCATTCAAGGTTTCTGTAGTAAACTTAAGTCTTCCCTAATAGAAAGTGAAACTATTAGGGAAAACATGGGCATGGCCCAATCATGTAACTCAAGCTCATGTAACTGGTCGGACTATGAAAGGGTAAAAATGCAATGATCAATACCCGATCATTCCCCTTGTACTGTTTCTACTTAAAAATGTTACATGTAAAATTTTGATTTTTAATATTTTTAAATAAATCTAATACGCTTCATTTCTATATAGATAAATTCATGGTTGAAGTATATACAGATTAGTTCATCTAAACAGATAGTTGGCATATAGAATGTTGAAAATGTCAAGAAAAAAATATTGAAAATAAAACTATTATTTGTCATTTTAAAATTTCTTTAGAGGTTATGTTTATTGCATTTAATTTTCACTCTTTTATTAGAATACACTGCACAAATTTATTATTTCACATTCTAAATAAATGATGGTTCATTTTGAAGTCCTGGAGATCATAAAACTTTTTTAAAGGTTGAGATTTGTTGATGTGAAAATATTGAGTTTTTGTTAATTTTGTGAATTTGAAAACAAAGCATTGATGTTCTGTTTTAAATTTATCGTAAACAAATGTTGAGACTCAAACGATTTTCAAAAAAAAAAAGTAAATGGCGCTTGAATTTTGAAAGATAACTTAACCTGTATATACTTTAACCATGGATAAATCGATAGTAAGAAAAAGTTAAAATAAATGAAATTTTATAATTGGATACTATATGAAAAAAAAAAACTTAAATTTAAAAAACAAATTTTTAAAATAAAATATATATTTATTATGAACATTTGCACATTTTAAAATGTAAAAATAATATTTTCATAAAATGTTCAACTATAAATAATTCTCATTTCATAATATTCCCCACTTTTAGTATAATAATCGCTTTTATCTTATTTGAATAAGAAAATCATGATTTTTTTATTATAATTCTCCAATTGTCATGCAACATTCATTCGTTCTAATAAATTCATAAACTTCACTCCATCACCATTAGATCAAGCATATTTCCAAAAACAAATCTCGGATTTTTCAATACGCACCACAACAAGAATAGAAAATAATATTATACCAACTGATTAGACAGACACAACAACACAGAAGTGTACGAATAAATTTTGAAAAGCAAATAAATAAAATAATGTTAATGATATGCTACGAGTTGTACGCGTGGTATGAATCTCTATGGACCCCCGTTCCATAACATGCGGAAAATTCCAATTGCTTTATAGAATCAAACAAAAACAACTACAAAAAAGTAGGCGTGAGTGTGACTGAGGTAATGGGAAGAATTTAAATGTGGTTGAGTCGAATCGAGTAGAGTGAGGGCGCACCACACATCAGTTGAATCAGCTCAAAGATTGGCATTAAATTAAGATGACATTTCGATGATAATGTCAAAATGTGTTGAACTGCAAATGGGATGTAGCAAAGGAGACGCTGGTAATGAGAAGGCGGTAGAGTTCGTGAGGGTGAAGCAGAATATTGCAATAGACAAATTTTTCATTTTCTTAGATTTGAGTAGTATATTTATAAAACCATCGCTAATGGTAACAGCGTTATTTATACAAATCAGTGCACGTACCGTTTAGGAGATGTAAAATATTTTTTTACAAATTCAAAAATACAAAAAATAAAATATTAAATTTTTTTAACAATATATAAAAAAAAAAGAAAGAAACAGAATATACTCATTGAGTTCATAATTGAAAATTTTAATTCATTGCCTTATTCGCTTACATCAACTATAAAATCAGTTCTTATAGCAAAAACTATAAGGATTATTGTTTGGACAACCAATTTAGAACAGTTTTAGAACAATTTGGAGAGTGTATATGATGAAATTTCAAGGACTTTCAAGAAAATTTTCTAAATTTCAAATGGTACTTCAAATGGAAATTTCTGAATTTCAAATGGAAATTTTTGAATTTTAAAGGACATTTCTAAATTTAAATTGATGTTTTTTTAATTGCAAATGGAATTTCTGAATTCCAAGTGATGTTTTTTGAATTAGAAATGGAATTTCTGAATTCCAAGTGATGTCTTTTGAATTTCAATTGATCACTTTTGAATTTCAAATGGAAATTCTTAATTTCAATTGGTCTCTTTTGTATTTTAAATGGAATTTCTGAATTTCAATTGATGTCTTTTGTATATCAAATGGAATTTCTGAATTTCAATTTATGTCTTTTGAATTTCAAATGGAATTTCTGAATTTCAATTGATGTCTTTTGAATTTCAAACAGAATTTCTGAATTTCAATTGAAATATTTTGAATTTCAAATGGAATTTCTGAATTACAATTGAAATATTTTGAATTTCAAATGGAATTTCTGAATTACAAGTGATCTTATCTGAATTACATTTGTAAATGGTGTAGAAAATAATTTAAGCCAAATAAAAATTGATGTTTGTTTCGATATTCCAGTTCGCATCGCATTTTAATAATTAAAAATCTAATTAGAAAATAATGTAAATCTTGACATAAATGACACCACAAATATTCAGTTTGTGAATTTATTGAACTAGATATCAGCTTTCGAAGCTTTTTTTGAGAAATTTCTACCATTTATATTTCCATTTATTTATTCATTCACAGAAACTGACTAAGTTTAAATAAAAGCAAAGTATAAAGTTTAAAATTATAGTCGCTTTGATGTGGATTTACACACATATTGTCGTATCTATATTCTATATATATATATGTGGGAGTGGTGTAAGACGGACGGACAATAAAGGACAGGATACACTTTACTAATTATATAAAACTTAGTGACCTATAGAAAATATAAATTATCGTGTGATTTATTTAAACGTCGTGGAGCTCAATCCTACAAATGGGGGCTCATACCGGTTTTGGACTAGAGTTGAGTTAAGAATTGAGTGCTCATAAAAATCCTACATATATTCTATATTCTATCTATATTCTATATATAAATATTTAAAACTCTTGGACCGTTTGTCTGTTTGTTTCAGCATCACGTCTAAACCGCTCAACCGATTTGACTGAAAATTTTCACGAGGATACTATGGAGCCCGGAAGATGACATATGCAATATATGGGCGGAATTAATGAAAGGGCATGGCACATCCCATACAGCCTATACTTTCCAAGCGATATAACTGAAACAATAAAAACTCAAACAAAAAAACAAAAAAACAAAAGCAAAAAAAACGCAAAACAAAAGCAAAAGCTAAAAAACGAAAACAAAACAAAAGCCAAAATTGAAAAAATAAGATCAAAATCTTAAATACCAAAAAAAACAAAAGAAAACAAAAGCATACATAAAAACACAAGCAAAAACTCAAATAAAGACAAAAGCAAACCAAATGCAACTGCAAAAAAAAACAAAATCGAAAACAAAAGCAAAAGCAAAAACACAAAAATAGGCAAAATCACAAAATCAAAAATAAATACAAAAACAAAAGAAAAAGCAAAAACAAAAATTTAATCAAACACAAAAACACAAAGTCAAATACAAAATCAAAAACTAACAAATTAAAAAAAAGGAAAAACAAAATCAAAAGAATAGCAAAAACAAAAGAAATATAAAACAGGAAAAATGGGAAAATCACTAAAGATTAAGGGCCAGTTTTTCAGTTCTAGTTGAACTTCGTTTGTAGTTTAAACTTTGTTTAAAGACAGAATCGAATTTTTCAGTGAACTACATCTGTCGATTAAACATAGTTTAAACGTCCGATGTTTAACTGTTAAACTTCGTTTAAACTTTCAAAAGAATATAGAGAAAATTATCTCACAACACTTTTGCTATATTCTGTTGCAGCATCGGATCACAATTTGTCCTTAATTTTGAGATGTTTGCACTTTCTAAACTTTCAAGAGGAAATAGAGGAAATTATCTCACAACACTTTTGATATTTTTAGTTCCTCCGTCCGATCGCAATTTGTTCTTTATTTTAGATTTGTGCACTGTTTTCCGTACGTCCACTATGGTTGCTCATTATTTTACTAATATTTCATATTATAATCTTTCTGAAACATTTATTTTATTTCTTTGTTTATTTAATTTTTCATTGTTTATTTAATTTTTCAATGACATACAAATCAAAATAGCAATAATTTTTTGTCATTAGCCAGCGGTGCCATATTTATTGACTTGATCTTTGTTCATTTTAAACTATCACTGAAAAACTACGAACAATATTAAATGTCGATTAATTAAAAGAGAAGATTAATTAAACAAAGTTTAAACTAAGTTTAAACTAGCACTGAAAAACTGTCCCCTAAAACATACATAAAAATATTGGCAAAAACAAATGAACAGCTTACTTAAATAATGGGTTAAAAAAACCAAATAAAACCCCGTTGCAAAGTCCGGGTACAAAATACTAGTTCAGTTATAAATCCGGTTTTACCAAAAAAAAAAATACTTTCTTGACAAATTTTCTACTCGACTCCCTCCTGCTGCTTGCTATAATTTTCTAAATTGGCAACGCATACAATTTAGCAGTTTGTGCCTCGTGCCAAAAATGACTTTAAAAATGATTTGGAAAATTAGTTTAGTAGACTTTACGCTGCTGGAAGCAACGCATTTTTTGGATGTTTATCAAAAGAAAGTAATTTGGAAAAATCTATGTGCGCAAAATTGGGTCAACAATAAAAAATACAAATAAAATCTATGGAAACAAAAAAATTGTTTTTCAAGTTTTGATGTAAGACTTAAAAGAAACAAACTTTAAATAATTTATTGAGAAAAACAATTCGAATAATAGCGACAATTACCATGTTGAGTAGTACACGCTGCAAAAAAAAGGGCTCTCCCAAACATAATTTTGCAGGCATTAAAATGTATGTTTGGAATTTTATGTAAACATAATATATAATTGACTGAAAAATCATTTGTAAACAGGGTTGTATTGAGACTTGAACAGTGTTGTAATGAGCTCTGACTTACATTATAATATCACGGAAACATTTTAATGTTGCCTCTTAAAATGGTGTATGTTCTAATGGAAACATAATAATTACTACATCCAAACAAAATAAATATTTGAATCGAAACATAAATATGTTCAGAATAAAACATGATTTTGAACGACCTGAATATAAATATGTTTCCAGTGAAACATATCAGTTGTTTCAGTTCAAAAAGTTGTATGTTTGCATAGAAACATATTTAAATATTTTTGGAAAAAAAATCCTGAAAATAAAATAAAAATAATGTTTATTAAAAATCTTTTTTCGCATTAGTTTCAGAAATTATATACTGCACTATATTATACTCTGTTACTATTTGTACTTTTTATAACACAATTTATATATTTATTTAATTTACAAATAACAAAATTATTCCCGACGCGAACACGTTTTCTCAACGTACAACAAAAGACAAGTACGCAGAAAATGTCGATCAACGAGTGTCAACTTTATATACAAGAATTATTTATATGCAAGAATTAATTTTTAGTTTGTTTTCAAACATCAGTATGTTTAAAATGACCCCATACATACTTCAAACGACGACAAAAGAGACGTAGGTAGAAAATTCTGATCAACAGGTGCCAACTTCGTATACAAGAAGAATGTTGCAAGAATACATTTATTTAAATCCTATTTCTTTTTAGTTTGTTTTAAAACATCAATATGTTCAAACGATGGCAAAAGATGGCGTGGGTAGAAAATGCTGCACAACGTTGCCAACTTCGTCAGTCGATAAATTATCGAATTAAGACGAGCGTGGCGAACATACGTTGTATTTAGATTTGATTAGCATTTTCTGTGTTTCGAAACATAGTTTTAACCAAGTAAATTGCCAAGAAATATTTTATTCAAATGCAATTAAAATTTTATGTTGGTATTGTAAAATATTTATGGTAAATTTGACAGATTCTGCTGGACAATATAATAATGTTTACATGTGAACAAAAATAAATTCAATTTCGATTATAATTTAATTACACTTCATTCCTAATACATATATGGTAATTTCGTATTACTTTTTAATTACATTCAAACATATTCAAACAAATCTTTTCTATCCGTGTAGACACTTGCTACACATACTACGTACCACAAAATATACCAGACACATAATTCAACTTTTTACAAACTCTGAAATTCCAGTTACACCATTTCTTAACCTCATGTCAAACACGCACGTTTCAATCATCGGTGCCGGTGCCAAAAGAATCTGTTTTAAAATTTACCAAATTTTCCAATGTTCACATGATTATCTACGGCAACATGAAGAACTTTATTACCAGACATATTAACGACGAGACGTGCTTATCCTCATCGATACAACAATTTCATTTTCGTTCCCAAAAACAAACTAATGTTCTCATCTTTTATTTTTTTTTTGTTGGTACCATTCATGAATTTTCTTTCACACGTTCACATTAAAAGACAACAACAACGACAAACCAGCACATAATGATTATTCCGTTCAAATGGAAAATTCGGAAACTTTGGCACTGGTTGGGGGTTGGAGCTGAGTAGCAACCTATAATATATTCTTATTCAGCTTAGTTGCTCATTACCATGGATTCTGGTGGGCGTAGTAGCTGGTGGAAGAACATTGTCGTTGGGGTGCTAAAAGAAGGCGGTAATGATGAGAATAGTAGTAGGTGATGCGGAAGAAGGTTTCCGGTGCGTTCAAGTGTCTGCACTCATTGTGCGCTGTTGCGTCGTATGTCGAAGGTGTTTTGTTGACTGTCACACGATTTATACTATACTCCCCCGCTTTACTACTCTGAACTAATGATATTTTTTTACAAATGTCTTTTTTCCATTAAAAATAAATAACAGTTTAAGTAGAAAATTTAAATTAAATATTTTAAATAATATTAGTATTTTTACACTTACCCTCATTTGAGTTCACCAACTCGATTTGTGGAATCGCAACTGTTTCATCTGTCTGCACCATATTTGCTACTTATTATTTTTCTTGTATAGTTACTTTAAAAATAAAATTTTATTCGTTGCACTATTAATCTGAAAAAAATTAGAAAGAATTCTTAGAAATGAAATTAATCTGATTTATTTGAAAGTTATAAGTTTGTCTTTTATAAATCATTATTATTTATTATTTCTATTAATTTTACTATAATTTCTCATCAGCTATCATTTCATTTCAAATAAACTTGAATTTCAAATATATGATGTATCAAACAACACCACTTGAAATTCATTCGTCTCAACAACACGTTATCCGCATCAATTAGTCTGATTACCAATAAATTATTTTACTATATGGTGTGGCATTTATTTCAATTCGAACAGTTTTATGGCAGCGCCACTTAAAAGCAGAAGCTTATCGATGATAGTCACCTTTTTTAGTATTAATTGTAGCATAAATTCTCTTTCGCTTAATGTGTACGAACCAAATATATGGAGAAGAATGTTAGATGTTGCTTTCATTATTTTTGCATGGGAAATATTTTATTATTAAAGTTAAAATCTATAAAAAATTCACTTTTATATTACTAGTTTCATTGAATTTTTAATGAAAAATAGAATTGTTTGTGAAAAATTGAATTTTTAGTGAAAAATTTAATTTTTATTTTTAGTTAAAATTGAATTTTTAGTGAAAAATTGAATTTTTAATGAAAAATTGAATTTTTAGTGAAAAATTTAATTTTAGTGAAAATTGAATTTTTAGTGAAATATTGAATTTTTAGTGAAAAAATTATTTTTTAGTTAAAATTGAATTTTTTATGAAAAATTGAATTTTTAATGAAAAATTGAATTTTTAGTGAAAAATTGAATTTTTAGTGAACAATTTAATTTTTAGTTAAAATTGAATTTTTAGTGAAAAATTGATTTTTTAGTGAAAAATTTATAATTTTTAGTTAAAATTGAATTTTTTATGAAAAATTTAATTTTTAGTGAAAAATTTAATTTTTAGTGAAAAATTTAATTTTTAGTGAAATTTGAACTTATAGTGAAAAATTAAAATTTCAGTGAAAAATTGAATTTTTAGTGAAAAATTAAATTTTTAGTGAAAAATTGAATTTTTAGTGAAAAATTGAATTTTTAGTGAAAATTTGAATTTTTAGTGAAAATTTGAATTTTTAGTGAAAAATTGAATTTTTAGTGAAAAATTAAATAT
Source organism: Dryomyza anilis (assembly GCA_951804985.1). Lineage (NCBI taxonomy): Eukaryota > Metazoa > Arthropoda > Insecta > Diptera > Dryomyzidae > Dryomyza > Dryomyza anilis. The sequence continues at coordinate 97,799,758 of OX638131.1, read as the reverse complement.
TTAGTGAAAAATTAAATTTTTAGTGAAAAATTAAATTTTTAGTGAAAAATTGAATTTTTAGTGAAAAATTAAATATTTAGTGAAAAATTGAATTTTTAGTTAAAAATTGAATTTTTAGTGAAAATTTGAATTTTTAGTGAAAAATTGCATTTTTTGTGAAAATTTGAATTTTTAGTGAAAATTTGAATTTTTAGTGAAAATTTGAATTTTTAGTGAAAATTTGAATTTTTAGTGAAAATTTGAATTTTTAGTGAAAATTTGAATTTTTAGTGAAAATTTGAACTTATAGGAAAAATTAATAATTCAGTGAAAAATTTAATTTTTAGTGAAAAATTTAATTTTTAGTGAAAAATTGAATTTTTAGTTAAAATTGAATTTTTGATGAAAAATTGAATTTTTAGTGAAAAATTTAATTTTTAGTGAAAATTTAATTTTTAGTGAAAAATTGAATTTTTGATGAAAAATTGAATTTTTAGTGAAAAATTGAATTTTTAGTGAAAAATTGAATTTTTAGTGATAAATTTAATTTTGAGTGAAAAATTAAAATTTCAGTGAAAAACTAAAATTTCAGTGAAAAATTGAATTTTAAGTGAAAAATTGAATTTTTAGTGAACAAATTTTATTATACCCTACACTAAGAGTGAAAGGGTTTCAGTTTGGTAGGCCGTTTGTAACACCCTGAAGGAAGCATCTCCGGTATGGAAAAGTATATATATTCTTGATCAGCATGACCTCCTGAGTCGATTTAGCGATGTCCGTCTGTCCGTCTGTCTGTCTGACCGTCCGTCTGTCCGTTTGTCTGTCTGTCCGTCTGTCTGTTGAAATCCCTACTACTTTTAAAATTGAAGAGCTAGATAAATGAAACTTATAACTTAGATTACTAATATACTACGCTGTATGTGCGAAAAAATTGGCGAGATCGGTCCATTGTGCCCTATGATCCGACCACTTATGTTCAAATACCTCATATAAAATGTACATATAAAGATCAATTTTTATGTATACGTGCTTAGGTAAACTTTTTTGGTCAAATATATATTGACATCATGCTCAAGTACGTGATAATAATGTTTTCCGGCGAAAAGACTTGTGGTTCACAAAAAAAAAATCGAAATTCGGTACACCTACCCATTTGTAAATATGGGTATCAAATGAATGGAAAATCTTCAGCGATTGAATGTTTGTAGTATATTCAGGATTCGTATACCCTGGTGACCTATATATCACTTTGAATGGTAACCACACATATGTGTAGGGTATTTATAGTCGGCTTAGACCGACTATAATTTTGATAATCCTAACTATCATAATTACACCTACTTTAAAATTTCCCATGTGATCTAACCTTCCCAACTGGTTTTTAGTTAAACTTGAATTTTTTTATGAAAAATTGAAAAATTAATGAAAAATTGAATTTTTAGTGAAAAATTGAATTTTTAGTGAAAAATTGAATTTTGAGTGAAAAATTGAATTTTTAGTGAAAAATTGAATTTTTAGTGAAAATTTGAACTTATAGTGAAAAATTAAAATTTCAGTGAAAAATTAAAATTTCAGTGAAAAATTGAATTTTTAGTGATAAATTGAATTTTTAGTGAAAATTGATTTTTTAATGAAAAATTGAATTTTTAGTGAAAAATTGAATTTTTAGTGAAAAATTTAATTTTTAGTGAAAAATTTAATTTTGAGTGAAAAATTGAATTTTTAGTGAAAATTTGAACTTATAGTGAAAAATTGAATTTTTAGTGAAAAATTGAATTTTTAGTGAAAAATTTAATTTTTAGTGAAAAATTGAATTTTTAGTGAACAATTGAATTATTAGTGAAAAATTGAATTTTTAGTGAACAATTGAATTATTAGTGAAAAATTGAATTTTTAGTGAAAAATTGAATTTTTAGTGAAAAATTGAATTTTTAGTGAAAAATTGAATTTTTAGTGAAAAATTGAATTTTTAGTGAAAAATTTAATTTTTAGTGAAAAATTGAATTTTTAGTGAAAAATTGAATTTTTAGTGAAAAATTGAATTTTTAGTGAAAATTTGAATTTTTAGTGAAAAATTGAATTTTTAGTGAAAATTTGAATTTTTAGTGAAAATTTGAATTTTTAGTGAAAAATTGAATTTTTAGTGAAAAATTGAATTTTTAGTGAAAAATTGAATTTTTAGTGAAAAATTGATAAATTTTTTTTTGGTTCTAGAAGTTGAAATTTGTAGTACGAGTAAAAATATGGTACATAAAAAAAAACTGAAAAAAGTATCGCAGAAAAAATTCCTTTTCAAATTTTAACCTTCATTAAAAAATATATCGAAATAAAAAAAAATATCGAAACAACATTATTTTTTTTTCGAATTAGATAAATATATAAAATATATATAGATAAAAATAAGTTGAGACAATAAATAAAAACAATTAATAAAGTAACCTTTATTATTACAAAACCGTGGTGAACTTTACTTTATAGTGCCGGTCGAAATTCACAAAAAAAATGTTCACGACCTTTTAAATGGGGGGAAAGTAACGAAAAAAAAATTGTTTTTCTGCAAAATGAAAATAAAATATTGAAAATCTTTTACATTCAGTTTAATAATACCATGAAAATTTATATGCCAAAAAATAAATTCTAAAACCTAAAATTATTATTTTTTCCTGGCAATTTTTTTAATTTTTTTTTTTTTTGGGCCGGTCTATAAAGTAAAGTTCTCCCCAAATATGCAAATATTACAAACAAAAAATGAGAGGGAGGGAGCTATAATTGACCGCGATCTTAGAAATTATTACATATTTGTAATCGTGGGACAATTACCTTTCATTTGAGTACCCACATGATTCTGTAAGTAGGTGTACCGGTTTTTGATTTTTCAAGGTCACCAGGGGTCCGAGCGACTTTTTTTGTTTTTAATTTTAGTTTTAAAATACAGGGGTGGCAATTTTTTTTTCACTTCGTCCGGTAAATTCTCCCCAAAAAAATCGGAGTTTTCAAGGCGTCAGCCGATTGATAGGACCTATAATAGATCAAGCACCTGCGATTTCAGGGGGCGCGAGTGGCATTTTACTTCACTCTGGAAGGGCGGCACAATTTCTACCAAGAACCCTATTAATCTTTATAAGTGATGGTGACGGACCTCAAAGCACACATACAAAGTTTTCATAAAATTATACCCAATATATTTCGACAAAATTCAGAAAAAAGTCTCTTACCTCAAGATTATTATAATCCACAAATGGCAAATCTGCTTTATAATAATATAAGCAGCAGAAATGAGTCAAATCCAATAAAATTCAAATTTTAACGTTTATTTCACAATTTTTTTTTTAGGTTCTCTTTTTTCAGGACAATTTGGCAATAATTTAATTTTTATTGTTCTTTATTCGGTTTCTTCATACACAGTATTCTTTGGCAAACAAAGAAACAAAAAATGTTCTCACAGCACAACGAACAACGCGTGAATCTTTTTCAAATAGAATTATATCGAATTAAAGTTATTTAATATTAATTTTATTAATTGCAGAAGTAAAACAACGAATTGATGAAGACTTTAAGCACGACAAAATAAACGGACTACGAACGAACTGCTTCGCGATCAACTCGAATGAAAAATAATTGCGGATCGTTTGTTGCTCGTTCGTTTTATACGCCGCGAAATGCAATAAAATGAAAATGCAGAAAACAAGAAGAAGACAAATGCAAACTCCACAACAACAACGACAAAATAAACAAAGAATCGAGACTTTTTCCATAATCTCTGCTTCTTCTTCGTCGTTGTCTTGAACAGAGAAAGAGTTTTTGTTGTTATTCTTCATCTTTATTTCTTTTAATGTTGATCTTCGCACTTTATATTGCAAAAAAAAAAGTTCTCAAAAAACATGAAATATCAACAAAAAACAGAAACAAAAAAGTGGCGCTCCACAGGAATTGAGCAAATTTACTGTGGAAGTTGAGCGCGAAAGAGATGACTTTGTTGTGGAACGCATTAGTGCTTTCTCTGCAGCGCGCTTAAACAGTGTTGTTTTTTTTTTATTTTTTTGTAGTTTAACCGATTATTTATTTTTATTTAAACAAATAAATGGTTACTCATCTTATTAAGATTTAAACATATATTTTTTTTAGTTTGAAAATTTCAAATATGTATTGGCATTTTCGATAGAAGTTAACTTTATATGGTCACTCAAAATTAAATAATAAAAATACAACGCCCTCTAAAAGGGATGGAGAGTGCCTAAAATCTAAATATTTTTGGCCGATCGCCTCCCTGGAACTGACCAAAAATTGAAAACCGACCAAGTGTCCAATCTAGTTTTTGGATTATAAAAAATGTGGTCGGTACAAAAAATAATAAGGCAATATGTGGAATATACCTGAAAATAATAAAAGAAAAAAGTCAACTCAATATCACGTTATACCCCCTGAAATTCACAAACCAGTTCAAGAAATATGGGAGTGGCAAAAACAAAATTAATAAAATTTAATATCGTTTACATACACAGAAACAAAGCCGCAGAAAAATAGAAAATAGTTAAACACGGTATTAATTTAAAGGTTTGCCAAATTTAAAATGCAGCACTTTAAACTGAAATTTATCCCATTAAAATTCAATGTTTTTCACTTAACAGAATTTAACTTCATGCTACTAGAAAATAGTCCATAGCAACAATTTGATGAATTCTTTGAATATAAGGCATATCGGAAATGTTAAAAATTACCACGAAGAGGGGTAACACAGGCAATTCGATCTGAAACTCTACTAAAAAAAATGAAAACTGTTTCTTTAAAAGTAAAAGCCCCACTTTAAAATTTAAATTGTCACGTTAAAATATAAAATTTCTTTAAAAATGAATAGTGTTAACATGTGTTAACTGAACATGATTAAATTTTAATCTTGACAAATGTAGTACTTGATTTGTTAAATTCGAATCACACGATTGAATAAACAGTAAACTTTTGAAGCAATTATCAAAACAACAATTTTCAAACGATTGATATTGAAATTATTTGAAAATTAATTCAAAAGTTGACTCGTGTGATCGTGTGATTCGAGCTAAGTGTTAAATGTTTAAACAAATTTTCAATAATATTATATGTGATATTTTTTTCTTTTCAAAAAAGATTCAATATTGCTGAAGAATCTGACAAAAAATCAGTGGGAGAAAAAATGAAAAATAAATCTTTTATTTGCATTAAAAACTCTCAAATCAAAAAAGACCACAAAAAAGTAAACAGTTTTAAAGTTTTCGAATTCGGCTTAGTTTATAAATTTTTACACCGAAACAGTGTTCACACTTTGGAGTTGATTTGGGAAATTGGGGAAATAGAAGGAATAGAATAACCAAGCCCACGCAGTCGTAGTCCACTTGGTTCTCAATAGAGCCACGCATTACAGAGAGAATTCGATCTTCAGTCGCACGATACGTTTGTGGAACAATCTCCCTGCATCTATTTTTCGCGACATTTTTAATATTGGGAAATGTAAAGCAAACATCCACCGACACCACTCCATCTTTCCTCCTCCCTTGAACCTATAATCCTTTCTTACGATCGTTGGTTAATTCGTAAAAAAAAGAAGTGGAAAAGTTAAATTACGCATTTCAAATAAATTAGAAATTATTACATAATTTGTTCCACTTGAATTAAACAGGAATCAGTCCCTTAAATATTTGCACCCTGAAGTGGACCAACTATTATAGAAAAATCATAAAATCTGGAATGAAATGTAAGGAATTTTTGTAAAGGGAGTAGAAAACTATGATATAGAAGTAGAAAATTCTATTACCGGAGTAGTGGAGTAGATTTTAAAAATACAAATGAAATGGAATAGATCTACTACCGGAGATTAAAAAGATTATAATGTTTTTTTTTTACGGTGTTTGCAAATTGACCGTGTAGGGTATATAAATAATATTAGATTATAAATATTGTAGATTTTAAAATAAATTAAAAAAAAAATCAATATTTTTTTTGACAATATTTCGACTTTCTTCGAAAATCCAGCAATCAAGATTTTTTATAATATTTTACAAAATTGTTTTGCATTATAAATTTTGGACAAGCAAAGCTTACAGATGTGGTGTATTTGCTGCCTGTGATTTTAAACTTTTTACAATTTTATATAATATTACAAAATTTTAATACAATACCGATTACCTAAAACCAGTTTCTATTAACACTATTCACAAATTTGAAATGTTGAGACCACATATTGACGAAGGTCAGTGATTAAAGCATATTTTTCAAAAATGCAACGGTTCCGTATTTGAAATTTGATTTCGTCATACGATCCACAAGTAATGTACAAATGAAATGGTCAGAAAAACTGGTTTTATATTATTTTAACTGAGCACAACGTAGATCTTTAATAAAATCATTAAAGCACGTTGAGCCAGATGATATCATCAACGATATTAGATGAGCAATATTTAAATTTAAATACAAAAAATCTAATATTATATTATAGTATTAAAAACACTATATTTCTAAAAAAAAAAGAGATCACTGCACGCAATATGCATTAAAACGGTTTTATTCCCAAATGACACATAATTCTCACATAATTCACAAATTTAAATCAATAAAGCGTATATAAAAAGCTTAAAGCTATTTTTCCGAACAACAACAATAGAAAAAGGAAACCATTAATCACTTCTTGCACAGCCCTTTCGAGTCACCAAGGAATCGAATTACAAGACGCTAGATTTAAAAATACGCAATAAAACTGAATCGGTAAAGTGTATGAAAAAAATTATAGCACATCATATTCTATTATTGCCTTCCAGGGTTTTTGTATAGAAGAGTAGAATGAGCATCTAATATGCTTATCATGCATAGAAGATACGCACTAATAAATCACACAAATAGGATACAAAGGGGCCTTGGGGATGAGGCATATTGAAGTTGAATATGAATGAAGACGTAACAAATGTATATATTGCAAGGATAATACATATTTGTATGAAAATCGCATGAATTTATTGAACTTTTACATTTTTTTATAGACACTTTTTGATGAGATTAAAGTTCCTGGCATTTTTAAAATTTATTTATAATTTTTAAAATATTTCCAAGTGTAATTCAGATGTATCTACTCAATTAATATTAAAAAAAATAAGAAAAATATATTAAAAATAAATAACAAATATTTTTTAATATAAAACGTTATTAATGTGAACTTTAAAGATCCACGCTTCATTTCAAATCATACTTAAAAATCCCTTTTTAAACGTTTTATATTAAAAAATATTTTTTATTTAATATTTTTATTTTTCTTATTTTTTGAGTCAGTTAGATTTTTGTCTGACAAGGCATTTAGACCAAGGATTGAAACCGTAACCGAAACCGAAACCGATATCCGTTTAAAACCGTTTCATTTTCAAAACCAAAATCGTAACCGAAACCGTTATACGAAAATCAGAAATAAACCGATATCCAAAACCGAAATAAACGGTTTCGGTTATATACCGGTTTAAACCGGTTTTTATAAAAGTATAAAAAGACACAGAAAAACATATTTTATTTTATATAGAAGATCTTAAGAATAAGGCATGTTTAAATGTCATTTAATAAAATTTGGATTTTCCAAAATAAAAATGTTTGTTGTACAAAAATTCACATGAGGCTTTTTTTGCAAAAACAAACGGTCTTTGGTCTAAAATTTGTTTTTTGTTTCATTAATTTGTGTAGCGGTTAGTAAAGATCATTTGCAAAAACAAGACAAGAAATTGTAATCTTGTTTTTGCATAGGTACATATGATCTGGTTCTGGCAATACCTTTTTTGGTCTTGCATGCAAGAATCTTCCAAAATTTTACTTTTTAAATTTTAAATAAAAAAGATCGAAGACAAATATCTTAAACAGCATATTAATTATGAAAACGAATAGAATTTGAACACTAATTGTATTTAAGATACTTATTTTACATATTTTCAATTTCTTCAACTAAGAATAAATTATTTGAAAAAAAAATACAATAGCATCAAAATTTGAATTTTATTTTAACAATAATTAACTAATTAACCAGTTGGGAAGGTTAGATCACATGGGAAATTTTAAAGTAGGTGTAATTATGATAGTTAGGATTATCAAAATTATAGTCGGTCTAAGCCGACTATAAATACCCTACACATATGTGTGGTTACCATTCAAAGTGATATATAGGTCACCAGGGTATACGAATCCTGAAAATAACTACAAATATTCAATCGTTGAAGAATTTCCATTCATTTGATACCCATATTTACAAATGGGTAGGTGTACCGAATTTCGATTTTTTTTTTGTGAACCACAAGTCTTTTCGCCGGAAAACATTATTATCATGTATTTGAGCATGATGTCAATATATATTTGACCAAAAAAGTTTACTTAAGCACGTATACATAAAAATTGATCTTTATATGTACATTTTATATGAGGTATTTGAACATAAGTGGTCGGATCATAGGTCACAATGGACCGCACATACAGCGTAGGTATATTAGTAATCTAAGTTATAAGTTTCGAAATCAGGAGGTCATGCTGATCAAGAATATATATACTTTTCCATACCGGAGATGCTTCCTTCTGGGTGTTACAAACGGCGTACCAAACTGAATATACCCTTTCACTCTTAGTGTAGGGTATAAAAATAATTGTATAGATCAAGTGATGTTGACGAAACAATTCAAAATCTCAAGGCCATAATAAAATGAACATTTACATTCATAATAAATATAAGGAATATTTCGTATAGGCATATTTCTGTTTTCGTCAGAGTTTAAAAAAATCCGTATGCTACAAGTACCGTATGTCAAGAGAACACAAATAATATCTTGCAGGGTAACATTTATCTTCGAAACACAATCTCAAACGCTATAAAGCGAAGACTAACAGAACGAAGAGAAACAACAATAACAACAATTACGATGCGTATTCACACACTTTCACAACGACAACTCTTCGTTGCTATCCTGCATCATCGCATGGCAACAAACAGACGCTTGACAGCAGACAGACGCTTGACAACGGACAGACGCATGACAACAGACAGTCGCATGGCACCACACTACATGTGTGTATCTAAAACAGCTATCTAGTTGGCAACAACAACGAGTTTTCTTTGTGGTACAAAAAAATTCCCGCCAAAAATTATCAAAATCAAAAGCTTGGATGCCGCATTTTTGTTGTTGTTGCACTTTCAAACGAATCAGCGGTGAAGAAAAACTTCATGATTTTACAATTAACAAAAAAAAAACTATGTATTAAAGTAAAACAAAAATAATAATGTGCATAGCACAATGCATATGTACAATCGATGTACGAACTAGCGTAGCGAAAAAATGAGAAAGAAAAAACATTGTTTTGTCTATTTTATCTTTTTGAAGCGACTTTTGAAGCACTTTTGAAGGTATTTACCGCTTTAAAAGTGCTTCACAGACCTTATTTTTTAAGATGCTTAGCGAAAAAGAAATTTTATAGAAAAACCGAAATCAAAACCGAAACCGTAACTTGGAACCGGTATACCGAAACCGTTTCGTTATAAAAACTTAAAACCGAAACCGTAACCGAAATCGAAACCGTTATTCGTTTAGGTTTCAATCCTTGATTTAGACTAATATTATTAAAGTGAAAAATATTCATGTTTCAAAGTTTTTTTTAATATAAACCATGGTGATAGAACCATAATGAACCGGATGACAAGAAAACGATAATATTGCATTGTCAACCAGTTCGAGGAAATATTTAAAATCTCAAGTCTGTAGCACATCGCGAAGATAGTTTAAAATCAATTACAAAATTTATACCGAACATACAGCCACGAAAGCAACCTAATAAAAAGGTTTTAAAAAAAGATCAAATGAAAATCAAAACACATCAATTGCAATTCATAAATACCATTTTCTGAATACATCAATTGGTATTCATAACTTTTTAATTTTAAATTCAGAAAATAACCATAGAAATTCATAATTTTTCATTTGAAATTAATAAAATATAAATTGAAATTCATAAATTTCCATTTCTGAATTACTATTGATGTGTTTAGAATTTCAACTGAATTTTTTTATAATTAATTGAATATATCTGAATATTAATTGAATATATCTGAATCACTCTTAGAAATGGTGCAGAAAGGTATTTTGAATTTGAATTTCTGAGTTAATTCTTTTTTATATACATAGGAAGTTTTCATTTCCAGGAGCAATACAGAGCTCTTGGAAATGAGAACTTTCAGGAATTTTAATGTTATTATGAAAAATATCAGAAAATAGATTTTTAAATTGAATTATATATCATATTTATTTCAATATATTTAATAAGTTTTATATTAAACAGTAAAGTATTATGGATTTTATTTTAAAAGCAAAAGATAAAATAAACTAAAATTACAAAAGCTTTTCGAATCTCAAAATCTATTCATATTTTTGCAAAATTAAATTTAATCAAACGTTATTTGTTTAATACAATAAGAAAACCAAATCGTACACTTTATAAGGGTGAAAAATTAAATTCACCCGCACATTTCACTGCTAAGTGCACAGCAATTTGTACACAGTTTAACCCCCTCAATAACAATCAGCAGACGTTACCCCCACATATAGTGGATATGTATCGTAAAGTTACCAACACTAGACTTTCCATGGGTTCTTAAAAGAATGATGTTGCTCTTTCTGACAGCATCTTAAAATTAATCGAGCGTATTTTTGATTGTAACTCAATTCGATGTGAGGGAGACTGACTGATGGACGAAACATGACGAAATGCTGAATGTTAATAGAAAGAGAGTATGAAAAAAAAAATAATCAAACCCACAAAAGATACGATATCGCATAAAATTTGATGCTGTCTTTGGTTGTTTAAACTTTTATATGTTTTGTAAACATACTCGTAAAATTCGATAATCGTTGGGTCAGTCAGTCTATCTTTCTTTTGGGAGGGACACTTGAGTCCGTGACGCTCATTCATCACGACCCTTGCAACGCCAAACCCTCTCTCAAGAAATGTTTTATTGAAAGTTGTTTTTCTTTATGCCCCACATACTGATGGAATGGTTTTTGAGCTGGAGTTGGGGGGGTCTATTAAAACGTGTTGTTTTTATCAAAGGGTGTATTAAAGTGTGGCAAAAGAATTGAATAAATTAAATTTTGCTTGTTGCTCAAAGAAGGTTGGTTTTTCTTTTTTTTTTAGTATTACTTGACCCATAATATAGTGAATACAATTATAGAATACAAATTGTATGCTCATAAATTTCAAAATTTCACTTTTTATTATTTTTAATTTTCTTTATACATTTAGGAATTGTTATAAGAATAAATACATATACAATATCTTAATTAATAATAGAAATTTTAATTTTTATTAATAAGTATTTTGAATAATCGAATTTTTAGTAAAAATATCAATTTAAAGTAAACAATTTTTATAATTCAATGGCGTTGAGATTGATTTTCTATATTCCAAAATTTGATTTTCAATACAATCTACTTCAATCCGTTATATGGAACAACCCCAATTTATTTAAATTTCGAACGAAAGTAAATTTCTAATCATACCCAATATAAATAACGTGAAAAATTCAATATAAGTATACTAAATACATTTCAATTGTATCACATTAATGTGTTAAAACTTGTCAAAATTGATTAAAACCAAACCCGTGAAAATGTCAGTCATCCGTCCAAAGACTTATGATGTCTCTGGCAGCACGTTTTTGAACGCATTAAGGTAGTTACAGCAACATGTTGCAGAGTTGTTCACTTGATTAGTTAGCAATTGATTTTTTTAAATATTTTTTTTATGTTTTCTAAAAATATACAAAAAGTTGTTGCATCTATTGCAGCGCAAACTGGGTTGACTGCATCTACACAGTTGTTACAATTTTTAAAATAAAATAAGTTATGAAAAAAAAAGTATGTGTACTACAAATATTTCAATTTTATGCGCAGATACTACGCACAGGTTAAGGCACCTTGGAGAAATCCTAAAAACATGATGTTGCCTGTCATTGATTTAACTTTCGTTTTAATGGGTTGTTTGAAGTATTCCGAGATAAATATGAAAAATATTTAAAATATTTAATTAATATTAAATACAATACGCACATTTGGGTAGGGGCTTCAAAAACCTCTTTGGTGTTTCTGGATCGGATCCAACAACGTGCAATATATTTGACAGGGGATCAACATATTTCATCCTTTGCAAATTTTTAAAAGACGATCAATTACAAACAGTTTGTTTATTATATCCAAAATGATAATAAAATCTCTACAAAAATCATCATTTTCCGATTTTAGATCCAATTATTTTAAAAACATATTGAAATATTAACATTAGTTAGTATATTAACATAAGTCTTGATAAATTAAAAAAAAAATTGCGTTTAAGTTTTTTTGTTACTCTATTTGTTCAAAGAACTATTTTTTTTTATTCTAAGTAGTGGGTGAGACGGCTTAAAATTAGGATTGAAAATTTTCTCAAAAACGTTACGTAATAGGAAAAAATTGAGTATGTACACTAAATTGACAATGAAAAAAAAATCATCGAGTATGATTTTGAAGGTCACCCCTTAGAAATGATCTATTGAATGAGAAAAACGATGTGGAAAAATTTCAGCGAAATGCGAATATGGGAAATGGACCCGCCGGAACCTCAAAGTAGGCGTTTTCGTACCTAAATCAACAATTTCAAAATTGAATTGAAATGATGTCTTTCAAATGCAATAAACTAAAAATGTGGGTATGTCATCTGTTAGAATTTTATTAGCTTTTCAAGAAACTATAAATGAAAAAAAATCGGATGAAAATGCAGAAGCAGTGAATATTTAAACAGACATCCTTAGTTTTATATTTTCAACAGTCATGCCTAGCCTGAAACACTTTAAACTCAAAAGTTCGATTCCCATCCAGAATTTATTTTGAATATGTTTTGGGATTATTTGCAGATGAAATTAAATTATTAAAATTAATTATTAATAGTAAAAAAATTGCATCAAAAAATGCATTAATGCATTTTAAAAACTCTAATTTTTTGATGTCAAAAACATATTCTAAATAAATTTTATATGGGAATCGAACTTTTGAGTTTAAAGTATTTCATGATAGACGTGACTGATGAAAAATTAAAAACAAAGGATGCCTGTTTAAATAAACACTGCTTCTGTATTTTTTATCCGATTTTTTTCATTTATAGTTTATTGAATTTTAATAAAATATTCCAACAGATGACATACCCACATTTTTAGTTTATTGCGTTTGAGAGACATCATTTCAATTGAAATTGTTAATTTAGGAACGAAAACGCCTACTTTGAGGTCCCGGCGGGTCCATTTCCCATATTCGGATTTCGCGGAAAATTCTCTACATCGATTTTCTCATCCAATAGAACATTTCCTCTCGATTCGAAATCATGATTTTCTATTGTCTCTCTAATGTACACGGATAGAACAGATTTGTTTGAATATGTTTGAAAGTAATTAAAAAGTAATACGAAATTACCATACATGTATTAGGAATGAAGAGTAATTAAATTATAATCGAAATTGAATTTATTTTTGTTCACGTGTAAACATTATTATATTGTCCAGCAAAATCTGTCAGATTTACCATAAATATGTTACAATATCAACATAAAATTTTAATTGCATTTGAATAAACTATTTCTTGGCAATTTACTTGGCTAACGCTCGTCTTAATTCGATAATTTATCGACTGACGAAGTTGGCAACGTTGTGCAGCATTTTCTAACCACGCCATCTTTTGCCATCGTTTGAACATATTGATGTTTAAAAACAAACAAAAAAGGAATTGGATTTAAATAAATGTATTCTTCCAACATTCTTCTTGTATACGAAGTTGGCACTCGTTGAGCAGAATTTTCTACCTACGTCTCTTTTGTCGTCGTTTGAAGTATGTATGGGGTCATTTTAAACATACTGATGTTTGAAAACAAACAAAAAACGAGTTGGGAAAGTTAGGTCACATGGGTAAGTTCGGTCACATGCGGCGGATTTTTATTGTCGGTCGCGCCTGACTATGGAATACCCTACACCTTTGGTGGGGATATTAACCCTCAGAATATTATTCATATATCAGAAATTTACGTCTTATATCCCCATAAATTAAAAAATTTATATAAAGTACAAAAAAACTAAAAAAAAAAATTGAAAAATATAATTGGGCGGACCACGCCTATATTTAAAATTTTGAAAGGCTAATATTTTATAGATTTGATTTTAATAATTTACGGATCAAATTTCCACTATGAAAACCCGGGAAATAATGAAAAAAAAAGTGGGCGGATCACGCCCATTTATGGACCACATATTTATAGGTGAATTATAACAATACATTTTAAATTTTATAACTATATCTTGAATACTTTTCGAGTTATTAGTTCCGAAAGAGTTATATAAAAGTGACTTGTATGGGAGGTGGGCGTGTTCGTTGACCGATTTGGCTCATTTTCAAACTCAGTTCCTACTTTTGGCCAAAATATATTGAGACGAAATTTCATCGCATTCTGATCAGTATTTCTCAAGTTATTCTGTATTCGGACAGCAAGACAGCAAGACGGACAGACAGACAGACAGACAGACAGACAGACGGACATGGCTAAACGGACTCGGGTAGTGATGCTGATCAAGAATATATATACTTTTCCATACCGGACACGCCTCCTAAGGGGCGTTACAATATATGCACAAAGTTAATATAACCTGTACCTCATAGGTGTAGGGTATAATTAATTCTTGTATATAAAGTTGACACTCGTTGATCGACATTTTCTGCGTACTTGTCTTTTGTTGTACGTTGAGAAAACGTGTTCGCGTCGGGAATAATTTTGTTATTTGTAAATTAAATAAATATATAAAATGTGTTATAAAAAGTACTAATAGTTACAGATTATAATATAGTGCAGTATATAATTTCTGAAATTAATGTGAAAAAAGATTTTTAATAAACATTATTTTTATTTTATTTTCAGGATTTTTTTTCCAAAAATATTTAAATATGTTTCTATGCAAACATACTACTTTTTGAACTGAAACAACTGATATGTTTCACTGGAAACATATTTATATTCAGGTCGTTTCAAATCATGTTTTATTCTGAACATATTTATGTTTCGATTCAAATATTTATTTTGTTTGGATGTAGTAATTATTATGTTTCCATTAAAACATACACCATTTTAAGGGGCAACATTAAAATGTTTCCGTGATATTATAATGTAAGTCAGAGCTCATTACAACACTGTTCAAGTCTCAATACAACCCTGTTTACAAATGATTTATCAGTCAATTATATATATTATGTTTACATAAAATTCCAAACACACATGGTAATGCCTGCAAAATTATGTTTGGGGAGCTCTTTTTTTTGCAGCGTGTAGTCAAAATCAGCACCAGATTATATAAATATTGTATAAGATTGTACATGGCATCAATCTTAGTGGGCCATGCAATTAAATGCTTTTAATACTTATATAGGCATCTGACTAAAGATATTTTATATGGTGTTTACATGCTCTGTTAGATGGCGCTTTAATGACACTTTCAAAATTGTCACCAATTCTTTTAATTTTTTGTCATTTTTCTTCAATCATTTTAGCTCTTTCTGTATATAAACATAGTCCCCATTGCAATGACCGCTTGTCTGGACTTTGCTTCGATACTATATACCTTGCTGCACTGTATCATCATCATTCCAGTGGTTTATTTTTAAAGTACAACAACACCGATCGAGCAACTCATTACAAAAACCAACGACGACAGCTTCCCATATATGGAGCAAGCCACAAAGTTTGTCATTGTCCGTAATGGCAGGAAGAAAAAGTTGGTTGCTGTTGATTTTGTTCTTTTGCTAAATCTGTCACTGAGTCATCTATATTTTTATACCCTACACTAAGAGTGAAAGGGTATATTCAGTTTGGTACGCCGTTTGTAACACCCAGAAGAAAGCATCTCCGGTATGGAAAAGTATATATATTCTTGATCAGCATGACCTCCTGAGTCGATTTAGCGATGTGCGTCTGTCCGTCTGTCTGTCCGTCTGTCTGTCCGTCTGTCTGTCTGTCTGTTGAAATCCCTAAGACTTTTAAAATTGAAGAGCTAGATAAATGAAACTTATAACTTAGATTACTAATATACCTACGCTGTATGTGCGAAAAAATTGGCGAGATCGGTCCATGGTGACCTATGATCCGACCACTTATGTTCAAATACCTCATATAAAATGTACATATAAAGATCAATTTTTATGTATACGTGCTTAGGTAAACTTTGTTGGTCAAATAAATATTGACATCATGCTCAAATACATGATAATAATGTTTTCCGGCGAAAAGACTTGTGGTTCACAAAAAAAAAATCGAAATTCGGTACACCTACCCATTTGTAAATATGGGTATCAAATGAATGGAAATTCTTCAGCGATTGAATGTTTGTAGTTATTTTCAGGATTCGTATACCCTGGTGACCTATATATCACTTTGAATGGTAACCACACATATGTGTAGGGTATTTATAGTCGGCTTAGACCGACTATAATTTTGATAATCCTAACTATCATAATTACACCTACTTTAAAATTTCCCATGTGATCTAACCTTCCCAACTGTTTTTTTTTTAATTTTTATAGATTTTTAAACTATTTTTTAAGATCTTCATAAAAATAAATCAAAATCAATAATTTTTTAAGAAAGTTTTTCACTAAATGTTTAATTTTTCACTAAATATTCAATTTTTGAATAGAAATTGAATTTTTACTAAAAATTAAATTTTCTCTAAAAATTCAATTTTGTGTGATTCTGATTTATTTACGATATCATAAAAGTTAATAAAAGCTAATTGTCTCATCACAGGAAATAGTTAACTTATTAGCACAGAATATAAAAAAATTACAAGTCACACAAATTGACATAATTGACAGGTTGAAATATAGAATAGAATAGTAAAGAAAAGATCTAGCTTTTGGCTAACTCTGAAGATAGCTTTCCGCTCTATCTTTAATAACTTGGACGAGCTACATTTTGGCGTAGCTTCGCACCTTAGCAATGAGTTGATAATTGAAGTTTAACCTTTTCTTTCCACACAACTAGAAATTAGGTTACTTAAACCAATTATAAAAAAATATATAATAAATTTATTTTTTAACATAGCCGCAAGTATAACGTAAGCCACATGAATGAACCCTCAAGTCAGGTTCAAAATCGTGTGTGGGATGTCAAAGAACCCGGTTGTGTTTTTGTTTGCTTTTCTCTTATTTTATTTTATTTATTTAAGATTGTTTTAGTTGTCTATTGACTATAATACGATTCAAGTTGTATTTGCTGTATTAGCAAAAATATAGGGGAGATTAACGTATAAGATATACGTAAAACGAACAAAGAAATAGTTAGGTATTGCATCAAAAAAAAAATAAAAGCTGGATTAATTCGAAAGTCTGTGATAGGTAAATAGTTGGAGAGCATTACATTTAGTTAGTTGTTAAAAGAATTGGCTTTTATTTATGTGATTTTATTTATAATAAATACACGTTTGACTAATATTTTATTGAAAGCGACTTTTTTGCATTGAGTGGGGTCATTCGAGATCGCGAACTGCAGGCGATTTTTCTTACAATTTACTTCATGCAAATGGTTGCAATTGTTATTTTTGTGGACTTTGTTTAAATGTTTACCAAAATTTTAAATTACATTAAAATTTTGATTTTCATAAAAAAATTTTAATTTTCACTTGATTTCAAATGTTCACTAAAAATTCAAATTTTAAATGTTCACTAACAATTCAAATGTTCACAAAAAAAAATTAATGTTCTCTAAACAAATAATAATGTTCTCTAAAAAAAAATAAATATTCACTAAAAGCTCAAATGTTCACTAAAAATGCAATTGTTTATTATAAATTTAAATGTTCACTAAAAAATTCAAATATTAACAAAAAAATTAAAATGTTTATTAAAAATAGAAATGCTCACTAAAAATTTAAATATTCACTAAAAATTCAAATGTTCATTAAAAATTCAAATGTTCATTAAAAATTCAAATCTTCACTTAAAATTTAAATATTCGCTAAAAATTAAATGTTCACTAAAAATTCACATGTACACTAAAAAGTCAAGTATTCACTAAAAATTCAAATATTCACTAAAAATTAAAATCTTCACTAATAATTCAAATGTTTACTAAAAATTCAAATTTTCACTAAAATTTTAAATTTTTGCTAAAAACTAAAAAGTCAAATGATCACTAAAAATTTAAATGTTCACAAAAAATTGAAACATTAACTAAAAATTCAAATGTTCACTAAAGATTTATTTATTCACTAAAAAATCAAATATTAACCAAAAAAATTCAACTTTTCACTAAAAACTAAAATATTCACTAAAAAGTCAAACGTTCAATAAAAATTCATATGTTCACAAAAAATTTAAATGTTCACTAAAAATTCAAATATTAACTAAATATTCAAATATTCACTAAAAATGCAAATGTTCACTAAAAATTCAAATGTTCACTAAAATTTTAAATTTTCGCTAAAAACTAAAATTTCAAATGATCATTAAAATTTTAAATGTTCACTAAAAATTTGGAAGTTCACTAAAAATTTAAATATTCACTATACCTTCAAGTGTTCACTAACACTTCATTGTTCACTAAAAATTCACTGATGAGGATACTTGTGTTGATACTGTATCCGAAACGGTCCGTATGATCATTGCCTGTGTTGTTTTCAAATTTTTGTTGTTCTTTTCAAGTCATTCAAATAAAAATTTTAATGTTCATTAAAAATTCAAATCTTCACTTAAAATTTAAATATTCGCTAAAAATTAAATGTTCACTAAAAATTCACATGTACACTAAAAATTCAAGTATTCACTAAAAATTCAAATATTCACTAAAAATTAAAATCTTCACTAATAATTCAAATGTTTACCAAAAATTCAAATATTCACCAAAAATTCAAATGTTCACTAAAAATTCAAGTGTTCACTAAAAATTCACATGTTCACTAAAAAATTCCAATGTTCATTAAAAATTCAAGTATTCACTAAAAATTCAATTTTTCACTCAAATTTTAAATTTTCGCTGAAAACTAAAAAGTCAAAAGAACACTAAAAATTTAAATATTCACTAAAGATTTATTTATTCACTAAAATTCCAAATGTTCACTAAAAAAATGCCAGTGTTCACTAAAAGTTCAAATGTTCATAAACAATTTAAATGGTCATTAAAAATTCAAATGTTCACTAAAGATTTATTTATTCACTAAAAAATCAAACATTAACTAAAAAAAATCAACTTTTCACTAAAAACTAAAATATTCACTAAAAAGTCAAACGTTCAATAAAAATTAATATGTTCACAAAAAATTTTAATGTTCACTAAAAATTCAAATATTAACTAAATATTCAAATATTCACTAAAAATGCAAATGTTCACTAAAAATTCAAATGTTCACTAAAAATTCACATGTTCACTAAAAAATTCCAATGTTCATTAAAAATTCAAGTATTCACCAAAAATTCAAATATTTACAAAAAATTGAAATGTTCACTAATAATTTAAATGTTTACTAAAAATTTAAATGTTCACTAAAAATTTAAATATTCTCTAAAAAGTCAAATGTTCACTAAAAATTCAATTTTTCACTCAAATTTAAAATTTTCGCTGAAAACTAAAAATTCAAATGTTCACTAAAAATTCACATGTTCACTAAAAAATTCCAATGTTCATTAAAAATTCAAGTATTCACCAAAAATTCAAATATTTACAAAAAATTGAAATGTTCACTAATAATTTAAATGTTTACTAAAAATTTAAATATTCACTAAAAATTCCAATTTTAGCTAAAAACTAAAAGATCAAATGAACACTAAAAATTTAAATGTTCACTTAAAATTCAAATTCCGACAAAAAAAAAATCAAATTATTCTATAAACTCAGATATTCAGTAAAAATTAACTTACAATTCAAATTTTAATTAAAAAGTTAAATATTTTCTAAATTTCAAAATTTTCACAAAAACTCAATTTTTCACTAAATATTTAAATTTGCATTAAAAATGGAAATTTAATTTTTTCTAAATTTGAAAAATTTATATTTGTACTTAAAATTTACATTTTAACACATAAATTAAAATTTTATTTAAAATTTAGATTTACCTAAAAAAAGCTTAAAAATAACATTAAAAAACAGAATTTATCCAAAAATACAAATTTACCTATAATCCCTGCATAACAGCGACACTAGCTTTTTAAAGACTTCAAAAGAGACTTTAACTAAAACTTATTTTTTTTACGCTACCATTAAAAGTTTCCCCTCCATAGACGCTTTTATAGCCCCTCATGCTTTTACTTTTTGTTATACGGTGCATCACGTGAAGTAAAGAAGAAAAAAAAAAGCAAATAAAATAAAATTTTATGTCTGGTGGTTCTGCATTAAAATGTGTGGCCTAAAGATGACTTTATTTTTTTTTTCTTACTTACCCCAACCCCCACTCTACTTCACGACGAACCACAGCCTACGGGAAGTTCATCTTCTTCGTTTAGTACCTGTGCCCAGGAGAGGGGTCGGAGTCTGTAGTCCATTGCAGGGAATACCTACCAAAAGAAAAAAACTTCAACTTTGCCCTCGCACTACGACCCACACAAATGATCATAAAAATGTCGCATGTTTTATATGCATTGACTTGTCTCCCTTTTTCAGTCCGTCCGTCCATTCACCCACCATCTTTCTGTATCAATGCCTCCCATCCCCATCTCCACCTTCTTAGTAGACTCAGAGATTAAGTTACAACATGTTGCTTACGTTAATTTTTCTTTTTATCCCATTTTTTTGTTTTACATGTTTTTTTTTTCATACCTCCGGCTCTTCGTGTTACGTGCCTCAAATATTTTATTTTGTTCTTGCAAATATCTACTTAATGTGAATTCTTTATTTAATTACTTAACTAAGTTGGAAGTTGATTTGCGAGCACATTTTGTGTTTAATATTTTCTTAAAAATTTGTTAACCACTTTTTTCCTTGTCAACCTGAAACCGGAAACGGCAAACTACGCTTTTGTCAAAACGTTTATTTAGCAAATACTAATACTATTTCTTTAATGCAACTATCCGCCGGCAGAGTGACTGCTCTTACTGTTTGAGCAGGGATTCAAACCAATTGAAACCGATATCGATATATCGATTTTTAACTTGAAACACAGTCGGTATCTGAGTCACCCATTTATTCGTCAATAATAGCTGCGTTTTTTTTATTTAAATTTGAGCCGGAACAGTTTTCTGGTGTAGCTATCCAGCTCAAAGTAAAACTTTAAACAATTTCCGTAAGGGGTTGTTTAGTCACTTGAAATGTGTTTAGTCAGTACACATTTAATTGCTGCATGTTGCTGAAAACATTTATCAATATAAATGGCAGAGACAAATGTCATATGGTAGCGAAGACATAAACCTTAATGAATTGATTTTGTATCTTGCCCCTAGGAAAGGTTTGTGTTTCATATCATTTGATCTACATCGTTTTTTTTTTTCAAAACTGCTTTGATTCGGAACAAAAAATTTTGAAAAAAACGCAGCTAATGTCTTCACATGGATTTTTCTTTGTCTGTGTCACCCGGTTTCTTCGTCAATAATAATAATAGTGTCTTCACATAGATTTTATTTCACCATCTTTTTCGTTAATAATGTCTTCACTTAGATTTTCTTTTACACCGTCAAAATTGTTTAGATTTTTTTCACTATTTGATTTAAAAAATTATCCAACTTAAAATTAATTTTTAAATTCTGGTAGACTTAAGTGGTAGACTAGAGCCTTCGATACATTTAGACTCCCGCATATATTGTTGCAACATATATTGAATGAAATAATTTATATGAAATATGAATTATATTAATCATTTTTAGGGATCCAAATGCGTGCCCATGTGCTGCCATGCGATCAGAGTCCACCCGCAGTTCAAATAAAATGCCAATTTATTTGTGTTCCTTTTCAAATCGATGAATATTTAAGATATATTGAAAAAAAACCTCAAATTTATAAGAATCAGCTGCATTTATTTGAACAAACAGAAAAGTGCTGCTCACATTTTAATTGCCGTACTGTCGTATTCGTACAATGTTGTACCAATACCATGAAACTGTGAATACGCTAGATATATTTTATAAAAACTAAATTACACGCAGTGTTTCAAAGGTACATCATTTTCGAGTCGGATCCAAGTACAAAATTTTCCCGTCGGCGAATAAAAATAAATAAAAGTACTTAGTACGGATTGTTAAGCAGTGTGCACACTTTTGTGAACACTGTTTATACAATCGTATATTTAGTTAGAACATCTACAATTTAAAGACCATGGCAAAAACATTAGATTTATAATTATAATTGATCATAATTATTAGGAAAATTATAATATTGACAATTTATTTGGAGCGCAAGAAATTGTTCTCATCAAATTACAAAAAATGTAAGCAATTTTTGCAAAGAGAGATGATTTCAGTATAAGAGAATAAAAATTACAAGAAAGGAGTAGAAAATACTACTACCAAAGTAGATTTTAAATATACAAGAGATCTACTCCGATCGGAGTAGAATGAGAACACTGCTGCTAAGTATTTCGTACTTTCAAAATAAACATGTACTGTAAATAGTACGAAAGTATAATGCCCGATTTACATAGTATCTATAATGCTATTATTATGTGAAAATTTTAAAAAATGCAACCCTAGCAGATACAGTGAGACTCACGCAACGGAGCAGTTGCGGTGTAGAGTAGCAGTTTTGTCAAGTAGCAGTTGCACCACAACAAAATACATTGGTGGCAAAAACAAAAATTATCTGCTAATCTACATCGCTAAAAGCTTGAGTTTACTTCGGTACTTTTGTAGTTTTTTAGTGATGCTGAATTTATGACTTTTGGGTATTTGATATTACAGACAGTGTTTGATTATTGACTTGAAATTCACCAAAATTCATTATATTTATATGAAAATATATATTTTTAATGAATGAGTTTTTTTTTTTTTAAATCGACATCACTAATCTAATTTGTTACTTTGTTTTAATTATAATGTATTGATATGAGATATTGAATTAAAAATAAGTAACAAAAGGCATACTTATATATTGTATATGGCCAATAAGCAATAAATCTAAAATTTTAATAAAACAAAAACATCTGTTTTTGGTACATCAAACTGAAAACTACCATAGTACACAAGTTTGAAATAAGTGTGTTCACGAAATATGATACAACACTGCTAATGTACATCGGCAACTGCTCCGTTTCGGAATACCTTTTATGTACTTGTGCAACTCTGAATGTACGCAAACATCTCAGCTGTCATTATATGACGTTTCTGTCACCAATAAGAATAAAAAAAAATCTAGCAACGGCAACGGGCAAACACGGGTCATGGAATACGTGGAACTTTCACACAACACACAAATTACAGACAATAAAATTGATTAATAATTAATTAAATTAAAAAATAAATGTAAATTCAATAAAAAGCATAGATTAAGACATCCAAATTGTGCGTGAAGCAGTGAATGAAAAAAAAACTGAATACGGCGACCCAATTAAGAGACAGACAAAGACGACAAACAAAACAGACTACGACCTCCGACGACGACGACTCACTGGGCCCGCAAAGCAGCTGTGCTGATAATAAAAAAAAAACACAGACGGAAGTGTAGCTAATAAATTAATAAATGGCTCCAACTCGAAGGCCAACCGATGGCCTACTGGCGCGCGTCAACTTTCCGCTGTATGCGGTGGAGATGCTGACGAGTCGACATGTTTTGGTGGGCGGCGGTGGAGGCTCCAGCAAGACGGGTGTGGCAAATGGATTTGTAAGTAGAATGTACGGTTATTGAATTGAACACAAAAAAAAACCGGTATTCTCGAAATTTTGGTTTTAACAACAACTGCAATAAAAGTATTTCAATATTGATACACAAAATATTAGTTTAAAAAAATACTGGTTTAATTTATACCGGTATCATACTTATAAAATAAATTAAAATATATGTTTATGTATTTAAGAGATTAAAAAATAAAAAAAAACTTTTATGAAAATACCGGTTTTTTTAAAATCGAATTTCTAGTTAGCAGTTCTTAAATAAACGGTTTTTAAAATTAATGTTTAAAAAAAAATGAATAGTTTTCAAAAATGAAAAATATCTTTTTTAGTATAGGTTTTAAATATACCGGTGTCAAACTGTAATTTTTATATATAACGGTTTTCAAAAAGCAAATTTTAATTCTATATTTTTTTTATTTTTTGATTATTTTATATAACTGATTCAGGTTGTAAAAAAAACATTTTTACAAATAGTGCTTCATAAAATACCTCTTTTAGAAATAACGGTTTATAAGTACTTGTTTTAAAACATCTGTTTAAAAAACGGATTTAAATTAACGAGTCTTATTCAGTGTAAAATACTGATTTAAATAATTTGAAAACAATTCCGAAATACCATAATCATATATATCGATTTCAAAAATAACGGTTTTATTATTTTTAAATAAATAATGGCTAGATGAAAACGAATTTACAAATTCTATTTTTAAAATATCGAATTTTAAATACCGGTTTTATTTCAAAAATAACTTTTTTTTAGTTAATTATTTTAGAAATAATTATTCTAAATAACTTGGAAAATAATTATTTAAAAAAGCAGGTTTTATAAGGCACATTTTCTTAAATAATGGTTTTAGAAATTCCGGTTTCATAGTACAATTTTTAAAAAGCACGGTCTATAATAAATACCAGTTTAAATGTTTGTAAATTAACGTTTAAAAAAAAATTAAAATAAATATTTTTAAAAAATAGAAAATATCTTTTTTTAGTATAGGTTTTGAATATACCGGTGTCAAACTGTAATTTATAATTATAATGGTTTTTTAAAAAGCACTTTTAAGTTAAATACATGTTTTGAAATTAAGTTTATTTTTTGGTTATTTCAAATAACTGATTCAGGATGTAAAAGCAACATTTTTACAAATAGTGGTTCATTAAATACCTATAACTTTTTTAGAAATACCGGTTTGTAAGTACATGTTTTAAAATACATGTTTTAAAATATCATTGTTTTAGAAAAACCGGTTTTAAATACATGCTTTAAAATACCATTAAATATTAAGATTTAAAAATATTTCCCATTTTAGGAAATCTACGAAATCTACCACAACGGCACACACTTTTGCGCCGAGGAGGTTGTGCGTCACGAGACCGGCGCCAATGTGGTCATGAATTTCGCTGTACGCAACGATGGACGTCGCTCTTATTTGTGCGCCGGCCAGGAATCACACTGCCAGATGTACTACGTGAATCCGCGCATAGTCATCGAGGGTCAAGAGGATGCGGCAGGCAATAGCAATGCAACCAACGAGGAGAAATTATCGACTAAGAAAACGACAACATCACCGGTCGAACGACCCAATGAGAACGGTGTGCGACGCCGTGCAGTTGCCGCTACTCCAAACTCTGGCGTACAAGATTTGCATAATGGTCATGCAAATGGCGGCACACATCTGCCTGAAGATGTCAATGCTAATCTCAAGCGCATACGTTTTGACATCAAGACAGCAGATTCAGTGCAAACGGATTTTCTGAGCGCCGAACCGTTGCAGCGTGTTGTGCGCATTAGCGCCAACGGGCGGCTGATGGCTACAGGTGGTACTGATGGACATTTGCGTGTGTGGTCATTTCCGCAGATGTTGCCGCAGAGCGATATTGCGTAAGTAGTTAAAAAATATTTAATTTTATTATTGAATAAAAAATTGCATCAATTATTAAAAAAAATCACTTCTTTTAGCGCTCACACAAAAGAAATCGATGACATTGACTTCAGTCCCGACTGTAAATACATTGTGACCATTTCGAAGGATGGCCAGGGTCAAGTTTGGGATGTTGCCACTTCAAAACTGCATCATAAGCTGCAGTGGCAGACACCGGCGGGTGCTAAATATCTATATAAGCGCTGTCGTTATGGTACTGTGGAGGCGCAACGTGACAATTATCGTCTGTACACAATCACAAATCCGCTGGGGAAAGTGGGCAAGCAGCGTGGTTATTTGCAACAGTGGAATTGTCAGGATGGTCGTCTCAGCAATGCGGTTGGCATTGATGAGAGTCTGGCCTCGTTGGCGGTGCGCGATGATGGACGTTTTGTTGCCGTAGGCACTATGTTTTCGGGCAGTGTCTCCATGTATGTTGCATTTAGTTTACAGGTGAGTTGTTTTCAATTTTTATAATATTTTAAATATAAAAAAACCTATTAAATTTTTAATATGTTACCATTAAAATTTTACAATTATTTTGCAATCAAAAATTTTACTATTAAAAAAATTACTGTTTAAATGTTACTATTAAAATGTTCACTATTCAAATTTTATTATTCAAATCAAATTGAAATTTTACTATTGAAATTTTACTATTAAAATTTTACTATTGAAATTTTACTATTAAAATTTTACTATTAAAATTTTACTATTAAAATTTTACTATTAAAATTTTACTATTAAAATTTTACTATTAAAAATTTTAAATTTTACTATTAAAAAATTTTAATTTTACTATTAATTTGACTATGAAAATGTTACTATTCCAATTTTACTATTAAAAATTTTTCTATTAAAATTTTACTTTTCAAATGTTACTATTAAAAATTTTACTGTTAAAATTTTATTATTCAAGTATTACTATTAAAATTTGACTATTCAAATTTTACTATTAAAATAATACCATTGAAAATTTTACTATTAAAATGTACTATTAAAATGTTGGTATTCAAATTTAACTATTAAAAATTTTAGTTTTGACTATTAAAATTTTACTATTAAAAATTTTTAATTTTACTATTAATTTTGACTATGAAAAAGTTACTATTTAAATTTTACTTTGAAAATATACTATTTTAACAATTTCCTTTATATTTTTACAATTTATTTTATTTTCAGCGCGTTTTGCACATTCCTCACGCACATTCAATGTTCGTCACTGGCTTGGAATTTTTGCCGATAACAAATCAGGAGGGTCCGCCTATATCCAGCGACACAGAGGCTGCGGTGCTATCTATATCAGTTGACAATAAAGTTTGCATACACAGCTTGCAAAACAGACGTACGTATTTGGAAATTTGCATAAAATGTAATTCAAAAATATTTTATTTTTTATTTTACAGGAACCATCCCCGCCTGGATGGCCATTATCTTCATTGTACTCATGCTGTTCGGCGCATTTGTTTTGTGCTCTTACTTAGACATTTAAAGGAGGCCAACTAAATTTAAAGCACTTTCATTGAAAACAACTAAACTTAATGCTTAAAATTATATGACAGGAAAATTGAATGCTTCAATTTAAGCAATCAAAATTTGAATCTAAAAAAATTAAACCTTCAACTAAACTAAAACATTATGTTTCAACGAAACTAGCTACAATTATAGCCAATATTTGTATGAATTTAAATTGTAAAAAATGAAAATAATGCTAATTTATGCAATATGTTTAAACATGCATTTACTTATAGGTTTTGTATTAATTTTTATTCAAATTTTATTTGATTCAATTTGATTCCAAGCAGCTTCTTAAAGTTTAGTTTTTTATGTTTGTATTTAACTGAATGCAGTTACTTTTATTTTGCCCTCAATTAATTATAATACTTATAATCATTGCCTTGTATTCGTTACTCTCTATCTCGTAAATTTAAATTGCTGTCATGTATGTTTTTATTTTCAATTTATATATTTACATTTAAGTTTAGAAAGAGGTTTTTTTCGCAAACGACTAATATAACGAACACGAGAATTTAAATATTAGCATGGCGCCGAATGTCATTACGATTTATTAATTTAATAATAATTGTAATTATTAATATGTTAAAATATAATAATGATGCAAATATTAAATGCAATTATAATTTAAATTGAAATTGCATTTTTATTGTGGTTTTTGAGGTTTTCGATATATGTTTGGCTCAGTTTCAGTGAGTTTTTCGGCCCAGTTTCAGTGAGATAATTCGCTCCTGTTTTATTGAAAAAAAAGTAGTACCTGAAAACATTTTTTGCAGTAGATTTTTCAATGCATTTATTCAGTGTTGCAGACATAAATTATTTATAAAGTATAAAAAAAGAATTAGTGAGTACTAAAAGAATTAGGGAGTACTAATTTTTAAATTTTATTAGTATCAATTTAAAAGTGAATTTTTTACATTTTTCAATAAAATTGAAATATTCACTAAAATTTTGTGTCAGAATTAATATATTAATTTTATTTTTCATTTTTGCAAAACAATTTATATTACATTTTAAATAAAATTTAATACAATTTTATTAATTTATTTAAAACATTTTTTAATATAGATATAAATAAATAAATACAAATCAATCAAACAAAATCAAATATTCTTTAAATAATTAAATTTTTCTTGGAAAAACAAAATAATAATTGAAACTTCAAATTATTGCTCAAGAAATAAATGAACTGATAATAATTATTATCACCAATGTTTCAATTTAATCAAATATTATTTTTTTATAAATTGAAATTTTCACCTAAAAAGATTTTACAAAAAATTCAAATTTTAATTCATTTTCAAAAAAATAGAATAATTTTACTAAATACTAAATTAAATTAAAAAATAATAGAATAAAATTTTTACTAAAAATAATATTAAACATTTTGTCACGTGAGAATTATTTTGCTCCATACACCTTTTCTTATGTGATTTATAATGGAATTGCATTTATATAACTTATATATGCATCTTATATATCCACTTTCTAATACCGTTATACGTTTTTCGATATTTTGAATCAAATCTGATATATTCCTTATTTTATTCAACAAACTAGTTCAAATGAACAATGCGCACCCAAAATTTTCATAAACGAAATTCCGTTAAAATTTAAATAACACCTGATAATCGCCATTTTTGATGTAATAAATGTTAATTTTAGTGCTTTTAAACGAGTGTTCGATGGGGTCATTGGCCGATCATTATATATATTTTTGTTTTAATCACAATCAAACTCTCAATAAAATTATAATGTTTCAACATTCTAGCACATTTCCTTGTATTGTTTATGTGATTTCCTAAGACACACATGTTTGTCCCACGTGAAACAACACGTAGACTTAACTGGATACCCAGTTAGACATGCCTTACCGAAACTCCAACACAGAGATAATATTATATTTTCTCACTCATACATAAATAATTTGAAATACATCCCTGCAGGATCAATGATACACCCAGAAAAAAATTCCCTCAAATCCCATTAAAATTGAAGTATAGGACAATTATTGATTTAATGGTATACAAAAAATAAATCTTTTCATATAAACTCGATGGCAATGTCATGGTATTTTCTAGTATTTAATGGTATTTTCCGATTTAAAAAATAATTTATCCTTTTGACTATTTTTAATAGTAAAAAACTATTATGTATATAGTATTTTTTCTGGGTGTAGATAATGACCCGTAATTTTACTAGTAATGAAAACTAACATTTTTGCGCGTTGGTTTGCCACCATTTTTTATTTGTAGGTTATTCATTACGTTTGCCACAGTAGTCGCTATATCGGGAGGTGAAAAAAGATTTTACTTAAATTATAAACAATAAAATATACAAAAAAAAGTATTTTGAAAAGAGTATTTTTATATATTGCTTACTTATATATTTATATTATAGATATCATCAAAGTGGAAGGGTAGTCCGCATTAAACAAATGCATGGAAGGATGCAAAATAACGGCAAACAAAAGACGTTTTAATAGAAAATCTGCAAGCAAACATTACAATCAACGCAATTAAAAAGAAAACTGTAGAATTTTGGGTATTTTGGTTTTATTTGGTCTAATTTTAGTTAGTTTACTAATTATTTAACCGTCACTAACCTCAAAATTAAAACAGTTTATGTTACGTAAATTATTTCGTAAATTTGCTAGTCATTTAATCGTCACTTATTACCAGAAGATCTGTGACAAACATATATTCAATTCTATCTCATTGTAGATGAGTGAGAAAGAGATAAAAATTCACACGCATACAAAAGTTTCGGTCAATTATATCCCGACGCTCTTAACAACGTTATAGAAACTTTTAGTGAAACTTTCAGTTTTGATACGTGTAATATTACTGCTCACATGACCAGTAGTGTTCTTGCTGGGTATGGTACAAAACAAATCTTATTTTCGTAAATGCCGAATAATTTTTTTACCAATTTATTGCGATCATAATTTTTGAAAAAATGTAAACAAATCTGTTTCATCGTTTTCTCCTAACCGGCCCTGGGGAAACCATACTGTTGACATATTTATTAAGAGGTAACACGTTTTTTTGTATTCAAAATGTCAATTTGAAATATAAACAAATATATTTTTCTTAAAATAAAAAAAAAAACAAGTCTGCTCTCAAACATTTTAAATTAGCTGATAGGAAATTTGGTATATTATTTTTTGGATTATAATTTTGTTTCAATGCTTACTGTATCGTTTTATCATATACAATTTCTTCTGTTTCATATATATTTATTTCTATTACCTGTATTTCACGTAAAGTACTCTATATTCAGAAAAAGTACTTTTTAAACTTGTACTTCTTTCAATGTCAGCCCTGATTTGCAACCCTACAAGAAAAATGTCAAAAACGCGCGAGTTTTTTTCCAAAAAAAATATGACAACCGGCGGCGTTTAAAACGCAAACGTTTTTTGTATTATTTTCGCAAGTCTTTGTAATAAATTAATTTTTAAATAAAATAACGCAAATCATTGTGCACAATACTATAAAGAAACTGTGACGATTATTCAAAGTCACTGAGTGCAAAAAATCGAGTTGTCGAATTGTGCGCGCAAAATCAAAATGAACTCTTCACAAATGATGGGGCAGGCGGACTTTATGGATATTGCGGGCAACATGCTGGAGCATCACGACAACAAAGATCAATTGGCGCCCGGTTTGTTAGAGGTAAGCAGTCGATTAAAGTGTTTACAAATGCAATAATTAAAAAAAAAAAAAACAAATCTTTGCAGCTCACAGGCGTCAGTCAACATGGCATGGCCACCGCCAGTGGTCTTAATGACTATGACTACCAGAACCTCTCCAGTCTATCGCTGGGCCACAAGCAGCTCAATCAGGTGCAGACCATAAACAAAATTCCAATACCCTCTGAAATACTGGAACATTTCAAACGTAAGTCGATATTTTTCATGCTATTTCTGCGTTTTCATTGCACTTTAGTTAACTACTGGTTGTGTTTGCTCTAATTGTGAGGTTAGTTTAGTCGTTCAAAAGGCTTTAATAAATTTTTGAATTATTTCGCAGACATCAAATGCCATTGTATGATGGGCCTCTTTCCGGAGATCGGACGCGCTTGGCTGACAATTGATTCGGAAATTTATGTAGGTTTTGAAAAAATTATAAATTTTTTAAATTTAAATTATATTGTTTTAAAATATTTACAGATTTGGACATATGAACAGTCGCGCGATGTTGCCTATTATGATGGGCTCAATCATTTAATTGTTAGCGTTGGCCTGGTCAAACCAAAGGCGGGTGTTTTTATAAATGATGTCAAGTATTTGCTGGTACTGACGACACCTATTGAGGTGATTGTATTGGGTAGGTTTTTATTAATGTTAAATGTTTATTTAAAATATATTATAAATTTTGTTTTTATGTTTTTGTTTTTCAGGCGTCACTTTTGGAGATGCCACCAAAACCATCTCTTCGCCCTCGCGAAATATGCAAAGCACCGCCACCTTTGAGGAGATGCAGCTAATGAACAAACCCATCTTTATACTAAACACCGATAATGTTGCCATCAATGTTGTGCAGGGCACAGACAATGGACGCATCTTTCTCGGCGGACGCGATGGTTGTCTTTATGAGGTTTCATATCAGGCGGAGTCCAGTTGGTTTGGCAAACGTTGCAAGAAGATCAATCATTCGCAGGGCATTGTTTCGTATATGGTGCCCAGTTTTTTGAAGGTGTTTTCGGTAAGTATTTATTTTAGTAAATAAGTTTCATAATCTATAAATATATATGAAATTTATTTATTAATTTATTATTTTAACTGTTTAATATTTAAAAATATAATATTTAATTAATTTTTTTTAATTAAATAATTTATTAATTAATAAAGTTATAATTTTTTTTATTTTATTAATGTTTTTTATTTGTTCAATGATTCATCTAATTGAAATCATAATTCCTGCAGGAAAACGATCCTATCGTGCGCATCGCCATCGATAACAGTCGCCATCTGCTCTATTTGCTGACGGAGAAGGGTTCTCTGGAGGCTTGGGACATGGGACAAGACTGCCACAACATGCGTCGACTGGCCAAAGTAACACAGAGTGAAATTGCTTGCAGCGCTGGCAATATTATTAAGTAATAAATAATGAAAACCTTTTTAAAACTAAATTTAACTATTTGTGTTTCACAACAGAACAGTGGATCCTTCCGTTTTCAAAACCATCAAATCCATCTGTCCCCTGCTCATCGATGATTGTCAAAATCTCCATCTGCTTGCGATCACACAATGTGGTGTACGTCTCTTTTTTGCCACAACCGCTTTGAATCTGGCACAACAGCAACAACATATGCAACAGCAACCACCGGTAGGCATTGCTACACCTCAGCAGCAGCATCAAGCACAACAGCAACAGATTACAACACCTGGTTCTCCTTGCGCCATACAACATCCTCCAACTTTGGGCGATGTTCATAAACCGCAAGGTCTATATTTATTGCATGTCCGTCTGCCTCCAGGTTATACACCAAACACAACCATCAACAAACCGAAACAAGTGCATTCAGCACATTATAATGAGGGCACTTTGTTGCTCGTTTCGACGCCACAACAGGATCAAGATGTGCTGTGGTCCATTAGCTCAGCGCCATTTCCTAATCGTCCCTATTTGGCGGAGTCTGCAACTGTGTTACCGCTCGATGGTATTGTTTGGAGCCTCGCAGAGGTTCGCGATCGTTGCAAGGCGAAGCTACATTCGATACTACGCAATGCGCAAAAGCCCAAGAAGGTGGTGTTGCTCACTAATCAGGGAGCGCACATTATAGCGCTGCTCAAGCCGGCCGATATACTGCAGCAGCTGTTGATGGCCTGTCATGGGCCGCACCATGAGGCCATTAAGGCGTTCTTTCAGGTGAGTGGAGTTTAATGTTTGATTTTAGAAATTCATAAATGAAAAAAAAAATCATAATTTTTCAAATAATAAATTAATTAATGAATGTATTAATCAATAAATTATTGCAATTTTTCATAATCTTCAGGCTCAAACAGAGCGCGAGGCCTGCGCCACCTGCCTGCTGCTCGCCTGCTCCGATCAGTATCGCGGCACCGATCTTGCCTTGTGGGCTTCGCAAGCTTTTATGCTATATGGCGGTGAGCCAGGCTATCAGCATCAGCTAATGATGAACGCGCCCGGCTCACAGGTTGGTCATCCGCGCAATATTATGAATGCTTCGCTCGGTCATGGCATCGATCGCAACTCGCCGCAAATGTTTATGTCTACGCCCATGCCCAATGCGGGCGGAACGCCAATATGTCGTTCGCTGCAGGCAACACCCATGCAGAGTCCGCTGCAGCAGTCACAATATCCGCTGAGTCCAAGTAAGTGGAAAATTTATTTTGAAACAAGTGTTAAATATTTAATATTTTATGGTAATTGATCAAATTTAAATTATTATTCATTAATTTAAATTCAATTAATTAATTCATTAAATTATTTTAAATAATTTTACAAAAAAATTTTCTAACATTTTATCTTGCATTTACTTTAGTACAAAATCAAAGCGCCTATGGTCCCGATTTGTCCAACATCATTTACTCCGCCAAGCACGATGGTCTTTATTTGTATGTCGCGCGTCTATTGCGTCCGATTTGGAAGAAGCGCTGCATCGATGTCAACTTGAGCAGCACATTGACGCAGGCCGATTGTGCGCTGATACTGGAAGATTTATATGCTTTACGCGCTTTTCTGGATGTAAATTCAGTGAATGAATTGTCATGTAAGTTGCATTTTTAATTTTAAATTAAATAATTTTAAACTAATTATAATTTAATTGAATTTTATTAAATTATAAACAGACTTAATATAAATATCATTTAAATTAATAATGTTCTAATTATTTTCATCAAAACTCATTATATTTCTGTTTAAACTGAACTTTAATTTTACTGATTTTCATCTGCAGGCACCATGCGCTCCTATAGTACGCAGCCCACGATGGTCAATGGTTTTAATCACATTATGCAATCGCAACACACAATGTCGCCCATGCACGATCAGCCAAATATAGCCGAAAAGGCGCAGGCAGATGAGAAACGTTCACTCACGGCGCTCAATTATTTTATAAGTATGTTTTGTTTATGCCGGTCAAATATTTAAAATATTTGTTATATGTTTTAATATATTTTAATATATTTTAATATATTTTAATATATTTTAATATATTTTAATATATTTTAATATATTTTAATATATTTTAATATATTTTAATATATTTTAATATATTTTAATATATTTTAATATATTTTAATATATTTTAATATATTTTAATATATTTTAATATAATTTATTATATTTTAATATGATTTAATACGCTTTAATATATTTTGATATATTTTATTACATTTTTATATATTTCATTATATTTTAATCTATTTTAATATATTTTTGTATATTTTAATTTTAATATTTTTTATCTTCATAATACAGAGCACACCTGCGAAGTTATTGGCCTCTGGAAAATACTGTGCGAGCATCAGTTTCAATTGTTGGCCAATCAGCTGGCCAAAGATCAACAGTCCGTTCTGGGCTCTTGCACTTTTCGCGATCTGACTTTGGCAAGGTCAGAGTCTTGTGCTTTACTAATTGTTGCCCTCATCAATTCGTACTTGAAGGACAATGCCAGTGTTAGCTCGATATCTGCTAAATTGCGTGATGTATGTCCTAATCTGTATCGTCACGAGGATGCCGTTTCCTTTAAGGCTACCGAAATATTAATGTCCTCGAAGACTTGCACTATTCCGGAGGAGAAGAACGAGAAACTGCGCACAGCGCTGCAACTATGCAAGGATGCGGCGCCCAATTTGCCGCTGCAGAATATTTGTCAGCAGGTAGGTGATTTAAAATTTAAACTTAAAGGCGAAATAAAATGTAAAGGAACTCATATATTCATGTATGAATATATGAATTTAAGAATATATGAATTTATGAACTTATGAATATATGAATTTATAAATATATGAAATTATATAAATACATGTAACAAATTGATTAATTTTAAATTTTCCTTATTTCAGTTCACTTTAGCCTCCTTCTACGAGGGCGTCATCGAGCTATCCTCCACTTGTGCCTCCAAAATAGATCCCGAAGAGTTTGGCATACATTTCTATCAGAAGGAGGAACCATCAGAGGATCGCGAAGGCTTTGCCGCCTATGCAGCACGGTTAGTCAAATGTCTTTTTGTGTAGTCTGCAACAAATTATACTAAATTCTAAAATCAATACATATATCCATCCACCTACAGCATGGCCTGCTACAAAGAGGTGCGTCTAATGCTCGATCATGTCTATCAGTCAATTTGCAACACAAGCGCCAATCAAGAGTTTCCACGTCAACTGGCTGCCAACAACAATGACGAAATCAATCCAAATGCACAGATTATGAAAATTGTTGCACTCGCCATACAAATCAAAGATCCCATTTTACATGTTTGTGTCTATGATTGGCTGATGTCACAAGATATGCTCTCCGAACTCTTGGCATTGGTCGATCAAACTCTCGGCGAGTATTTGCGTCGCAATGTCATACGTAATCCAGATAATTTGAAACTGATTGATTTGCTATGGAAATACTATGAGAAGAATGGACATCATTCGCAAGCCGCACGGATACTCGACAATCTGGCGACCACACAAAGTAATGCGGTGCCGTTGGATCAACGCATTGAGTATTTGGCACGTGCCGTTATGTGCCTGCGCAACGATAGCGTTGGATATTCGATATCGAATGGCATATTGCTGAAAGAGCTCGAGGATAAACTGGAAATTGCGCGCGTGCAGAAAAATGTTTTGGATGATATTTCCGCCTTGGCACGCACCAATAATACGGCTGGCAATGTTGCCGATGAGTTGAACTACACGTTGTATGATATCACACAGCTGTATCAGAATTTTGCCGATCCCTATGATTTGTGGGAGTGTAAATTGACTATTTTGAATTGTTCGCATCACAATGATCCGTTGCTGATTGAGTCCGTTTGGGGACAGATTATTAATAAAGCTGTGGATGGTGCTGGTTCGGCGCAGGAGAAGAGCACTCGTCTGTTTACGAAGGTTGAGTCGTTGGTCAAGCAGTTTGGTGAGTCGGGGCATTGTTTCCCGTTGGCGTTTCTCATACGTGAATTGGAGATTAAGGCGTGTCAGTTGCGTCTGCCCGAGGGTGTGGTGGCGGACAGACTGGTGGCGATGATCTCGGACATTGATCTGCTGATGGAGTACTACTCTAGGTAAGAAATTCTTTTTTAAAGAATATTATGAAAATATGTTTTAATTTAAAAATAAATTTATAAAAATATCAAAATGAAAATATGAATTTATGAAAATATGAATTTATGAATTCATAAAAATTTATGAACATGAACATTTATGAACATATGAATTGATGATAATATGAATTTATGAAAATATGAATGCATATAAAGAAGAATTTATGAAATTAGGAATTGATGAAAATATGAATTTATAAAAAGATGAATTTATGAACTTATGAATTGATGAAAATATGAATTAATGAAAATATGAATTCATAAAAAGATTAATTTATGAAAATATGAATTGATGAAAATATGAATTCATGAAAATATGAATTCATAAAAAGATGAATTTATGAAAATATGAATTTATGAAAAGATCAATTTATGAAAATATGAATTTAGAAAAATATGAATTCATAAAAGATAAATTTATGAAAATATGAATTCTTGAAAATATGAATTTATGTAAATATGACTTGATGAAAATATGAATTTGTATACATATGAATTTATGAAAATATCAATTTATGAAAAAATGAATTTATGAAAATATGAATTTATGAAAAGATGAATTTATGAAAAGATGAATTTATGAAAATATGAACTTATGAATTTAATAAAATATTACTTTATAAAAATGTGAATTTATAAAAAAAATAAGTTATTAAGAAAATAGAATTTATGAAAATGATAATGTATCAAATATGAAATTATGAAAATAGAATTTATGAAAATATTTATCTATAAAATTATTAATATATATTGCATCTAAAAATTAATAGAAATATTTTAAATTTTAATCTGCACATAAATTATTAATTTCTTTGTCTTCAATTACATTCTATTTCTTCAACTTTTTAGAATGATTTCCATGAATGAGCGCGTCTGGGCCAATGAGGGCAACGAGTGGCATCTGGTGCAGTCCTCCATACGCGTCGTAACACTGCTCGCCAACAGCGCACACACCATCTGGCATCGCTCAAAGTGAGTTTAAACAACTTAGAGATATTTTTTTATTTATTTAAATCATTTCTTTTGAATTTTGTTTAACAGGCGTCGCATTGTTGGCAAAGCACAGGACATTGTTTCGGCATGTTTAAATCTTTGCTACCAAAAGCCAGGTACCGAGCAATTGCAGCAGTCGCTCAAAGAGCTGCAATGTCGACTGCAACGCAGTCTCGCCTAGTAAAGTAAAAATTATTGTAGTTATATTTTTTTTTATTATATATGAACCTAAGCAATTAAATCGAGATACACCCCCCAAATGTTTATTTACTAATATCTTTTTTTTACATAGTTTTCAAAATTGTTTTTCACTCTTTTAAAAATTTGATTATAAATTTGTTAAAGCTATCATTTTTTTCGCTACTATATTGTTTAATATGAATTTTTGTGTGCGTAAAACCGAAATAGACATTGTTTTAAGTTTTGTTGTATGGTTTATTATTAGGTAAACAACGAAAAAAAAAAACATTTAATAAAAATTTATAAAATTAAAATTATTAAAACAAACAAAAAAAACTAATATTATCAATAAAATAAAAGGTTTAATTTTTTAAAAACAAATGAAATATTTTTTAATTGTTATTAATTTAATTAGGTAAAAAGAAAATACATAAAAAATTATGATAAAATAAAAACTATTTAAAAATTAAAATATGAATAAATGATTTTTGACTTTTATATTTATGAAATAATACTTAAAAAACCCAAGTTTGTTGTCGATAGAGTTAAGAATTCGACATAACCTAAAAATCAATTGAAATTCAAAATTTCCATTTGAAATTGAAAAGATGTCAATTTTAATTCAGAAATTCCATTTGAAATTGAAAAGACGTCAATTTTAATTCAGAAGTTCTATTTGAAATTGAAAAGACATCAGTTAAAATTCAGAAATTCCATTTGAAATTCAAAGTACATCAGTTCTAATTCATAAATTCAAAAGACATAAATTCATAAATTCCATATGAAATTCGAAAGACATCAATATTAAACACAAATTCCATTTGAATTCAAAAGATATCTATTAATATTCAAAACTTTTCACTTGGAAATCAGAAAATATCAATTGCATTTGTAAAAGGTGTAGATTCCTATTTTCATCTTTAAAACAATACAAATTAGTAAAACACAAATTAAATTAGTTTAAAAAACACTTTATTTCTGTGTTAGTCTATATAATAGGTGTATATTAAATGCTACTCTTGCGTATCCATGCTCTGCAGATGCGCCTTCGCCAATATGCACTTCGTCATAATGCAGTCACAGGGCATCGGATGCTCCTCGCTGGCCGCATCGAGCAGCTCCACCTCCAGATTGTATTTACGCTGATCGTTCGCATTACGTTTCATGCTTATGTCAAATGCAATTGGTGTTCCCTGCTCCAGCTCCTCGCATGCATTCTCCGGCAGCACAATAATGCATTGTTTCCAGTGTGTCGCTGGCGCTGTTGGTGCTGTCGACAATACGACGGCCTCCTCAATACCACCAACTGGAGTTGGAAAACGACAATCGAACCAAAGGCAAAAACCTTGAAATTTACCAGCACGCTGTGTGGCCAGCACATCTTTGTAGCGTAGCTCATCCAACTCTTTGGCGGTCACATCACGCAAATTCATCCAATGCAATGCCTCACCGTCGTGCAACAATTGACCAGCATCGATTTGTGCTATCTCTGGTTTGCTGGACTTTTGTGCGCGCAACATTTCAGCAAAACGTGTCATTCGTACGCCATCCACCAGCGTCCAGTCATCGTAGCGACTGGGCACCGAGCAGGGCGCCACATAGATGATGGTCTCGTCGGGAAACATAGCGCCGTTTGGGGCCAGAAAATTGTCGCGCGCATATAGCACCGAGTCCAGCATGCCCTCGTGCAGCAGATAGAAACCCATCCACTCGGAGACGATGATGTCAACCTTACCGGCGGAGGGCGGCAGCACAAAGTCCTCGATGCGCGAGTGTATGATCTATGGCAGACGTTTTTTTCTCATTTAGTAAATGAAGGTTTGTAAAAAAAAAATGCACTTACCTTAATCACCGACG
Source organism: Dryomyza anilis (assembly GCA_951804985.1). Classification (NCBI taxonomy): domain Eukaryota; kingdom Metazoa; phylum Arthropoda; class Insecta; order Diptera; family Dryomyzidae; genus Dryomyza; species Dryomyza anilis. The sequence continues at coordinate 97,760,190 of OX638131.1, read as the reverse complement.
TTAACTCATTCTCTTCGACCACCTGAAGCGCCAGTGCTGCTAAATTTGAAGCCTCCACTGCGTAGACCAACTTTGCGCCCGCCTGCGCACAGAAGACGGACAAAATACCGGTGCCAGCGCCTACGTCCAGTACCACTTTGTCCTTGAACATTGCCGCATTGTTGCGTATGGCCTTGCAGTAGGCCTCCTGGCGCGGACGATCCTTCAGCATCAATTCATGAATCTGTTGCGTATGAAGGCGGTTAGAAAAGTGTTTGCACTTTTATTAACAAGCTTACCTCCAGGTTTTCATAGTCTGCAAAGTAATTGTCAGGATCGGGATTCATTTTAATTAAAAATTTAATAAATCAAATTAACTTAAAAAAAACAGTCAGTAAACAATGAGAAATGTGCTTCGCGGTACAGTGTTGCAAAGTTCGCACTTTCGTACTTTTTGGAGTACGTTTTTATTTTGAAAGTACGAAATATATCACGTAACTTAAAAACGATCATCGTCGAAACGATAGTCTGACTATCATAATCATAAAATTCTATCGTTTTTTCCTCATTAAGACCATCGTCATATGACGATCGTCATAGATCATGTCATAAAATTCTATCGTTTTTTCTCATTAAGACCATCGTCTAAACGATATCGTTAGACGATTATCGTCATACGTGATAAGAGCCCTGAATATTTTTTTATATTTTTTAAGTTTTGATCCGATATGAAAATTGTATATGTTCTATAAATTTCGTCTCCAGGTTGTGTTAAAGAAGGTGACTATATTTGGAACAGCTTCCTTCCGACTTGTGTGTTATTTTTATTTGTCACTGCCTGCAAAACCCAACTACACGAAATGTTATCTTTGCGACTATCGTTTTTCAGGGAACTTAAAATTTCTTACCAAAGTTATCTATTAAGCATCGTATAGATATATCAGAAAGGCAACTTTTTAAAGTAAATAAATCGGGATAATACCCACATAGTAGCACCTCTAAACTTCATACTTCAAAGTTGACATTCGTTTTGTTTTTGCTGCGTCATACCGTTTGCTGTTAGTGTTTTTTGTGCCCCGTGTATTTTGTGTGACGAAAATGTCCGATTGATTGTAAAAATGTTCCGCGACGAGTAAATTGCACACTAAGAAAACAAGATGTTTATGAAAGTATTGCTGCAACTACACGCATAGAAACATATTGTTACATTTTTTAATACACCATTGTCATTTGAAAACTATATAAAATAATGTGGCAGCTCTGTTTTGATATGCCAAACATTGTTATTGTTTTCAAAATTTTGAAATGTTGTTCAACTAATTTCTTCAAATAATGTAAGTTAAATATAAAATTAATAAATATAGCCAAAATATTTAAATTTGTTTCGTTTTGTACTGTTTATTGCAGATAAGCTGTAAGGCTCGCATTGGAATCCAGAATGGATTGGAATCCCTTGATAAAAGTTGATGGGTTGTTTTATCTATTGCGAACCAGGTAGAGATCATCCACACCTATTACTGAATGCAGTAGTGTTGCAAGTGAAGCAGTAGTTCCCACCTATAATTGATCTAGCCTCTGCATACATAGCGGCTGCCGAACATTCGTCTGTGACATATTGTCGTGCTAAGTGCTAACGTGCTACATTTACCAATTTTGTTAGCTGAATCAGAGGCTTGCGCAAAATAAACCCTCGCAAAATCACCGGTATTAAAAGAATGAGATTATATACAATATGCAAATTTAAATAAAACAACATATAAAACAAAAACAAATCTTTTGATTTATAACAATTTGACAATAAAATATTTCAACTGACAATTTCAATATAATTAAGAATGACAATATCTATTGTTACCAACAACAATTTAATACATTTTTAAATATAACAATCGGATATTCAAAACCGACAATAATTTAACAATAATATAATGGGATCTATTTTGAACATGCAGATTGTTAAAATATTGTCTGATCTAACAATATATTTCTATGTGTGTATCTGTTTAAATTCACGTCTTGTAGAAATTATTCAAAAATCACATAACTTTCAATAAAGTTGCAGTAAAAATATTAATATTTTTTAAATATGACATATATGCAGATAGTTACGAGATGTTTGCTACAACAGCAATGAAAATTGAGATATTTACAGTTAACTGATAGCATTTTACAGTTGATTGATAGCATTGGACATTTGCAATAAAACTGTTGATTTTTTTTAATTTTTTCTGACGCTCGACTTATCCACAACATGAAATTACACAACCCTGTTATTTATATATATTTTTTTTAAAGCTTACCCACTGTGGACACATTGATAAGCTAAACTCTACAAAAACCATTACGAAAATTATGGAAGAGATCAAAGGGAATTGATGACAATTCGTTTTTTTAGGAAAAAATTTCGTTCAAAAGGAAATTGATGTCGGAGTGGGATGGGGATATTTTGTTCATGAAAGAAATGACAAAATAAAGAGTCACGAAGAAGTATGCAGAATACACAAGAAAAATCTAGAAGAAAACATAAACAACACACAACCACAACAATGGAAAACATGTCTACCGTATTCAGTGTTGCCATATTTAGTATTGTTTTAAATCCCGTACTAAAGCATGGCAAAATATGAATTTTAACATTAAGCAGATTATCTACAATTATATAACTCTGCCAGAGTTGCCAATAGGAAACTTTATTGATAATTTTGGAACTTTTATTTTTGATTCAAAAATATCAGAGATTTAATTTGTATGAAAAAATGAAAATTGTTTACATACACGCATAGAAATATATTGTTAGATCCGACAATAAATTAACAATATGTATGTTCAAAATAGATCCCATTATAATATTGTGAATTTATTGTCGGTTTTAAAAATTGTATTGTTATTTTCCAACAATAATTCGATTGTGACTGAAAACAATCAATATTGTCATTTTTACATTAAATGGAATTGTCAAATTTATAATATTTGTAAACTTTTTTTTGCGTATGTACAAAAAGACACAAAATTGTTAATGTTTTTTATATTTTTATTGAATTACAAAATATATTAAAAAAGTCCATATGCAAGTGTTTAACTGAGGCTCATGCCGCTAATGCTCGTCATCATTATCCGTGACTATCACAGTCACTTCTGGGCAGTGCTGCACGAGACACTTAGCAGTTCCATGGGCAGTAAGTCGCTATGTGGCAAACTATTTGTCGATAGGCGGGTTTGTCAATAATGGTCAATGTTTTAGTTTTTCATACTGCCGTAACGACATCGCTGCACAGGTATATGCTGGCTGAGTTCCAGCGTCACTCTTTTGTAATTCATGCACATACAGATGCCAGCCGCTAACTTACAAACAAAAAGTTGTGGCGACATTGATTTTATTTTGAAGAAATTATTTACTGAACCTGTCGCAAAAATAATTAGTTTGTTATATATATATTAATTATTAACATGTCTTACACAGAAAAAAATATTGTACGTATATATAACAATTGATATTAATAGCAAACAAAATCGTATTCCAATTAAAAATATGAATGTATTTACTAATTAATTAATTGTATTTTCACATTTTTTTTAATTAAAATATTAATAGGAATTAATTTAATATAATTTCAATACAACTAAATCTTTAATAGTATTAACTACTTTTATTTGTTACTTTTGACAAATAAAAGCAACATTGTTTTTTTCTTCTGGATTTCATTTTGTTTTTTGTTTGTGCGTCTCGTGCGTCGGCGGCGTCGTTCTGTTTCTTCTAACATTATTTTCTTCTACGTTGCGATTTTAAAACAGGATATTACATTATTTAGTGTATGTTATGTTATTAAAGCATTTATGTTTGAGGTCAAGAATTTTAACAAACAGCTTATGATGCTCATTTTGTTGCATATTGAATCATTAAAAAGCGAATATCAAATTTTATGTTTGACTCAATTAATTGGCCCACCTGTAGAAGTTGTGAAAACTGACATCGGTAAAACATTCGTTAGGTTGAATGAATTTTACTTAGCATATCTAACAGTATAAATACTTATTTAATATTTATTTTATGTTATCTATTCGACAAATATTTTATTTAATTTAACAAAATATTTAATTGATCCAATTTCTATCGAATGAAATTTTTAATTGATGTTACTAATTAATTAATTAATGATTTAAAAATACCCAATAAAAAATATAATCAATATGACAAAAAAATTAATTAATGTTTCTCCAATTAACATATTCTCATTATTACGAATATGGGATTCAATGCTACTAAAAGTTACATCGGCTGAGTTTCAATTAAAAATTAATTGGATTGATTAACATTTTAGTTATATTTACACACTTTTTTTTCTGTGTGTACGTTTTGCGAAAAATCTGCATCAATTTTGAAAACAAATTAAGTAGTTGAAGTTTCTTTATTTTGAATTTTTGAATTTGAAGTTTGTTGAGACAGGGCAAAAAGTGTTGCCACATTATTATTATATTAAATTGAAATGACAATCGTTTATTGTAAATTTTAACAATATATTTCTATGCGTGTATATTTAATATATTAATAAAATACAACGCATACAATGCACCAGTGGAGAAGTAATATTAAATATCCTTTTAAATTGATAATTGGGGGATAACTATACGGTCAATAGAAACTGTCCTTTTATTTGAATTTTTTTTAGTACATTTATAGATTGAAGATATATTCAATTTGAAATTAAATTCTTTGAAGAAAAATCGTAATACCGACGAATTTTTTCAATTTTTTTTTTTAAATTCATGGTGGTTCTTCAGGGAATTTTTGTTTTGATTTACATTTAAATTAAGATATTGCAATTTATCTCGACGTTACAACACAACTTGTCCATTAGTAACAGATAAATACATATTAAAAATAAGAAAATGTTTTAAGTATAAACTAAAGTTAAACCGAAAATATCACAGAATTTAACTTAACTTGTCCTTGTATAGTTAAAACGTAAAAAGATTCGTAATTTATTTGAATACCACAAAATTGAATAAATATTGTAGATTTCACAAACCATATTCAATTTACAAAATTTCATCAAAAAGTAATAATTTTTTCAATTTCAATTATTTCACAATATTGTGAAAACGGCCCTTAATTAATGGTTTGAAAAACATTTAAAAAATTAATTTTTATTTTTGTTGTAATATGACAAAAAATAATAAGTCGTACGAATATTTGAAAGAGAACGCTTTTTCAACTTTCTTCACATTCTTTAATACACCTTGGTGTATAACAAATTGGGTATTTTAAAGTGGGTATTTCAATAACGTATTAAACCTGGTGCTGGCAACATTGTTGTTTTGAACACAACAACAACAAAACTACGCAGTAAATATATAAAAGCAAAAGAGTAGTTGAAAAATGTTCATACAATTTGAAAAAGTGCATCGAAGAACACAATTACTTAATAGCTATACTAGACGGACATCTTGTGAAATCTAGAAAAATAATAACTGCATTTGCGAGAAACCGAAGAAGACAATTTTACATACAGTGAAGAATAATTGAATAAACCGCAAAGTTTCTTGTCATAGAGATAAAACCAGTGAAAAATGTCCAACGAAAAATTTCTGAAGATCACCTACCATGGTGGTGGAGCCTCCAAAAGCGCAACCAAAATCAATGCATACCTAAAAATGCCATCGCCGACGTATGCAGTGCTGCTTCGTGAAATTTTCATCTGTATATTTGAGCAACGCCAGCAGCCGCGCACTGAATTGCGCACATATTGGATAGGTAATGAGCATTTGCACTCTTCATTTTATTTATGGTGTTTTTCGCAAGACGACACTCGAAAATTGTTTAAACTCAAATATATTTAATCATTATATATTACTATATATTATCATTTTATATATATTACTACATGGATTTGGAATTCCATTTTTAAATGATTATTAATTTTAATTATTGTTAAAAATCAAAACAGGTTTCCCAAAAAAATATGGCAATATTCTCAAATGCAAATTTAATACAGGATATTAGTGATCCACTTTAAACTATATTATAGTTTCAACAAGTAGATGATAATTATTTAATAATTTAATGTAGAAATTATAAACAAACATCTAGAATGACAGTCGAGTTTAAAATTTGCAAGTCTAAAGTCTGGTTTATAATGTATTGCGCGAACACGTATGTATGGCTGGGCAGAGATGACTTGCAGAAGCTTTTGTGCAAAAATGTTAAATGCTAAAACTTGTCATTTGATGAGCTTGAGTTGTCTTTCAATTTAGATTATTTAAATTATATGATTTACTTTTACAACGTCAAAATATCAGTTCCTAAAGTACTTATTGTATTTTTTAAATAGTTTAGCTAGGAACTTGATAATGAATGCATTTTTTAAATGTCACAAATATGACGAGTTCATTAGTATCACTTCGAACTCTTCTCTCCAATGAGCATTTTTTTTTGTTATCTGGTTATTGTAATCAGCTCTATTTCATAATATGATCTCGCACTGAGTCACCTATGTTATTGTTCATAGAAGACAACAAGTTTTGTTTTATTTTTATATCAAACTCATCGGTAAAATCGATTATGCAAAAAGCACCAACATGAGTAACTGGTTCACTATTTGTTGTAATTTCTGCAAGCAACATGGATGCCAACTTTGAAGGATAAATCACTTTTGTGAGATTGTTTTTTAATTCATGCGGATATTTTTATTATAATTGCAAATTCAAACAAAATCACACAAATTCAAAATCTTTTTTGACATTTTATGTGTTAAAATACATTTTTTTAACACTTGATGATTTTTTTCCTGTACTCTTACTAAAGTCCAATACATTAGTACTGCACTTGTCTTTGTTTTCATTTGCCCACAATTACAAATGTTGCGCGCAGACACTAAAAACGATGCACCTGCACGTAACCTCAAACCAGTGATGCCAACTTGGTGGGTTTTAAAAAATAAAACGCGAAAAAATTGTACTGTGGACAGTGGGTTTTTTGGTGGGTTTTTAGTTTCGATACAGAGTGTTTTTATAATTTAGGGTTTTTTTTTTATTAAATTTAATTGAAATTATACTTTTTATATTGTATAACTTTTCCTTGAACAGCAATACGGAGGTGATTGTAGGTTTTTGGACCGAAGTTGCTAACGGTTCGATTGTATGAAGAAGGACCCACTACATTTCAGGATTTAGTACATTTCGTTATGTTTCCTATTCGTTAAGATCTGTTACTTGGTATTTAAATAAAATAAGAAAAGCATTTTCTACAATATGCATTTTGTCGAGGTGGTAAGACTTGCCAATAGAATTTTTACAAAAACTTATTTAAAATACAATTTTGTTAATGCTATAAAAATTAAAACCATTTAAAAGGTTCTCATAAATGTATGACAATGTCGGTCTAAAAGATTAGAAACCGTCGCTTACAAAACTATTTTTGTAAACCTATTATTAAATTTTTAAAATGTAGTTGGACTTCTAAAATGACGATATTTTCGTATTAAATTAAAAATAATCTAGAAACAGAAAAAACTTGAACCGATACCACAATGAATCGCATTTTTTCCAGATTGAGTTTAAGAATTATTCGAGATTTCTAAGTGCTTCGAGACATGGCAGTCAGTTTTGTCTGAATAATTTTGTTGTCCTTAAATTTTTAATTATTCCTAGTTCCTATTTCATATTTAAAAGTATATGCAAATAAAATTCGATAAAAAACCAACTGTCTTTTATTAAATTAATTTTCTTCACTTAAAAGAAAAATGAATATATAAAATAACATAAAAATACATATTTTATACACTCAACATATATTTTTAAATACCTAAAATCGTAATTTTCAGAAAAAAGGGGTCGTTTTGACCCAATTTGTGCAGAAGGGTTAAGAAATACATATTCATGGCCAGATCATGTTTGTCAAGTAAAATAAAATACATTATTATATTAATGTGATATTATTGTTATTGTGAACAAATCCTGTATAAAAATTTTTAAATTGTATTAAAACTCTGGGTTTAGCTTAAAAAACGTGTTTCTTGCCTCGATTTGGTGGGTTTTGCTTTTGAAAAGTTGGCAACACTGCCTCAAACTATTGCATGACGTGCAGGAAGGTACAATAAGGGCTATTTAAAAATTCTCTTTATTACTAATGATAAAAATGAATCTACAATCTGTTTATAAAATGTATATATATATATATTATTGATGCTCTTTGATATGGATTGTAATCGATATCCGCTTAAAACCGTAACCGAGGTAAGCAGTTCTGTAGGTGATTTCTGTAATTTTGTCGACTCACATTGTCAATTTGACGTCATAATGACACAATGTTTATTTCGTATTGAATAATTTTGGTAACATTTGAACGATTTTGACGTCACAGAAATCGACAACTTTATCACTTGATTTACAGAAACTAGCTGCTCGTTTCATTGAGATTTAAAAAATGGTTTTTAAAAGATAATGAACAGACATATTTTTACATACATTTACATTAAAAAAAAACAATCTATTTTGGTTTTTTTTACCCTACACCTATGAGGTACAGGGTATATTAACTTTGTGCATATATTGTAACGGCCCTTAGGAGGCGTGTCCGGTATGGAAAAGTATATATATTCTTGATCAGCATCACTACCCGAGTCCGTTTAGCCATGTCCGTCTGTCTGTCTGTCCGTCTTGCTGTCTTGCTGTCCGAATACAGAACAACTTGAGAAATACTGATCACAATGCGATGAAATTTCGTCTCAATATATTTTAGCCAAAAGTAGCAACTGAGTTTGAAAATGAGCAAAATCGGTCAACGGACACGCCCACCTCCCATACAAGTCACTTTTATATAACTTTTTCGAAACTAATATTTCGAAAAGTATTCAAGGTATAGTTATAAAATTTAAAACGTATTGTTAGAATTTACCTAAAAATATGTGGTCCAAAAATGGGCGTGATCCGCCCACTTTTTTTTTCATTATTTCCCGGATTTTCATAGTGGAAATTTGATCCGTAAATTATTAAAATCAAATCTATGAAATATTAGCCTTTCAAAATTGTAAATATAGGCGTGGTCCGCCCAATTATATTTTTCAAATTTTTTTTTGTTTTTTATACTTTATATAAATTTTTTAATTTATGGGGATATAAGACGTAAATTTCTGATATATGAATAATATTCTGAGGGTGGGGAGGTTCAGCATAATTAAAAATTTAAGGTATACAATTAAATATTCCTCATTGATATCACCACCAAAGGTGTAGGGTATTCCATAGTCGGGCCCGACCGACTATCAAAATCCGCCCCATGTGACCTAACTTTCCCAACTCGTTTTTAACTAAAATTCTGAATCAAATGCATAGGTAATTAGTTATTACGCAATTTTCAATTGTAATTAAAACATTTCATTTGAAATTGGTGAAATGTCAAATAATATTGTGGGTTTTACCTTTAATTAAATAAATTCTAAATCAAATTAAGATTTTTCATTTTAAATTGAGAAATTTCGAATAGTACTTAAGATATTCCATTTGAAATTGCAAAAATAAAATTTGAGATTCAATAAAATTTAAAATTCTTCATTAAGAAATTTAAAAATGAAATAGTTTTTTAATTTTTAATTGAAACATTTTTTATATAAAGCGTTTTTAATCTAAACTTTAAGGATGAAATAGATTATATTATCTACCGCCCCACGTTTCATTTTAAATCATACTAAAAATTAATCTTAAAAACGTTTTATATTAAAAAATATTTTTCATTTAATATTTTTGATTTTTCTTATTTTTTGTGTCAGTTAGATTAAAATTAAAAATATAAAAATATCATTAAAATTAAAAATATTCATATTTCAAAGTGTCTTTTATATGGATCCATGGCGATAGAACCATGATAAACCGGATGGCAAGTAAACGACAATATTGCATTGTCATCTAGTTCGAAGCAATATTTAAAATCTCAAGTCTGTAGCTCAGGTACACAGAAAAAAAAACTGTGTGCACAAAACAAAAATGTTAATCAATGCAATTAATTTTTAATTGAAACTCAGCCGATGTAATTTTTAATTACATCGAATTCAATATTCGTAATAATGAGAAGTTGTTAATTGGAAAAAAATATTTTTTTTTTTGTTATATTGATATGGTTGTTATATATATTAAATTTGTTATTGAGAATGATTTAATCATTAATTAATTATTTAGTAATATCAATTAAAAATTTAATTCAATAGAAATTTATTTAATAAACATTAATAATATATATTTTAAAACCAATTAAAGTTTGTTTTGCATTGATAATATTTTTGGTTGGTAATATAAATTATAATTTTTTTGGATTTGGATTTAAAATGAATGTTATCTATTTTATATTTTATAAACAGCAGAACGCGTTATCTTGGTAATGCTATGCAGTTGCACACAAAATTAATAGGTTGAATAAAAAAAAAATTCGAAAGTTTTTTTTTAGTAATATTAAGCAGGCATTTCTAAGAAATTGTCAGCGGCGAATTGTATTTCAATATTATCTGCAGCAGCTTCAATATTAACACCTTTATTTTCCTTGTTTAAATGAAAAGCGGCACGCGGTCGTTTCTTTGAAAGTAGAAAATGTATGAACGAACAGAATGACGCACAAAACAAAATAAAATCCACAAGAAAAAAAGAGCAGCAGAGTTGCATTTTCAGAAAATGAATATAGCAAAAATAACACATACAAGTAATAAATACAATTAATAATTTAATTGTATTGATATTATATTAAACGTACTCCTATTGATATTTTTAATAAAAAATATGTAAATTCAATTAATTAATTAGTAAATACATAGTAAATACATTATTAATGGATTACGATTTGGTTTTCAATTAATATCAATTGTTATATATACGTACAATATTTTTGCTGTGTAGTTTAAAATCAATTACGAACGAAGGCAGACAAAAAAGCAACCTAATAAAATGCTTCAAAGTTACAAAAAAAATGAGAAATCATTTTTGCAATTTCAAATTGTGAAAATTCTATATATAGTACATAGAAAAAAATATTGTACGTATATATAAAAATTGATATTAATAGCAAACAAAATCGTATTCCAATTAAAAATATGAATGTACTTACTAATTAATTAATTGTATTTACACATTTTTTAATTAAAATAATAATAATAATAGTTTGGCAGCTCTATAAGAACTTAGGCCGAGCTCTCTACCATTTTGAGCTGTGCGTGTTATATTTGTACTCAAAGTGGTGGGACCTACAGTTTATTGCCGAATCCGAACGGCGGGTTAGAGCTTTTCATAGGCAATTTTTACTCTCGTAAGTTTGCCATTTACTGCCGAGAGGTAGCGCGGTATAGAAAAATGTTTCTATGAAAAGATGTTGTTAGCCCCGGTCCAGGCTTGAACCGGGGACCTTTCGGCTCGCAGTCCAACGCACTAACCACTGAGCTACCGCGGCTACAATTAAAATATTAATAGGTATTAATTTAATATAATTTCAATACAACTAAATCTTTAATAGTATTAACTACTTTTATTTGTTACTTTTGATTTATTCATTTTCTTAAATTGCACCACGACGGTATATAAAACGTTTAATAATATGGAACCCAAAAGGTAAACGGTCAAATCTCAATTTCATTTGATATTTTCTGAATTTCATATAGAAAATCTCAATTTCATTTATAATTTTCTCCATTTTAGTTTAAAATGTTGTAATTTACATCTAAATTTGTAATTAGTCTAATTTATATAAAGGGTTTTGCAAAAAGTTTTTTTTCAAGGGTTTTTCAACAGGGACGCTACAAAAAAAAGTAGAGCGACAGGGACAGCAAACGACGCCATATTTCTTGCTGGTCTTTTGACATTTCTCTTCAGTAAGGTTTGCCATTTCATGATGGAAAGATATACAAGCTAACAACGAGTCGAAATTATTAAAATTTACTACCGAAATTCGAATTCGTATATCCATCATGAAATGGCAAACATTACTGAAGAGAAATGTCAAAAGAGCGGCAAGAAATATGTTGAAAAACGCTTTAATTTGCTTTCCATAAATTAACACATATGTTTTATACGCCAAGCGAGCTAACTACCGATAATATTAAACCAGAAGAAGTATCTTATACAAATAAACAGAAAATGACTCGTAAAAAATACTAACTTAATTACTTTCATTTATTTATAGATGAGGATGGTGATGAAATTGATATCGTCGATCAGTGCGATTATGAAATATTCATGAGCAAGCGCAGCGAGCGTCGTCACCTGCAAGTGGCGCCTGTCGTTGTGGAAACCGAATCAACCAAGGCAACGCCTATCACCGATAACGCCTCAGCCGGTGTTGACGACAGTCCCTTCGCTCAAGTGGTACACGCACGTGTCGAGTGTGATGGTTGCGAGGCAGCTCCCATTGTAGGTTTTCGCTATAAGTGTGTTCAATGCGATAACTTTGATTTGTGCGAACGCTGCGAGGCACAGCACAAACATCCGGAACACATGATGGTTCGCATGCCCAACGACAAGTGTCCCAACATTGTTCAGAGCTGGATTACCGGTGGACGCAGCAGCGGTCGTCGTCATTTTCATAAGCAACGTTCTGGCAGCGGCACCTGTCCTTTTGCCGCTGCTGCAGCAACTGCTGGCGATGCAACTGCACCGCCCACTGATGACAAGAAGGAACATTCACATCACCATGGGCGTCATGGACGCAAACATCAACGTCGTCAGATGCAAAATGGTATTTTTACCCATCTGTACAACATGATGCAAGATCTGGCTGAGGGTGGTGGACCGCCACCAGCATTCGATACAGATTCTGATGCACCGTCGACACCACGTGCTGACGAGAAAACTGCACCTAATGCCGACGTACATGCAGCTGCACAAGAGGCGGCCAACAAAGCTGCAGCGGCTGCTGCCACAGTGGCTCATGAAATGGCATCTAAAGCTGCAAGTGCAGCAGCAGCAGCTGCTACTGCAGCCATGTTTGGGGTACCACCCACTGCAGCTGCCTCAACAGCTCCAAAGGAAGCAAACAATAAACCAGAAGAAGCCAAAGTAAATTTATTTGTGAAACTCAAAATAAGCTACAGATTTATAGCATTTTCGATGGACTTTTTTTATATTTACGTTTCCCCTATTTCTAGACTGGCGCTGTTCCAAAAACTCCACCTCCCACACCCAATACTTCTGCTACTACCGAACCAGAGTTCAAGAAAGCCACAGCTTCATCTGTAAATGCTGATGCATCCGGGGCTACTACTCCACCAATCACAATTCCACTACTGGATGCTTCTTCACCCATTTTGGAGAATGTCGCACAGTTTGTTGATCCGCAGTACATGAAGGCTGGCATTCAAATATTGAATAACTTTAGCGAAATGTTTGCCAAGATGTTGGACCCCATGGAAGGCAGCAGTGATGCCGGTAACAATTCTTATATGGAACAGCAGCAGCGCAAGAACTCTTGCAGCTCCACTGCCTCGTCGGCAACAAATCTCAGCACTTCGACTAAAACTTCCGAAGTCAATAAGATTGCAGAGCCAATGGCTGCCGCTGAAACAGAGAAGAAACGTAGCGCAGAGGAGGAAGAACCGAAAGATAAATCAGAGAAATCTCTAGAAGAACCCAGCGTTGCAGTAGATGAATCGCTGTTGTCTGCAAACACTTCGCAGCCAGATTCAACTGCTGAACGCGTGCGCAGTCGTTCACAGAGCGAGGAAAACGATTGGCAGTTGATTGAAAAGCAATCGGCCACAGAAAGCTTGCAAAACATTTCGGTTACATCAACGGAATCAGCTGAAGGCGCTGCTGCTGCCACTGTTTCGGACAAGGTTGATGCAGCAGCAGCACCAGCAGTTGTAGAACCAACTCTCACACAAGCTGTACAGGTCAACTATGAACAATTGAGCCAGACTTTGAGACAACATGTAGCAGATGAGATGCGCAAAGAGCGAGAGGCAAAAAGACAGGCTGCCGCCACTTTACAGTCTACCGCTGCTGTGCCGGTGGAACAACGCGCAGTACCCGTTTACCACAAAGGTAATTTTATAATACTTTAATTTAAAGAAGAGATTAATAAAATCTTGGAAACCAGGGGGGTTACTCTGTGCCGCGATTCGAATGTCAATGCTATACGAAAGTCATTTCTTTTCGTTTAGTGATTACTATTAAAGTACTTAGTACATTTATTGACATGAATTGAAGTGCAAATGTTACTTTCAGCATTTCCAATCCAAAATGTAATAATGGTCATGAAAAGATGCTGTCTCCAGAAAATACTTTAAATTTACCAATACTTGAAAATACATACACCTAATTCTGTTCCTAGTACATCTAGAGAATTTCGAGTAAAAAAATGGACTGTAATGGGAAAGTGACCCTCAAAAGCCTTTCAAAAATTTATAATTCTGTAACATAAACAAACAATTTGTTCTACAGTATACCATGTTCATTTTAAATTCAGATAATAAAAATTTGAATTTTTTGTTCGTGTAAAAAATAAACTAATAAAAAAGGAATGTTTATCTTTATCGATCGTGTTATTTCAAAATTGTGTAAAAAAAGATCGTGAAAAACAAGATTAGGTGTATTTTAAATGTATTAGTAATTGAAGATACTTCCCAATAACTTGAACTGGAAGGTTTTTAAAAAGTATTTGTACATGAAGGTGTATTTGTATACGCTGCAAAAAAAGGGCTCTCAAGCATAATTTGGCAGGCATTCACATGTATGTTTGGAATTTTATGTAAACATAATATATAATTGACTGATAAATCATTTGTAAACAGGGTTGTATTGAGACTTGAACAGTGTTGTAATGAGCTCTGATTTACATTACAATATCACGGAAACATTTTAATGTTGCTCCTTAAAATGAAGTATGTTCTAATGGAAACATAATAATTACTACATCCAAATAAAATAAATATTTGAACCGAAACAAAAATATGTTCAAAATAAAACATAATTTTGAACGACCTGAATATAACTATGTTTCCAGTGAAACATATCAGTTGTTTCAGTTCAAAAAGTAGTATGTTTACATAGAAACATATTTAAATATTTTTGGAAAGTAATCCTGAAAATAAAATAAAAATAATGTTTATTAAAAATCTTTATACATGCACAGTGGGAATTGATAATAATTGAATTCATATACAAATTTTTAAATGCATAAATAAATAATTCGTTTAGAACTGCAAGTACAAGTGACAGCATCAATGAATGTACAATTGCACCAGCAGACGCTAAACCAGACGATCCAGGCTCGCTTTATATTTGGTACAGTTACAGTTGATCTCAGTACAGCACATAGCGTAGGCACGGAATTCACGCGAGGCTTTTGTAAAAAAACATGCCAAATTCTGTTTGAAAATCGAAACACTGATTTTTATTTGTGGTTTTTTCACATTAGTTTCAGAAATTATATACTGCGCTATATTATACTCTGTTACTATTTGTACTTTTTGTTACACAATTTATATATTTATTTAATTTACAAATAACAAAATTATTACCGATGCGAACAACAAAAGACACGTACGCAAAAAATGCCGATCAACGAGTGTTAACTTCATATACAAGAAGAGAGCTGCAAGAATACCCTTATTTGCATTTTTTTTTTGTTTGTTTTCAAACATCAATATGTTTAAAATGACCCTATACATACTTCAAACGACGACAAAAGAGACATAGGTAGAAAATTCTGCTCCACGTGTGCCAACTTCGTATACAAGAAGAATGTTGCAAGAATTTACTTTTTTAATTCCTTTTTTGTTTGTTTTTAAACATCAATATGTTCAAACGATGGCAAAAGATGGCGTGGGTAGAAAATGCTGCACAACGTTTCCAACTTCGCCAGTCGATAAATTATCGAATTAAGACGAGCGTTGCAAACATACGTTGTATTTAGATTTGATTAGCATTTTCTGTGTTTCGAAACATAGTTTTAACCAAGTAAATTTCCAAGAAACAGTTTACTCAAATGCAATTAAAATTTTATGTTGGTATTGTAACATATTTATGGTAAATTTGACAGATTCTGCTGGACAATATAATAATGTTTACACGTGAACAAAAATAAATTCAATTTCGATTATAATTTAATTACTCTTCATTCCTAATACATGTATGGTAATTTCGTATTACTTTTTAATTACTTTCAAACATATTCAAACAAATCTTTTCTATCCATGTACATGTAGATGCCCAAAATGTTGTTATATTTTAACGACTTTAAGCAATTTTTGAACGTAAAGAAGCTTAAAAAGTACTTGTACTGATGCTGTAATTGTTCTTGTGCCTTAAGTTCCTTTAAACCGAATTTTATTTCAAGTGGTTAAAAACGTACTTGAACTTCAAGTCACTCTAAATGCATTTGTAGTGAAATGTGCATCAAATATAACTCAATAACTTATACTTGTAATGCTTAAAAATTAATATATAATAATAGTTTGGCGGTACAGTCCTGTACAGAATTTCGGCCGAGCTCTCTCACCATTTTGAGCTGTGCGTGTTATATTTGTACTTAAAGTGGTGGGACCTACAGTTTATTGCCGAATCCGAACGGCGGGTGAGAGCTTTTCATAGGCAATGGTTTTACTCTCGTAGGTTTGCCATTTACTGACGAGAGGTAGAGCGGTATAGAAAAATGTTTCTATGAAAAGATGTTGTTAGCCTCAGTCCAGGCTTGAACCGGGGACCTTTCAACTCGCAGTCCAACGCACTAACCACTGAGCTACCACGGCTACTTAAAATTAAAAATTACTGAGAGTTAATAGTACTGAAAAAGTACTTGTACTTGAAAGTACTTTAAACTTAGTATTTGTATGAACACGACAAACCATTTGATGATAATTTTGAATTCGATGAAATAAGGATAAATATTTCCATATCAAAACTATGTCTATATTGACAAAAACGTTTTTATCGAGAACCCTATCATTAAAGATTATAGAAAACGACGATATAAACGCTAACGTTTTGATATTGTTAATATATCGTTTTGTTTGTTTACAATTTATATATTTTTTTTAATTATCTTTGTAGATCCACGCATCAATCAGTCCGTGCGCGCCATGATGGCAATGGGCTTCAGCAACGAGGGCGCTTGGCTTACGCAGCTTTTGGCATCTGTCGACGGCAGTATTCCGCAGGCATTGGAATTGATGGGCACCGCACAGCATAATACACGTTAAATTATTTACCCTTGTTTTATACATGGACTCGGCTGCTAATTTTTTTTATTTTGAATTGTTTAGCAAAAGGCATATTTAATTTAATTATATTAATCAAGCATTTTTTTGCCACTTATTTATTTTCCTTCGCGTTATTTACGCTTTGTGGTCGTGGTCCTGTTAGTATGTTTTTTTTTACCTTTTTTTTATTTTTTTTTTATTCAATATATTATTACCTATATATACGATGATCAGCTATAAAGCTACACACATATAATATACCATAAAAATATATTTTTTAAATGTTTAAACACACAAATATTATTCACTATTTGTAAACATATCGTCGCAAAGTCTGCATAACTTTTGTATGTTTCAGTTTATTGGAAAATTTATGGAAAGGAAGCGACGATATGTTCTATATGTACGTCGGTTCATATCATTGAACTTTAAATATATATGTAATCGAAAATATCTACATTTGATGGGTTATAAATGTTATAAAACTAATAAAAAGCATAATTTAACCAATTTGAAATTGTTTTATTTTTAAATAGGAACACGTTAAATCTTTATTAATATCATTTTTTTTTAATAAACAATTTTTATTCATAAAAATTTGTTTTAAAAAATGTAATTCTGAAATCAGAAAGGTGTATTTATCAAACATTAAATATACACTTTTGTCTAGGTCAATTGATTTAAACCGAGGTTGTGTTTGACGCTATGGACTCCAAAAGCATTCAAAAGATAACAATAGAATAGAGTTTTTTTTATTTTGTTGAGAAATGGTACATTGTGCGTTTCTGACATCCGAGGACCGATTGTCGCTGAATACTTTAATATTGTATCTCAACGTTTTACAACCATTTTGAATCATAAAAAAATGGTGTAAAGATATAACACCATCCGACACTATTTTGCACACATGAAAAAATCGTCAAGTACGTGAAATTATGGATCAGTTTTTTGTGTACCCAGTTTTTTTAGATCAATTCGTTTACGGTTTTTATTTGCATTTGAATTGCATATCATTATTTCATAATAAAATTATATATTTTTTTGTGGCACATATTTTGTAGCTGAGATCTCTCGGAGTATGGATATGAAAACGGTTTTCCAATATTAATTCATTTAAAGGTTTTATTTCCATTCGAACAGATTTTTGAAAAATCAATTCAAATTTATTAAATGTTAATAAATGTTTTAATCGAATTAATATAGGACAAACATTTTGAAAATCTCCGTGCGTGCCGTGCTCCAAAATCAGACACGCACCCATTAAAGACATTGTTTTTATAGTTCTAGCCCAATTTAAAAAAAACCTTACACCCAGCTTCAAGATTTTTAAAATTGTGGTTCCCACTCCGGCTCTAACCAAAAAAATTAAATGGGTTTCGATTCCGGTTCCATACATTTTTGAATAACGGTTCCAATTCCGGTTCTTTGCGTTCCCTGACAGGGACTATAATATCTGTTCCGGTTTTGGTTCTGAGATTTTTAAAATAGCTGTTCCGATTCCAACAGGAAAAAACTTATATGAGTTCCGATTTTCCACACATTTTTAAAAACGATTTCGGTTCCAAATATCTGAACGGTTCCGGTATTATTTTTCACGTTACGCCTGCTTGTTCATTTTTTTCCGTGATTTTTTCGTGTTTTGTCGTGTTTTTTTTTTGTGTTTTACGTGTTTCTTCGTGTCATGTTAACTCCCGTGCGTGACTGTAAATTTAGTTGTCAAAAACAGGCACGCGCCCATCTCTACTTAAGATCTCTCAGCTATGAAGTACATCCAACTGTTTTCAAATCAAAATAAAACCCTTTAACGAATTGATCCGGAAAAACTGGGATACACGTGTATTTTATTTTAACGTAGTTTAAGAATTTATAGGATTTTCTCATGTGTGCAGCCAAAAGTTGAATTTCGTACGGTTGAATATTATACGGTGTCGTACGGTGTACGGTGTCGGATATGTTTAAATTATCAAAAAATAGTTACATTTTCACATAATAGAATGCTCAGTCGATATATCGCTTTTCTATACCGCGCTACCTCTCGTCAGTAAATGGCAAACCTACGAGAGTAAAACCATTGCCTATGAAAAGCTCTCACCCGCCGTTCGGATTCGGCAATAAACTCTAGGTCCCACCACTTTGAGTACAAATATAACACGCACAGCTCAAAATAGTGAGTGAGCTCGGCCGAAGTTCTATACAGGACTGTAGCGCCAAACTATTATTATTATATACATATGCCTTTCAATTGATTTTTGAGAGATTTTTCAAATCAGCTTAATTTTGGGCTTGGTAAGTGGAAACTTAAAATTTTTTACAAAGATGAGTACATATTGTGCAGAATAAGTACATAATTGTTAACATTTTATAAAATAATTGAAAATTCATAAAATTTTGCAATACTTGTTATACGTTTTCTGTTATTTTGTGTAAAATCTGATATATTCAGCAAACTATCTCAAATTACGAAACCTCATTCAACACATGTGAAAGAAGACGTAAAATTTTGAGGTTAAACTGGATTTGAAAAACTAATTTCCATAAAAGCTTTTAAAAATGTATATTTTGTATAAAATGTATTCCGAAATTAATTACGACATAAAAATAGTTATCGTGTAGATTTTGCTACTTCCTCTTTTGGAAAATTAAGGATGTATTAAGGATGTATCACGTGACCTTTTGGTATATTTTTAATTTGGTATTTTTGAGGTCAACATTTTACATCGCGTTGCTGATCCGACCTAATAAAGTATACATTTTTATTTGTAGAGTATATTTTTTCATTGCAGAATCGTCGACCCAATTTTAAATAAATACTCTCAATTTATTTATTTTTTTAATAAATAAAATCAAATTTATCTTCATAATTTTTTTTTCTCTCAAAAAAAAAAATGATTTGGAGAATTTATTTCTAATTGGGCTTATTATAAGGGTTACTTTATATGTTTGCCACAACATCTTTTTTAATTACACTATCCAAGAAAATTCAAATGTTGACATGGTACAATAAAAGTTACAAATGGATACATTTGTAGCGCTGATTCCGAAAATGACATCAGTTTTGCCAAATTGGGT
The DNA here is from genome assembly GCA_951804985.1 of Dryomyza anilis. Lineage (NCBI taxonomy): Eukaryota > Metazoa > Arthropoda > Insecta > Diptera > Dryomyzidae > Dryomyza > Dryomyza anilis. Next base: position 97,739,974 of record OX638131.1, on the reverse strand, counting down.
CAATTTCCCATTATTTTGGTCTTTTCCAACAAAATTGAAATTATCTTTTCGATATTAGATGCAGAAAACCTTGCGCAACAAATAAGAATTAGTTTGTATGCGTGTTAAATTTTTTTTGGAAGATAAAAGCAAATGAAGATAAACATTTTTCAAAAAAATAAAAATGTTATGAATGAAAAACGTTATTACATAATGGACAAAAATATTAAAATTGATTTTTATGCCAAGTTATGTAGCGCCATGTATCCTTTTTGAATCCCCATTTAAGAAAATAGATTACGACTCTTGGTTAAAAAGTTATAATTACTAGATTAAATAAAGGCAAATTTTTTTACTTGTTAAATTAAAATTTTAAGATTTTCTAAAGTTTGCAGATTTAAATTTATCTAAAATTTTCAACTTTTTGAACAAATTTGAATTTCTTTTGCTTATATATCGTAAACAAATTAATTCACGCATTCAATCGAAATTTTGTATTTTACCGCGATATTTTCTGCGTCTAATATCGAAAAGATAGTTTCATTATTTTCTTTCGTTGGAATTTTAAAAATAAAAGAAGACCAAAATAATGGAAAATTGAAAAATGGGCTATATCTCAAAAACTAGAGCCTATTCGACAAAACTGAGGCCATTTTCGGAATCAGTGCCACAAATGCATACAATATTTGCTGCAACTTGCATTGCACTATAATGAGTGTAGGGCAGTGTTATTTAACTTTTTATGTTTAATAACATTTTTGTTATTTAATTTATGAACATTACTCGATTTTTCAATAATGTACCTATCCGCCTCTTCCACTGGAGTCTTCATACATTAAAAATATATATCGTCACTGTCATGCCAAAGGGGCGAATGTGCATTTTTAAAAATGTTGGGAAATCAAATTTTAAAGTTTGAAGTACTTTTAAAATTAGCAAATTTTTTTTTTTCAATTTTTTCTGTTATTTTGGTTTATTCATGAATTATTATAACGTATATAAAATATCTTTGGATTTGGACAACTTACTGAATTATAAATACCGATTTTGTGAGGCTATATCCTGATCAAAACGCAAATATTTTTGTTTTGTATGCTATAACTTTTTATTAGCGCAAGATAATATAGTAATGTAAAGGCATTCATTGTTTGTTTTTAAAGCACCTATCTATTGGCATCATTATTTAAAAATATGTTGCTAAACATTAATTTGTTATTTGCAGGAAAAATGTTTGGCAAAATATTTTTAAATAATAATTCCAATCGATAGGTGCTTTAAAAACAGATAATTAATACCATTAAACTACTATTTAATCTTTCACCAATAAAAAGTTATAGCAAAAAAAGCGGAGAAATTGGAAAAATTGAAAATTTTGTCATGCCAAAAGGGCGAATCTTTTCTTTTTTGCCATAACTTTTTATTGATACGAGATAAAATAGTGGTGTAAAGGCCTCACTCCATTCAGCCATCTGAAAATTTAGCATTATTATCATATAACTTGTAGCGTCGGTTTCTCAGTGTTTAGTGAGTTGGACTGCGAGCCGAAAGGTCTCATGTTCAAATTTGGGCTGGGGCTAACAACATCTTTCATAGAAAACATTTTTCTATACCGCGCTACCTCTCCTCAAACAATGGCAAATCTCCGAGAGTAAAAACACTGCCCATAAAAGCTCTCACCAAGCCGTTCGCATTCGGCATTAAACTGTAAACTTTGAGTAAAAATATAACACTCTGGTTATTGTTTTAATTTTGTTTTTGTTTTATTTTTTGTATGTATTTCCAAGTACAATTTAAAAATTTCCAACACAACTTAAACATTTTTGTGGTTTTTGAATTGTATGAAGTCCTTATTGTAACATTAAAAATAAAAATTAGTTTTACAATACAGAATACGGGTGTAGTAGGAGAAGAATGAAATTAGAGGCGAACGATAATACCACTGCGCTCACAACAACAGTATTAGAAAAATTAATAATCTTCTCCAAAGAAATGTAGTCTTCAGAAGCCTCTAGAAATGAAGCACGAAATATAGAGACGCTTTTAAATTGAAATTCATGATGCGCCTTAACAGAACTTCCAGCGATTGCCGCACTCGTTGCACATGACAAACGTCGTCATCGGTTCATCAGCGGAGCGCGTCTGCAGCTGGTTGTAGGTGCAGTTGCGTTTTTTGCATTTGCCGCACTTGAGCAGATCCGTCTTGGTGCCCTGCACAGTCGCCAGCTGAGCATCGTGTATGGCCTCCTTGACGAACTTCTCGCGCACCTTTTTCATCTCATCGCTTGCCATCTCTTCGGGTGTCATCTTGGCCAGCTGCTGTGCCGTTACAGCGCCGCACATGTAGTTGCCGCGCAGCGTCGGATTTTTGATGTCCTTGAGGTTAGCGACGCGTGAACGTACGCGATTCTTATACTTCATATCGGTGTTTTTAAATTCCGCGTAAATGGCCTCCTCCAACTCCTGTGCCATTTCCTCTGGCTCCGGGCAACCCTCTGGTGTGCCGTCGCCTGTCTTGAGCGCATTGCAAAGCATTTCGCGACACTTGAGTCGCACAACATCCATCATACCGGATGAGGAAGATGGAAAGTTAGACTGCATTTTGCGATCATCTTTCGATGAGGACTTCTTATCCTCATCACGCTTCTTGTCTTTGTCTTTGGAACCGGAAGAGGAGCTGGATTTATCCTTGTCTTTGCCGGCAGCTGAAGAAGAGGCGCTGGAGTTGGAGCTTGATTTGCTGCTCGACTTGTTGGCGCTGCTGCTGTTGCTGCTGCCGCCACTACTGTTTGTGGCATCCTTGCTGGCACCGCTACCGGCACCCGGTGCAGCCAAAAAGCGTTTCCAGTTTTTGATAAGTGTCTTGGCCAGGGAGATGACTTCCTCGTCTTTGCTACTCTTACGCAGCTCATTTACAGTCATGCCGATGCGTGTTTTCGTGAGAATCTCGAGATTGATGTTGAGCGTCTGCAGAGCCTTCAGCAGATCTAGGGCCTGTTCCTGGCCCTTTTCGCACAAATATAAAGAAAATATTAGTAAAAACACATTGCCCATATTAGCAGCGCCTCCTCAAAGAGTGATGTACAAAAAATAAAAAGAGTCCCTTTGATATCAGGCTGAGGTTGCCCACACTTACCGTGCCATCGTTTGTTGTGATTTTGCTCATCTTCTTTTGTATTTTGAAAACTTCATCCTCGACGCTCATTTTTACTCTGCAATTTGTTTCAATTATAATTATTTGTTTAGTCACGCATTTTTCTCTGATGTTTTTCCGCTTAATTTTGTGTTTATTTACCAATTTTTTATTAAATCCCACCGCTTTTTACTCGTTAAATGAAAAATGGTCGTTGCCGATTTCCGATGCCGTGCCTTGTGGAGTAGCTACTGGCAGTGATGCATTTTGAAAAAATGAAATTGGGTAAATAAAAAATTAAAATGGGTAAAAATGAGTAAACGGGTAAAACATTTGAAATCGATTTTTATCTTATGTTCGCAAAACCCTTTTCAAATCTTGTGAAAAAAACAAAAAGGGAATATTTTTAACGTCAATTAGAAATAATGTTTTTTATATTGTAAACGACAAAAACTACAGTTGCTGTAACATTTCGATATTCATTAATCAAAAATTTGGCAGATATTCATTTTTTTTTTTGAAACAAAAATTATAAATAAAAATTTGATATTCTTACATTTTAGAAATAATAAATACATTTATGTATTAAAAATAATTCATTTTTCTATATTAAAATAATTGGTCTTCGTTAAACAGTATATTCTTTAACATGTTTCTTTAGAGTGAAGGATTTCCTGTACGACTATTATTGAACAGAATGTTATAATATGGAGTCTATATCACATTTTTTGTATTGTATTTGTATTGCTATAACAAACAATTTTATTATCTATGAAAAACTGTTCGATATACATTTTTAAATGTTAAAATTCTTTAGAGTAAAGACATTTTTTTAAAAAGAAAATTTAGGGCGTGTGCGAATTCGACTAAATTGTTGACTAAACTAAATTTTGTCGGTAATGCAGTGTTCGACTTTTCAATTTATCAAAATTTTCAAATAGATTAAATTCAACTAAATTGGATGACAGCAAACAGCTATATGATAATCGATTGATTATGAACTTTAACAATTTCCGGTTACCGAATGAAGTTCGAAAGAAAATCTGTTCAATTCAGTTTAGTCAGCAATTAAGACGAATTCGCACACGCCCATAATAAATATTTCGACTTTTAAGATATTGTCTTAAAGTGCTTCTTTAATATTTCATGAACTTTCGTAGTTTACTCTGACAATATATTTACTTTTAAAAATTGCTGACAATTTTTTAAAGGGTAAAAAGAAATAACAGTGGGTAATACATTTTAATTGGTTAACAAGCGGGTAATTTTATAAATGCGAGTAATTGCTGTTTTATGTAGTTACCCTTGGGTACAAATCTACGCTATATACCCGTGAAATGCATTACTGGCTACTAGTGATTAGAGTAACAAACCCAACATCGAAAAAATTAAACATCGATGTATCGATGTCAATTTTTTCAGTTTTCTTCAATAAAAATGTTTTATCTCTTTCTAACTTCAGAATTTTTGATCATTGAATATTGAATGTTCTAGCACTTAATCACCTTTTTGTTGTATTAGAATTATAAAGTAGTAAGCTTTGGTAACATGGGTAATGTAATTATGTTTTTTTTTACTTATGTTTTTTAATGTTCGCTATTATTTGTCCATTTCATATCTATGAACACGCACACACCTCAACGTGTTTGCGAATTCAACTAAATTACTGACTAAACTAAATTTTGTCGGTAATGCAGTTTTCGACATTTCAATGTATCAATTTTTTGAACAAAATAAATTGAACTAAATTTGATGGCAACAACCAGAAATATGATTATGGATTGATTACAATTACTGGTTACTGAATAAAGATCAAATGAAAAGTTGTTCAATTTAGTTTAGTCAACAATTTAGTCAAATTTTCACACACCCCATGATCTTTCAAAAATCTAATATTTTGTTTTGTCCTCCATATTCAGGTTGGCTTCAAAATTTTATGTGTTCTTACACGTGGAACAAAAAAGTATAACTTTGGAAATCACGAAATCAATAGAACGAAATGAAGTAGATCGAATTGGATATTAAGGGTATTAACATTAGCACATAAATTATGCAATTATATAAATTCAATTCCTATATGAAAGTGCAGCAGATGAATTTTTCATTTTTTGTTATTTGTGTATTTTGAGGTGTTCCCTTATTTACAGCATATTCTGCATGAATAAAGAAACACACTTTTTTTTTATTTAATTTCATTTTATCCAGTTATATCCATTTCTATGTGCCAAAGGGTTAATAAAATAATTACAAACCAATTTAATATGGCAACGCTGCTATGTAGACTTCTGATTACCAACCACTCTGGGAAGAGTTATCACAGCTGACTTTGACATTTTGCTAACGCGGTGCTAAAAAAAGTGAATTTCGAGTAAAATATTATAAAACGAAATATTTATTTAAAATTATAAAATAAAACGCGAATAAACGAAATGCAAAGTATAGCGAAATTATTGCAAAAACCAGTTATCAACTGTTTGCGAACACAGTTGCAGGTGACAACGCGTAGTTATGGTAGGAAATACAGTTATAAATAAAATTAAATTATTATTTAACATTTTTCCGCATTTAATTACTGCAGCTGCACCGCCTAAGCGTTTCTACAAACAGACATCAGTGGTGTACCACGATGGCAAATACGAGGTGACGCTAGATAATCGCAAGCTAAAGACGCCCCGTGGAGTGCCTTTCACGGTAAAAAGCGAACCGCTGGCCATTGCCGTCGCCACGGAGTTCGACAACCAGAAGGAAAACATCGAGCGCTCGAAGATGCATATTTCCGCGTTGTGTTTCACGGCGATCGACAATCCCAACAACCACACGAAGGCAGACATGGTCAACTATTTGTTGAACTTTCTGCCAACAGACACGGTGCTGTTTCAATATGATGTGAGCATTTGCTAATTTTGCCTTTAAGCTTTAAACGAATTAATTGTGTTCTCTATTAAAATAGGACGAAAATGATTTAAGTGATTTGCAGCGCAACGAATGGGATCCACTGATCGACTGGTTCAATCAACGCTACGAGACCAATCTGCAAAAGACGATGAGCATAACGCCGCCGCACATCAGCGCAGAGGATCGCATGAAGGTCTCCAAGTACTTCTTGTCCAACAACGAGGAAGCACTGCAGGGTTTTGTATTCGCCGTCGACACGCTGAAGTCCATTGTGCTCGCCTGTGCCATCATCGATCAACGCATTAGCGTAGAAAAGGCGGTATGGCTGGCGCGTCTCGAGGAGGAGTATCAAGTCAAGTTCTGGGGACGCGTTGAGTGGTCGCACGATTTGAGTCAGCAGGAGATGCAGGCGCGTCTGGCGGCAGCGGTGCTGTTTACGCACTTGAATCGTTCGGAGCACTTTATCAAAGAGAAATTAATTATTTAAGGCGTCCTGGATATGTTATTAAAGTTATAGTGTTTTAGAAATGATACTCCATTGTATTTTTTTATTTTGTTGAGTGTGTGACATGACGAGCAAGTGACGTACATGGCAAACAATTGAGTTGCACGCGTAACGCTTTATTTTCTGAGACGCCTTCAAATCGAATGCGTGGAAAAGCATGACAGCAAAATCAACAAGTTTATTAACATGGTCAACAAGAGTCAGTGATGACATAAAAATTATTATTGGTACTGCGTTGAAAAATCTTCACTTATCATTGTTTTTTCAAAATTCTTCAACGTTGATAACAGCAGCAGCAACGGCACCAACAAAACACAAATTAAGCAGAGCGAGCGCTTCTAGCGACAAATTGATGCCTCTCCTCTGAGTTATTGCTGTCGTTACTGTGTTTGCTTTTGGTTTGTAGAAAGTGCTGTACAAAGGCAGCGTGCAATCGTAATGAGAGCAGGGGATAATGATTTTAAAAATTTTGGATTTTATATTATAATAAATTCTAACAATTAATAGAAACCAAATTACTAAAATCATTATAAATGTTTTAGCAAACAGACGTAGAGGATCATTTTTGAATGCCCTAATTCAATGATAATGGGCCATATTAATAAAAAAAGCCTACATTTTCTGAGCAAATCTTTTTATTTTGTTTCAAAATTATTAAAGTAATTGGTCAGTCCAACGTTTTTATTAATGTCTACCAATTTCAAATTTTATTTTTTCGAACAAAGGAAAGTGGTTTTAACCATAGAAATTGAATACAATGGGGAACATTTTGACAATTCGGAGCATTTTCATCAAGTTCTGAGCAAAGTCGATATATAAATATGACCCAATATTTTCTATATGAAATTTAAGTATAAAAAAATGGAATTTGAATTAAAATTTATAATTATCTTGCGTTTGACTGGTCATAACTTTTGTCAAGTCCTCACGAATTTCATTGGGTTTATTTCAAAATATTATTTAAAGTATTCTCTATGGAATACACTAGAAATGAAACAGCAAATTTTTCAGAATCCAAAATAAATAAAAAAATGCACGAGCATTTCTATGTTTCACGTAATAACTGAAAGAGAATATCAAAAAAATGAGTATGAGTTCTTGATTAAAACCTTGAAGTCTATGGGAAACTCCTATTAAGATCATGAAAAATTGTATATATGTGCGGGAAATTTTTAAAAATTATATTTCCTTTTAAAGTTTCAATTTTGTATTTCCTTGTATTCAATATTTCATTCATAACATAGGAAAGAACGCGACCTCACGTGAAATCACCCACATAGAAAATAAATATTAAAAATCTGATTTAAAAGTTATATAGTGGCAATTTGACTTTTTAAAAATAATGGCGCATATTAATAGACAATTTAGAGTCAATTTTAAAATTAAAGTCTACTTTTTTGACAATTTTCACAACAAATAAAATGTCAAAAAGCTGACTTTCAATTTAAAGCCTACTTTAAATTGTTTATGAATATGCGCCAATATATAAATTTTTGTTAACTAATGTTTTCATAATTTGAATTTAATTTTCATTAACATTTCCTTTCTTAAAATTAAAATTTTTATTTCGTAAAAAAATGCGTTAATGAATATATATATAGGTTTAGATGAGATTAAAATTAAATTTGTAGACATTTGATTTATTGAATCTAGATAATTTGGAATTCATCATGAGGACCACCCTCCATCACTGTTTTGTACACATGAAAATTCCAATGAATTCGGAAAGTAGATTCAAAAACAAATTATACGTGTCTCCAAGTTTTTCTAGAACAGTAGGTGTTTTTCGTAAATTTGTCCTTCAAAATTGTGGACTTCAGTTATCGTGTTAACGTCAAAGTGACGTTTTATTTGTTAAATATATTCAAACTACTTGTTAAAAAATACTTTGTTAATTATTATTCAAATTTAAACATCTATGCTATGAATTTGAATATTGACATTTAATTTATATAGAACATATTTTTTCACTTCAAATAAAATATTTAATCTAGAAAGTTTAAATTTGGTTTTGCTTCATAATAATCCGTCAAGAGGTTATGGGCCCAGGCGAGATGGACTTTATTAAATCATCCTTTACTAAACTGAACACCGATAATTACCACCTATGGAAATATAAAGTCGAGCTGATTCTAAAAAGGGAAGGAGCGTGGAAGTGCATCGCCTAAGCAGAACCAAGAGAGCCAGACGTAGCTTATAAGAAGCTTGATGATGCGGCGACTGTAATCATTGGATTGTCCGTGGAAGACAGTCAGCTCTTGCTCATCAAGAAATCTAAAACGGCGCGAGAGGCATGGGAGATCCTGCGAAAGCACCATGAGAAGGACACACTCGGAAGCAGCGTGCGTATCATGAGGAGGATCTGCGGCATGAAGTTTTCCGTGCATGACGATATTGCAGAGCATATCATGCAGATGAAAGTCTTGTTCGAGAAGTTGGAAGCGTTAGGTGAGCAGTTTTCTGAACGTTGGCTAGTAGCTATGTTACTTAGCAGTCTGCCGCCGTCATTCGATACGTTGGTAACGGCTCTTGAAGCGCGCAAACTGGAAGAATTGACGCTAAATGTTGTCGAAACCAGTTTGATCGACGAATTTCGTCGCCAGTCAGGAGCAGTTGCATCTAATTCGGCGTTGAAGTCATATGAGCGCAGGGACGATCGAAATGGGAAGAAGTGCAATTTTTGTAAGGCGAGATGACACATCAAGAAGGATTGTTGGAAGCTGAAGAAGATGAAGGAGAATAGCGAATCAAATGCGTCGCGAAACAAAGTTAGTGAAAACAATGCTAACTATTGTTTCTCGATGTGTACCGACAAGAGCATTTGGGTAATTGATTCGGGCGCTACGTGTCACATCAGCACGTGCCTCGGATTTCGTCACACTGGACAACACAGTTCGTGAGACAGTTACTGTAGCAAATGGAGAATCGGTTGTTTCAAGTGGCAAAGGACTATGTCGTATCAACATGGCCAATTCTGTCGGCGAAAACACTGAAGTCAAGATGCAAGAAGTTTTATTTATTCCATCATTTCATGGAAACTTATTATCCGTCACGAAGATTCTGAAGATGGGTTTCAATTTAATGTTCAAGAACTCGATGTGCAGTATACAAACGAAGAAAGGCAAGGAGATCGGTGTTGCAGATTCAGCAAACGGTTTATTTCGACTACGGCAGCAGTTAGACCAGAAGGCTCTAGTTGCAGATTGCAAGTCACAGAATTGCATTCATCATTGGCACAAGGTATTTGGACATCGTGACGTCGAGGCTGTAAGAGCTATGCAAATTGGAAAAGCGGTAAGAGATTTTCATATTATCGACTGCGGTGTAAAGCGACATTGTGAGATTTGTATTGAGTGTAAAATGACGAAAACGCCATTTAATAAGAAATCCGATTCAAAGACGAAGCGCGTATTAGACCTGATCCATTCAGATGTGTGCGGTCCAATGCAAACGGTTACACCTGGTGGAAAACGCTATTTTCTGACTTTTATTGATGACTTTAGTCGGTTCACAGTAGTGTATCTTCTTCACGATAAAGCAGAAGTTTTCGAAAAATTGCAAAATTTTCTCGAATTAGTCAAGAATAAATTTTCAAGATATCCTTGTATTTTACGGTCCGATAATGGCGGGGAGTATATTTCGAAAATTATTAAAAATTATCTCGACAAAAGAGGGGTCCGACAACAGTTTACAGTTCCCTATTCTCCGCAGCAGAACGGATTAGCGGAGAGGAAGAATAGGTCTTTAGTAGAAATGGCCAGGTGTTTGTTAGCTGAAGCTAAATTAACAAATCTTTTTTGGGGCGAAGCAGTAATGACTGCGAACTATTTACAGAATCGATTGGTATCTAGTTCGATTCCTTCGACTCCATTTGAACATTGGGAATGCAAAAGGCCTGACATTAGTCAATTTCGCATATTTGGCTCGAAAGCATATGCTTTGATTCCTAAAGAATGGCGTCGTAAACTGGACCGAAAAGCTAAAGTTTTAACTTTCGTGGGTTATGATGAAAATTCAAAGGGCTATCGTTTGGTTGATGTTCATACCAAGAAAATTACGATTAGCAGAGACGTCAGATTTTTAGATATCGACGATGTTGCAACAATTAGCATTCCTGAGACGCGTGGAACAAGTCACGCAGAATTACCAGTAGATCATATATGCTGTAGGAGACATTCTGACGAACAAAGCGACATTAGCAACTTAAATGAGGAAAGCCATGATATATTGTCGGAAGATGATTCTTCGTTTCGCAGTCTGAGTGATTGCATTGAACTTGACAGCAGTATATCTGGACCTATTCCAGTTTCCGATACATGCGAAGACAACGTTCGCAGGTCCACTAGAAGTAACAAAGGAACTGCACCAGATCGATTGGGTTATAAAACTGTAACGGACGAAGAGACTCTGGTAGTACCAAAGACGTATAATGAAGCGATTAAGTCAGTACAGCGAGATGAATGGGTTAATGCAATGCAAGACGAAATAGTTTCGTTGAAAAACAATAATACGTGGACATTAGTTAATCCTCCGCCAAATACTAACATTGTCAGTTGTAAGTGGACTTACAAAATAAAACGAGGCGTCGAGGGAAATGTACAGCAGTACAAGGCACGTTTAGTAGCTCGTGGGTTCAGTCAAAAGTACGGATATGACTACGACGAGGTTTTTGCTCCAGTTGTGAAGCAGACCACACTACGGACGTTGCTATCGATAGCAGGTGTGAAGAAAATGACAGTCGTTCATATGGACGTGAAATCGGCATTCCTCAACGGCGTTTTGAGGAAGGGAACTCCAAACTTGTCTGCAAACTGAACAAAAGCTTGTACGGTCTGAAGCAGGCAGCGCATGTTTGGAATCAAGCTTTGCACAAAGTTCTTGTTGATGGAGGATTTGTACAAAGTACAGCTGATCCATGTCTATACACAAAATGCACCACCAAGGAAGGGCTATTGTATGTTTTAATTTATGTTGATGATATTTTGGTAGCCAGCGTCAACATATCTAAGATAGTCGAAGTTGAGAAATTACTTAAAAATAATTTTGACATTAATAATCTTGGAGAAATTCACCATTATCTTGGAATGGAAGTTTTCAAAGATCGCAATTTTAATTTTAATATACGTCAAAAGAATTACATTATTAATTTGGTGAAAGAATTTGGACTAGAAAATTCTAAAATTTCAAAATTTCCTCCAGAGCCAGGATACGGAAAGTCTGAGTCAGAAAACTTATTAAGCAATACATAATATCAGCGGCTCATTGGATCATTATTATATTTAAGCGTTAATTCACGGCCGGATATTGCTGCAAGTGTTTCAATTTTAGCTAGAAAAGTAAGCTGCCCAAATCGAGAAGATTGGACAGAACTCAAGCGGGTGTTGAAATATTTAAAAGGCACGGCAGATTTTTATCTTAAGTTAAGCACTAAAAACATCAAACCGTATTATCTAACAGGATTCGCAGATGCAAACTGGGCTGAAGACACAAACGATCGGAAATCTAATTCTGGTTATATTTTTCAGATTAACGGCGGTACAATTAGCTGGACATGCAAAAAGCAGTCTTGCGTCTCTCTTTCATCTACAGAAGCTGAATTTATTGCACTGTCTGAAGCATGTAAGGAGGCCATATGGATTCGTCAATTGTTGAGCGATATGCGTTTTCATCAAAACACTCCAACTGAGATTTTTGAGGACAATCAAAGCTGTTTGCGCATTATAAAAGATCAGAAGCTTAGCAGTAGAACCAAGCACATCGACACTCGAGTTCATTTCGTGAAGGAACATATTGACCAGAAACACATCGTGTGCACATACTGCCCGAGTGAAGAAATGTTAGCTGATATGTTCACGAAACCACTAAATTCATCGAAGCTGGAGAAACACAGATCAAAAGCTGGGTTACAATCAGTTTGAGGAAGGGTATTAAATATATTCAAACTACTTGTTAAAAAATACTTTGTTAATTATTATTCAAATTTAAACATCTATGCTATGAATTTGAATATTGACATTTAATTTATATAGAACATATTTTTTCACTTCAAATAAAATATTTAATCTAGAAAGTTTAAATTTGGTTTTGCTTCATAATAATCAAGATTATTAAAAAACTACGCAGAGTTTTGATCATTTTAAAATATTCTTAAAACATTCACATTTTTGAGAATTTCCAGACACCACAATTACTTCATTTTTGGAGTTTTTTCTTTCTTCAGAAATATAGAATGGGTCTGAAATGAATCCAACATTGACATGTTTATCTTAGTCCAGACATCCGTGAGAAAATACATTCATTTCAAAAAATCCATTAAATATGTTGGTTTGTCTGTTGAACTTACACTAATATTTTATTATATCCTACACTAAGAGTGAAAGGGTATATTCAGTTTGGTACGCCGTTTGTAACAACCAGAAGGAAGCATCTCCGGTATGGAAAAGTATATATATTCTTGATCAGCATGACCTCCTGAGTCGATTTAGCGATGTCCGTCTGTCTGTCCGTCTGTCTGTCCGTCTGTCTGTCTGTTGAAATCCCTACTACTTTTAAAATTGAAGAGCTAAATAAATGAAACTTATAACTTAGATTACTAATATACCTACGCTGTATTGGCGAGATCGGTCCATTGTTCCCTATGATCCGACCACTTATGTTCAAATACCTCATATAAAATGTACATATAAAGATCAATTTATATGCATACGTGCTTAGGTAAACTTTTTTGGTCAAATATATATTGACATCATGATCAAATACATGATAATAATGTTTTCCGGCGAAAAGACTTGTGGTTCACAAAAAAAAAAATCGAAATTCGGTACACCTACCCATTTGTAAATATGGGTATCAAATGAAAGGAAATTCTTCAGCGATTGAATGTTTGTAGTTATTTTCAGAATTAGTATACCCTGGTGACCTATATATCACTTTGAATAGTAACCACACATATGTGTATGGTATTTATAGTCGGCTTAGACCGACATAATTTTGATAATCCTAACTATCATAATTACACCTACTTTAAAATTTCCCATGTGATCTAACCTTCCCAACTGGTTATTTTTCATTTGATTTCAAATTCAAAACGAATACAAGTTTATCAATTTTATTTAAACAGTAGGCTTCTAAAGCCGGCATAAATAAGATACTTTTAGGACTCCCTTTTCTGAGTGCTCCTAAAATACTCTTAAATTTGATGATTTTATGAGTTTGATTTGAGGTGGCTCCTAAAACGCTCATGAATGAGACTATTTTATGAGTCAAATTTTGGAGCGTTCCTAAAACATTCTAAAATATATAACTTTTATGAGTCTATTTTCTGAGCGCTCAAAAACAATTTTATTTTTGATGCTTTTAGGAGTCTAATTTATTAGGGTTCCTAAATAACTCCTAAATATTAATCTTTTATGAGTAATATTTTTGAGAGCTCTGAAAACCGTCTTAAATGAGATACATTTAAGAGTCATTTTTCTGAGGGCTCATAAAACACTCAAAAATTGGTCTCCTTTATGACTCCAATTTCAGAGCGCACCTAAATTGCTTAATAATAATATATAATAGTTTGGCGCTACAGTCCTGTATAGAACTTCGGCCGAGCTCTCTCACCATTTTGAGCTGTGCGTGTTATATTTGTACTCAAAGTGGTGGGACCTACAGTTTATTGCCGAATCCGAACGGCGGGTGAGAGCTTTTTCATAGGCAAAGGTTTTACTCTCGTAGGTTTTCCATTTACTGACGAGAGGTAGCGCGGTATAGAAAAATGTTTCTATGAAAAGATGTTGTTAGCCCCAGTCCAGTCTTGAACCGGGGACCTTTCGGCTCGCAGTCCAACGCACTAACCACTGAGCTACCGCGGCTACAATGGGTTACTTAATGGGTTACAATGGGGCTTAATGGGTTACTTTATTTTGGAGATTATTTATATTTATTTCACACAGAAAAAAATTGCCTCAAATCCCATTAAAATTGGCCAATAGGACAATTATTGATTTAATAGTATACAAAATATAAATCTTTTCATATAAACTCAATGTCAATGTCATGGTATTTTCTAGTATTTAATGGTATTTTCCGATTAAAAAAATAATTGATCCTATTGACTATTTTTAACAGTAAAAAACTATTATTTATATAGTATATTTTTCTGGGTGTTATTACACTTTGTGTATTTTATGAAAAAGGATGCCTTTTATTAAAATATATAATGTGTGATATATGAAATGTGTGATATATGTATGTAGAAAATACATCCAAGTTCAAGCATATCATCTTAAAACACTCCTAAATAAGTACTTTAAAGAGCCTATTACACTCCCAAATTGAGATTGTTTTATGAACCTTTATTCGGAGTGCTACGAAATTATTCTTTAAAGGGAGATTTCATGAGTCTAATTTATTTTATCCACTTTAAAGGTCTTCAGTAACTCAAATTTTAATTTAAAAATTTAAATTGCTACAATTTTAATTCGACTGAACATGTTTTATTTTAAATCTTCTGAAAACGACCTAAATTATAATATTTGCCAACAAAAACGAATTGATTTGGTTTATCGTATAGTGGAAATATAAAGTCTGTAACAAATTCAAGCGAATTGAAAATTTTAATAACTTTCGATTGGTATTTGGAATATATCGGCTATAATACTATTAAACAATCAGAGGTTTTCGGTATTGAATGTACTTACAAATCTTTTTTCTCCAAAAAATAATTTATTTAGAATTGTGCTGATTATAATTTTATTCAAGTATTTTTATAAACCCATTAGTTGAGTAAATTATTGGAGTTCTTTATATTTTTAAAATTACTTAATTCTTTGATTTCAAGCGAAAATCACTCTCAGTCATATTTTACCTTTTATTCGAAATACAACAAAGAATTCCCGTCATGCCCTCTTATCCCTGTAAAAGTACAGTAAATGTTTAAAACAAAAGATTATCTTCTCTTCGCTTACGTCTGCACTGCTTGCATCTCCTTCGCACGCACTCATTCAGTTCATTTGATCCATATCTCTTTCCACAATGTTATCAAGAATTCTACATCACTTATCTCAGAACATCATCTTGCTCCTAATCACGACGTCGGTTCTCTGTTTGTCTGTCTCTTATCTACTTGCACACATTACGCTTTATTTCAAAAGTTTCCAAAAGAAACCTTGAATTTAAATAAATGTTGTAGTATTTCAATTAATCTGGTGGCAACTGCA
The DNA here is from genome assembly GCA_951804985.1 of Dryomyza anilis. Taxonomy (NCBI): domain Eukaryota; kingdom Metazoa; phylum Arthropoda; class Insecta; order Diptera; family Dryomyzidae; genus Dryomyza; species Dryomyza anilis. Next base: position 97,724,259 of record OX638131.1, on the reverse strand, counting down.
TGCAGCGTAGAGAGTTTCGAAAAGTCGGTTGGCAACATTTTCCAAGCACGTTTCATTTGACATTCAGCAAAATCATAAAATAAAGAATAGAAAAAAACACAAATTAAAATATGTCACAAATTTAAAATTGTCAAAAATTATAATAACTGTTTTGTAAATATTGTGTGAACTTTTCCTGTAAATATTGTAAAAAGTGCGAAAAATAAGTTACGTTCAGTGCTAATACAAAGTTCAAAGTTTTATTATTTTTGGATTTGTACAAAAATTTCGCGTACTTGTTTGCAAAAAAAAAAGGAAAAAACACCGACCAAAAAAGTGTTGCTTTCAAGTAAATAATTTATAAAATTTTGCACGATGGCCAATAAAGAAGATACGCCTTTTGTCATGTAAGTTAAACGAAAATATTAATTTTGTATATATTATAAAATATATATATTTTTCTATAAGGATATAATTATTTATTAAGACTACCTTCTCTTATAACAAGAAACAGAGGACGGTCTGATATGGCAAATCTTATCAAGCTTTAAGTTTTTATCTCTACACATTTTATAACGTCTCACAAAACTGTTTTTCTATTTAGACAATTTGTACCGTTTTATATATTCTCACTTGGAATGGAAATTCAGATTTATGTATTTCCAAAATAAAACCAGTAGGGAAGATTAGGTCACATAGGAAATTTTGAAGTAGTGATATTGAGATAGTTGGTGTGATGAAGTTAGTAAGAATTATATAAATTATAGTCGGTCTAAGCCGACTATAAATACTCTACACATATGCCATAATGTGTGCGGTGACCACATAAAATGGTGCATAGGTCAGCAGAGTTTACAAATCCTGAAAATACCTTGAAATCGCTGAAGAATTTCCTTTCATTTGATACCATATGTACAAATCATATATTTGAGCATGAAGGCAATATATATTTGGCAAAAAAAGTTCACTTAAGGTAGTATATAGTAAAATTCATTCATAGATGAAAATTTTATGAGGTATTTCAACATAAGTTGTCGGTTCGCAGGTCACAATGGTACGATCATGCAAATTTTCTTGTTGGTACCGCCAACAAGAAAATTTCATCTAAATAAGAAGTTTCATTGATCTAGCTCTTCTAATTTTTCTCTAATCGGGATTATAACAGACAGACATACGGACAGATAGACGGACATCGCTAAATCGGAGCTCATGCTGATCAAGAATATATAATCGTTGTAGAACGAAAAGTCACCAAATACATTTTTATGAAAAACTTAATTAACGAGTTTGTTGATTAATATTATAAAAATATTATAAATATATAAAAAATAATGAGATCATCGATTAAAAATTGACAGATTTATACAGATTTTTGTAAATGAATATTTGGCATTTTGAAAATGTATTTGATAACTTTTCCTTCTACAACGACGATATATACTTTTCCGTAGATGCTTCCAACGGCGTACCAAACTGAATAAACCCTTTTACTCTTAGTATAAAAATGTTTTTGCAATACATAAATATACTTGTTGAAGTCTCTAACTTCTAAGTATCAGAAAATTAATAAATTTTCAAAAATTTGCTTTATACAGAAACATAAATGTTAAATTTCCTCAATATAAGTTTTCGAAATGAATTATGTTATATTGACCTTAACTCACATCTGCCTCTGATCGGAATACGATAAGGCATACCTACTAAAGGTCACCAGGCGTAATCCTGATCAGGATCGGTTATGGTAAGCCTACTTTCAAAACTACGTAAGGCAACGTGCACCATCTTTTACAAAGAATCCTGACTTAAAGCCTGATTTAAAATAGGGTAATGATCAGATATTTACATCAGTGCCTGATTCAAAATGTTGAAGTAGCTATCCTGCTAAGGTTACATGATCTTAACCTTATGCTTAACTGATGTATATCATTCGATATATATTTCTTCTGAAACTGATTTTATCAAATTTGAGCCCTTTCAAACACACAAATTTGTCTTAATAACTTTTGCAATGACAAAACGATAACTTTTTGAGTCTAACTAACGAAAATAATCTCATTCTCGTTTTCTCCACGAACAGAAGCATAACTTCATCTTTCCCACAAATAGAAGCACATTTATATTTTATCTACGAACAAAAGCGCATTTTTAACTTCACCACGAATAAAAGCATATATGTATTTTTGAGACAGATATCTCAATACACATTTTTGTGGTTAAGAAATCACAAAATGTTGATGATGGAGGTGATAGTATTTCATGACCAAAATTGTTGATTTTTCATTGATGACGTGGTGTGTCAGTGGACATTTTGTTGATGAAACTGTTACCAATAATTAAAAGATCATTACATTATTTTTTGGCACGAAAATAATCTCATTCTCGTTTTCTCCACGAACAGAAGCATAATTTCATCTTTCCCACAAATAGAAGCACATTTATATTTTATCTACGAACAAAAGCGCATTTTTAACTTCACCACGAATAAAAGCAGATATGTATTTTTGAGACAGATATCTCAATACACATATTTGTGGTTAAGAAATCACAAAATGTTAATGATGTAGGTGATTGTATTTTATGACCAAAATTATTGATTTTTCATTGATGACGTGGTGTGTCAGTGGACATTTTGTTGATGAAACTGTTTCAATGAATAATAGATTCACATCCAGGTGCGTCATTGGAACTTTTTTTGGATGAAACTGTTCCAATAGTCATAGATACACATGCATGTGCGTTTTGTCCAGAACCTACTTGCGTTACTGGACATTTAAAAAAATGTTTCTTTGGGATTTGGCCAGAACCCACTTGCATCATTGGACATTTTGTTGGAAAAATTTGTTCCTTTTGAATTTGCCAGAACCTAACTGCGACTTTGAAAATTATTTGTTCAAATTTGTTCCATTGGGATTTGGCCAAAACCCAAATGTGTCTTTGGGTTTTTTTTTTTGAAAAAATTTTATCTTTTCGGATTCCGAGGACTTTTTTTTTCAAAATAATGTCCAATGACACGAGAGGGTTCTGGCCAAATCCCAATGTCCTAAGTTTGCTTTTGTGCACTAACAGTCTACTGGGATAGCTTTCTTGAAGAAATATATATGCTTTTATTCTTGGCGAAATGATAGATGAGCCTTTATTCGTAGCTAAATGTAAAAGTGTTTCTTTTCATGGCGAAAATAGAGTTATGCTTCATTTTGTGTCTATAAAAAGTATATGCTTTATTTCTTGGGTATAATAAAAATGTAATTGTTTTCGTGGGGAAACTTAACTTATGCTTTTTCTCCTAGTTTCGAAAAACGTGCTGTTTTTCGTAAGCAAATTGAAACGTGTCGGTTTTCGTAAGAGGCGTCGATATCATATTGAACTAAATTTTCGAAAAGCTCTCACCCGTCGTTCGGATTCGCCATTAAACTGTAGGTCCCACCAGTTTTAGTAAAAATATAACGCACAGCTCAAAGTGGTGAGAGAGCTCGGCAAGTTCTTATAGGACTTAAGCGCCAAACTATTATTATTATTAAAATATTGCTTAAATAACTTTTTTTCAATAAAAAGTGAATTATTTTCATACAGTTGAAATGAAACAAATATGCATTTATCTCAAAAAGTAAAAAAGGCACAGGAAAAATAATAGCATTGTCGAAATGAGTATAAGCTCTAGTAATTTGATTAATTTAAAAGATAATTTTTCTTTTGTTCACAATTTTTTTAATATTAACCAGTTATTGTAACCAAATCTTAAACAATATTCAAGTTGTCTTACGGCCGGTTTCATACAAATTTATTATTTTTTTGTTTTTATTTCAATGTTGAAATTGTCACTTTAACTAACCGATTTCTATCGATTAACTTTAACTCTTAGTTAAAAGTTTTATGCAACCGGGCCTTAAAGAACTATTAATATTTTCTAAATATCACAAAATGTGTAAAATATTTGAACTGCGTAATTTGCAAGTAAAATGGTCTTTTGGGCTTTAATTCTTTTCAAACCACTTTGGTTTTCTTATTGCGGGTTACCAGTCTTTTAGGACCTTTTGAAGTCAGTGTTCACAGATCAGCAAAAGTGGTTAAATGTCTACAAAATAATTCACGGAAAAAAAATCATACTATTTATGAATTTTTTCATCAATTTTATAATTTTTCCAGTATTACTCAACCAATGACCAAATTCATCCAATTTATGAATCATTCATAAAACTGTAATGAATAAGTTCATAATGTTGATGAACGCTTTCATAATATTTATGAAAAAATTCATGATTTCAAAATACCAAATACAACTCCTCCTATTTTCCATTTACGCCAATGTTGAAACTCATTTTTGCGCATAAATAGTTCAAAGTTTTCCTATACATTATTGTGAACTCTAACTAATATTTTTCGTAAACCCACATTTTTGCTAAATATTTGTGTTATTTGCTAGGCATGCAAAGAAAAACTGTTTGCTGCAAAAAAAAACTTATTTTCGAAATTGCACTAAAAGTTTTTATTTGGTATAACTTTCTGGCAAATTGTTGCTACGATGGTGCCAATTTTGCAATCAACAAAAATAAACTCAAGAACAGCCTGAAGAAAAGTGACTGTTGAACTCGAAATGTGCCAAATAGTAGTGCGGGAAATTTTGCATTAAAATAATAAATTGTGGCAGTAGTATGAAGTAAATAGCGTAATATATGGCGGGCTGTCTATGAAAATACAAAATATTTAAATTTAAAAATAGTGTGTTTTTTTTTGGATATTCATGTAAATTGCAATACCCAAAAGTTAATAGAAATATATGCATAGAATACATACATTTTTTCGTGACAAGTTTGTAAACATTTGTTAAGTCTACACGCTGCAAAAAAAAGGCTTTCCCAAACATAATTTTGCAGGCATTAACAAGTATGTTTGGAATTTTATGTAAACATAATATAATCTGCCTGATAAATCATTTGTAAACAGGGTTGTATTGATGTGTTGTAATGAGCTCGGATTTATATTATGATAACACGGAAACATTATGATGTTGCCCCTTAAAATGGAGTATGTTCTAATGGAAACATAATAATTACTACATTCAAACAAAATAAATATTTGAACCGAAACATAAATATGTTCAAATTAAAACATGAATTTGAACGACCTGAATATAAATATGTTTCCAGTGAAACATATCAGTTGTTTCAGTTCAAAAAGTAGTATGTTTGCACATATCTAAATAGTTTGGAAAGAAATCCAGAAAATAAAATAAAATATTGTTTTTTTTATTAATTTTTATTATAAATCTTTAAACATGCACACTGGGAATTTATAATATTTGAATCAATATACATAAATAAATAATTGGTTTAAATACAATGACAACATCAATGAATCCACAATCTCTCCAGCAGTCCTTAACCAGAAGATCCAGGCTAGATTTGTGTTTGGAACAGTTACATTACAACGTCAGTACAGCACATAGCGTAGGCAAAGAATTCTCGGAGGCTGTTGTAAAAAAACATGCCGAATTCTGTTTGAAAATAGAAGCACTGATTTTTTAGTTGTGGTTTTTTGATGAAAAATCCGTGTCGGCTTTTCAAAAATATCTTTAGAAATACCTTCAGGAACATTTAAACTATATACTACATTATTACATTATATACTACTATATTATTATTACAAATAGTAACAGTACTTTGTAACACAATTTTTATACCAGAAAATAAATATTTTTATACCCTACACTAAGAGTGAAAGGGTATATTCAGTTTGGTACGCCGTTTGTAACACCCAGAAGGAAGCATCTCCGGTATGGAAAAGTATATATATTCTTGATCAGCATGTCTACGATGTCCGTCTGTTCGTCTGTCTGTCTGTTGAAATCCCTACTACTTTTAAAATTGAAGAGCTAGATAAATGAAACTTATGACTTAGATTACTAATATATCTACGCTGTATGTGCGAAAATCCGTCCATTGTGGCCTATGATCCGACCACTTATGTTCAAATACCTCATATAAAATGTACATATAAAGATCAATTTTTATGTATACGTGCTTAGGTAAACTTTTTTGATCAAATATATATTGACATCATGCTCAAATACATGATAATAAAGTTTTCCGGCGAAAAGACTTGTGGTTCACAAAAAAAAATCGAAATTCGATACACCTACCCATTTGTAAATATGGGTATCAAATGAATGGAAATTCTTCAGCGATTGAATGTTTGTAGTTATTTTCAGGATTCGTATACCCTGGTGACATACGTTATAATTAGATTTTAATAGCTTTCTGTTTGTTTTGAAACATAGTTATAACCAAGTAAACTGCCAAGAAATAGTATATTCAAATGCAATTAAAATTTTATTTTGGTATTGTAACATATTTATGGTAATTTTGACAGATTCTGCTGGACAATATAATAATGTTTACACGTGAACAAAAATAAATTCAATTTCGATTATAATTCAATTACACTTCATTCGTAATACATGTATGGTAATTTCGTATTATTTTTTAATTACATTCAAACATATTCCAACATATCTTTTCTATCCGTGTATAAATGAACTCTACAATAGAAACGTTTTCTTTTTATACTGTTTTAAAATATTCATTCGAGATATTAAAAATAAATGAAATAATTTAGGAAATATTAAAATACTCTATTTTTCTTTTCATAATATTTTTTCTAGAATTGATTTTCTTAAACATTACATTTTGTAATTTTTTTAAACTTAAAGTATGGAATACTAAAAATAATTCGACACCTTATGTTTCTTATATTTGTCTGAATCTTTTATTATAAAAAATATAGATATTAAATAATAAAAATAAACAAAAATATGATAATGATGGGAAATATGATAATGCTGTATTGAAGCAATTCACGATATTTTTTTCGTATTTCTAAATTGGCGAAATATGTATTTAAAATTAGGTTTAGGCATTACTCGTATTTGGTAAATATTTTCTATAAAGAATTGTGGAAATTACTTAGTGTAAATGAAATCTTTTATAAAAGGAATGACAAGATAAGAATATCAGAATAAATGTAATTAAACACCGTAAAGTATAATCGGTTGATGACATGATATAAGTATTGTAATAGATTAAATAAATAAAAGAGATCTAGAATAATCTAAATATTACGAGATAAGGCTTCAGAACTGAGATGCATTATATTAATTCAAAGATATCTAACTTCGTAACACAATACATTAAGTATGAAGGTGAAATATTTAAGAAAATTAAAACATTTTAGATAAAGGCAAATATATATGAATGACAAAAAGATTAGAATGTAACGTAATAAACAAGTTTTAGTAGAATTGTTTATTTTATTTTAATTAGAGCTTCAAAGTTTTGACTCCCAAATAACTTGAGAATTTTTACTGAAAACATTTCATGAGAAAGGTATTCGTTATGGATTCCTGGACTCTGTGCCAAATGTATGCATTCTGTCAATCTTGCCCTGGTTCTTTTATCATCTATATTAATGATTTTTAATATATATTGTCTCCTAATTGGGCGAATACATATCGTCACTATAATGCCAAAGGGACGAATGTGTAATTTTTGACATTTGCGTTTTTTTTTACATTTTTTAATCTTGTTTTTCTTCAACTATACTGTGCCAAATTCGTGTGTGGTTTTGTTGCATATTTCTAGCCACAAAAGACAAAAACAAAAGGGCGAATTTGAAAAATTGAAAATGTTGTCATGCCAAAAGGGCGAATCCTATCGTTTTATTTCCATAACTTTTTATTGGTAAACGATAAAATAGAGGTGTAAAGACATTAATTCTTTGTTTTTAAAGCAGCTATCGACCATCATTATTATTTTTAAATATTTTTTGAATTTTTTTCATTTTAAGTAAAAGGTTTGGCAAATTATTTTTAAACAATGATGCCAATCGATAGGTGCTTTAAAAATAAACAATGAATGCCTTTAGATCATTATTTTATCTTGCGCAAATAAAGAGTTATACCATAAAAAACGAAAAAATGTGCATTTTGGTCAGAATAAACCATCACAAAATCCGTATTAATAATTCAGTAAGTTGTCCAAATCCAAAGTAATTTTATATGCATTATAATAATTGATGAATAAACCAAAATAATAACAAATAATTGAAATAACATAAATTTTACTATTTTTAAAGCACTTTAAACTTTAAAATTTGATTTCCCAACATTTTCAAAATTGCACATTCCCCCCTTTGGCATGACAGTGACGATATGAAGGAGAAAAAACATAATATAAAAACCATTTTAATTCGGGAATAAATTCAAAACCATTAATTTTTGATTTTTTCAACGGTTTCGAGTTTTTAAAATACCATTTTAGTATTTGATCGGCTTCGTTTTCTTACATGCAGATACCAAAAACTATTTGCGTCTTATCTTGCAAAAAAATAATTTGAAATATGCGTCTGCATTTGAATTATTTTCCATTGATACTCGTCTCCATGATATTATTAACTCAATAATTATGATATCTTTATAAAAAATGCTATTCAAATAATAAGAACTATTTTCTGGACATTCTTCAACGATGGCAATACAAAATAATTTGTGAATAATTCTCTAAGCAGCTTCAATACTCGCGTAAACTATGAACGATATTTTTGTTTCCGAGAAGCTCCTTTGCATGGACTGCGACTAAAAATATCAAATTTAAAGTTTCTCGCATTTTTATCTTTCGTCTTCGCTCTTTCTATCTCGTTCATACTTATTCAGTTCGTCTCTTTTGTACTTCTTCCAGAAAGTTGTTTAAGTTGCTATGTGTTTGCTGCATCTTGTTGGTGCTGTGATTAATGCAAAGTTTAAATTAGTTTTTCAAGTGAAGTGCAAAAATTCACAATTTGTGTGAAAAAACTAAAAAAAAAAACATACAAAAAATGTTTTTGATTATTTTTGGAAATTATTATGTGCTGCAACGGGCCCGAATTGTGCGCGATTTAAACGCGATTAAAAAATTAAATACAGTTTGCAACTGATGGGGTTGAAGGTTCCGTGAAGCTAAAATCAAAATCAGCCCCCACCAAACCGAACGCCTTGTAGCATTTCTATAATTTTTGCCTTAACTTTTGTAGTAAAATCCGCTCTAATTATACAACTCATTAAAAGTTTTAAATTCTTAACTAACAAAGTGCTACATGAAATGATTAACGTTTCTATCGAATTGGATATTGGTTTTTTGTGATTTTTATATAACGGTTTCGTTATTAAAAATTACACGATTTTTAACGAATTTTTAAATATTTTTTACAAAATGTTTGCAATATTAGTAGTTTAAAAATATTTCTTCAAAAGACAAAGGCTAACAAAGGCAGTGGTTGTAAAAATATTTCCTATTTTCTGCTCGTCCCAGAAATATGCCGGGAATCAGTCATTAAAATTTCACTAAATTTGATAACCTGATATATGCTTTCCAGAAACTTTCATTTATCTGTCCTGAAATATGTCAGAAATGTTATCTCAAGATCCCAGGTATTTACGAATTCTGCGATCAGCGAAAACATACTGGGTTTGAAAGCAAAGGAAGCAAAGCACAAACTCTTACTTGTATTACTTTGCAAAGCAAATTGCTTTGGAAGCAAAGCACCATCTCTCACTTGTATTGCTTTGCTGTTGAGTGGAAGCAAGAGATAGATACAGAGCGATGCTTTGAAAGGAAGCAACGTTTTGTATTTATTTCAGAGGTATAAGTATTTCAAAAGAAAGCATAGCTATTTGTTTTACCTGAGCAATGTTTTAAGATTTGAAATACTTTCACTATTTGCTTTTAAAATACTTTTTCGTTCTTTGCTCTTTCAAAATGTTGATCCTGCTTGCTCGTTCACTATGCATGACTATTGATGTTTTTAGTATAAAAAACCTGAAAGAAAACAATAATAAAACACACGACGGAAATAAAAGATAAAACTACATAAAACGAAAAGTATTTGAATTGCAGCAGTATTTGAAAACAAAGATCGAGAGTTTTGGAATTACTACACCATTTACAGAGCAAACAATGAGAGTTTTGGAATCGAGACAGCATTTAAAAAGCGAAGAAATAGAGAGCAAAGAGCAGGAGTTTTGAAATCGAAGCAGCATTTGAAAAGAGCAAGAGTTTTTAAATTGCTCCAGCCATTTAAACCCTGCTCAATCTTTTATAAAATAATAAATATATATTTTTTTAAAGTGCACATTCGTCTGTCTGTCCACTCATTATTCCTTTTCGCTGGTCGCTTCGTCATCATCGTCGTACGCCGACACCTTTCAATCCTCAATAATTATTATCCTCCTCCGCTTCTCACTTATTTATGCAAATTTTCGAGAAGGAAAAAATTTACTTAAAGAGCAAATAATGAGAGTTTTGGAATCGAGAGAACATTTAAAAAGCGTAGAAATAGAGAGCAAAGAGCAAGAGTTTTGAAATCGATGCATCATTTAAAAAGAGCAAGAGTTTTTAAATTGCTCCAGCCATTTAAACCCTGCTAAATCTTTTATAAAATAATATTTTTTTGTTTTTTTTAAGTGCACACTGCTTCACGTGGCATTCCTCTGTCTGTCCTCGCATTAATCCTTTGCGTTGGTCGCTTCGTCATCATCGTCGTCTGCCGACACCTTTCATTCCTCAACACTTTTTCACGTCCTCTGCTTCTCACTTATTTATGCAAATTTTCGAGAATGAAAAAATTTACTTAAAGAGCAAATAATGAGAGTTTTGGAATCGAGAGAGCATTTAAAACACGTAGAAATAGAGAGCAAAGAGCAAGAGTTTTGAATCGATGCAACATTTAAAAAGAGCAAGAGTTTTTAAATTGCTCCAGCCATTTAAACCCTGCTAAATCTTTTATAAAATAATATTTTTTTGTTTTTTTAAGTGCACACTGCTCCACGTGGCATTCCTCTGTCTGTCCTCGCATTAATCCTTTGCGTTGGTCGCTTCGTCATCATCGTCGTCTGCCGACACCTTTCATTCCTCAACACTTTTTCACGTCCTCCGCTTCTCACTTATTTATGCAAATTTTCGAGAAGGAAAAACTTTACTTAAAGATTAACTCGAAACACACACAGCGACACATTAGCAGTCGTGGCATCTGCCAGTGTGAGAAAAAGTCACGTGACATGGCCGCGGAGGCCTCTTTGCACTTTGCGTTGATTTTTCATTAAAATTGAAAAAAAAGAACACGCAAAAAAATAAAAAAAATGGTTGACTCTCCTCCTAACAAGTTGCCACTGCTGGCTGCTCTTTTTAAGCGCCTTTGATTGGCATAATCTTCTGGGCTAAGACGACAGCAACGCGCGTGGGATCACGCCAGTGTGAGCGCATTAAGAAGTTACGAACTAAAGTCAACGCTAATTTAAATAGATTCCTCGGGATTGCTAATTAATACAATTTTATGCTAGTTAATTATAATGACATAAAAAAATTAGGCAACTTTTAAATGCGGCAGCAGAAATAATTAAAAAATATAATAAAAGTTAATCAGAGCAAAAGAAATAAATAACTGATGTGAAATTTTAATCTCATTTGATGTCAGAGTTCACCTGTAAATTGTAATTTTAAAACTACATCAACAATTTCAATTACTGATCCACAAAAAGTATTATTTATTGTAGCGTCGCACGGTGAACAAAAAAGCACATTTTTTGAACAAAATTATATAACTTCAAAACAAATCTGTAGATTTCGTTGATTTTTTTTTACTTAATAAAAAAATATCGGGGTATAGTTATGCTTTACAAAATGTCTTCTATTGATTCACAAAAGTTATGTATAAATAATTTAACTTCGAGAATTTTGTGGAAATTGTTGACATGTGATATTTTTAAATCTGGAGCCGATATCGGTATGATTTATTTTTTATTTTTGACCACATTGATAGTGATCTGAAATAAGTTTGTGTTAATGAAGGGTATCGTTTGCAGTCCTTAAAATAAATTTACAAAAAAGGAACATATGTATGAAATTAGGAAATAAAATGGTAATTTTTGCCATGTAATTTCTCCTAATCCGGGAACGATATCAGGGTAATATTTTTAACCACATTGATCGTGATTAAAAAAAGTTAGTGCGAACGAAGGATATCGTTTGAAGTCCTTAAAATAAATTTACAAAAAAATTAGAATAAAACTGTTTTTTTTGCCACGTAATCCGGGAAAGATATCGGGATCATATAATTTTTATTTTTTACCACATGGATTATGATTAGAAAAAAGTTAGTGCGAACGCAGGATATCGCTTGCAGTCCTTGGTATAAATTTACAAAAAGAGGAACAAATGTATAAAATATGGTAATTTTTGCCATGTAAATTTTCCTAATCCCGGTACGATATCGGAATGATATATTTTGATTGTGATTAGAGAAAAGATAATGCGACAAGAGAATATCGCTTACAGTCCTTGGAATAAATTTACAAAAAATGCACAAATGTATGAAATTAGAATAAAACCAGTTGGGAAGGTTAGATCACATGGGAAATTTTAAAGTAGGTGTAATTATGATAGTTAGGATTATCAAAATTATAGTCGGTCTAAGCCGACTATAAATACCCTACACATATGTGTGGGGTATTTATTCAATCGTTGAAGAATTTCCATTCATTTGATACGCTTATTTACAAATGGGTAGGTGTACCGAATTTCGATTTTTTTTTTGTGAACCACAAGTCTTTTCGCCGGAAAACATTATTATCATGTATTTGAGCATGATGTCAATATATATTTGACCAAAAAAGTTTACCAAAGCACGTATACAAAAAAATTGATCTTTATATGTACATTTTATATGAGGTATTTGAACATAAGTGGTCGGATCATACAGCGTAGGTATATTAGTAATCTAAGTTATAAGTTTCATTTATCTAGCTCTTCAATTTTAAAAGTAGTAGGGCTTTCAACAGACAGACAGACAGACAGACGGACAGACGGACATCGCTAAATCGACTCAGGAGGTCATGCTGATCAAGAATATATATACTTTTCCATACCGGAGTTACTTCCTTCTGGGTGTTACAAACGGCGTACCAAACTGAATATACCCTTTCACTCTTGTGTACTACACTCGTGTACGTGTAGACACGTAATTTCTCCTAATCCGGGAAAGACATCGCTATGATTTTTTTTTTATTTTTCACCACATTAATTGTGATTAGAAAAAAGTTAGCGCGTGTGAAGGATATCTGTAGGTTTAATAGATATAAAATTATTACACTAAACGCTTTAAATCAAATAAGTAAATTTCTAACGAAAATACAACAATTTTCTTGTAAACCGGAGCAAACCGGAAGCTACTTTTTTTTCAGAATGTGTATTTTGTAAAAGCCTAAATACAATTTTAAGGATTTGAGAGGATATGCAAGGATATTTTAGTTATGCTCCAATATGTATTTCCATATTTTTCCTAACTTTGAAGGCTTATATCTCTTAATCTGTTACAGATTATTCTTAGTGGGTCTTTTATGTATGTAATCGTAAAAAAATTTGAAAATTTTAAAATAAAAAAATTGTGTTTTGTTCAAAAATTTCATTATTTTGTTCACCGTGCGTCGGCATCTGATGGTCACAAATCGGTAACTTTTGATCGGAGTGAGCTATTTTCATAAAAATGTCAGTATCTGAAAGAAGATGAAGATGAGAAGATGGCTACATATACAAAAATACCTTAAACCATTTTAAATTTTGAGTTTGAAAAAAGTTTATAATAATACATTTTTTTACGCGATTTCAAGCGACAAACACGTGACAGAGTGTTAAAAAAATCGGTTCCAGCAGAATATGGCGGGTATTTAATTGAAATGATTTGAAGTTTCAAAACAGAAAAGAAACATTGGCCTTCGGAATTTATACCATTTAACATTTCAAATAAAAATACTGCAAGATTGAAGTAAAATCACTGAAGTAAAATTTTCAATTAAAAAAATAGATTCCGGCGAGTCGTGTTTATAGAGAGTATTTATTCGGAATGATTTAAGGTTTCAGAAACAAGGTTTCAGAAAAGAAAACGTTGGCCTTCGGATGTTATACCCTATCAAAGTTAATGTTTCATATACAAATACTGCAACAAACTAGAATCACTAAAATATATTTTTAAATTTAATAAAAATCAGCTCAGGCGGGTCGTGTCAGGTATAGTTTATATTTGGAATGTTTTAAAGTTTCAGAAACAGAAAAAGAAAACGTTGGCCTTCTTCCTATCAAAGTTAACATTTTATATAAAAATACTGCAACAAACTAAAATCACTGAAGTAAATTTTTCCATTAAAAAAAACATCGGTTCCGACGCGTCGGACTACGAGTCGAAATGTTACTGGTTCGAATCACAGCAAATTGACGCTAACTCTCGACAGACAATGACCAACCTCTCAGATTAAAAATTATCTGAAAAAAGTCAATTTTCAATTTCAAAGCCAAAATGTAAATACCTGAAAACCAAAATCGAATTAATTTCTTTATACAGAACCTGAAAGACTTGAAAATGCTTATTTCAATGTAGCTCAATACTTTAAATTTCTGTAAAATGTATTCAATTCGATTTTTTTTTGTAAAATGTCGAAATGTTACTGGTTCCAATCACAGCAAATTGACGCTAACTCTCGACAGACAATGACAAACCTCTCAGAATCAAAATTATCTGAAACGAGTTGGGAAAGTTAGGTCACATGGGTAAGTTCGGTCACATGGGGCGGATTTTTATAGTCGGTCGGGCCCGACTATGGAATACCCTACACCTTTGGTGGGAATGCTTACCCTCAGAAAATTATTCATATATCAGAAATTTACGTCTTATATCTCCATAAATTAAAAATTTATATAAAGTATAAAAAACTAAAAAAAAAAAATTGAAAAATATAATTGGGCGGACCACGCCTATATTTAAAATTTAGAAAGGCTAATATTTCATAGATTTGATTTTAATAATTTACGGATCAAATTTTTGCTATGAAAACCCGGGATATAATGAAAAAAAAAAGTGGGCGGATCACGCCCATTTTTGGACCACATATTTTTAGGTATATTCTAACAATACGTTTTAAATTTTATAACTATACCTTGAATACTTTTCGAAATATTAGTTTCGAAAGAGTTATATAAAAGTGACTTGTATGGGAGGTGGGCGTGTCCGTTGACCGATTTTGCTCATTTTCAAACTCAGTTCCTAATTTTGGCTAAAATATATTGAGACGAAATTTCATCGCATTCTGATCAGTATTTCTCAAGTTATTCTGTATTCGGACAGCAAGACAGCAAGACAGCAAGACGGACAGACAGACAGACAGACGGACATGGCTAAACGGACTCGGGTAGTGATGCTGATCAAGAATATATATACTTTTCCATACCGGACACGCCTCCTAAGGGGCGTTACAATATATGCACAAAGTTAATATACCCTGTACCTCATAGGTGTAGGGTATAAAAAGTCAATTTTCAATTTCAAAGCCAAAATGTAAATACCTGAAAACCAAAATCGAATTAAATTCTTTATACAGAACCTGAAAGACTTAAAAATGCTTATTTCAATGTAGCTCAATACTTTGAATTTCTGTAAAATGTATTCAATTCGATTTTTTTTTTGTAAAATAATTAGAAATCGATCGAAAATGAATTTCAAAACATCCGTTTGATTGGATACAGTAAATTTTAAAATATTTTTAAATTAATAAATAACACTAGATAACAAATGGATGTCTTTTTTATGTATTTTGATTTTCCGATGGACTACAAGATTCAATTCACGACCTCATATTCAGTTTTTTTCTGAATGCCTAAAATTTTTGAGTTATTACGTACAACAAATATATGGTAAATCTCGTGTTTTAGTTCGATATGATTTATTTTGCATTCCGATGAGAATAAACCACATGAAATTCGGATTAATCTGACCAATGTTATGACCAGTCAAACGGAAAATTTTCTGTTTAACTTTAGTTCGTACTTGACAATATTTTCTTAGTTTTAATTCATTTGTATGATAATTATTGACAATTTGTGTTGTAAAATCGGGATAAATTGCAATATTATAATTTAAATGTAAAACAAAAAATTAATAAAAATTCCCTGAGGAAGATGAAAAATAGCTACAGAAACATCGGAGAAAACTAGGAATAAATTAGTTTTATTTGCATTTAAAACCATCGACCAAAAAAGCCGTCAAATCTAAAAATTAAACAATTTAAATTTGGTCTAAACAAACAAATCAAAAGGAAAACTTAATATTTTTTGGGTGTACTTATAATTTATTGCATAACATCAATGGTTTTCTTTTATAATTAAATAAAAGTACATATCTACAATTTTTATACTCCACACCTATGAGGTACAGGGTATATTAACTTTGTGCATATATTGTAACGCCCCTTAGGAGGCGTGTCCGGTATGGAAAAGTATATATATTCTTGATCAGCATCACTACCCGAGTCCGTTTAGCCGTGTCCGTCTGTCTGTCTGTCCGTCTTGCTGTCCGAATACAGAATATCTTGAGAAATACTGATCAGAATGCGATAAAATTAATAATTTTAATTTTAGCCAAAAGTAGGAACTGAGTTTAAAAATGAGCCAAATCGGTCAACGGACACGCCCACCTCCCATACAAGTCACTTTTTTGTAACTCTTTAGGAACTAATAACTCGAAAAGTATTCAAGATATAGGTATAAAATTTAAAACGTATTGTTATAATTCACCTAAAAATATGTGGTCCAAAAATGGGCGTGATCCGCAAATTATTGATCCGTAAATTATTAAAATCAAATCTATGAAATATTAGCCTTTCAAAATTTTAAATATAGACGTTGTCCGCCCAATTCTATGTTTCTATTTTTTTTTTATTAGTTTTTATACGTTTATATAATTTTTTAATTAATGGGGATATAAGACGTAAATTTCTGATATGTGAATAATATTCTGAGGGTGGGAAGGTTCAGCATAATTAAAATCTTTAAAATTAAGGTATGCCATTAAATATCCCATATTAATATCTTCACCAAAGGTGTAGGGTATTCCATAGTCGGGCCCAACCGACTATAAAAATCCGCCCCATGTGACCGAACTTACCCATGTGACCTAACTGTCCCAACTCGTTAGATCTACAAATTTTCATACTTTGTTTATGAAAATCACTCATTAAGTCTTCAGATGAAATACTCACTCATTTGGTCTCTTGTTGTGCTGTGCAATTTTTTGTTATACATTTTCAGTATATTCCATATCTGCATTATATGGTGGGTATATAACTTTAAATACTGATTGTCTTTTAATCAATAAAATATTTATAGTACTTGAAAGCAATGCAAAATTCTAGATTTTTTTAAACGGGTAATTACGGGTATTTTCCATTTGCATCATTCCATGAATTATTGGCACAAAAATCATAATATCAACGGACATTCAATTCAGTTGAAAGCCAACCGTAGTCATCATCCTTTAACACTAGCGCTACTTTTAACTACAATCCTTACCTCTGAACACAATTGTGTTCACAGAAAACCCGACCATTACCAATTCTACTAACGATTTTCGACCATCACAATACCACCCTTCTTCAGCAACGTCTAGAATTGACAGCAAATTATATATTTTACTTATTTTTCCTTTCTCACTTTTATAATTTTTTTTTTTAATTCATCATCATTTTTTCATTTCAATTTTTTTTTTTTTGTATAATTCCCACCACCTTTCTCTTATGCATCAGCGCCACACAATCGTTGAAATATGATAAAAATTTGCATTCACGTACGTACTTTCGATGAGTTTGCACTGCAGCTCAATTGATGTAATACCGATAACGTCAATGGTGATGATAATGTTGACGACGACGTTGGTTTGGTTACATAGTAGTTGAGGTGATGACAACGTCATTGACAGCAGCTGTTATATATTTGTTCAAGGAAAATTTAATCAGTGCAACTGATTTTTTTTTCAATGAATTTTTCAACACAATAAGAATTTGTTATATTACGAAATGTTGTATGTAATAACCTAATCAACGAAATAATTTCAAAAAAAGCAATATAGTTTGCTGTATTAAATAATATTACATAATTATTTGCTAACCCAACAAATGTAGTTATTCGTTGGTCGAGCTAATGAATTAATTAACTAATTAGCTAACACAGATAACAAGATTCTGGATATATAAAAAATGAGTTTGCTGTGTCAGAAATTATTTGCCATTAATTCAATTAACTAAAACCTTAGTTTAATAAAATAATTTGATATATTTAGTAGACAAAACCTTACATATTTTAATACATTCAACAAAATTGTTTATTGTATTAATTAAACTCAGAAAACAATATCGTCGTATTGAATAAAACTCTTCAAATTAGTTTATTTGTTAATATTAAATAAAATAGAAATTTTAAATAGCATAGAAACGATAAACTAATGAACAACATTAGTTTTAGAAATGTCACGCTTTTGATTTTGAGTTTAAAAAAAAACGTTTATTCATTTGCATTAAGATCTATTAGTGCGAGTTTACACGATAGAGAAAATAGCTAGAGAGACAGTAAAATAGAGCAAAAAATCTCATAGAGATGTGAAAACACTACATAGAGCTCCTCTGTAGGGAGCTCTACGGTAGATTTTTTGCTCTATCTCTAGCTAATTTCTCTATCGTGTTTTCGAGCCTTTAAAATGGCATCGTATTTTTATATTTGGTTTTTCCAATTATTTCTAGATACGCAGATATCAGGTTTTTTGATACACTTAAAATAAATATTATGCAACATTAGCAAAAAAAGGTTGCTAAAATAGCAAACATGTTTGCTGAACAGATGAATGCGTCGGATTTGGCTGAAACAGCAAATGACAGTTTGCTCTTTCAGAATAAAAAGTGTATGCCATTAGTGCAGATAATTTTAGCTAAATTATTTAAGAGAATGTTTCGGATATTAAATCCGACTAATTTTAAATAAAAATAAATAAAAAATTGTTGGCAGATTTTATATAATATCACGTTTTTTTTTTATAATAAGTTAAATCTAATTTTTGTATGCTTAAACTATTAAGTTTTTCCGCTAAAAAAAACTTATAAAAGTTTTACATAATTTGTTCACTATTCATAATACGTGGTAACAAATGCGAAAAATTTGATTTTTCAAAAATAATCCTTTAATGAGCCTTATATCCTTAAGTGGTCATTACATGGATTAACGTGTATTAAAATATTTACAAAACAAAATAAAAATTAATCAGCTAACTTAAATAGTTGAAGAGATATTACAATTCAAAATCAAATTTTCGTGAAGATTTAGTTTAAATTATTCAAGATTTTAGTAAACCATAAATAATGAATTTTAAACTCATCAATATTATTATTGAACCACATTTTCTAAAAGTAGACTTTACAAGTTACATTCTGTAATAATAATCTAACTCCTGTCGTGGATATTATCTAAGGTATTGTAGCCAGAAATTAACTCTTTATATAATTTTGTATTTTTGATTTTAATCAAAATATACTATTTTTTAAGCTAGGTGTGCATACACCCAGAAAAAAATACTATATAATTAAAAATAGTCAATAGGATAAATTAATATTTTAATCGGAAAATACCATTAAATACTAGATAATACTATGACATTGCCATTGTGTTTATATGAAAAGATTTATTTTTTGTATACTATTAAATCAATAATTGTCCTATTAACAAAAATTAATGGGATTTGATGGAATTTTTTTTTGGGTGTACTTTTCCCAGCAAACATTTGGAGTCTTTTAAGACTCCGAAATGTTCATTTTTATGAGTTTTACCCTCATATATGAGCACTTAAAAGAGTCCAAAATGGCTCCCGACTCCTGGGTAGAGGGCCCCATTTTATGAGCCCAAAAACCCACATATTTCAGACACTTTTATTACACCTAAAACACTCATATTTGAGCACTAAAAAGTGCTGAAATAGGCTCCCAACCGTACCATTTTTGAGCCCAAAAACCCTCATATTTCTGGCATTGTTATTACTCCTAAAATACTCATATTTGAGCTCCAAAAAGAGCATAAAAAGGCTCCCAACCCCTGGGTAGATGCACCATTTTATGAGCCCAAAAACCCTCATATTTCTAACACTTTTATTACTCCTAAAACACTCATATTTGAGCTCTAAAAAGACCCAAAAAAAGTTACCGAAACTGCGCTTTAAAGAATATTTCTTCAGAAATATAGAATGTGTCTGAAATGAATCCAACATTGACATGTTTATCTTAGTCCAGACATCCGTGAGAAAATGCAATAATTTCAAAAAAATCCATTAAATATGTCGGTTTGTCTGTTGAATTTACACTAATATTTTATTAATTTTCATTTGATTTCAAATTCAACACGAATATTAGTATATCAATTTTATTTAAACAGTAGGCTCCTAAAGACAGCATAAATGAGATACTTTTATGACTCCCTTTTCTGAGTACTCCTAAAATACTCTTAAATTTGATGATTTTATGAGTTTGATTGGAGGGGGCTTCTAAAACGTTCATGAATGAGACTATTTTATGAGTCAAATTTTGGAGCGTTCCTAAAACTTTCTAAAATATATAACTTTTATGAGTCTATTTTCTGAGCGCTCTAATTTATGAGGGTTCCTAAATAACTCCTAAATATGAATTTTTTATGAGTAATATTTTTGAGAAACCGTTCTGTACGTCAAATACCGAAATGGAAATTACATTATTGTTTTTGGTTCGACTATTAAAAATAAAAGGAGAGAAAAATAATGAAAACTTAAAAATATCAAAAACTGGACCCTATTTAAATTGATCTAAAATCGTTTTTATTATCGATTCGATAAAACTGCGATATGTCGTTTTGAACCATTTTTGCAGTTTTTATACGATTTGGCCTTCGATTTTGGTACAAGATCTAATTCGATATCGTACGATTTTGTCGACATAAAAAGTTGCAACAATTTTGGATGATTCTCAGGTGTCTGTTTTATAAAATGTTCTCTAGTGATTGAAATATACTCCATTGTAAATACCTCTGACAAATTTTTTGGCTGGATCATAGAAGTTCGGACATTTTTTCGATATATTTCATTTCAAACAGACAAAAATTGGACCATTTTTTTCCAATATAAATTCGTCTACGGCACTTTTAATGAAAATCTATGGATTTTTTTGTTATTCGATTTTTTTGTTATGGTACACAAATGCGGCCCGCCTCATCTTTTGAATTGCCAATGCGACCCGTGATGCCCAATGAGTTTGACATGCCTGATTTATACCATTAAAATTGGTCAATAGGATGCATCCCATTAGTTCAGTAATATTGAAACTGTTAATACAACATGTTGGTGTACCATAAATTTTATAATGTAGTCTTTTAATTACAATAAGCAAAACCTATAAAAATTTAATGATACCTATTATTAATTTTATGGTATATTTGAATTACGTTTTCCTAGTATTTTATTAAAACAAAATTAGATATTAGTTATTTTATTGTATAATTTATTTTATATAAATGTCGAAATTAAAATTCACTTTTAAAAATTCAGACACATAAAAATAAACTTATCGTTGCAAAAGATTGTAACACATTTGATGTTGGCTTAAGTTTTCAATAATTGATTGTTACTTGAGTCTGCAGTTATTTTTGAGTACGTTGCCATAATATAAGTTGGATATATCGTCACTATCATATCATGCCAAAGGGGTGAAAGCGCAATTTTTGACATTTCCGTTTTTTTACATTTTTAAATGTAGTTTATCCTCAAGTATGCTGTGCCAAAATCGCGTGGCATTTTGTTGGATATTTCTAGCCACAAAAGACAAAACCAAAAGGGCGATTTTGGATAATTGAAAATCTTGTCATGCCAAAAGGGCGAATCTTTTCGTTTTTTCGCTATAGCTTTTTATAGGTATAAGATAAAATAGTAGTGTGAAGGCATTTATTGTTTGTTTTCAAAGCACCTATCGATCTACATCATTATTTACAAATATTTTGCCAAACATTTTTTTCTGCAATTAACAAATTGCAAATTAATGTTTGACAAAATATTTTTAATTAATGATGTCAATAGATAGGTGCTTTAAAATAAACAATTAATGCCTTTACATTACTATTTTATCTTGCGCTACTAAAAAGTTATAGCATAAAAAACAAAAATATTTGCGTTTTGATTAGGATATACGTGTCGATCATGTATTTCCCGGTGACAACGATATCGGCTACAATTCGTTTGAATGTCGGTTGAATATCGTGTGACTACAATTTTTGATTCACGTATCAAACGAAACGTTGAGTACGCTCGTTTTGAGAGTATTTTTGTTGCCAGCATATAAATCATACGACAAAGTAAAAAAACAAAAATAAACTTTTTCTTTACGAAAAATAGTTGGCAAAACAACAATTTTGAACAAACGTTCGATTCAAAGAGCGAAACGAGCGAAACGTTTGAAATACGTTATACCAATTTTAGACGAAGGGGACTGGAAACGAATCGTAGTCACACGATAATAAAAAGATACATGATTTGGGGGATAGTCTCACAAAATCCATATTTATAATTCAGTAGGTTGTCCAAATCTAAATATATTTTATATACGTTATAATTATTGACGAATAAACCAAAATAACAGAAAAAATAAAAAAAAAAAAATTTTGCTAATTTTTAAAGCACTTTAAAATTTGATTTCCCAACATTTTTAAAAATTCGCACATTCGCCCCTTTGGCATGACAGTGACGATATTATTTATTTTCTGTAATAAATAAAAATGGTTAAATATAATGTAGTTATATTAAATACATTGAATCGTATCCAATATCGCTTTTAATAATGTCGATTATTGCAAAAAAAGGATGCGACCATTTTGAACAAACACGCAGAATGACGTACAAAACGAACAAGTTTATATTCGTGTTTACGTAAATTATGCCACGTTTGTTATTATAGGAGAAAACCATTAAAACAATAGTATTTATTCTATTAAAAATAATAATATTGAAATATTTAAATTTATGGTACTGAATTTTCGAATACTGTCAAATTAATTAGAAAACTTATGATTTAAAAAGAAAAAACTAATAATACATGAACTATAATATCAATGGTCGTACTATTAAGTACTTAATGGGACATTTTCTTCTGAGTGTAGTTTTAGAGGTCCTAGTTTCAGAAAATTGTCACGGATCGAAACATTTTAATATTTTAGAATTTTGAATCAGTCTAATGTTGATAGAATGGTGCAGAAATCAAGGTATTGATAAGTCATTGATTGAAAGAACACCCAGAAAAATATTTCCCCAAATCCCATTAAAATTGGTCAATAGGACAATTATTGATTTAATAGTATACCAAAAATAAATATGTTCATGTAAACCAATGGCAATATCATGGTATTTTCTAGTAATTAATGGTATTTTCCGATTATAATAATAATTTATCCTATTGACTATTTTTAATAGTAAAAAACAATTATTTATATAGTATTTTTTTCTGGGTGTATAAGTCATAATATAGCCGCGGTAGCTCAGTGGTTAGTGCGTTGGACTGCGAGCCGAAAGGTCCCCGGTTCAAGCCTGGACTGGGGCTAACAACATCGTTTCATAGAAACATTTTTCTATACCGCGCTACCTCTCGTCAGTAAATGGCAAACCTACGAGAGTAAAACCATTGCCTATGAAAAAGCTCTCACCCGCCGTTCGGATTCGGCAATAAACTGTAGGTCCCACCACTTTGAGTACAAATATAAACAATGTATGAGAGAGCTCGGCCGAAGTTCTACATAGGACTGTAGCGCCAAACTATTTTATTATTATTACCATTTCGGCACCGCGGAGTTATAATGTCGTATATCTCTAAGAAATCTTATCAATAAACGACAATATTATAATTGCAATTTTAAGCTCGAATCACACGATTGAATAAACAGTCAACTTTTGGATCAATTTTCAAAAAATTTCCAATTTTCAAAAAATTTCCAATTTCCAATAAAATTAGATTTTGAACCTAATTTTATTGGACTATAATTTGTAATTAAAAATGTGTTGGTTAAATAAAATTATATAACTCTATAATGTAATTTATTTTTATTTAAATGGGCTGAAGGTCCGGTGTTTAAAATTGAACAAAAAAAATGTTGAATTTTAATTTATTTTATTTTTCGAAAAAATCAACAAACATTATTTATTATATATAAATATTATAAATAAATGCAGCGTTTTTTATGATCTCTGCATAAACATCTTATAATATTTGCGGTAATAGTACGCTTATGTCTGGATTTAAAGATGCGATTCTTGTAACCGTATACATTTTGCTCAATATTGTTCTTATAGACATCAGCATCATAGAGTTCATTCTTGTAAATAAATCCATCGTTCTGAAGATATATCGCTGTATTATCTTTATATTCATTAATAGGAATTATAGCTCCGTGCACAAAACTATATCGCAATTTAATTTGAACATTTAATATAGTTGATACTATTAAATAATACAACAATTTATTCATTTATTATTTTTTATTATTCTAGAAATCTGTAATGCTTGTTTCCGTCGGTAAACAAATTTTAACTGTTCTCGATTATTGTCAAAAGAGCCTCTTTTATATTTCAAATTTTAGTAGCGTATTTTAGGTTCAGTAATCAGTGCGGTTAAAATAAAAATAATACGTTGGATCAATTATGTCTCAATTGAGTTACGCAGATGCCTCGCCTCAATTAATGACTTCCGTTGCGGTTTATGTTTTAAGTTGTATAAAAAAATGATTTACGTATACCGATTCTACGTCACATTTTTGGTTCCGATATCGTTTTTTGTCTTATTCTTATTTTATTCATGTTTTCAATATCTTAAACGAGATATAACAGAATTGTAAATAACACTGCGCTACAATCATTATGGTGCAGTAAAAGTTGCAGCAAATATTGGATGAATTTGTGACGCTGATTCCGAAAATGGTATCAGTTTTTTTAAATTTCCCATTATTTTGGTCTACTTTTATTTTTAAAATTCCAACAAAAGAAAGTAATGAAATTATCTTTTCTATATTAGATGAAGAAAATATCGCGCTACAATACAAAAATTGTTTACGTTATTAATTGTTACGTTTAATATCAAATTTGTTTACCTTAATAATTGTTACGTTTAATATACGCAAGTATAAACATAAAGAACGCGTAGTTCGGGACGAAATGGAACGATCGGCATCACTAGTAATATTGTGATTAAGGAATAATTGTTCAAATTTATGAAGTCTCGTATTTAAATTGAAAATTTAGCAAAAAAAAGATTTCATTATCAAATCTAATTTCGAATACCACGCATGACAAGTGCGGAATTGACATCCCATGTTAAGACATTCGGCATTTTATATCCAGTAAAATAGTTTTTATTCCATACACCTATGAGGTACAGGATATATTAACTTTGTGCATATATTGTAACGCCCCTTAGGAAGCGTGTCCGGTATGGTAAGTATATATATTCTTGATCAGCATCACTACCCGGGTCCGTTTAGCCATGTCTGTCTGTCTTTTTGTCCGTCTTGCTGTCTTGCTGTCCGAATACAGAATAACTTGAGAAATACTGATCGGAATGCGATGAATTTTCGTCTCAATATATTTTAGCCAAAAGTAGGAACTGAGTTTGAAAATGAGTCAAATCGGTCAACGGACACGCTCACCTCCCATACAAGTCACTTTTATATAACTCTTTCGAAACTAATATTTCGAAAAGTATTCAAGGTATAGTTATAAAATTTAAAACGTATTGTTTTAATTCACCTAAAAATATGTAGTCCAAAAATAAGCGTGATCCGCATACTTTTTTTTCATTATTTCCCGGGTTTTCATAGTGAAAATTTGATCCGTAAATTATTAAAATCAAATCTATGAAATATTAGCCTTTCAAAATTTTAAATATAGACCTTGTCCGCCCAATTATATGTTTCTATTTTTTTGTATTAGTTTTTTATACATTTATATAATTTTTTTAATTTATGGGGATATAAGATATAAATTTCTGATATGTGAATAATATTCTGAGGGTGGGGAGGTTCAGCATAATTAAAATATTTAAAATTAAGGTATGCAATAAAATATCCCACATTAATATCCCCACCAAAAGTGTAGGGTATTCCATAGTCGGGCCCTACCGACTATAAAAATCCGCCCCATGTGACCTAACTTTCCCAACTCGTTTTTTATATCTACTATGTAAGCTGATATTTTTCTATTATAACAATCTTTATTGAAGTTCAAATTTGTCTACAATAATCTTTGATATGCTACTGTATATAACATTAATTAAAACATATATTTTTTTACTTCCTCCAAGAAAACCAATGCAGTTACTAACCACTTTAGATAGAAAAAAAAACCATTCAATTTAACTTAAAGCGAACTTTTAAGCTCACTTTAAAATAATGGTAATCAATAGTTTCAGCAGCTTTCATGCGTTTCAGATACGGTGCTTTAGTGATTGATGTGCAAAGTTCTACTAAAATAGTTGAGAAAATTGTGGATAAAGCTAAAAAAACAAAAAAAAAATCTATTTAAACATACCACATATGTACGTATAATACAGCAAAATAAAAAGTGAATCAGTTCAAATATATAAAAGCACTCAGAAATATATTTGCAAATAGTTACATTCATACGCACATTTCAACATAAATTTCTCTCAAGCACAAATTAAATTTAATAGATTTAATATTTTTTATCTAAATCATCTACTGAAAGAAAATAAAAATGTCTTCAAAAGAAATACATATGTATTTGATTTACGTCCAAAAGGAAATGTATTTGTTTTTACTACATTGATGTAGTTGTTTTTGTATGGAAAATAACTATATAATTTGACTGCATTTCTATATTAGTCTTGAAATAACTACATTTGTTCTTTATTTATATGTTCTGTAGAGAAATTACTACATATGTTTTAATTTTACTACACTATGTATTTATTTTATTTTGTTGTGATAAGAATTTAATAATTCTTTTTCGTTTTTGTTATTTATTGATACGGATAATTATATAGATGAATATAAAATGAATATTAATATTTTGATAAACAATAATAAGATACAAATATTTTAAATATGAAACAAGATATGCACAGAAAAAATAACAATATTAAAAATAAATAATAATGTCTTTAAAATAAAAACACATGTATTGGATTTACGTCCGAAAGTATATGCTTTTGTTCTTACGAAATTGTTGTAGTTGTTTTTGTTTGTGATATAACTACAAAATTTGGAACCTTTTAGATTTTTGAAACCAGTATCGTTATTAAAAATGTGTTGAACCGGAACTGGAATCGGAACATATGTATTTTTTCTGGTTGGAATCGGTACCGCTATATATCGGAACCAGAACCGGAACAGATATTATAGTCCCTGTCAGGGAACGCAGAGAACCGGAATCGGAACCGTTATTAAAAATGTATGGAACCGGACTCGAAACCCATTTAATTTGTTGATTGAAACCGGAATTGGAATTACAATTTTAAAAATCTTGGAACCCGAATATGTAATAAATAATTCAAAAATTAAGTTTTATTCTCTTAAATCCATAAGTAAAACTAAAACAACAGATTTTTAAGAAAAGGTTAAAATACCAAGGTTTTTTTTAAATTGAGGTAGAAACTATAAAAAAGAAAAAAAAAATGATTTTGGAGGCACGGACACGCACGACAGCAACTAGCACGCACAGAGATTTGCACGCACGAACTCAGATTTTCGGGCGTGACACGAAAAAAGCACAGCACGTCCATCTCTAGTTAATAGCAATATGAGCCTTACATTTTTTCATATTAATTATTTTATTTTACTTACCAAATACGTCCAACTTTTACAACGTTCAAAACAAGATTGCGTAAAAACACGACCGCGAGCGCGTCATGGCATTGTAAGTGAAATTCTGGATGTGATAGATACGCAGACGATTTAAAACAATATCAAATAAAACGAAAGCATTGTTCGACACTGCATTCGTACCACATTGCGCGGTAAGGGGCAAAGTACTTTCAAATATCCTAAAATATAATCATGAGCTCATTGATGATTTCCAAAATACTTTGAAATCATTACCGCTGCGTAACGAATTACGATGCGTATACACACACTTTCACAACGAAAACTCTTCGTTGCTATCCTGTATCATCGCATGGCAACAAACAGACACATGACAACAGACAGACGCATGACAATGAACAGACGCATGACAATGCACATAGAACTTAACTAAAGAAAAACTTCATGATTTTACAATTAACAAAAAACTATGTATAGAAGTAAAATAAAAATAATAATGTGAATAGCACAGTGCATATGCACAATCGATGTACGATCTAGCGTAGCGAAAAAAGAAGAAACAACATTGTTTTGTCTATTTTATTTTTTTGAAGCGACTTTTGAAGCACTTTTGAAGCTATTTACCACTTCAAAAGTGCTTCACAGAAATAATAAAGGGTTTTTTTTAACAGGGACGCTTCAAAAGTAGAGCGACGGGGGCATCAAACCACGCCATATTTCTTGCCGCTCTTTTGACATTTCTCTTCAGTAAGGTTTGCCATTTCATGATGGAAAGATATACGAATTCGAATTTCGGTAGTAAATTTTAATAATTTCGACTTGTTATTGGCTCGTATATGTTTCCATCATGAAATGGCAAACTTTACTGAAGAGAAATGTCAAAAGAGCGGCAAGTAATATGGCGTCGTTTGCTGTTCCTGTCGCTCTACTTTTGTAGCGTCCCTGTTGAAAACCCTTGAAAAAAACTTTTTTAAATACATTTCATGTTTTTTTGTCAGGTAGTAGATAGAAAAAATCTTCAGAGATTCCTAATTCTTCTGATTATGTAGTCAAATGCATTATAGTTAAGTGAAAACATATAAAAAAATGTACAAAAATATAATGTACAAAATCATAATTTCGAATATTTGTATGATGCAATGACATACAAAGTTTGACGCTCTATTCGTTGCCATTTTTTTTAAAAGTCGCAATTTATTTGATTTTATTTTATGCATGTTTGAATGTTGTTTCTTCATTCGTATTTGCAGTGAATGAAAGAAAAAAAACTTTTGATTGCAATGACATTTGCTTTTGGGAGAAAAGTTTATATATTTGCATTAGTAGTAGCTGCAATAGACATCTTCAAGAAATGTTGCATATTTTTAGGTGTAACTACATAAAAAAAACAAGCACGAATTGAATTTAAGCTCGTTTTTTTGGTATTTTATGTAGAAGTATTCGCTTGAGATTTCAAGGCATAAACTTGTAAAATTCTCGCTCATACATTTTTGCTTTGCAAATATTTTGTAAAAATTATTTTCTATTGAATGCATGTTTATGTTGCCTACTTCAAGGGGCTGAAAAAAACTATATATTGCATACCTTAACATGCATATAGCAAAATTTGAGATTTACTGATAGTTAGCATCATTATACACTACACCTATGAGGTACAGGGTATATTAACTTTGTGCAAATATTGTAACACCCCTTAGGAGGCATGGCCGGTATGGAAATGTATATATATTCTTGATCAGCATCACCACCCGAGTCCGTTTAGATATGTCCGTCTGTCTTGCTGTCCGTATACACGATAACTTGAGAAATACTCCTCAGAATGCGATGAAATTTCGTTTAAATACTTTTTAGCCAAAAGTTAGTTTTGTCAATGGAAATGAGCAAAATTGATCGACGGACACGCCCACCTCCCATACAAGCCATTTATATATAACACTTTAGGAACCAATAACTCGAAAGGTATTCAAGATTTTCTCATAAAATTTAAAATATATTGTTATAATTTACCAAGAAATATGTGCTCTAAAAATGGGCGTGATACGCCCACATTTGATTTTTTTTTATTATTTTCCGCTTTTTTATATTGAACATTTTATTCGCAAATTATTGAAAATAAATTTATGAAATATTAGCCTTATATCTTTACTTTTCATCATTTTTTGATAATTTTTTTAAATAATCAAAAACTAGCAATCGGACTACTTTTCTTTCGATAACACAGCACAATAACAAAAAAATAGTCACGATCTAAGTATAATTTTCTGATGGACGTCAAGATTCTAATCACTACCTCATACTAAGTTTTGTCAGATTGCCTAAAGTTTTTGAGTTATTACGTAAAACAGTTCTCGTGTTTTTCTATATATTTTGGAAAATTACCTTATATATGTATTACGTAATAACTCAAAAACCAATCTGCAATCTGAAACAAGTTGGGAAGGTTAGATCACATGGGAAATTTTAAAGTAGGGACATTATATAGTAGGTGTTATGATGATAGTTAGGATTATCAAAATTATAGTCATTATAGTCGGTTTATGCCGACTATAAATACCCTACACATATATGTGGTTACCATTCAAAGTGGTATATAGGTCACCAGGTTATACGAGTTCTGAAAATAACTACAAACTTTCAATCGCTGAAGAATTTCCATTTGATACCATATTTACAAATTGGTAGGTGTACCGAATTTCGATTTTTTTTTGGGAACTACAAGTCGTTTCGCGGGAAAACATTATTTTCATGTATTTGAGCATGAAGTCAATATATATTTGAACAAAAAAAGTTTACCTAAGCACGTATACAGTAAAATTGATCTGTAGATGAAAATTTTATATGAGTTATTTGAATATAAATGGTCAGATCACAGGTCACAATTAACTGATCTCGCCCATTTTTTCCCACATACAGCGTAGGTAAAAAGTTATCTAAATTATAAGTTTCATTTATCTAACTTTTCAATTTTTTAAGTACAGAGTTTTTCAAATGGGACGCTACAAAAGTAGAGCGGCAGGGACAGCAAACGACGCTATATTTCTTGCCGCTCTTTTGACATTTCTCTTCATTAAAGTTTGCCATTTTATGAAGGAAAGATATACGAGCCAACAACGAGTCGAAATTATTAAAATTTACTACCGAAATTCGGAGTCAGTGGCCTCAACGTTAAGAGTGCTACGTCCAATTTATGGTCGTTATAATCGTCCTAGCAGATCAACAATTGAGCGTCTAGTGGAAAAATTTGAATCCACAGGCACAGTACAAAATGTTTCCGTGCCAGTGAGACAAACAAGTGCCCGTAAGGTCGAGAATATTGCTACCGCTGAGGCTTCAGTTGAAGAAAGCCCAAATGTGTCTCTCACACGTCGTTCTCAAGCGTTGGGCATCTCTGTGACGTCCTTGTGGCGAATTTTGCGAAAAGATCTTGGCCTACATTCTTACAAGAACTGAAGCCGCTTGACCACCAGAAGCGTCGTATGTTCGTGAATTGGGCTGAGCAACAACTTGAAAATGATTCGGATTTTCATCGAAAAATCATCTTCAGCGATGAGGCTCATTTCTGGCTGAATGGCTTCGTCAATAAACAAAATATGCATTATTGGTCAGACAGCAATCCACACGTACTCCATGAGTCATCATTGCATCCCGAAAAAATTACGGTTTGGTGCGGTTTATGGGCCGGCGGCGTCATTGGGCCGTACTTCTTCCGTGATGATCAAGACCGGCACGTTACTGTGAATGGGAATCGCTACCGTTCAATGATAACCGAATATTTTTGGCCCCAATTGGATGATATGGACTTGGAGGACATGTGGTTCCAACATGGCGGCGCCACAAGCCACACAGCGAATGCCACAATCAATTTATTGGAAACCAAGTTTGGAGAACGTGTTATCTCACGAAATGGTCCAGTCGATTGGCCGCCTCGGTCATGCGATTTGACGCCGTTAGACTATTTCCTGTGGGGCTACGTCAAGTCCATGGTATATGCCAACAAGCCAGCGACGATTGATGAACTTCGTACGAATATCGAACTTGAAATTGCAGCAGTATCGGCCGATTTATGTTTGAAAACCTTTGAAAATTGGGTTTAGCGTCTGGACTTCTGCAAGCGTGCCCGTGGTGGCCATGCAAAAGAAATCGAGTTCCATACATAATGGCATCGAACGTACTTTTACAGGAATAAAGAATTTCATTCTTATCCAAAACCGTTTTTGTTTTATTTAAATTTTGTAGCGCTCTTATTGAAAAACCCTTTAATAGGGATTTCAACAGACAGACAGACGGACATCGCTAAATCGACTCAGGAGGTCATATATATACTTTTTTATACCGGAGATGCTTCCTTCTGGGTGTTACAAACGGCGTACCAAACTGAATATACCCTTTCACTCTTATTGTAGGGTATAAAAACTCAGTTTGAGGTCGTGAGTAGAATCTTGAAGTCCATTGGAAAATCATACAAAGATCGTGGATAATTAAAAAATACCTCCTTTTGTTGCTCAGTGTTATTTTCACACATTTTTAGATTATTTCAGATTATTTTATTTTAATAATCAAAAAAAGTAGGCCGATTACTTTTTTGTCATGTCATTACCGACTTTTTATAAAATTTCATTTAATGAGTTGCTTTCGAATGCCCCCAACAAATTTCAAGGACATTTTTTAAATCCTATAAAGTTAGCAAAGAGATATATTTAGGCTTTCAGAAATACTTGAAATTTTTCATATCGATCGGTTCGTGATGGACTTTTTTGAATCCACGTTTTGGCTTTGTTTAGGAGTTAGGGTCATATAAGTCGGAAATACGGAACGTTCCAATTTGAAAAAAATACACCTATATATGGGTAATCGAAAATAGGGAGATATCCGAAACCGAAATCGGATCCGTTATTCGTTTATGTTTCAATCGTGATTTGATAGATATTTTGTGACTTTATTTTCAATAATCTTTTTGTAAAATAATATTATTTATTTTTTATTTTTCAGTGAATTCAAGCAGCGTAACAAAAATAATTATGGTTCCAATGGTGGTGGCGCTGCTACCAGCAACAACAACAACAATGAGAACAATTTGCCTGCAACTCCATCCACGCCAGTCGGCATCTACACTCTGCATGGCAAAAAAAATGTCGAAGGTAGGTTTCAAATAGTAAATTGACGTGGTTCCAAAGCACCAAAGCTCTTTGGCAACAAAGCTATCTGTCGGACAGTCTGTGTGTGTAGCTCTTTTTAATTAAAAATAACAGATTAAATTTAGTTTTCGAATCGTTCTTCAAATCCAGCGAAATTCTAATTGCAAACGGATTCACTATAATCGCATGACTTTCGTTTTCAAATCCTTTGCATTTTGGTCACGATTTTTTGATTTGATTTCAAATGTGCAGGTGCTTTTAGACGGACGTTGATTTGGTTGTATGGTTGGTTAGTTGGTGGGCGCTATGATGAAATAATCTAAGCCATTGTGTGATTGCGCTGCAAGTTAATCCTTTGGTTGCTTCGAACAAAAAAAAAATCTTTGCCACAAAACGTGCGGCAGAAGTTCAACAAATTGTTTTAAAATCTGCCGTTTTTAATTAAAATTTTGTACATAGTTTTAGTTGCGGATTAATGTCGATATTTTTGACAAAAAATACGACATAACCATTTGAATTTTTTGTATGTCAATCTTTATTTGGTGGCCACATTCAAAGCTATTTTTGCAAAAATAAAAATCAACATTTTATTTGAGTTTTGTAAAAGGGTTTTTTTTTATACGCTTCCACTTTTCAATTTCAACTAATCTTTATTTCTCAAATATGTTGTGATTTTCAAAGGAAAATCAATGTTTGAAAATCGAAACACTGATTTTTATTTGTGGGTTTTTCACATTAGTTTCAGATATTAAATTATGTATTATACTCTGTTACTATTAGCACTTTCTATAACACAATTTATATATTTATTTAATTTACAAATAACAAAATTATTACCGACGCGAACACGTTTTCTCAACGAACAACAAAAGACACGTACGCAGAAAATGCCGATCACCGAGTGTCAAGAGAGCTGCAAGAATACATTTATTTACATTTGAATTCATTTTTTGTTTGTTTTCAAACATCAGTATGTTTAAAATGACCCTATACATACTTCAAACGACGACAAAAGAGATGTTGGTAGAAAATTTTGCTCAACGTGTGCCAACTTAGAAGAATGTTGCAAGAATACATTTATTTAAATCCAATTTCTTTTTAGTTTGCTTTTAAACATCAATATGTTCAAACGATGGCAAAAGATGGCGTAGATAGAAAATACTGCACAACGTTGCCAACTTCGTCAGTCGATAAATTATCGAATTAAGACGAGCGTTGCGAACATAAGTTGTATTTAGATTTGAATAGCATTTTCTGTGTTTCGAAACATAGTTTTAACCAAGTAAATTCCCAAGAAACAGTTTATTCAAATGCAATTAAAATTTTATGTTGGTATTGTAACATATTTATGGTAAATTTGACAGATTCTGCTGGACAATATAATAATGTTTACACGTGAACAAAAATAAATTAAATTTCGATTATAATTTAATTACATTTCATTCCTAATACATGTAAGGTAATTTCGTATTACTTTTTAATTACATTCAAACATATTCAAACAAATCTTATCTATTCGTGTAATTAAAGTCACTGTATATGGTTAGAAGTTACTGGGTCATCTGTTCAGGCGAGTTTACACGACAGAGGAAACAGCTAGAGGTAGAGAAAAAAATCTTATAGAGTTGTGTAAACACTATATAGAGCTCTACGGTAGGAAGTTTACGGTAGATTTTTTTCTCTATCTCTAATTATTTTTTCTATCGTTAGCAATTTTTGAGAAAATCAATGACAAATTAAAAATTTGTAAGTTTATTTTTTGAATATTAGTTTGAATAAAGGGTTTTTCAATAAGAGCGCTACAATGAAATTCTTTATTCCTGTAAAAGTACGTTCGATGCCATTATGTATGGAACTCGATTTCTTTTGCATGACCACCACGGGCACGCTTGCAGAAGTCCAGACGCTGAACCCAATTTTCGACAGTTTTCAAGCATAAATCGACCGACACTGCTGCAATTTCACGTTCGATATTCGTACATCATCAATCGTCGCTGGCTTGTTGGCATAGACCATAGACTTGACGTAGCCCCACAGGAAATAGTCTAACGGCGTCAAATCGCATGACCGAGGCGGCCAATCGACTGGACCATTTCGTGAGATAACACGTTCTCCAAACTTGGTTTCCAATAAATTGATTGTGGCATTCGCTGTGTGGCTTGTGGCGCCGTCCTGTTGGAACCACATGTCCTCCAAGTCCATATCATCCAATTGGGGCCAAAAATATTCGGTTATCATTGAACGGTAGCGATTCCCATTCACAGTAACGTGCCGGTCTTGATCATCACGGAAGACGTACGGCCCAATGACGCCGCCGGCCCATAAACCGCACCAAAACGTAATATTTTCGGGATACAATGATGACTCATGGAGTACGTGTGGATTGCTGTCTGACCAATAACGCATATTTTGTTTATTGACGAAGCCATTCAGTCAGAAATGAGCCTCATCGCTGAAAATGATTTTTCGATGAAAACCCGAATCATTTTCAAGTTGTTGCTCAGTCCAATTCACGAACATACGACGCTTCTGGTGGTCAAGCGGCTTCAGTTCTTGCGTCAATTTGATTTTGTAAGGATGTAGGCCAAGATCTTTTCGCAAAATTCACTACAAGGACGTCACAGATATGCCCAACGCTTGAGAACGACGTGTGAGAGACACATTTGGGCTTTCTTCAACTGAAGCCTCAGCGGTAGCCATATTCTCGACACTACGGGCACTTCTTTGTCTCACTGGCACGGGAACATTTTGTACTGTGCCTGTGGATTCAAATTTTTCCACTAGCCGTTCAATTGTTGATCTGCTAGGACGATTATGACGACCATAAAATGGATGTAGCGCTCTTAACATTGAGGCCACTGACTCCGAATTTGGGTAGTAAATTTTAATAATTTCGACTCGTTGTTGGCTCGTATATCCTTCCATCATGAAATGGCAAACCTTACTGAAGAGAAATATCAAAAGAGCGGCAAGAAATATGGCGTCGTTTGCTGTTTCTGTTGCTCTACTTTTGTAGCGTCCCATTTGAAAAACCTAGTATTAGGTACCTTTTAAAAAAGGAAGAAATCATAAGGTTTGAAGATGGATAT
The DNA here is from genome assembly GCA_951804985.1 of Dryomyza anilis. Classification (NCBI taxonomy): domain Eukaryota; kingdom Metazoa; phylum Arthropoda; class Insecta; order Diptera; family Dryomyzidae; genus Dryomyza; species Dryomyza anilis. The sequence goes on along the minus strand of OX638131.1, from coordinate 97,688,334 downwards.
ATCATTGGAAAGGTTATTTAATTTTCTAAAATATGATTTTGAAATTGTTATTCATTTACCAACAGCTTATACTTTATAACAACTGGGTTATGTCAGTAAAATACATGTCTTAAACTCCCTGTATCTTAAACTGCGAGTAAAATTAGCCATTTTTTTTACATTTTCTTATTTTTTTGGGTCATAGTGAACCCCGTTAACCCGAGCAACCAGCTGAAGATCGGGTTTCAACCCCGGTGGGAGGTCTGGTCGGGGACAAACGAGACAGGGATATTGGCCCTCCAAAATGGGGGTTGTGCGTTGGGCTTGTGATCCGCCATATAAAAAAGCTGATTCAACGAAAAAATGCCTCGGATATCAACCCGATAACACGATGACAACCTACGCAAACGTCATAGAATAACCCACTGAATTATTAACACAGATGAACCAAACACCCTACATATACAGATATATACAGATAATGGGTACCACAAATATAGCAAAAATTTATGAAATGTCATCCTAGAATCATATCAAGATTAAACACCTATAACCTAATGCCATTAGCAATTGAAAAAGGAAATAAAAATGTTCCAGAAATCATGTAAACGTTCTGTTGCAGCTTTTCGGTTGTTCTTTTTTTCTCTTAGAAGTTTTACTTTTATTTCCTTGAATAACAAACAAATCATAGTCTGGATTTTGGCGCAAAATCTCGAAATTTATTGCCTAACAATTGATTTCCAGCACGAGCTATTTGCGCATAACCGAAAACCAACGAAGCTATTATTGGTTTTTGTGCCTGATTTATCGCAAATGTTTCTTGAAATTCTATCGCGCCCCATGTTTTACGTTTTCCATGTACTCTGCGCTTTCCTTTAATTCTTTCGTTCATTCTTATTTCTTTACGTCCCTCTACCCATCTGTCTGTCAACCTCCTTGCCACGTACATTATTATAAAATATGAGCATTTCATTAGGATTTATGGGTCACCAAAAATAATGTCCGACTTCTTCTTTTCCATACTTCCTGTTCCTCCATCACCACCTACATCTTGTCACCATTCTCATTTTCATTTTCATCTGCCTTCTGATTTCTGCATCTGCCACAATCCACGATGACCAAGCACCAATTTAAATATGAGAAATTACTTCAATGATTCCGTTGGTTAGTTGGTCGGTTCTACCACATCTCCGGTTTTCTGGCTGTCTGTCTGTCGATGTGTCTTGTCTGTCCGCACTTTGGAATCCTTTGGCATCGCTGCTCTATAAATTCCGATTACTCAACGTTTAGCAGCCATTGTTGTTGTCGTCTATCTGTCTGTCTCTTTATTTCTCTGTATCTCCCGCTCTCCTCTCTCTCATCCCACAAACACTCAATGGTTATTTCTTCGTTTGTATGTCGTGTAACCGCAAAAATCACTGATTGATGACGTTCAAAATGGAAATTTATTTCTGTCTAAAATTATGCAATGTAATATACACATACACAGACAGACAGACGGACATTTTTGGTAAGTGCAGAAACATGTTGTTGCTGCAGCATGTTGTCCGCAACACCATGTTGTCAACGTAAAATGTCAACATTTTTCCAATTGTTGCCGAAATTAGCGGAATTTATAATTTAAAATATTCATACATTTATTTTAATAACGAATATATTTCATGTAGTGTGTTAATTTTTATACTTAATATAAAACGAGTTAAGAAAGTAGGCCCCGACTGTGGAACCTCTTACATATGATGGTGACATTTATGTGGGGTAATTAGCTGTACTACGAAATTTGATGTTTATTCATTATGCTGAATAACCTCAGAATCCGGTTATCGAAAACTAAAAGGGTTTTTATTTATTTTAGTCTCATTGGATATCGTTAGTATCATGCCAAAGGGGCGAATGTGCAATTTTTGCGTTTTTTTTACATATTTGAATGTAGTTTTTCCTCAAATATACTGTGCTAAAAGCACGTATCGTTTTGTTGGATATTTCTAGCCACAAAAGTCAAAACCAAAAGGGCGAATTTAAAAAATTGAAAATGTTGTCATGCCAAATGGGCGAATCTTTTCTTTTTTTCGCCATAACTTTTTATTGATACGAGATAAATTAGTGGTGTAAAGGCATTTATTGTTTGTTTTTAAAGCACCTATCGATCTGCATTATTATTTAAAAATATTTTGACAAACATTCATTTGCCATTTGTTATTTGCAGGAAAAAATGTTTGGCAAAATATTTTTAAAATAATGATGCAGATCGATACAGCACTATTTTATCTCGTACCAATAAATAGTTATGGCGAAAATGAAAATATTCGCGCTTTTGGCATGACAAGATTTTCATTTTCTTCGTTTTTTTGCTATAACTTTTTATTCGTGCAAGATAAAATAGTAGTTTAACGGTATAAACTGTCTGTTTTTTTAAACACCTATCGATTGGCATCATTATTTAAAAATGTTTTGCCAAACATTTTTCCTGCAAATAACAAATGGCAAATTAATGTTTGGCAAAATATTTTAAAATAATGATGCCAATAGATAGGTGCTTTAAAAACAAACAATTAATTCCTTTATATCACTATTTTATTTTGCGCTAATAAAAAGTTATAGCATAAAAAACAAAAATATTTCCGTTTTGCTCAGGATATAGCCTCACAAAATCCGAATTTATAATTCAGTAAATTGTCCAAATCCAAAGATAATTTATATACGTTAAAATAATTCATGAATAAACCAACATGACAGAAAAAATTTAAAAAAATCTAAATTTTGCTAATTTTTAAAGCATTTCAAACTTTAAAATTCGATTTCCCAACATTTTTAAAAATGCACATTCGCCCGTTTGGCATGACAGTGACGATATGATCTAAGAATATCTTGATTTTGACATTTGATAAACAATTACATAGTGGATAATAGTGTTAATCAGGGATTAATATAAAATATTTAAAACAGTAACGGTTTTAGCATCGATAGCTCAAAGGTTAGTGCGTTTTACTGCAAGACGAAACGTCTCATGTTCAAATCTGGGCTGGGGCTAACAAAATCTTTTCATAGTAAACACTTTTATATACCATGGTACCTCTCGCAGATAATGGCAAACCTCCGAGAGTAAACACTGCATATGAAAACTTCTTGCCGTTCGACATTAAACTAGTGGTCCGACCACTCTGAGTACAAATACAACACGCACATAGCTCAAATGGTGAAAGAGCTCGGCCTAAGTTGAGATGGGCGCGTGCAGTGCTTGTTTTGTGTCACGGCCGGAAATATGATTTCATGCGTTAATCTCCGTGCGTGCTAGTTGTTGTCGTGCCCGTGCGTGTCCGTGCCTCCAAAAATCAAGCACTCGCCTATTAAAGATTTTTTTTATAGTTTCTACCCCCGACAAAAAACGAAAAAAGCTCGGAAAAACATGAAAAATCAGGCGAACCGTGAAAAATAATTTTTGGAACTGGAATCGTTATTAAAAATGTGTGAAACCGGAACTGAAATCGAAACCCGTATATATTTTTTCTACTTAAATCAGAACCGCTATTTTCGAAATCTAGAAACTAGAACCGGAACAGATATTATTGTCCCTGTCTGGGTACGTAAAGAAACGGAATCGGAACCGTTATTAAAAAAATGTATGGAACCGGAATCGAAACTTATTGAATTTTTTGGTTGAATTTGAAATCGGAATCGGAACCGGAATCACAATTTTAAAAATCTTGGAACCCGAACCGGAACCGATATTCCAAGGGGTTTTATTCCATGTAATAAATAATTCATGAATTAAGTTTGATACTGTTTTATGCTCTTAGGGTGTGTGCGAATTCGACTAAATTGCTGACTAAACTAAATTAAACAGCTTTTAATTCGATCTCCATTCGGTAACCGGTAATTGTTAAAGTTCATAATCAATCGATTATCAGTTTAATTTAGTCTACTCGAAAATTTTGCTAAGTTGAAAACTCGAAAACTGCATTACCGACAAAATTTAGTATAATAATAATAATAGTTTACCACTACAGTCCTGTATTGAACTTAGGCCGAGCTCTCTCAACATTTTGAGCTGTGCGTGTTATATTTGTACTCAAAGTGGTGGGACCAACAGTTTATTGCCGAATCCGAATGGCGGGTGAGAGCTTTTCATAGGCAATGTTTTACTCTCGTAGGTTATTTAGGAGTTATGAAAGTTTAAAATTGTTTGCTACGTTTCATCATTTTGGATGTAGGTTTTAAAGTGACCTTACATTGTCTTAAAAGTCTGCGCTTCAGGTGGACTATTTTCAATATGAAGAGCATAATTTCTAAGCTCTAGAATATTGGTGACATATTAAATTTTATTTATGTCGATTTTTTTTTTTTAGTACCATATTAATTATTTTAGTACCAAAAATGTTGTGTTTGTTACGTTACAGGAAATATCTATTACACTTCCTGTCCGATCTACGTTAGCACAAAACGTAAAATAAAGCATAAAAATGGATTTAATTGTTTATTTTAACAAGTGATAACATGAAGTCAGTGGTCTTACGATTGAACTCTCAAGATGTTCGAAAAAATTGGAATGCACTTAAATTGCACTTAATATTTTTTTAAAAAACAAGTAGGAATAGTTAAGTCACATGTGCAATACTTAAAGTCGGTCGGACCCGACTATTCAATACCCTACACCTTGGTGGGGATAATAATGTGGCATATACATTTGAATACCTAACTTTTAAAGTTATTAATTATGATGATCGCTCTCACATATATTACAAAATGTGGTCGGTCGTATCACGACCATTTTTGTAACATATATTTTTATGTGAACTATAACAATTATTTTTCAATTTTATAACTATATCTTGAATACTTTTCGAGTTATTGGTTCCTCAGCGCATTTGGTACCTTCGCACTATCCCTACTTCTTTTTCTTTCGCCGCTCCTTCTAGGCAGATGCTATTTGTTTCTTGAAATCATCAAATTTCTGCAACCTTTTAAATTTGTCGATGTAATTCATGTTTCTCTGAGCCTTGCTCAGGTTTTTCTAAACATCAAACGTATGTTTATGGTTTGAAAATCAAAATTGTTATAATATTTGATTATCAATAAAAAAATGTTTGCTACGTTACAAATACTTTTTGGTTCTCTACACAGACATTAATAATTACACTGCTAGTTGCTTATTATATTTAAAAAAAGACTAAAATTACTCGAAGAAAATTAGGTCATTCACTTATATTGACGTGATAGATATTGTGGTAAAAGACTTTTTGGCATTTTTGTTTGTTACGTTACTTTAACGTAACAATTCTTTTTCGTTCAAACTACTGATTAGATTTTTTCTCTTCAATTATTTAATTTATTTATTTTCAGTTTTCTTAACTCTAAGAAATGTGGATAAGACGAAAAATATATAATTAATTGAATACAACGCACCTTTTTGTTGAGTGTTGTATTTTTGTTAATTTCTATTTTTTAGGAGGCAACCAATAAACTATGCTAAATTCACGATGAAAAAAAATAATTTCGCGTTGATATTTGTGTCGATCTACAAGTAATAAAAAAACATGCGAAATTTGAAAAAACATTTTTTTCTGTGGTTTCGTTTTTTGCGTTTTGGGCCATATTTCAAATATTGAACTATATTGTTTTGTAACAGCACATTTCAAAACTCATCTTTAATAAAACATACCGTATATAAACGATTTTATTAGAACGCTTTATTGTCTATCTGTTCGGTAACTGATTTTAAACTATCTTCCCGATCAAAAAGATACTTGAAATTTTAAACATAGCCTAGAACTGGATGACAATACAATGTTATAGTCTTATATACGAACAGGTACGTTATAGTTCTGTCACCAGGTGAACTTTTTAGTAAAAAAAAAAAAAAAAAACTATATTTCATATATTTATTTTTTATTCTTAATAAATTCATATTTACATCAATATATTTACATGTTTAAACCGTTTTTATTACGCATTCAATAATTAAAATAATATTTCTTAACACAAAAATAAATGCTGGTCTTGTAATTACCACTCATTTTATGCCCCAGTTTAATTATTTTTTAAATTCCCAGTTGTTCTGTGTTAAATCAAATTTGCATACAACTGGTTATTAATTTTAATTGTTGACATTTTTTAAATTCTATAAATAGTAATAAACTACTTATTTGCTTTGGTAATAAGTTGTTTATTGTGCAATTGTTTAGCATTTAGTGTTGGCGTGTTCAAATATGTACTTCTAATTTAGAAGCTATGATTGCGTCGGAATTTGTTGTACCGTATAATGTGAACCACACTTATTTTAATTTTTAATGTAATTATTTAATTTATTGAACACAAAGCGGTAATAAAAAGTCTTAAATGCTTAATAAGTTGTTTGCACTTAATTTAAACATTTTTATGTATTTTAATTGTTTATGAAAACTTTTTCAGATTTACTACATTTTAAAATGTACACAGAAAAATATTTTTTGTTATGACAAACAAGCATATAGTTCAACCAACTAAGTCAGTGTTCGTAATTTTTAAATACATTCTCATACCTACTTCTGTATTTCGACATAAAGGGCTATTTGACGAAACCAACGCCGTTTTAAACAATTGTGAATTTTAAAACTGTCAAATATCATGAAATTCCTTTTATTCTTTTATTATTTTTATATGTTCGAAATACAGAAAGATGCCATTAAAGTGAAAATACGTGTGTTGAAGATTTTGCTTTAGTAAATTTATTGACAACTGTTTCAACATTCACGTTACAACGAATTTTTTAATAATAGAATTAGTACCTCAACTGTTTTTTTTTATATTAAAATAAAATGTAAACATAAATATGTTTTCATGTAAATAAAATGTTTTTCACATCCAAGCACTATTGATTTCTTTGAGTCCTGACAAAATTTAAATTTTGAAAAAAAAAAATACCAATATCTGATTAACATAGCAAAAATCAACCTGCCTTCTTTGACCCTCTAAAACGCTACGTTTAGGAGATACAGCGGTTTATTTTTTTTTTAATTCACTATTGATTGCTTTGACCCCCTCTAAAACGCTCCGTTTAGGAGACACAGCGGTTTTAATTTTTCTAAAATTCACTATTGATTTTTTGAGTCTAGACACAATTTTAAATTTTGAAAATAATACCAATATCTCCTCAACTTAGCAAAAAAAAAAAACAGCCATCTTTGATCTCTCTAAAACGCTCCGTTTAGAAGATACAGCGGTTTAATTTTTTTTTAATTCACTATTGATTTCTTTGAGTCCTGACACAATTTTGAAAAAATGCCAATATCTCCTTTACTTAGCAAAAATCAACCTGCCTACTTTGACCCCTCTAAAACGTTCCGTTTAGAAGTTACAGCCTTACCACAATTATACACGCTGCAAAAATAGGGCTCTCCCAAACATAATTTTGCAGGCATTAAAATATGTTTGGAATTTTATGTAAACATAATATATAATTGACTGATAAATCATTTGTAAACAGGGTTGTATTGAGACTAGAACAGTGTTTTAATGAGCTCTGCCTTAGATTATAATATCCCGGAAATATTTTAATGTTGCCCCTTAAAATGGTGTATGTTCTAATGGAAACATAATAATTACTACATCCAAACAAAATAAATATTTGAACCGAAACATAAATATGTTCAAAATAAAACATGATTTTGAACGACCTGAATATAAATATGTTTCCAGTGAAACATATTAGTTGTTTCAGTTCTAAACGTATTATGTTTGCATAGAAACATATTTAAATATTTTTGGAATGAAATCCTGAAAATAAAATTTTGTTTTTTTATTCATTTTTATTAAAAATCTTTAAACATGCACAGTGTGAATTTATAATAATTGAATTCATATACAAATTTTTAAATGCATAAATAAATAATTCGTTTAAAACTGCAAGTACAAGTGACAGCATCAATGAATGCACAATTGCACCAGCAGACGCTAAACCAGACGATCCAGGCTCGCTTTATATTTGGTACGGTTACAGTTGATCTCAGTACAGCACATAGCGTAGGCAAGGAATTCACGGAGGCTTTTGTAAAAAAACATGCCAAATTCTGTTTGAAAATAGAAACACTCATTTTTATTTGTGGTTTTTTCACATTAGTTTCAGACATTATATACTGCACTATTAAATTATATATTATACTCTGTAACTATTTGTACTTTTTGTAACACAATTTTTATATTTATTTAATTTACAAATAACAAAATTATTAACGACGCGAACACGTTTTCTCACCGAACAACAAAAGACACGTACGCAGAAAATGCCGATCACCGAGTGTCAAGAGTGCTGCAAGAATACCTTTATTTACATTTGAATTCATTTTTTGTTTGTTTTCAAACATCAGTATGTTTAAAATGACCCCATACATACTTCAAAAGACGACAAAAGAGACGTAGATAGAAAATTCTGCTCAACGAGTGCCAACTTCATATACGAGAAGAATGTTGCAAGAATACACTAATTTAAATCCAATTTCTTTTCTGTTTGTAAACATCAATATGTTCAAATGATGGCGTAGATAGAAAATGCTGCACAACGTTGCCAGCTTCGTCAGTCCATAAATTATCGAATTAAGACGAGCGTTGCGAACATACGTTGTATTTAGATTAAGATTAGCATTTTCTGTGTTTCGAAACATAGTTTAAACCAAGTAAATTGCCAAGAAATAGTTTATTCAAATGCAATTAAAATTAAAATTTTATGTTAAATTTGACAGATTCTGCTGGACAATATAATAATGTTTACACGTGAACAAAAAAAAAATTAAGTTCGATTATAATTTAATTACACTTCATTCCTAATACATGTATGGTAATTTCGTATTACTTTTTAATTACATTCAAACATATTCAAACAAATCTTTTCTATCCGTCTATATAGAATTCTACTTCTGTTCAGTATTTTCGCAAGAACGTATATTATTCATTCTGAACATAAATATGTTTGAACGAAAACAAAAATATGTTTTACTGTCATTAATAATGTTTAGCAATGCAATAATACTGTTGTTTGCATAAAGCTCCAAAGAGATATGTGATGCCTGTAAAATTATGTTTGGGAGAGCACTTTTTTTGCAGCCTGCATTTTTTAAAAACGATTTCTGTACCAGCTCTTTATGGTACCTTCAAAATAAATATCGATATATACATAGAAATTTATTTTGATTCAATTTCTTTATCTACTGCACTCTGTTAATTTAATGGCAATTGAAAAGTCGATAGATTTGCAAAATCAATTTAATGAATATGCAAACAAATCATTTAATCAAATTATAATCGTCTAGACTTCATTGAGCAAATCAGGTATTATAAAGAAACAAAAAATAAAAATAAAAATAAAAAAATGCAGGTATAAAAATATACTCTAAAAGGAAAATACACAAACGTTACAAGAAAAGGAAGCAAAAATTACTCTATCTAGTGAATTAAAAGAAAATGGTTAAAAAAAGTTAAAACATCGATCACTAATAATAGAAATAACTGGCTGTTAAATATAAAAACTTAGTAAAAATACTTTACTTAGTAAAAATAAAAAAAAGGTTTTTTCACCAATGTTCATTCATAACATTGTAATCAGATTATATTAAAAGAAATGCTGGTGATTATGGGAATGATGCATGGTTTTTAATCTATTTGGTAATTGTTCAGCATCCCTCTAGAAGTCTATAGAATATCTATTGTAAAATAAATGTCGACGGTGTCTCTGCGGCACCCACACAGCCATTATTTGTTTTTCTGATTCTTCTGGCTGCCGTTTCATTTAATTTGACCGTCAACTGTTGTCACAAATCAATTCATACGCCAGCGACTAGTTTTATATAGCACATCTAGGGATCAATACTTACAAACTAACAAAAATATATATGCTATAAAAATTGTAATTTCACTGTAAAAAATAATAGTATATATTGTCATTAAAATTATAGAAAATCATAATAATAATAATAGTTTGACCCAAAAGATCTAAAGAATCTTGGCTGATTTCAAAAACCCATTACAGAAGATGCTAAGTCGACTCAGAATGTTTTAATATTGTACCATTTTTGGATTCTGTATATCTGTATGCACATCCTATCAAATTTAGATGCGGATCGATCATATCTTAAGTATTTATTAGAAATGAATGCAGAAAAAAGATTCATCAATATTATGTATTTATTCATAAATATTATGATTTTTTTTTAACATCTACCAGATTCATCATATTGATGAATATATTCATTTTATATATGACATTATTTGTACTATCAAACATCATAGTGAAGAACGAAATATACAATACAATGAATTTGAATCGTCATATTGATGAATTTGTTCATAATATTTATGAATATAGATGCGGATCGATCATATCTTAAGTATTTATCAGAAATGAATGCAGAAAAAATTCATCAATATTATGTATTTATTCATAAATATTATGAATTTTTTCACCAACTACCAGATTCATCATATTGATGAATATATACATTTTATATATGAAATTATTTGTACTATCGAACATCATAGTGAAGAACGAAATATTCAATACAATGAATTTGAATCGTCGTATTAATGAATTTGTTCATAATATTTATGAATATAATATTTATGAATATAGATGCGGATCGATCATATCTTAAGTATTTATCAGAAATGAATGAAGAAAAAATTCATCAATATTATGTATTTATTAATAAATATTATGAATTTTTTCACCAACTACCAGATTCATCATATTGATGGACATATTGATGAATATATTCATTTTATATATGAAATTATTTGTACTATCAAACATCATAGTGAAGAACGAAATATTCAATACAATAAATTTGAATCGTCATATTGATGAATTTGTTCATAATATTTATGTATATAATATTGTTGAACTAATATATAAATTTTTCAAAAAAAATATTTTTTTTTTGAAAATAATTCGAAAAAAGTATTGTAAAAAATGTATTTAAAAAATAACAGAAAAAAAAATTTTTCAAACAAAATATTTTTTTTACAATATATTTTTTATATAATAATTTTTATAAATATAAATAAATTATAAATAAATATATTATAAAACATTTTACTAATGTATGCATGTTGAGCAAGCATTATATACAATAGAAATAACATACAAAAACTACTTGAGAACTGAAAAGTACGGCAAAAATGAACGAAAAATTAATATTTTGATTGAAATTTAGTTTGATGAACATCATTCTTCAATATGTTGTATTTTATATTTTTGTTCATTAATATCATGAAACGTATTCTTCACATACAATTCATCATATTGAAGAACACTTTTTCGACAGTTACCAAGCGTTCATCATACTTATGATCGCATTCATAACATTGATGTCGTTAGTCATTAATATTATGAATGGTTCTTCAAAACAATGAATCATGGTTTGAAGAACAGAATTCATCACTATGATGTATATATTTTTTCTGTATACTTAGCATAAATAAAAGCTATTTTAAAAATTCCGAATTCCGAACAGAAAATGTTTCGGTTTCCACGATTTTCCGCAATCACTTTACCTAATACTTATGAGGGTACAAGATTTCGATTTCAGAATCAACAGTTTTTATATTTATTATAATAATCTATAATATTGGTGACAGGTCTAAGGAAAAAAATATTTTTTCCAGTATCTCCCATAGGAAAGTGTATCAATTTTATTACCGGAAGCATGCGACATTCTTTAGTCAGTATGTTTGTGGGATCATGTGTCGAACCGTGGATGAATTGAATTATTTTAAGATAATTCCCGAACAATTCAAATGTATTTTTATAACTAATTTAAGAAAAATAGAGTTATTTTTAAAATATTAATTAAAATTTAGAACAAAGAAGTAAATGTAAATTCAAAATGCATTCAAAGTTGCTAAGAAATTGCGTGGTTTTGCTAAGGCAGTACTAATATAAATTAAATTTGTTTCTTATTTTAATTCTTCAATTTTAATATAATTCATTTTTTAACCTTTTAGCACTAATAGGTAAAAAAAACATACAATTGGAGGAATTACGTTTATATTATGATTTCGGGAGTTGTCAATTATTTAAAAAACAAAACCAAATGACTAAAATCATTTTACAAAAATAATTATAAACCCATATAGATTATTTTAAAATGAACATTTTGTATTGCAATATAATTTATATATTTTTGAAAGTGTTGGAGTATTTTCAAATTAAATATTTAACCTTCTACTTATAGTCTCTACCGCATTAATAAATAATAATTTGTAAACATTTTTGAGTTGTATTTGCTTAGTTTAAATTTAACCAACATGATATCGTCACTATCATGCCAAAGGGGTGAATGTGCAATTTTTGAAATTTTTTTCCTTTTTTGAATGTAGTTTATCCTCAAAATCACGTGTCATTTTGTTAAATATTTCTAGCCACAAAAAAACAAAACCAAAAGGACGAATTTGAAAAATTGAAAATCTTGTCATGCAAAAGGGCGAATCTTTTCGTTTTTTCACCATAACTTTTTATTGGTATAAGATAAAATAGTAGTGTAAAGGCATTTATTGTTTGTTTTCAAAGCACGATCCGAGTCATTAATTAAAAATATTTTGCCAAACATTAATTTGCCATTTGTTATTTGCAGGAAAAAATGCTTGGAAAATCGATGGGTGCTTTAAAAACAAATAATTAATACCTTTACACCACAATTTTATCTTGCACCAATAACAAATTATAGCAAAAAAACGAAAAGATTCGCCCTTTTGGCATGACAAGATTTTCAATTTTTCCAATGTCTTTGTTTTTTTGCTTTAATTTTTTATTGGTGCAAGATAAAATAATGGTGTAAAGGTATTAATTATTTGTTTTTAAAGCACCTATCGATAGGCATCATTATTTAAAAATATTTTTCCAAACATTTTTCCTGTAAATAAGAAATGGCAAATTAATGTTTGACAAAATATTTTTAATTAATGTTGCCAATAGATAGATGCTTTAAAATCAAAGAATTAATGCCTTCACATTACTATTTTATCTTGCGCTAATAAAAAGTTATAGCATAAAAAACAAAAATATTAGCGTTTTGATCAGGATATAGTCTCACAAAATCCGTATTTATAATTCAGTAGATTGTCCGAATCTAAAGATATTCTACATACGTTGTAATAATTGACAAATAAACCAAAATAACAGAAAAATTTGAAAAAAATATAAATTTTGCTAATTTTTAAAGCACTTCAAACTTTAAAATTTGATTTCCCAACATTTTTAAAAATGCACTTTCGCCTCTTTGGCATGACAGTGACGATATGGTACATAGGAAAGGTACGTACTTCACGCACGCTTTAAATATTTACAAACAAATTATAAAAATTAATTTCCCAACATTTTTAAAAATGCACATTCGCCCCTTTGGTATGACAGTGACGATATGGTACATATGAAAGGTACGTACTTCACGCACGCTTTAAATATTTACAAACAAATTATAAAAATTAATGCATATGCTCAACATATTTCTGTTTCAATTAGTTTTGTTTCAAACACTATATGGCCCATTTTTTTTCAAATTTCGCATGTTTTTTTTTTATTACTTGTAGTTTGTACACATTCCAAAGTAACGATCGACACAAATATCAACGTGATATTCTTTCTTTGCATCGTGATTTAGCATAGTTTATCTTACCACAGGAGTATACTTTTAGAACCATTTATAAAAAATATTTACAGTATTTGATTTCATATGCTTTCTTAGAAAGCATATGAAAATCAGAAAAAATATTTTTTAAAATGATAGACGACGTTCATTAGTGAATAAGATCAATGTTTAAAACTCATGTCCTGTATACCATGACTGGTTGGTGTCTTCAGTATCTCAAAAAATTCTCGAAATGACTTCGATATACAAATAGATTTCTAACAATGAATATAAATTTTAAAGATATTGTTGTTTTGGTGATTTTTAGTAGTGTCTATACGGAGAAAATTCTTTACCAGTTTTTTTTTTAATTTAATTATTTATGAGTTTTATTCATGAATTATGTATAATACTAAAAAAACATCAAATTTCATGTATAAAAAACTGGAAATCACTATGTATATTTATATATTTTATTTATTTATATTATTTATTATATTTATTAATAAAAAGTTTCATTTCATTACAATTTTTTTTTTAATAATCATTACAGGCGAAATTAGGAGTATTTATTTATAACTTGTGTTAATTTTCTTAATTCATAATTCACGCCGGTTGTGAAAAACCACGTCGTAGGTGCAATATAAAGAACATTTAGGTGAGAGAATTAATTAAAAAAATGTGTTATTTGAAAATTAATGTGAAATTTAACAGACAAATAAGTTGAAGTAGTGTATTTTTCCATTGTTTTTTTAATGTTACTTATGTTCCTTTATCATTGACTTATTATATTTTCAAATGCGCTATTTTTCATTTTTGGATTTGTTTTTTCATCTGAAAGCTAGCCGTAGTATCTTAATCATGAATTATGAATAATAAATCATAAAATGTATTACAGAACATTTTCCAATTAGTCATGAATTATGAATATATTATACATAAAGCATAGATTAACATACGAATAATTTCCGTCAATTAATCATAATTGATTTGATTGAGTTTAATCATATATTATGAATAAAAACAAAATCATTATGATTACATATTCTTACCTGGATATCATGATTATTTTTTTCAAAATTTATGCGTATAATACATGGTTTATGAGAACATTTCTCTACGTGTACGAGTACAAAAACTGATCTCGATTCTATCGATTCTAATTTGTCAAGAATGTCGATGTCATACTTATATCTACTCTTCTACTCTTATTTCTAGTTCGATCTCGTAGTTTCATCGCTAAACCTTCTCATACATTTAACTATAAACTACGAAAAAACACGTAGAAAATTTTGATATTGATGCGTAAATAATACAATATGTCGGAGAATTCGTTTGAAATCGAATTAGATGTTATACCAAAACTTACTTAACTCCCAAGGATAAATCGACTGATATCTCGCAGAATAAAAGCGATTCTGGACTGATATCGTATCGAATAGTGCAATAATATCGAGATTGATTCGAAACACATTGCAATATCGATGCGAAAAAATTTCGTATATTCCCAGCAAACCAAACGATATTTTAACGTTATCGAATCGATATCATTTAAAGACTAAAATTGTCGTTTTCGATAATCGATAATAATATGAAAACGAAAGGGTGTTCAATAAAAATGAACCCATCTGAAATGATATCGTCGTTTTTGTCGATATAGATGTCGAGATATATTCGTAAATGTTTTTAATTTCCATAAACAAATTTTATTTGTTCAAAAAAATTTAATTTTTAACAAAAATTCTAAAGAACACACAATGAACAATTTTTTATTATTATATCGAATTTAAAAATTATTGTCAAAATGTTTGCAGGGTTGTTGTAACGTTTTATTGTACGAAATACTTTAAAAATTAGTAGCGATAAAACATCGCGACATAACAGACTCCCAGATATGGCAGACTAGGTTTGATTTTTTCATTATTATATTTTAAAATTCTGTTTAATTTCATTCCTAAGTATGATTGACATTTGGTCTTGTATTTCTACTGTGCGACGGTAGTCAGCATAATGTTTATGTGTCCCTGTTAGAGAAAGATATTGTTTTCATGTTTTTTTCTTTACCATCAATTGCACAGCGGGGTTAAATTTTCCCTATGCCCAGCCTTGGTGGGTTAAAATGGCGTGTGCCTGAAATGACACAAACACACATTCCTGCCGTCGAATGTTATAAATTATATGTCATCGCTTTGGTGGAATAAAAATGCAAACAGATTTGAAAGAAAGTTCGTTATTCATTTAAAATTGGTGGGTGGCACAAAAGAAAAATTATTACTTGAACATGGACAAAGGTATTGTTAAGATGATGATGAAGATGACGATGCATAAACTGTTCAGTTTCACATTAAATTGTATTAGCATTCTCTACCTTTACTTTATGCAAATGTAAAAGTTTGCTATTATTAAAATTTCTACAAAATATTTTTAAATCTTAAAATTTATTTCTGGAGATGGTAGTACTTGTGACTACCATATTGTTTCGTACACTCAGAAAAAATAAACTTTAAAATTAATGGATTTTGCTATTGAAATTAGTCAATAGAATAATAATTCAATAGGTAATTCCCATTAAGTACTACAAATTACTATAAAATTATTTTTGAGTTTGTATGAAAATATTTATTTTTTGTATATATTAAATCAAAAACTTTTTTTTAATGGGATTTTATGAGATAAAAACTTTCAATACACGTTTTAAAATTAGCGATTGTTCCAATGAATAAATATTTATAGTTCATAGGGGCATTCCACAGAAAACGTTACCAAGGTGTGATATCATAAAATTAAACACATTGATTCCGTTCAATGATTTTTAGGATAAGATTTACTTCTAATGTCACTTCTAATTAACAAAATGTATGTCAAATGTGTTGTTTCTCAATTAAAATCAAGTATTTTTTTGAAATTTGTTATAGTACAAAATTGAGGCAATATATAAAACACTGTATTTTCGTTGTTTTGAAACCGGATGAAAATGGAATAGTAGAATTTGTAAGGAACTTTTTTTGGCGAAAGTATGCCACACATGGCATCGATGATAAGTGATTCAAAATACTGATAATTAACCAAACTAAAACTGTCTTTTGAGTTGTAACGCCCGTAACAAAAAAATAGTAAAAGTTATTTTGCAAACCTACACAGAAAAAAAATGTACATCATATTGATGAATTCCGTACTTCAAACCATGATATATTGTATTGAAGAGCCATTCATAATATTAATGACTAACGCCATCAATGTTATGAATGCTATCATAAATATGAAGAACGCTTGGTAACTGTCGAAAAAAATGTTCTTCAATATGATGAACTGTATGTGAAGAATACGTTTCATCTTATTAATGAACCAAAATATAAAATACAACATATTAGTTCTTCATATTGAAGAACTCTGTTCATTAAAACAAATTTCTACCAAAATGTTTTTTTTTTCGTTCATTGTTTGCCGTACTTCTTAGTTCTCACGTAGTTCTTGTGTGTTATTTCTTATATAATGCTTGCTCGACATGCATAAAATTTGTAAAATATTTTATAATATATTTATTATAAATACAACTTTTTATTAATAAAAAGTTACATTTATAAAAAATATATTTTTGAAAAAATGTTTTTTCGAACTTATTTTTTTTTTTCAAAAATTTTTTTTTCCCAACTAATTTTTTTTTTCGAAAAAATTCTTTTTTCAAACATTTTTTTTTCGAATAAATTTTTTTTCGAACAATTTCTTTTTCGAAAAACTTATTTTTTCAAAAACATGTTTTTTGAAAAAAACATTATGAACAAATTCTTATTGATGAATTTGTTCATAATGTTTTTTTCAAAAAACATGTTTTTTATAAAATAATTCGAAAAAAAAATTCAAATTCATGCATTGAATATTTTGTTCATAAATATAATGAATACATTCATTAATATGTCATTTAATGAATGGTGGTATCAATATGATGAATCTGGTAGTTGGTGAAAAAATTCATAATATTTATGAATAAATTCATCATAATGAAGAATATTTTTTTCTGTGTACTAGGAAACTTTGTAGAAGTAAAGTATTTTGTTGCATCTATACAGTTATATTCCAGATGGTTGCTTCATCCATCCAAAGTATTGTAACGTCCGTCACAACTTGTGACTCACACAGAAAAAAATGTACATCATATTGATGAATTCCGTTCTTCAAACCATGATTCATTGTATTGAAGAACCATTCATAATATTAATGACTAACGCCATCAATGTTATGAATGCTATCATAAATATGAAGAACGCTTGGTAACTGTCGAAAAAGTGTTCTTCAATATGATGATTGTATGTGAAGAATACGTTTCATCATATTAATGAACAAAAACATAAAATACAACATATATGTTCATCATATTGATGAACGCTGTTCATTAAACCAAATTTCTACTAAAATATTTTTTTTCGTTCATTTTTTGCCGTACTTCTCAGTTCTCACGTAGTTCTTGTATGTTATTTCTTATATAATGCTTGCTCGACATGCATAAATTAGTAAAATGTTTTATAATATATTTATTATAATTACTACTTTTTATTAATAAAAAGTTATATTTATAAAAAATATATTTTTGAAAGAAATATTTTTTTTCGAACAATTTTGTTTTTCGAATTTTTTTTTTCGAACCAATTTTTTTTTTGAAAAAATTTTTTTTTTTTGTAAAATTTTTTTTTCGAACTAATTTTTTTTTCGAACAAAAAATTTTTTTTTTGAAAAAATGTTTTTTCGGAACTATTTTTCTTCCCTAAAATTTTTTTTTCTGATAATTTTTATAAAAGTTGTTTCTGTTATTTTTTAAATAAAATTTTTACAACACTTGTTTTTTGATTTATTTAATAAAAAAAAAAAAATTTGAAAAAATATTATGAACAAATTCATCAATATGACAATTCAACTTCATTGTATTGAATATTTTGTTCATATATATAATGAATGCATTCATAAATATGTCATTTAATGAACGGTGGTATCAATATGATGAAACTGGTAGTTGGTGAAAAATTTTATAATATTTATGAATAAATTCATCATATTGAAGAATTTTTTTTTTCTGTTCACAAGTACCACTCGTCGCAAAACAAAAACTCTATATTATTATATATTTGTCAAGTTATGTATCAGGTACCAATTATATTAATATTTTACCACAGAAAAAGTATTAAATTTTCCAAAATAAACTATTATCTAAGATTCAATAAGGATAAGTCCAAAGATTCCACAAACAATTCATTATTTTTGAAATGCAAAAAAGAAAAAAAAGATGCGAAAAAACAAGATTGCTAACTATGCAGACATAGTCGTTTTTTTAAATAATTGTAATAAAATTATAAAAAAAACAAATGGTTTAGTTTTTCATTTAAATAATTTCGTCACTATCAAAGGGGCGAATGTGCAATTTTTGATATTAGCGTTTTTTACATCTTGGCATCATTATTTCAAAATATTTTTTTTCCAAACATTTTTTCCTGCAAATAACAAATGGCAAATTAATGTTTGGCAAAATATTTTTAATAAATGATGCAGATCTATAGGTAATTTAAAAGCAAACAATTAATGTCTCTGCATTACTATTTTATCTTGCGCTAATAAAAAGTTATAGCATAAAAAACAAAAATATTTGCGTTTTGATCAGGATATAGCCTTACAAAATCCGTATTTATAATTCAGTAGGTAGTCCAAATCTAAAGATATTTTATATACGTTATAATAATTGACAAATAAACCAAAATATAATAATAATTTTTAAAGCACTTCAAACTTTAAAATTTGATTTCCCAATATTTTTAAAAATGCGCAATCGCCCCTTTGGAGTGACAGTGACGATATGATAACGATGTTCTTAATAGTAACGGTTTACCATTGCCACCAAATAAATTTGCACTTTTTTTTCAAAAAATAGCAAATCATAATTTGACCATATTGAAATTTTCATGTTGAATTCGTACAGGTAACGCCTGTCATAAAATATGTAACACCCGTCACAAGTTTTGATACTTCATAAGTAAGTGATCAAAGTAACATCTGCAGAATTTTGTTATAGAAGAGAGAACTCCCATTCTTAATGAAATATTTGAGACAAACTTAATGTCTTGAGTCCGATTAATTTAGCTAAAATTTAATACTTTTTGGAGTAAACTCTGTACGTATAACGCCCGTCAAAGAATTTAAACTCAAAATTATAGAAATATATAGGACCTACTGCAAATATTTATTTATACTTGTATAGAGAACTATAAGATCTATTCTCTGGATCTTA
This sequence comes from Dryomyza anilis, assembly GCA_951804985.1. Lineage (NCBI taxonomy): Eukaryota > Metazoa > Arthropoda > Insecta > Diptera > Dryomyzidae > Dryomyza > Dryomyza anilis. The sequence goes on along the minus strand of OX638131.1, from coordinate 97,668,492 downwards.
AAAATGTTTCTATCCTTTTTAATTTGTCAAAAGAGAAGATTATTAATCGTGCGAATGTAATGCCCGTCACAATATAGTTGAAAATTGAAAAATTCCATGGCACATGTGTGTATTTTTCCTTCACGCAATATTTCAAAGTATCTACAATGATCAAATACGATAATTCGTGTGGCTGTCAAACGATAAGCGTGCGTTGAACGTGTGCTCAATGTGATCAAATTAGACCCGATTCTAAATGTTGTCGCATGTCGCTGTTTGCAAAAATTTTATGGAATTAAAAAAATTATCTTTCTTATCTGTTGAACATAATCTTTTGTTTGTATTGCAGTGCAAAAAGTCTATATCGTTTAAAATACTTAATAAGTGTTTTGTAAAAATAATCATCTCAATCATGAAAAAAAACAGTGTTTTCATGGTACGATTTGATTGTACAAAATCAAATCAGAAAGAAAAATAATCAAAGTTCATGATTCGAAAATATTTCGATATCGTAGTGCGAAATGTTTAAATAGCGTATATTGTCATTAAATTTAAATGTCCGAGAAAGTTTAAAAATTACCCAGCAAATACTAGGACCGTGCGATTTATCAATTAATCATAATCTTGATTTATCAGAATCCTGATTAATTGATTAACTAATGTTCTGATTAATCGAAAATCTTGATTAATCAATCAGATGTTGATTCATCAAACAATTTGATTAATCGAATAATCGCACAGCCCTCGCAGCTCTATTGAAGGGTGATCAGATATCAATGATAGTTTTTTCAATTGTTTTTTTTTTCAGCAGCTTTCAAAGTTACCACAGACATTCAGCTGTCAAAATATAAAGTAATGTCATCATCGTCATCATCGGATTTTATTTCTTTTGAAATGTGTGTCTCGTATCAATGAAGCCAAAACAAAAGAACTTAAAAACCTTAAAACAATATCGACGCTGAAAATCAATTTTGTCTTTTTGAAAAAAGACTTTTTTGAGTCGAGTATCCGTAACAAATAATAAATATAAATAAAATTGTCAAAGTGAGATAAAAATTTACAGTGACAAAAGGTTTAATTGAGGATCCACTTATTAAACATTTTCGGCTACAAATCAGTGGCTGTAATCCATTAAGAATAGAATAATAATTAAAATTGGTCTCATATCATAGCTTTTGGTTACTTGGGGTATCTAGGGTGTATGTGAATTCGACTAAATTGCTGACTAAACAAAACTTTGTCGTTAATGCAGTGTTTTCTTTTCAGTTTAGAATATTTTCGAGTAGACTAAATTGAACTAAATTGGATGACAGCAAACTGACAAATGATAATCGGTTAATTACACGGATAGAAAAGATTTGTTTGAATATGTTTGAATGTAATTAAAAAGTAATACGAAATTACCATACATGTATTAGGAATGAAGTGTAATTAAATTATAATCGAAATTGAATTTATTTTTGTTCGCGTGTAAACATTATTATATTGTCTAGCAGAATCTGTCAAATTTACCATAAATATGTTACAATACCAATATAAAATTTTAATTGCATTGGAATAAACTATTTCTTTGCCATTTACTTGGTTAAAACTATGTTTCGAAACACAGAAAATGCTAATAAAATCTAAATACAAAGTATGTTCGCAACGCTCGTCTTAATTTGATAATTTATCGACTGACGAAGTTGGCAACGTTGTGCGGCATTTTTTACCTACGCCATCTTTTGCCATCGTTTGAACATATTGACAATTAAAAACAAACAAAAAAGGAATTGGATTTAAATAAATGTATTCTTCCAACATTCTTCTTGTATACGAAGTTGGCACTCGTTGAACAGAATTTTCTACCTACGTCTCTTTTGTCGTCGTTTGAAGTATGTATATGATCATTTTAAACATACTGATGTTCGAAATGAAATCTTGTATACAAAGTTGTCACTCGGTGATCGGCATTTTATGCGTACGTGTTTTTTTCCAAAAATATTTAAATATGTTTCTATGCAAACATACTACTTTTTGTACTGAAACAACTGATATGTTTCACTGGAAACATATTTATATTTAGGTCGTTCAAAATGTTTTAATTTGAACATATTTATGTTTCTGTTCAAATATTTATTTTGTTTGGATGTAGTAATTATTATGTTTCTATTAGAACATACTCCATTTTAAGGGGCAACATCAAAATGTTTCCGCGATATCATAATATAAATCAGAGCTCATTACAACACTGTTCAAGTCTCAAGACAACCCTGTTTACAAATGATTTATCAGGCAATTATATATTATGTTTACATAAAATTCCAAACATACATGTTAATGCCTGCAAAATTATGTTTGGGAGAGCCCCATTTTTTGCAGCGTGTACGGACTTTAACAATTACCGGATACCGAATTGTGATAGAACTAAAACTCATTCAATTTAGTTTAGTCAGCAATTAAGTATTAAGTCGAATTCGCGCACACCCCTAATACTGAATTACTAAAAACACGTTTCTATCAATTATCTGTCATTACGTCACTTGTTATCGTTTGTTGCTACAAAATAAATAATAATAATGTTTAATGCAGTTGTCAATAATTAACTAGGGCATGTATTTGTATTATTTATTTACTATTTTAATCTCTGATATGATCTGCCAGTTATGGTATGTACGTGCATAAAATTGCTCTAAACAAATGTTAGTTCCCACAATAATTTATGCGCACATGTTGATGAACAATTGTGTGGAATTTAGTAAATTAGTATGTGGTTCAGTGTTACCTTAAATTATTGATTTCATTACAATTATGATGATTTGTACAACAAAAAAAAATTATATTCGTTGCAATTCTGATAAGTGTTGCAAATTGTTTGGTTAGAGTATTTAAATGCTTGAGTATGAAACCCAAAAAAAAAAATATCCCGTTCGCAATATTCCTCACAAAATCTACATGTAACAAATTAACCTATTAACCGTGCGACAGTATTTTGTACACTAGAAAATATCGATATGTACGTGAAACTATGGATTATTCTGAGAATTTGTGCGAGACATTTATTTTTAAATCAATACTTTTACGTATTTCATTTGCATTTGAAACGCAAGTATATCGTATTTTCATAATTGATACATATATTATTTTTTGTAGCACATTTGAATAAAAGTTGATGAATTTTGTTGCTGAGATCTCTCTAAGTATGAATCTGAAAACAGTTTTTCAATATCAATCTATCTAAAGTTTTTTTTCTTATTTGTAATGCAACTATGAGAAATATTAAAAATCTATTCTAATTTATTAAATTATTATAGATACTTGCACATTTAAAATGCGATTAACGAATTGATATCGGAAAACCGTTTTCATATTCATGTTCAAAGATGTTCAGATATGAAAAACTTCCAACTTTTATCAAATGTTCGCCCGAAAATATAGATATTTTTATAATATTAAAACATGATATACACTTGCTTTTCAAATTTCAAATGCAATTAAAAACCGTAAACAAATTGATCTGTTTTAACTGTTTTCGCACAAATTCACGTAAGTACATGATATTTTACACTGTGCACACAAAAAAAAAATGTACATCATATTGATGAATTCCATTCTTCAAACCATGATTCATTGTATTGACGAACCATTCTTAATGACTAAAGCCATCAATGTTGTGTATGCTATCGTAAATATGATGAACGCTTGGAAAATGTTCTAAAAATGTTCTTCAATGTGATGTACTGTGTGTGAAGAATACGTTTCATCATATTAACGAACCAAAATATAAAATACAAAATATATGTTCTTAATATTGAAGAACGCTGTTCATTAAACCAAATTTCAATCAAGATATTTTTTTTTCGTTCATTTTTGCCGTACTTCTCAGCTCTCAAGTAGTTCTTGTATGTTATTTCTTATATAATGCTTGCTTGACTTCCATAAATTAGTAAAATGTTTTATAATATTGTTACGAAAATTCAGTCTACAGAAAACTGATCTACAAGTTCGTATATCTGGATTGTGTACACATTAAAAACACTCTTATGTTTGGTTTAAATTACAACAATTAACTTTATTAATTCACATTAACTAAACAACTTTACTAATAACAAATTCTAACAACTACAGCATGTCCGTTATTTAACTTGACATTTATCACACGAGACGCACTCGACCACTTCCAATCACCACTGAAGTGCTGTGCCTCAGATGTGTCGGCCTTATATACTGCAGGCATCAGTTTCGACAAGCTTCAACTTGTTTCGAGAATCTTCTACTCGTTTCGTGAATAACGTATGCTATTGGCATCTCATTCGCACTCATGTGTTTTAATGTGATATTTAGCCATCTCTTTCTCGCACATTTCTCAGTGCGCTGTATGATCTTCCGTCTCTTTCTAACACATTGCTTAGTGCGCTGAATTGACTTGCGTCTCATTTATTATTGTTGATTGCTTGCACTATGGGTCAAATTACATCTTTTCGTAACAATATATTTATTTATAATTACTAATTTTTACTAATAAAAAGTTATATTTATAAAAAATATATTAAAAAAAAAATGTTTTTTTTTTGAATTTTTTTAAAATTTTTTTTTCGAAAATTTTTTTTTTCGAAAAACAATTATATATTTATAAAAAATATATTAAAAAAAAAATTTTTTTTTTCCTTTTTTTTTCGAAAAAAAAAAAAATTTTTTGTAAGGTTTTTTTTTCGAAAAAAAAAAATATTTTTTTTGATTAGGTTTTTTTTCGGAAATTTTTTTTCCGAATTTATTTTTTAGGAAAAAAAAAATGTCAAACATTTTTATTTTCGTATTATTTTTTTTATTTTTTATAGTTATTTTTGAAATAAAATGTTTACAACACTTTTTTTTCGAATTATTTTATAAATATTATTTTTTTTTTTGAAAAATATTATTAACAAATTCATCAATATGACAATTCCAATTCATTGTATTGAATATTTTGTTTATATATGTAATGAATGCATTCATTAATATGTCATTTAAAGAACGGAGGTATCAATTTAGATACATCATTTAAAAAATTCATAATATTTATGAATAAATTCATCATATTGAAATTTTTTTTCTGCGCACATTTTTCCTGTGTTATGTTATTGCAAAAAATTAGTTTTAAAATTTATTTTTTTTGTGCATGATAAATAAAATTATTTGTAAAATTTAAATAATAGTTAAATGAATACATCGAAATTGAATGTAAAACTATCTTGATATTTTAGTATTACAAATTTGGTATTCCAATTTAGAAGAGTGTGGGTCGAATGAAATAGCATTCTATTTTTAATATCAGATTTTTTACAATTTCATTTTATTTTAGGGGGTTTTATTTTTAAGCACATTTGGAGTGTCTATTTTTGGCACTAACTGCCCTATTCTGACACGAGTCACAAATTAAAATCGGTCACAATAGTGCGCTTTGTCTCAGTTGTCACTATTTCGTATTCTCTCATTTTTATTTTCTATGTATATTGACGTAAAAGTCTGAATCAATTGTCATTTGTATCAATTGTTATTGATAACAATTGTCATTGCTTACTAGAATAGGGCTGTTATAAACAATCCTTCCTATTAGCGAGATGCGTCTGTATGTTGAAATCACAATAACAGAAAAACTAGAAGAGCTAGATCAATGAAACTCCTAATTTACATATAAAATTTACATATATAAATTCATTTTACTTTATATGGGCATAAGTGACCTTTTCGGGGTCAAATATATATTGTCTATATGCTCAAATATATGAAAATAATGTTTTCCCGCGAACTGTAATTATTCATATGGGTATCAAATGAAAGTACATTCTTCAGCGATTACAAGTTTTTAGTTACTTTTTTAAAATTCGTAAATTCTAGTTACCTATGCACCATTTTAAATGGTAACCGCATAATATTTTCAAATATGTGTATATAGTTTGATTAGACCGACTAATTCTTACTCACTTCATCACAACAACTATCACAATTTCCTAGCTTAAAAATTCTCATGTGACCTTAAGATTCCTTACTAGTTTCCACCTTACTAATTTTTTTTTATGTTTTTGCCTTCCTAATGTTCCTTACCCATTGATTTATTATCTTTTCAAATGCAGTATTTTTCACTTTGTTCCGCATAATCAGAATTTGTTTTCCCATCTGTATGCTATTTGGCTAGGGTTATTTGTGACATTTTAATCATGAATTATGAATAATAAATCATAAAATGTATTCCAGAACCTGAACTAATTACTCATGACTTATGAATATATTATACATAAAACATAAGTAAACATACGCATAATTTTAATTAATTAATCTTAATAATTGAATAATTGACTATAATCATAAATTATGAATAAGAATCAAATCATGATGATTACTTCTCCTTCGATGGATATCATGATTAATGTTTGCAAAATTTTTGTGTATTATAAATTATTTATGAGAACATTTATCTCCGTGTACGGGTATTAATAATCGGCATTGATATAATTTCTAATAACTTCCTTACATCAGCAATCAATCTGTCTGAACTTCAAAATTCTCCATGTGACCTAACATTATTGTTTATTTTAAATAGTCAGTTTTATTGTATTGAAATTCCCCCAATTATTAGTTATAACCAGTTCAATGGATTTTGAAAAAAAAAAACAACTACAATTGTTATTATTTTAAAGACATTTTAATTTGTTTAAATAAAGTTTTTCGTTTGTAAAATTAAAATTGTTAAAGTTTATAACACACGCGTAAAAATTGGAATCAATGTCTATTGGTAACTGAGATTGATAAATACGATAAATCATCTCAATTGTCAATAATTTATGTAGCTAATGTTCGCCAAGAATCAATAAATTGTTCACTTTTAATGTTTACCTATTGATAAATCATTATGCATGGCATTATCAATGACAACATCATTATAGTCCAACACTATAATCATTTCCAAGCGATTTAGTTTAATAGGCTACGCGAGGCACTTTACTCATTTCACTACGTCTTGCCGCACACACTAAAACTACGCAATTCTCCATCGAAGTTCCCTTTAGACCGTTGAATATTTAGCAAATTTCTACTCGTTCGAACGATGCACTCGTTGCTACAATTGCCTCTGCTGTTTGCTACTGCTGCTGCTGCTGCTGATAGTCATTACTGCCCATCTGCGCGCTGACAACGGCACAAAGCAGCCAACGACTTCACAGTTGAGCTTCGATTGCTGCGGGCGATAAGTCGGCAACTAACGGCATTAGAACAAATCTCAGTTGTGGCAGTAGTGAAAGCAGCAACAGCTCATATGCTAGACGACAGCAGGCGGTGAAGCGAATCAAAACGAATCCGTCCGCCAGGATACTTAAGAGGCGCCTCCAACGAAGCGCGTTTAATCCGTCCGCGTCCACTGACTGACTGGTAGTCTGCCTTTCTTTCTGCCTATCGTCCAACCAAGCGACGGACAACAGTCAGTGAGGCGCGCAATCAGGCGCAGGATTCAAGGCATTAAAGGCACTCGGGTCGCTATCATGTTCGCCATTATCATGCTGCACTCCTTCTCCTTCTCTGACTCAATCTCGTCATCAGCTGAGGCAGTATCCAGTCAAGTGTAGGCGTAAATTGTGCGTGCGTGTTGCGCGATAATTTCGTGAAAATCGCGCGTGAATTTTCATTGTAAATTAAGTGATTTTTGCTGCGTGTCTCCGGTAAATTGTCTCGTTTAAATCGTCGTTTAAATCGCTTGCAAATAGCATAAACTCTTCCGCCAGAAATGTTGATTCAAAGCGATTTATTTGTTTTCATGTCGCACATGTGAGGTGGTCTGATAAATTAGAAAATAATTAAATAATTGTGTTGGAAAAAATTATATAGTTGCCACATGTGACGACGTCATGGAATTACGTATCGACTTGAATAAATTTACAGGTAATTTATATTTTTGAATTAGTTTAAATGGGTTTTTATAATTTTTTAAAGTAGTTTTTACAATTGAGGCGTTGGGAATAAAAACAGGCTAAACACTTTGAGAATAATGCCCGATTTACATTGTATCTTCTGTAAGATACACCGTATCAACTAGGGTTGCATTTCGTTATAAAATTGCTATAATAAATATATGAAACAGAAATATGTTAAAACGAGTTGGGAAAGTTAGGTCACATGGGACGGACTTTTACACGCTTCCTAAGGGGCGTAACAATGTATGCACAATGTTAATATACCCTGTACCTCATAGGTCTGGGGTATAAAAAGACAGATAAATATAAATATACTATAATGTGTTTGACGGAAAACAAAATCAGTTGCAAATCTGTTCTGATTTTCACAAACTTAAACGTAGATCTTGGTAGGACAATGACCCACCAAGAATATTGCAGTACCGGCACTCAAGACAATGAAAATAAGCGATGTGCTGATTGAGTCAAGAGCTGAATATGGCACTATAATGCAATTGACAAAAGGCGGATGAAATGCATTTTTTAATTAATTAAGGTTCTGTGGTTTTAAATGTATATGCCAGTTGCTTGTCGTCGAAGATTCCCATGCGAAACAACATAACTAATAAAGTAGCGCAACAGTTACAAAAAGCCACATATTTTAAATTGTATCTTCTACCATGTATGTAGATTTCCTCAACATGAGCGAGGCATATCTATTTAATTTTTCTTGTATTTAGTTTTAAATTTAACTTTTTTGATTAAATTCAAATTCAAATTCTTCATTTTTTATTTGAATTTTACTTAATATTTTCTTAAGATTTTAATTTTAAACTTCAAAATATATAAACATGCCAATGCCAACCACCACTTTAATTTTTTTATAACAATCTATTATAAAACTTTATAGGAAGCGACGCGGCAATACAGAAAAGTTCAACATGTTGTTAGCTCGTATATCTTTCCATCATGAAATGGCAACCTTACTGAAGAGAAATGTCCAAAGAGCGTTTTTGGCGTCGTTTGCTGTCCCTGTCGCTCTACTTTTGTAGCGTCCTTGTTAAAAAACCCTTTATAGCTCCGTATGACTAAATTTAACATTTAATTGTACACATGAGAAATTCCTATAAATTCTTAAAATCTCAGTTTTTCTGGATCAATACGTTAAAAGGTTTTATATGCATTTGAAAAGCTCGGGCATTTGAAAAAGGTTTGATGTACTTCATAGCTGAGACATCACTTAGTATAGAAATGGTTGTCCGATATCCAATCGTATACAGCTTTTATTTGGTTTAAATAAATTTAAATTGATTTAGAAAATATCTCATTTTACCATTTCACATGGGAATAAAACCTTTAAATGAATTGATATTGGAAAATCGTTTTCATATCCATACTCAAAGAGTTCGCAGCTCCAAATATTATGAAGTTTCACGTACATGTCGATTTTTTCAAGTGTGCAAAATAGCGTCGGACGGTGTAATGAATCTAAATTAGTTTTCTGATAGTGAAATTTTATTATAAATATTTTAATATCAAATATAATTAGATTTCTAAATTGTATTATTAAATTTACTAAGTTTGACGTCTTTGCAATACTCTTGATTATTTTTGTTCAGTCTGTTTTTGATTCCGTATCCGCAAAATAAAATCTGAATCTGTTTTGAATATTTCCCAAAACTGAATGAATGGATGGATTCCATTTTTTAAATTTATAATTATATATTTTTTATTTGTGAAATTAAGTCTTATTTTACTTGAACAATTGTAATCCATTTGAAATTGAGAAAATTCCAAATGATATTAGATTTTCCAGTTTAAATTGAAAAAAATCCAAATGAAATTGTGTTTTTAAAATTGAAATTGAGAAAATTTCATATAAAAATGAGAAAATATCGTATGAAATTGAGATTTTTCCATTTGAAATTAAGAAAATGCCAAATGAAATAGAAATTTTCCTTATGAAATTGAGAAAATTCCAAATGATTTGTAGATATTTTACTTCCAAACATAATTGCTCTTGTTTCAATTGAATTTGAGTACACTTTCATAAAAATAACTATATAAATTTATCAAGTATTTATAAAAATGCGTAAACAAAATTACTACATAATGTTTTTATTTTTACTACATTTTGTGTTTATTTTTTCTACGAAAAGAATAATTTCATGTCGCAATTAACTACGTTTTTATATGATATTTTCTAACTGAAAATTTGATGTAAAAACAAAAAATATAGAAAAAAATCTTTCCATCATTATATGGCAAACCTTACTGAAGAGAAATGTCAAAAGAGCGGCAAGAAATATGGCGTTGTTTGCTGTCTCTGTCGCTCTACTTTTGTAGCGTCCCTGTTGAAAAACCCTTGACAAAAACTTTTGTAGCGCTCTTATTGAAAAACCCTATACATATAATTTTTTATGGAATCAATTTCTCACAAGAATTTAAAACATATTTTTAATTTCCTTGTTTTAAAATGTGGGTTACACATATTTCCTATTACGAGAAGTTGTATCATCTTAATCTACAATACAAAAAATTATAACATATATAATATTTTAAAATATTTAACAATTAGTGCATAAATAAATGTTTTGTTTTGAAATTACAATGCAATTGGCATATTAATATTTATAAAAATATATTTAAATAATGTCATTGTAAAAGCAAAAAAAAAATCCGTAATAATGTTAACGATGTTGTTAACAACATTTTTGCATACATTACTTAATTTATAACCAGATCTAAATTCCGTTTACACTTTGTCGGTTGGTAGTTGTCTGGTGCGGTGGCATGTTTTAATGGATGTCAACTTTTATGGCTATTAGAATTCTCAACGAGATGCTGTTGTAGTGACCTATATATTCATTGAAAGGTGTGCTGTGTTCGACAATGACATTGAAAATCACACTCTATTGTTATTCAATGTATTCAATTTATAAACAACTTTTTGTGATTTAATTTTAATTAATTGCTAAATAAATAAAATGCAATTACGTTACACTTTTAGTGTGATATATTTGCTCTATTAATAAATAGATTTTTATATTTTTAAATTTCATTAATGCGCACTTTAACCTTTGAAATGTTTAAACAAAGCTTCTATTATTTGGTGTTGATGTTACGAGGTTTCGAACCGACAACCTCTATGCTCATAGTCCGACGCACTAACTAATTGAGCCAACGTCACTACTTTTTAATTATTATGCATAAATTTGACTTACTTAAAAGTGCTCACATTATTTCCGTAATTTTTAGCAGTTTATTTTATATTTTGTATATTACAATTTTATTTTTTCCCTTTCTTTCTAGTGCGGGATCACTGTCATCGTCAAAGGACCGAAGGCGTCGATGTAAAGGCCAGAAAGAAACTCATTATCGCCAGTGTGCTGTGCTTGTTCTTCATGATTTGCGAGATTATTGGTGAGTTCATTAAAAATGAAATTTATTATTATGCAAAAAAAAAAAAATAGAATAAAGACCAACAATATGAAGCGCAACAGCACCGAAAATAACAAAAAAAAAAAGGAAATTATGACAAAGTGCTGAAAGTATTATGCATTTTTCATGCTGACAGCCATATTAGTTACGCTTTTGTGTGAACTTTTGAAAATTATATTGAAAAGTTTTAAAAAGTGAAAAAATGTGCACATGAAGAAAGTGTCAATTATAAAGCGTCCAATATAAAAATTGCTTAATGGAAATAATTATTAAAGAAAAACTAAAAATTCCTGTTTATGGGAAATTTTAAAATTCTATTATTTTAGCAATTTTATTGCATGTTTTGATAATTGCAAAAAGACAACAAAAGTATTTCCCTATTTGGGATATTTTAAGAAATTCGCTGCAAAAAAAAAATGGCACTCACAAACATAATTTTGCAGGCATTAACATATATGTTTGAAATTTTATGTAAACATTACATATAATTGGCTGATAAATCATTTGTAAACAGGATTGTCTGGAGACTTGAACAGTGTTGTAATGAGCTCTGATTTACATTATGATATCACGGAAACATTTTGATGTTCCCCCTTAAAATGGTATATGTTCTAATAGAAACATAATAATTACTACATCCAAACAAAATAAATATTTGAACCGAAACATAAATATGTTTAAAATATAACATGATTTGGAACGACCTGAATATAAATTGTTTTTATCTAAATTTTCCTAATATAAGATATTTTTGAAACTGAATTTTTTGAATTTTTTGATTTGTAACTTTGCAATATTACATTAGTTAGATTTTACATAATTAATATGCAAAAAATTGGAAAAAATAACAAAAAAGGATACTAAAAAAGTATTTCCCTATTTGGGATATTTTAAGAAATTCGCTGCACAAAAAAAATTGGCTCTCCCAAACATAATTTTGCAGGCATTAACATATATGTTTGAAATTTTATGTAAACATTACATATAATTGCCTGATAAATCATTTGTAAACAAGGTTGTCTGAAGACTTGAACAGTGTTGTAATGAGCTCTGATTTACAATATAATATCACGGAAACATTTCGATGTTGCCCCTTAAAATGGTATATGTTCTAATAGAAACAAAATAATAACTACATCCAAACAAAATAAATATTTGAACCGAAACATAAATATGTTTAAAATATAACATGATTTGGAACGACCTGAATATAAATTGTCTTTATCTAAATTTTCCTAATATGAGATATTTTCATGTGATATTTTTTGATTTATGTGCCTATAATTTTTTTATAATTTTGAAATAATTTGAACTTTTCGTTAAGCGGTTTTAAAATAATTTATTATTTTAGTTAGTTTTTACATAATTCATATGCTATAAATTGGAAATATCGAAAAAGTTTATTAATAAAAATGTCCCTTATATGGGAAATTTATAATAATGCAATATTTTTTACAAGTTTCGGCTTTATTTATATGTTATACATGCGAAAAAAGGAAAAAGTTTATTAATAATAATTTTGCTTATAAGGGAAATTTATATTAATGTTATATTTTGGCATGTCATTGCATAATTTATATGCTATAAATTGACAAATAATAAACATTTAAAAATGAAAATTTCTCTTACACGGGAAATTTTTTTTAATGTTTTATTTCTGTTAATTTTTAAATAATTTATATGTTATTAATGGGAAAACATCTAAAAACGTATAATTGAAAATTTCCCGCACATGGGAAATTTTTGAAGTATGTTTTATTTTAGCAATTTTTTTGCATAAAATTGTATGAATAATAAATTTCCTTATAAACATATAAAAAACATTTAAAAATAAAAATTTCCCTTACATGGGAAATTTTTAATAATGTTATATTTCGTGAAATTTTTGTATAATTAATATGTTATAAATGGAAAAACATGTAAACACGTATAAATAAAAATTTCCCTTACATGGGAAATTTTTAATTATGTTTTATTTCATGAAATTTTTGTATAATTAATATGTTATAAATGGAAAAACATGTCAACACGTATAAATAAAAATTTCCCTTACATGGGAAATTTTAATTTTAGCAAGTTTTTGCATAGATCATACACCATAAATGCGAAAACACGAAAAATGTTATTAATAAAAATTTCCCAAATATGGGATATTTTTAAATACGTATTTTTGATTTATGCATTACTTTGTAAGACTTTTCTCTTAAAAGATTTCTTAGCAATATTAAAAAAAAGTGTTTGAAAATATCTAGTGAACATGTTTTTCCAAACTATGTATTTAATTAAACTCAAAATGCTAAAAATATATCTATTTCATAACTATTACTCTACTCTACAGCAACATTATGCAATTTGGATGCAATGTTGCATTGCGTAAGGGATTTGATTTCATTGCAAATTAATTTAAGTCACTCCATAAAAAACCAAAACTTCTACAATTTCCAACTTTAAACTGCAGCAGTAACAGAAAAATATCCCCAGGGGGAAATTCTCAACAAGCGTGCAAATATGGCAGAGATTTTTCATGTACGACTGACCAAAAATGTTGTTATCCCCAGTGCTTCAAAAAAAACAACACTGAAAGTACAGTTAGGCACCGTTACTGGCTGCAATGTAGGGGGGTGGGGTGGTGTGAATTAAGGTTAGAGATGAATTTATGGGAATGGGGAGAGATTTTTTGGTTTTGTTTTTGTTGCAGCTTCGTTGTGGCCAAACATAGTTTAATTTTAAAACTGCAACATTGTAGGTACTGTTTCTCACTCACACACACATACACACTGAAATACTGTACACATACCGATGAATGTACGGAAACACGTTGACAACACGAATGTCCAGTTAGACAGCATCTCTCCTCAGTCTCGCTCACTTTTTTTCTACTCTGTCACACACAGACTCACAGCAACACTCACATGTTTGACTGGCTAACAATGCGTTCATCTTTGCTACACCGGAAATCTACGGAAACGGAAATAGGATTCAATGACTGTTTCCTTGCTATGTGTATATATGTGTGTGTGTGTCACTATTTAGTGCTGCCAGCCGGAATATTTATTTCATCCATTATGTTCTATTTTTAGTTTTGACATGCATTACGTGACGATGAAAGTTGCTCAAATGGTTTGTCTGATTTTTGGAAAACGATGTCATACGCAAACTATACGTTTTGGGCCAGGTTATACATTTCGTTTTATATCAGTTTTCAAATGTACTCGTAAAATGGATCATTTAAAACAAATATTAAAAAAATAGCTTCATTTCTGTGGAATTCATAATTATTTCCAACCAAAAATTAGAATTTTATCGAATTGTTTTTAGTTTTTAAATCGATTAAATAATATTTCGATTTCGTTCGAGTTCCTCGTTCGTTATTCGAGACTCTGTGGTCGAGATTATAATTAATTTACAGAGAAAATAAATGTAGTAAAATTGAATATATTTTGTATTTGTTTAAAGAAAAGTGTAGTTGTACTACATTTACTTACTTATTAAGTGCATGTGTTTTTATTTCATTTAATTTTAGTACGTATTGTATTAGAATATAGTTTGTTATACATTTTGATTTAAAAAAAAAACAGAGAAATTAAATAAAGAAATTAAAATAAATACAGCTAGAATTTAGTAAAAAAATAATAAGTAACATTTCTTCATACATTTTTCATAACGTAGTAATAATAAATACAAATGTGTTAATAGTAAAAACGGATGTTGTAAAAACAGCAGTAGTTGTAGGTCTTTTTTAAATTTTTACAAAAATTTAATTTATGTAGTTGTTTTTGATACAAAAATAATTATAAGTAGTAATAATAAATACATTTGATTTATACGTTAGAAAGGTCAACTAGTTTTTAAAGTCTGAATCAAATAAATTGTGTAAAGTATTAGATACGTTGATGATCCTATTACCGAATATCAATGCGGAACTTTTTGAGTACAAACATTTTATGATATGGAATGACTTTATTGAATTTTTAAATGAAATGTATTTTTATAGCGCGGTACGTACACCGAAAAAAACACTCCATTAAATATCATCATTAAATATAATTATACATATCGTCACTGTCATGCCAAAGGGGCGAATGTGCATTTTTAAAAATGTTGGGAAATCAAATTTTAAAGTTTGAAGTGCTTTAAAATTAGAAAAATTTAGATTTTTTTTTAATTTTTTTTGTTATTTTGGTTTATTCATGAATTATTATAACGTATATAAAATTTCTTTGGATTTGGACAACTTACTGAATTATAAATACGAATTTTGTGAGGCTATATCCTGACCAAAATGCAAATATTTTTGTTTTTTATACTATAACTTTTTATTCGCTCAAAATACAATAGTGATGTAAAGGAATTAATTGTTTGTTTTTAAAGCACCTATCTATTGGCATCATTATTTAAAAATATTTTTCCAAACATTAATTTCCCATTTGTTATTTGCAGGAAATTTTTTTTGGCAAATTTAAATAATGATCGATAAGTACTTTAAAAATAGACAATTAATACCTTTGAACTACTATTTTATCTTGCACGAATCAAAAGTCATAGCAAAAAAACGAAAAAATTGGAAAAATTGAAAACCTTTCCATGCCAAAAGGGCGAATATTTCCTTTTTCGCCATAACTATTTATTGGTATGAGATAAAATAGTGGTGTAAAGGCATATATTGTTTGTTTTTAAAGCACCTATCGATCTGCATCATTAATTAAAAATATTTTCTTGCAAATAACAAAAATTCGAAAAATTGAAAATCTTGTCATGCCAAAAGAGCGAATCTTTTCTTTTTTTGCTATAACTCTTTAATGGCACAAGATAAAATAGTGATGTAAAGGCATTTTTTATTTGCTTTTAAAGCACCTATCGAAATGCGTCATTATGTAAAAATATTTTGTCAAACATTTTTTCCTGCAAATAACAAATGGCAAATTAATGTTTGACAACATATTTTTAATTAATGATGCAGATCGATAGGTGCTTTAAAAACAAACAATAAATGTCTTTACACTACTATTTTATCTCGTATCAATAAATAGTTATGGCGAAAAAGGAAAGATTCACCCTTTTGGCCTGACAAAATTTTCAATTTTTCAAATTCGCCCTTTTGGTTTTGACTTTTATGGCTAGAAATATCCAACAAAACGACACGCGATTTTGGCACAGTATACTTGAGGAAAAACTACATTCAAAATTGTAAAAAAAACGTAAATGCCAAAAAGTGTACAATCGCCCCTTTGGCATGATAATGACGATATGTATTTAATTAATGTTCAAGAGCATATATATTTATTTTTATTAAACTTATGCAATTGTTTTCGTATGGAAAATAACTACATTATCTATACAAAATTAAATTTGTATAAAAAAACATAAATTTGATCTTGGTTATAGGTCCTGAATTATGTAGATAAATTATTATATATGCCTTTATTTTTACTATAATTCAGATTACGAAAAATATAATACCATAATTATAAATATGAACACTGTTTAGTAGCATAGTACATATACAAGTTAAGAGTGTTACCCACAACTTCAAGAAAAATATTGAGCGGGAAACTCAATTAGTTGGCAGCACTATAGTCTTCTCTCATTAACTCGTTTTGGTCATACGCTTGGGACTGCTTGGGTTTATTTGTATACCTCTTTCACAGTCATTTGTCGTGTGCAAAAAAAAAAAACAATAAACCAGTATCTGCTATATGTAACCAATGAATTCGTTTATACCTGAACGACCTATCGTAATTCGTATGTCGTGTGTCCATACGAATTTCTAATAATTAAAATAAAAGCAAAAAATAAAACATCAATACAATTTGTGCAATAGAGAACAAAATTTCAATACGTGGTGTAGTAAAAATACGACGTATTAAGACAAATGTATTTAAAAACAAACAAAATGTAGTAGACCTAAATTTTTTCAAAACAAATACATAAAATGTATTTAATTTACAACAGTAATTGTGTACTTAAAAAGTGAATAAAGGGTATACCGACTGTGGCCAGTTTCAATTCTGTGTCCATATCGGCACAGAAGTCATATTTGAAATGCCGTTTACCCCATCGTGGGAAACATTTAACTAGAGTCGTACTTAGTACATATTTTTAATAATAAGTATGACGAGAAATTTTTTCATTATGCCGAAAGCCAAAACACACGGCTCGATGTCCCACAATGCTATATTCCACATTTAAAAAATATCATACAACATTTTGACATAGATTTTAAAATTGAGTTTGGCCTGTCAAAATGTTGTGTCATATCTTTTAAATGTGGAATATGGCATTATCGGACATCGGTCCGTTTGTGTTGGTTATATTTCATTAAAAGGAATATTGCATTAAAAATTAAATAATATACAATATTTTAAAAATAAATTGTATGCACTGTTCTGTAGCACGATATATTCTCTTTAAAATCTCATTTAAGAAAATAAGTTACGATTCTTGGTAAAAAAGTTATCTTATTAATATAATAAATCTGTGTGTTCGTTTGGATTGGACAAAGAGGCGTGACCTCCCATACAATCTAAAAAAAACAATTTAAAAAGCAAAAACACAAAAGCAAAAGCACAAAACAAAACCAAAAATACAAAAACAAGAGCAATAACATAAAAATAAAATCCAACCAAAGGAAAAACAAAAAAGGAAAGATAAAGAAAAACAAACACACCACACTAAAACTCACCACAATAAAACCCTCCACACTAAAACTCACCACTCTGAAAATTCACCACACTAAAACTCACGACTTTAAAACTCACCACACTAAAAACTCACCACACTAAAAATTCACCACACTAAAAATTCACCACACTAAAACTTCTACTGGGAAAAACTAAACGGGTAGGAATTCTACCGGGAAGAATTTTACGGGAAAGCGTTCTATGAGGAAGAATTTCACGGCGAAGATTTCTACTGGGAACAATTTTACGGGGATGCGCAGTCTGAGAAAGAATTGTCATTGAGAAAAGTCGTTTTCACGGAGAATTATTATTTGGTTACAACATTTATAAAACCAATAAAAACTTCCAAAGCGAAGCACGGGCCCCTGATATAAATAATAAAAAAAATGTTATTAATAAAATCGGTCCTTATCTTTGAATTCACCAAATCTTGGCACGAGTCGTCGTGTACGGGTTCAACGATAATCCATAAAGGAAAGAGAAAGAAATGTTTGTATCGATGTTATTCGAGAAAGTTTCGAGTCATTGAAGGTCTCAGAGATATGGCAGACTGGGTAATGAAATAACAGAAATATTATAAATTTGTTTATATTTGTTCAATTCTATTTTTGCTCTTTTCACTTAGAAATGATTCCAGTTATCGTTCTTTTTGCAAAATTGATTGAAATCAATGAAATTAAACTTATCTTTTATATTTTTATAACCCGTTTAGAAGACGAAACATTTAGAAATTAACGATACTTCAATTTGATATGTGGCATTTTAAATTTGGTTAAAACTTTGTTAGTTCGTTCCAAAATTGTGAGAAATTTTGAATTGATAATTAAAATGATCTTATTGAGATAGATTTCTGACAAATATACAATGAAACTAAAAATTTCAAGAAGTATATCGAATAATAAAAAAGTACTAGGGAATGATTAAATAAATATTTTAAATAATCATTGAAATTTCTTTGTAAACCCTAGTTTTAAATCATTTTGCATTTTCTCATAAGGTGGCTGCACTGCTACGACCAGGTTTTTCATCTAAGCTATTGATATTGTCGTTGTTGCTGTTGGCAAAGCAAACTCCAACTCTTCCTTTAAAAATTTAAACATTTTGCAAGTTTGCAGAAAGTACGTTGCTTGCAAAACATGAGCTCCTATTGACTTGGAATTGATATTTTTTTTAAATTCACATTTTTTGCAGTTTGTATATTTTTTTTGACTAATTTTTATCTCTTTCTTTTCTTTTATTTTCTCTTTCTCTGACATGTGCTGCTGCTTTGAACGTTTTTGTTTTTTTTCTTTTTGGTCAACATCACATTTCACTTCACATCAATTTGGCAACAAATGTTGCTGCTGCTGCCGTTGCAACTCCTCCCTTTTGGTGTCCTGCATGTCAATGGAATGACTTTGCGCTACTATTTGTTATTTTTCATCACTACTACTACTACGGCGGATACTACTATGACTACTACTATAACTACTACTTCTACACCTACACCTACAAAAACAACAACTGCAACTACTACCAACAAAAAAAAAAACTACACTTTGTTGGCCATATCATGATGGCCATATCGTTCTTTCCGTCCGTCTGTGTGCGTTTGCGTGTGCGGCTGCCATCACAGGTGGAGTTCTGTCGAACAGTTTGGCAATTGCAACAGATGCTGCTCACTTGCTCACAGATTTCGGCAGTTTTATGATATCATTGTTTGCCATATGGATTGCAGGACGACCATCGACACAGCGGTGAGTTATTTTTATATACTACTGACATGAAATAGATGCAGATAGAAAACTCGGTATCTGTTAATGAAATAATAACATTTTAGAGTTACTTTTTAAACTCTCTTTGAAAAATCAAATGCATGCTTAATTATTCTTTATTAATTGCTTTTGAGAAAAACAGTATTTTAAGATAAATAAAAAATTTCCTTTTTTTGGGAAATTTTTAAAATGCAATTGTACACTAAATAAATCTTTTTTAAATGATTTTCAAGTCATGAGAGGTAATGAACAATAAAAATGAAAATTTACCTTTTTGGGAAATTTTCAAAATGTTGTAGTTAACAAAAAAAAAAAGGTTTTTAATATTTAAATATTCATATTTAACTATTATCTAATAGTTGCTGTAATTAAAAAGCATTTTGAGGTAAATAATAAAATGTTCCTTGGATTGGGACATTTTGTATTTTAAGATAAATAAAAAATTTCCTATTTTTGGGAAATTTTTAAAATGCAATTATACACTAAATAAATCTTTTTTAAATGATTTTCAAGTCATGAGAGGTAATGGAAAATAAAAATAAAAATTTCCCTTTTTGGGAAATTTTCAAAATGTTGTAGTTAACAAAAAAAAAAAAACGTTTTTAATATTTAAATATTCATATTTAACTATTATCTAATAGTTGCTGTAGTTAAAACAGCATTTTAAGGTAAATAATAAAATGTCCCTTGATTTAGAACATTTTGTATTTTAAGATAAATAAAAAATTTCCTTTTTTTGGGAAATTTTTAAAATGCAATTGTACACTAAATAAATCTTTTTTAAAAGATTTTCAAGTCATGAGAGGTAACGAAAAATAAAAATGAAAATTTCCCTTTTTGGGAAATTTTCAAAATAATGAAAAAAAACAAAAACGTTTTTAATATTTAAATATTCATATTTAACTATTATCTAATAGTTGCTGTAGTTAAAACAGCATTTTGAGGTAAATAATAAAATGTCCCTTGATTTGGGACATTTTTAAAATGTACTTGTACAGTATAAAAATATTGTTGAAATGGATTTTGAGTCTGTTAAAGCAATTCAAAATAAAAATGAACATTTCCCTTTTTGAGAAATTTAAAAAATGTTGTAGTTGAATAAGGAAAAAGGTTTTTATTGTTTAATTACACATACTTAATTATTCTCTAATAGCTTCTATAATTAAAAATAGCATTTTGAGTTAAATAATAAAATTTCGTCTTTAGGGAAATTTTTAAAATGTAATTGTGCACTATATAAATATTTTTTTAATAGATATCAAGTCAATAAAGTTAGTAAGAATATAAAATAATAATTTCCCTTTTTGGGAAATTTTCAAAATGTTATAGTTAACTAAAGGTTTTTAATATTAATATTCATATTTCATATTTATAATTATCTAATAGTATATTTATTTAATAATTATCTAATAGTTGCTGTAATTAAAAACAGCATTTTTAAATAAAAAATTAAATTTCCTTTTTTTTTTTTTGGGGAACACTTAATACATATTATTTAAATGATCTCAATGAAAAAAAAAACTAAAAATTACTCTTTTTGGGAAATTTTCTGAATAATGTAGTTAACCCAGAAAAATAGTTTTTAATATTTAATTATTTATTTTTAAGTATTCTCTATTAGTTGCTGTAATTCAAAAAAAATATTTTTTGATTTATAATAAAATTTTT
Source organism: Dryomyza anilis (assembly GCA_951804985.1). Classification (NCBI taxonomy): domain Eukaryota; kingdom Metazoa; phylum Arthropoda; class Insecta; order Diptera; family Dryomyzidae; genus Dryomyza; species Dryomyza anilis. The sequence continues at coordinate 97,647,069 of OX638131.1, read as the reverse complement.
CTGTTTTTTTTTTCGTAATTTATAAAATGTATTAAAATATTTTAATAAAATAGTTTAATTGGATTTCTAGTCAATAAAGGTAATAAAAAGTAAAAATGTTCCTTTTTGAGAAATTTTAAAATGTCATATTTAACTAAGAAAAATATCTTTAATATTAAACTATTATCTATTAGTTGTTCTAATTAAAAATAGCATTTTGACTTAAATAATTAAATTTCGCTTTATTTTTTTAAAATATAATGAATTGGGAAAGTTAGGTCACATGGGTAAGTTCGGTTACATGGGGAGGATTTTTATAGTCGGTCGGGTCCGACTATGGAATACCCTACACCTTTGGTATGGATATTAACCCTCAGAATATTATTCATATATCAGAAATTTACGTCTTATATCCCCCATAAATTAAAAAAATTATATAAAGTATAAAAAAACAAAAAAAAATATTGAAAAATGTAATTGGGCGGACCACACCTATATTTAAAATTTTGAAAGGCTAATATTTCATAGATTTGATTTTAATAATTTACGGATCAAATTTCCACTATGAAATCCCGGGAAATAATGAAAAAAGTGGGCGGATCACGCCCATTATTGGACCACATATTTTTAGGTGAATTCTAACAATACCTTTTAAATTTTATAACTATACCTTGAATACTTTTCGAGTTATTAGTTCCGAAACAGTTATATAAAAGTGACTTGTATGGGAGGTGGGCGTGTCCGTTGACCGATTTGGCTAATTTTCAAACTGAGTTCCTACTTTTTGATAAAATATATTGAGACGAAATTTCATCGCATTCTGATCAGTATTTCTCAAGTTATTCTGTATTCGGACAGCAAGACGGACAGACAGACAGACAGACAGACAGACAGACAGACAGACAGACGGACTCGGGTAGTGCTGCTGATCAAGAATATATATACTTTTCCATACCGGACACGCCTCCTAAAGGGCGTTACAATATATGCACAAAGTTAATATACCCTGTACCTCATAGGTGTAGGGTATAATAATTGTACACTAAGTAAATATTATTTAAATGGGTTTCGAGTCAATAAATGCAATAAAAAGTTCAAAATAATTTCCCTTTTTGGAAAATTTTTAAAAAAGAAAAAATGTTTTGAATAGCTTAATATTAAAGTTAGTGGTTAATAACAATTGAAAATTTTGCCAAATACAAAAAAAGAGAAAATTAATTATTACGCATAGAAAAATAGTTTTCCTCACATAAAATGGTATGCTCAAATTACATTAGAAACCTTTGTCGAAAATAATAATTCGAATGTTTTCCATTAGTTTATATAATTCAAAACAACATTGTGAGTTAAATAATAATATTTGTGAAACTTTTAAAATTTATTTCTACATAGAATAATTATTTTGTAAATGATTTTCATTTCAATAACGGCAGTTAAAAGTAAAAAAAAATTAAAAATATTTTCAATATCTATTGCCACAAGAAAATAAATATTTTAAATGGTTTTTATGCCCATAATACAAATATAAAAGAAAATAAGATTTCATAAATTTTCCCTCTTTTAGAAAACTTCAAATATAAATTGCAAAATTAATTGTCCTGACAATTAGTAACAAAATTGAAAAATGATTCATTGCCATTTCACTAGAAGTAATTATAAAATTTGACTTTTCTAATTTCTAAAGTTCAAAGTTCTTTAGGTTGCCCGAAATAGGTACATTTTAATTAATAATTATTATATATTTATTAAAAAGAATAAACAGAACAATAAATTATACATTTTATTAGAAATTATTGATTGATTTTTCAGTGTAGTAAATAAATGCGTCCATTAGTATAGGTTTACTCGTGTATGTATAGCAATTTGATTTAACTGCAAATTGCAAAATTTCCTTTTTGCTCAATTATGTTGATATGTTTTAGTGTTAGTTAAGAGCAGCAATAAATGTGCTGAGTTCTGCACTAGTTTTTCAATAGGTTAAGTAATTTAAAGAAATTTGATACATTGGTGATCGAATTACGTTAGCTGAAGGGGAAAAATTAAATTACAAAAAATCTATTAAACTATTTTTGGATTATTTTTTGGCATAAAGAATCTAATGACAAGAACTAGATTTATGGTTATCAAGAATATAAAGAAAACAAAGTAACTATGAAAATTACTAACTAAATTACATTCATCTGTAATACATTTTTTTAAATATGGAGCATTTATTCCTTTTTTATACCATACACTAGGAGTGAAAGGGTATATTCAGTTTGGTATGCCGTTTGTAACAACCTGAATAAAGCATCTCCGGTATGGAAAAGTATATATATTCTTGGACAGCATGACCTCCTGAGTCGATTAAGCGATGTCCGTCTGTCCTTCTGTCTGTTGAAATCACGATTACAGAAAAAGTAGAAGAGCTAGAGCAATGAAACTTTAGATTTAGATTACTTATATATCTAGGCTGTACGAACAAGAAAATGAAAATGATCGGTCTATTCTGACCTGAGAACCGACCACTTATGTTCAAATACCTCATATAAAATTTACATCTACAGATCAATTTTACTGTATACTAAGCACGTAAACTTTTTTTGGTCGAATATATGCTCAAATATATGAAAATAACGTTTTCCGGCAAAACGACTTGTGGTTCCCAAAACAAAAATTGAAATTCGGTACACCTACCCATTTGTAAATATGGGTATCAAATGAATGGTAATTCTTCCTCGATGAAAAGTTTGTTGTTATTTTCAGGATTCGTATACATTGGTGACCTATATACCACTTTTAATGGTAATCACACATATTTGTAGGGTGTTTATAGTCGGCTTTAACCGACTATAATTTTGATAATCCTAACTATCATAATAACACTATCAAAAATCTATAAAATCTATAAAATCTATAAAATCTATAAAATCTATAAAATCTATAAAATCTATAAAATCTATAAAATCTATAAAATCTATAAAATCTATAAAATCTATAAAATCTATAAAATCTATAAAATCTATAAAATCTATAAAATCTATAAAATCTATAAAATCTATAAAATCTATAAAATCTATAAAATCTATAAAATCTATAAAATCTATAAAATCTATAAAATCTATAAAATCTATAAAATCTATAAAATCTATAAAATCTATAAAATCTATAAAATCTATAAAATCTATAAAATCTATAAAATCTATAAAATCTATAAAATCTATAAAATCTATAAAATCTATAAAATCTATAAAATCTATAAAATCTATAAAATCTATAAAATCTATAAAATCTATAAAATCTATAAAATCTATAAAATCTATAAAATCTATAAAATCTATAAAATCTATAAAATCTATAAAATCTATAAAATCTATAAAATCTATAAAATCTATAAAATCTATAAAATCTATAAAATCTATAAAATCTATAAAATCTATAAAATCTATAAAATCTATAAAATCTATAAAATCTATAAAATCTATAAAATCTATAAAATCTATAAAATCTATAAAATCTATAAAATCTATAAAATCTATAAAATCTATAAAATCTATAAAATCTATAAAATCTATAAAATCTATAAAATCTATAAAATCTATAAAATCTATAAAATCTATAAAATCTATAAAATCTATAAAATCTATAAAATCTATAAAATCTATAAAATCTATAAAATCTATAAAATCTATAAAATCTATAAAATCTATAAAATCTATAAAATCTATAAAATCTATAAAATCTATAAAATCTATAAAATCTATTAAATCTATAAAATCTATAAAATCTATAAAATCTATAAAATCTATAAAATCTATAAAATCTATAAAATCTATAAAATCTATAAAATCTATAAAATCTATAAAATCTATAAAATCTATAAAATCTATAAAATCTATAAAATCTATAAAATCTATAAAATCTATAAAATCTATAAAATCTATAAAATCTATAAAATCTATAAAATCTATAAAATCTATAAAATCTATAAAATCTATAAAATCTATAAAATCTATAAAATCTATAAAATCTATAAAATCTATAAAATCTATAAAATCTATAAAATCTATAAAATCTATAAAATCTATAAAATCTATAAAATCTATAAAATCTATAAAATCTATAAAATCTATAAAATCTATAAAATCTATAAAATCTATAAAATCTATAAAATCTATAAAATCTATAAAATCTATAAAATCTATAAAATCTATAAAATCTATAAAATCTATAAAATCTATAAAATCTATAAAATCTATAAAATCTATAAAATCTATAAAATCTATAAAATCTATAAAATCTATAAAATCTATAAAATCTATAAAATCTATAAAATCTATAAAATCTATAAAATCTATAAAATCTATAAAATCTATAAAATCTATAAAATCTATAGAAAGTCAAATAAATTAATAGTTTTTATGCAATTAATACACTGCACGTCATCTTGCAATTTGGCTTAAATCAGTCTCTACCGTTTTCATCTCTTCCACAACCCCGACGAGACCATGGCTCTCGCGAGAACTAAGTGAATGAATGAATGTGGCAACATTTATTTAAAGAAGTAATCAACTTAAACTGCTATTTGCATGCATGCTTGAAACAAAAAACCAACCCAAATAACAGCTGAAAACATTGCATACATTTAGGTGCATTTACGCCTTCAATCAGTGGGCGTGGTTATGCAGCGTCGTTGTCGGCAGAGTGCAGCGTCGTGGCACAAACAACTTTTTAAAGTGAAATTTAAATTAAATGCAATGCAATTGAAATTCCTTCACAAAATCAACAAAAGTTTCGTTCAATTCACTCACACATTCATAACGACAGACACATGTGACTGTGTCTGTGTGAGTGTGAGCCAAAAAGTATGCTACACTTCACTGCCAAAATTAAATGAGCCACATGCGCTTCCACTGCAATGGTGCCAAAGCAAAAATATATAAAAAAAATAGTTAAAATATACTCAGAAATTTCACTTAAATTACTTTTCATGGCAAATGCTTTTGAAAGGACAAAGAAAACATTTTCATCAGCAGCTACAGCAACTGCGGAATGTGGTGAGAAATATAATTTTATATTTTATTGTTATAGTTTTTAAGTGCTATTAAGATGTTGATGTGCGAAATTCGTTTGCTGCATATTTTTAGGCACTTCATTCAAAACACTCATACGTCATGTGGAACGAGGGCATTTTGTATGTGCACATTTTGCTATTTGAAGCACTTATTTCAATTCCATTCCACTAGACATTTTTACAAATATAAAAAGCATATAATTTAATTAGTCTTCTGAATTAATACATCAGCGAACACAATTTTGTTTTATTTTTTATATTTGTTCATTACGCGCTAAAAGTTTTACAAATTGTAATTACATTAATTATAAAAATATAATATAAAAATAATTATAATAATTAAAATAAAGCAAAAATATCAATCGAACTAATGCTAATGTATTGTGAAATATAAACCAATGCTTTATATCAAATCATTTGAAATGTGAGCTATTTGAACAGTGACTATGTTGCAATTAGTTTAATCAAACATTTGCAAAAATAGATAAATTTAATGTTTTAAAATCTTACATATTGATTATGTGTCACTTTTGTAGATTTTATAGATTTTATAGATTTTATAGATTTTATAGATTTTATAGATTTTATAGATTTTATAGATTTTATAGATTTTATAGATTTTATAGATTTTATAGATTTTATAGATTTTATAGATTTTATAGATTTTATAGATTTTATAGATTTTATAGATTTTATAGATTTTATAGATTTTATAGATTTTATAGATTTTATAGATTTTATAGATTTTATAGATTTTATAGATTTTATAGATTTTATAGATTTTATAGATTTTATAGATTTTATAGATTTTATAGATTTTATAGATTTTATAGATTTTATAGATTTTATAGATTTTATAGATTTTATAGATTTTATAGATTTTATAGATTTTATAGATTTTATAGATTTTATAGATTTTATAGATTTTATAGATTTTATAGATTTTATAGATTTTATAGATTTTATAGATTTTATAGATTTTATAGATTTTATAGATTTTATAGATTTTATAGATTTTATAGATTTTATAGATTTTATAGATTTTATAGATTTTATAGATTTTATAGATTTTATAGATTTTATAGATTTTATAGATTTTATAGATTTTATAGATTTTATAGATTTTATAGATTTTATAGATTTTATAGATTTTATAGATTTTATAGATTTTATAGATTTTATAGATTTTATAGATTTTATAGATTCTATAGATTCTATAGATTGTATAGATTTTATAGATTTTATAGATTTTATAGATTTTATAGATTTTATAGATTTTATAGATTTTATAGATTTTATAGATTTTATAGATTTTATAGATTTTATAGATTTTATAGATTTTATAGATTTTATAGATTTTATAGATTTTATAGATTTTATAGATTTTATAGATTTTATAGATTTTATAGATTTTATAGATTTTATAGATTTTATAGATTTTATAGATTTTATAGATTTTATAGATTTTATAGATTTTATAGATTTTATAGATTTTATAGATTTTATAGATTTTATAGATTTTATAGATTTTATAGATTTTATAGATTTTATAGATTTTATAGATTTTATAGATTTTATAGATTTTATAGATTTTATAGATTTTATAGATTTTATAGATTTTATAGATTTTATAGATTTTATAGATTTTATAGATTTTATAGATTTTATAGATTTTATAGATTTTATAGATTTTATAGATTTTATAGATTTTATAGATTTTATAGATTTTATAGATTTTATAGATTTTATAGATTTTATAGATTTTATAGATTTTATAGATTTTATAGATTTTATAGATTTTATAGATTTTATAGCTTTTATAGATTTTATAGATTTTATAGATTTTATAGATTTTATAGATTTTATAGATTTTATAGATTTTATAGATTTTATAGATTTTATAGATTTTATAGATTTTATAGATTTTATAGATTTTATAGATTTTATAGATTTTATAGATTTTATAGATTTTATAGATTTTATAGATTTTATAGATTTTATAGATTTTATAGATTTTATAGATTTTATAGATTTTATAGATTTTATAGATTTTATAGATTTTATAGATTTTATAGATTTTATAGATTTTATAGATTTTATAGATTTTATAGATTTTATAGATTTTATAGATTTTATAGATTTTATAGATTTTATAGATTTTATAGATTTTATAGATTTTATAGATTTTATAGATTTTATAGATTTTATAGATTTTATAGATTTTATAGATTTTATAGATTTTATAGATTTTATAGATTTTATAGATTTTATAGATTTTATAGATTTTATAGATTTTATAGATTTTATAGATTTTATAGATTTTATAGATTTTATAGATTTTATAGATTTTATAGATTTTATAGATTTTATAGATTTTATAGATTTTATAGATTTTATAGATTTTATAGATTTTATAGATTTTATAGATTTTATAGATTTTATAGATTTTATAGATTTTATAGATTTTATAGATTTTATAGATTTTATAGATTTTATAGATTTTATAGATTTTATAGATTTTATAGATTTTATAGATTTTATAGATTTTATAGATTTTATAGATTTTATAGATTTTATAGATTTTATAGATTTTATAGATTTTATAGATTTTATAGATTTTATAGATTTTATAGATTTTATAGATTTTATAGATTTTATAGATTTTATAGATTTTATAGATTTTATAGATTTTATAGATTTTATAGATTTTATAGATTTTATAGATTTTATAGATTTTATAGATTTTATAGATTTTATAGATTTTATAGATTTTATAGATTTTATAGATTTTATAGATTTTATAGATTTTATAGATTTTATAGATTTTATAGATTTTATAGATTTTATAGATTTTATAGATTTTATAGATTTTATAGATTTTATAGATTTTATAGATTTTATAGATTTTATAGATTTTATAGATTTTATAGATTTTATAGATTTTATAGATTTTATAGATTTTATAGATTTTATAAATTTTATAGATAATACTTTTTAAAGTATCCAATTATAAAAAATTGAATGAACTACTTTATGCTCAATGTTCTTTTTAGTCGGCGCAGCGCGTCATAATTTGGCCTCGAATGCAATTTGTGACTTCACAGACACATAAACAAAATACAACGCAACGCCATAACATGTGGTGGTTAGTGTGTGTGAGAGTGTCTGTCTGTGTGTGAGAGTGCCTGTATATTTAATGAGCCACTGTGCAATGTATGTGTGTTGCTGCCTACTTTGCTATTTTGTATTTTTGATAAATTAGGCACGATCGTCTTGTGTAGGCCAATGTTGCCACTCGGAGGAATATGCAGCGTCATTCGACTTTTGCCACTTTGCTTCTTTTGAGCAAATTGCAAAACTTTTGCATTATTCACTTTGCGGTTGGCAGTCTGCTGCTGCTGCTACTTCTCGCTGCCTCTACTCCCGCTGCTGCCCGAAATGCAATAAAATTGAAAAGAAAGCCAATGCCAAACCAACGGTTTGTTTGTGTCTCGGCGCCTGCAATGTATGCAGAGCGCGAAGAACGAAGGACGCATAGAAATAAAGAAGGTAGGCAAAATAGGTAACGAGAGACGACGCGCAACTACCTGTCAAGCGGAAGCGGAAATGTGCAAAAATTTCCCCTAAATTAGATGGGTGGTCGGACATTAGGGAAATTTGTAGAATTTCGTTTAGTTTATTTTTTTTTTTGTGAGAAAAACGATTTTTTGTGCTGTGTGCAGTGGTGCTAGTTTTCTTGCATACTTCGAGGGGCGTTTTATATTCGTTGTGAGACTTTTACACTATATTTAAAGTTGTTTAAAATTTAATATAGCACATTTAATATAGCACATGAACTGATATAAAATAAGCCAAATTGATTGGAAAGTAAAAATTGATAAAATTTATTTGCATACATGTAGGCGCATGCTAAATTGTGTGTTGTGTCTTGAAAAATTTGAATTTGAATGTGTTAAATTCTTTTTTTTTTACTCTTATTGTCTTTATTTAAAATTAGTCTTTATTTTAGAAAAATTTATTTTTTTTACTCTTATTGTCTTTATTTAAAATTAGTCTTTATTTTAGAAAAATGTGAAATAAAAAAAAATAAAGCATAATTTTAGGCAGTTGAATTTTTGCTGAACACGACGTACTTCTTTTTTATATAATTCGGGGTTGCTAATATTGACTGTATACTCTGTTTATTTTCCTATTGCGTAACGCATTTATGAATATTGCTATCCAAATTGTAGGACATTTTCAGCCAATTTTACTAATAAAAAAAGACAGACCGTTATTTCACTAATTTTCTAAAAGACTGTACACGCAATTTTTCTTTCAATTGTCAAGACTAATTATAATATAGCAACAAAGACTAGTATTCCGACTTGTTTTTAATATATTTGAATCTAAACTCGAAAATTTTTGAGTTTTTAGATTAGTTTAAGGTGATTTATTTTGTATTTTGGGTCTAATGATAAATAAGAAATTGAATTATGGTCTGATTAACCATACTTCAAGCTAACGATCATAAATACTAACATTTTACCATCGGCTCTCATTTTCAAAATATGCCCTATAAACACTGTGTCCATTCCATCAAAAATGTTATAATTTAAAGAAGAATTTAAATAAAATTGAAAAAATAGCAGTTTTTACTAGAATTATTTTCTTTATCATTTTCTTGATTACCATAAGATTTTGAATTTTTAAAAAAAATTACAAATTTGAAAAATTGCCTTAATTCATAAAAAAAGGTTTTTGTATATTACATTCGTCAATATATTCAAATTAGTTTTGGTAATTAAGGAAAAAATTGTGTATAAAAAATCTTTTAAAAACTGTCACTTTTAATTTTAAGTAGTGGATCAAAAGTAGTGATGGGCAAAGTTGCTACTTTTCAGTCACTGTTACTCAAAAAACATTTTGATCACAGCTGCGATTTTTATGCAAAAATATAAAATTTTGACTGAATTGCATTTACACGTCCACTGCAAACAATAAAAAACCAGATATAAAACATAATTTAAAAAATAATTTTTGTCTAAAAATAAGTCACATAATAAGTGATTGAAAGAATACAAATAATGAACCCACTTAATTTATAAAAAAAACGCTAAAAGTTATAACCACTTGAAGATGAAAATTAGTGCCACATGCTCATTTCTGAGATTATATTATAATTTTCATTAGAATTTCTCTAAAACTCTAATATAAATAGTTAAATTTGTCTATAAATAATTCGCATAATAAGTAGTTTGAAGTATACAAACAAACGCACTAAATTTAAAAATTATTCACTAAAAGTTATAACCACTCAAGGGAGGAAATTACTTTAGTTTTTACCCAAAGAAGAAATAACAGCGTCATACTCAAATACTTCACTGCTACCGCACTTGTCTGTTATTCGAGTATTTGGGTAACAGAGTGTTAATTTTACTCTAGAGTAACAGGTTGTTCTTCAATCAATCGAATAACGACTGAAGTATGGGTCACTGCTACTGTGATTGGTATTTGCCTGTTATTGCGACAATTCAGAACAAAGATACGAGGGTAGCTGTAACTGCTACTGAAGTATTTAAGTAACAGGGTGTTATTTCTACTCTTGAGTAAAAGGTTGTTCTTGAGTAACATGCTGTTCTTTTTCATTCGAGTAACAACTGAATAATGCCTGTTATTGCAAATATTAAAAACAAACAAATCAAAGTATTGCTACTTCCTTACTACCGTGGTATTTTGGTAACAGACTGTGACTGTTATTTTGAGTACCTGTGAAGAAATACTTGTTACCAAAATATCGACAAATGCCTGGTTAACAGTGCTCAAAATATGATTATAATTACTTATTGGTGTGCACAAACATATTACTTTAGATAATAAGGGAACCTGTGGTAATGTGGTACATGGGGTAATGTAGGAAATTGTAATTTTTGGACAGGTTTTTACATTTAAAACAATAAAAACAATTGTCAATTGCTGCTTAATATGGCATCCAATTTTTCATCCATGGTTATTAGCAAATTAATGACTTTTTAATGCATTTTGAACAATTTGCATGAATAAAATGCCGAAGAAATTAAATTTCAACAATTTAATGTTTCTTTTATGTGATCAAAGAAAAACATATTAAAATTTATTGGATACTTTTAGGTATATTAATTATTTTTAAAGGATTTCTGGTCATTTTTAAAAAGTTTTAAGTTGCTTTTAATTTTTAATTTGTTATTTGGATTAAAAAAAATCTATGTAAAGAAAATTTTGTTTAAGAGGTATATTTAAAAAAAAATGCTTTAAGCTTGAAAAAAATAATAGCATATTTTTGGGGTTAATATTTTATTAAAGCATTTAAAACACTATTTTTGGGATAAACAAAATTAAAAACTAACTAAGTATACATCTAAAATACAACTCATACGTTTTTTGATATAATAAAACCATGAAAAAGAATACTGCTGCATACTTGTAGGCGCATTATGCTATTATTAGTATTTGCAGTGAGTTATGACTGTTGTTTGCGTTGCGTTTTCCATGACAAAAACAAGAAAAAGAAAATGTTTGCAAACTTTTTACAACATTTCCGCAAACAGCAACAAATCAGCAGAGAATTGGATGCAAAAAAAGAAACACTATGTAAAATAAGAAAAATAGCAACAAGAATAAAATCTAAATAAATGAAAAACTTTTATTTTTTTTCCTGCATTTTAAAGAAACAAAAAATAAAATCGAAATAAAACGACTTGAAATAAAAACTTGAATAAGAGCCCAAAATAAAGGCCGCCTGCAACAGCCACATTGCAGGCAGGCAGGAGGCAACTAGGCAGCTGCTGTTGCTGCAACCACCATGGAGTTGGTGCTGGTGGTGGCATTGATGCTGCGCTGCTGCCGCCGCCGCCGACTGCCTGCAAAACCAATCTTATTTCCATGAAATATTCACAGGCACTTTGCGAAGTTTTTACCAAATTTTCATTTCATTTTGTTTCTGTTGGTTTTTTCTGCCTCGCAATATTGTTGAACAGCAGCGGCGCACACCGCCAACAGCTGCTGTTAGTTCGATGTTGCCGTTGTTATTGTTGCCTCTGTATTGCTAGTGCTTTTTTTTTTCTACTCTCAATTGTGTGAATTTGGCAGTGAATTTGCGTGAATGCGCCTAAAAAGCCACAGCACAACACCGCAGTTAATATGCGAATTGTTTTTAAAATGTTGTTTGTAATGTGATGTTTTTTATTTTGTTGTGTTTTGAATTTGTTTTCTCTTTTTTGTTTTTGTGTAATTGCACGAACAGCGTCGTCAAGCACTACTGCTTATTAAAATATTATTTCATTGCATATGTTAAGGAGGCGGTTAATGTTCTCTTTTTACTGTAACTGTTGCATATTTGTGCGCAAAATTAAACAGACTCAGAGTATATTTTAAACTATAAATCTACAAATCTATTTATGTATTTATGTATTTATGTATTTATGTATTTATGTATTTATGTATTTATGTATTTATGTATTTATGTATTTATGTATTTATGTATTTATGTATTTATGTATTTATGTATTTATGTATTTATGTATTTATGTATTTATGTATTTATGTATTTATGTATTTATGTATTTATGTATTTATGTATTTATGTATTTATGTATTTATGTATTTATGTATTTATGTATTTATGTATTTATGTATTTATGTATTTATGTATTTATGTATTTATGTATTTATGTATTTATGTATTTATGTATTTATGTATTTATGTATTTATGTATTTATGTATTTATGTATTTATGTATTTATGTATTTATGTATTTATGTATTTATGTATTTATGTATTTATGTATTTATGTATTTATGTATTTATGTATTTATGTATTTATGTATTTATGTATTTATGTATTTATGTATTTATGTATTTATGTATTTATGTATTTATGTATTTATGTATTTATGTATTTATGTATTTATGTATTTATGTATTTATGTATTTATGTATTTATGTATTTATGTATTTATGTATTTATGTATTTATGTATTTATGTATTTATGTATTTATGTATTTATGTATTTATGTATTTATGTATTTATGTATTTATGTATTTATGTATTTATGTATTTATGTATTTATGTATTTATGTATTTATCTATCTGAACATTAACCTGAACAATAAAATATATTACGAATGAAAAAACACAAAAACAAAAGCAAAGATAAAATCCTAAAAAACATAAATAAAAGCAAACACTAAAGTAAAAACAAACGATAAAACAAAACCATGGTCAAAAAAAACCAAATCAAAACCAAAGCATATGAATAAAATCAATTAATTAATAAATAAAAATGAAAAACAAAAGAAAAAAAACACAAATATAATTAAAAGTAAAAGCCAACACACAAAAGAAAACACAACAAAAAAAAAAACACAACATAGTAAAAACAAAATCTTAAACATAAAAACGAAAGTAAAAACACCAAAGAAAAAACTTAAAAATACAAAACACAAAAGGTGTATCTAAAACACAAAAGCAAGGACAAAACTTAAAACAAAAGCAAACACAAAAGCAAAAACTCAAAAACAAAAGCGAAAACTCAAAAACAAAAGCAAAACCACAAAAAAAGGAACAGAAATATCAGTAACATAAAACAAAAAAAGAAAATTCAAAAACAAAAGAAAAAAACACAAAAATATATTTGAAAATAAAAGTCAAACCCGAAAGCAAAATATAAAACAAAAGCACAAAAATAAAAGCAGAAATACAAGAAGAATAGCAAAAGCAAAATACAAGACCAAAAAAAAAAACACAACATAGTAAAAACTCAAAAACAAAAGCGAAAACTCAAAAACAAAAGCAAAACCACAAAAAAGGAACAGAAATATCAGTAACAAAAAATAAAATTCAAAAACAAAAGAAAACCAGTTGGGAAGGTTAGATCACATGGGAAATTTTAAAGTAGGTGTAATTATGATAGTTAGGATTATCAAAATTATAGTCGGTCTAAGCCGACTATAAATACCCTACACATATGTGTGGTTACCATTCAAAGTGATATATAGGTCACCAGGGTATACGAATCCTGAAAATAACTACAAACATTCAATCGCTGAAGAATTTCCATTCATTTGATACCCATATTTACAAATGGGTAGGTGTACCGAATTTCGATTTTTTTTTTTGTGAACCACAAGTCTTTTCGCCGGAAAACATTATTATCATGTATTTGAGCATGATGTCAATATATATTTGACCAACAAAGTTTACCTAAACACGTATACATAAAAATTGATCTTTATATGTACATTTTATATGTGGTATTTGAACATAAGTGGTCGGATCATAGGTCACCATGGACCGATCTCGCCAATTTTTTCGCACATACAGCGTAGGTATATTAGTAATCTAAGTTATAAGTTTCATTTATCTAGCTCTTCAATTTTAAAAGTCTTAGGGATTTCAACAGACAGACAGACAGACAGACGGACAGACAGACGGACAGACAGACAGACAGACGGACAGACAGACGGACAGACGGACATCGCTAAATCGACTCAGGAGGTCATTCTGATCAAGAATATATATACTTTTCCATACCGGAGATGCTTTCTTCTGGGTGTTACAAACGGCGTACCAAACTGAATATACCCTTTCACTCTTAGTGTAGGGTATAAAAACACAAAAATATTTTTGAAAATAAAAGTCAAACCCGAAAGCAAAATATAAAACAAAAGCACAAAAATAAAAGCAGAAATACAAGAAGAATAGCAAAAGCAAAATACAAGAACAAAAGAAAAAACCCAACATTACAAAAACAAAATCTAAAAAATAAAAACGAATGTAAAAACACTTTGCTATTGCGAAAACACAAAAGCAAAAATAAAAGAAAAACCAATGTAAAAACTCTAAACTAAAAAAATCAAAAGCACAATATCAATATAGCAAATCAAAAACAAAAGAAAAACAGCAACAAACAAAACGCAAAGAATTAAAAAAAAAAAAACAAAATCAAAAGATAGGAAAAACAAAAGCAAAATCAAAACGGGAAAAAAATGCAAAAAGCTAAAACGTAAATAAAAGTAAGCAAAAACCAAAAACAAACAAAAGATAAACACAAAAATAAAAACAAAATCAAAAATAAATTGGTCAAAATAAAAAAATGAAACAAAAGTAAAAACACGAAAATAAAAATAACAAAATCACTGTAAATAAAATTAAAGAATGTGCCAAAAAAAAATCAAGTCTCAATACGATTAAGAACAGCATACATTTTATTTTGTTTATTTCGTAAACTATTAATATTACTACACCACGGGTACATTACACTAGATCAGTATATAAACTTATTAAATCAATTGAAGTTGAAAATTGAAATTATATTGTTAAATACTATTTTGTACCTGACTTGATTTTGTACTTGATTTGATTGATTGAAAATTGGTGCAATATGATTTTAAAATATCAAAAATAAGAATCGACAAATTTCATTTCGCTGTATAATGAGCCAAATTTGAACTTTTTTTTTTTGTAATAAGTCTTTTTTCATTAATATTTTACTTGATTGATAATATAAGATACTCTCATTCAGCTATAAGCTGAAATTAATTTCGCTGAATTACTTTGAATTCTAATAACCATATTCGTTTTTATGATATTTAGATCTAAACTCAGAATATATTTTTTCATTGAAAATTTTCTTCTAAATGTAGAAAAAAATCTGAGTAATTAGTCTAAATCAGTAACTACGAATTATATAGAATTGATGATGTGTGATGTAAAGGGTTTTTCAACAGGTACGCTACAAAAGTAGAGCGACAGGGACAGCAAACGACGCCATATTTCTTGCCGCTCTTTTGACATTTCTCTTCAGTAAGGTTTGCCATTTCATGATGGAAAGATATACGAATTCGAAATTCGGTAGGAATTTTTAATAATTTCGACTCGTTGTTGGCTCGTATGTCTTTCCATCATGAAATGGCAAACCTTACTGAAGAGAAATATCAAAAGATCGGCAAGAAATATTGCGTCGTTTGCTGTCCCTGTCGCTCTACTTTTGTAGCGTCCCTGTTGAAAAACCCTTGAAAAAAACTTTTGTAGCGCTCTTAAACCCTTTATTTCTCGTTTTGCTGAGTAGTGTTATTAGCATTTTAAATAAATTAATTGCATATTTTTTGGAAGAAAAAAAGCAATTTTAATTTTAACATAATTGAATATTATAAGAATGCCCTAAAATTATTATAAATGAAATAACTCACTTTGCATTTATTTCTGAATTAGTTTAATTACATAAAATCGATTTCATGCTGCACCTGAATGTGTGCAACAGTATTTGCAATTCAACTCAACTAAGTTTTCCTTAATGCAAATGCATTTAAAATCATTTGCTAGCTTTTAAAATTTTTAATAATTTCCGCATTTTCCATCAATTTCTCACTCTGTTTCTTTGTTTCCTGCAGCTTTTCCTTCGGCTGGTACCGTGCGGAAGTCATTGGCGCGCTCACTTCCGTGCTGATGATTTGGTTCATCACCGCCATCCTGGTCTGGCTGGCCATACAACGTATTATACATAACGACTTCGAGGTGGATGCGGTGATAATGCTGATAACATCAGGACTGGCGATACTGGTGAATTTGATGTGAGTACTTGAGGGGATCTATGTCAATTTTCAGCTTCGATTTCGGTGGGACGGATATGTAACACGTAGTAATAGGAAGTTGAAATTTGCAAATTGAAAATGAAAATTCAATTAACCGCCAACGGCTGGCGGATGTTGTAAATCAAATCGAAGTGTTGGCAAAATAAAAAAAGGATTCGTCTCAATTATGCAGTGGTGCGATGAATGCTGAAAATAAAATTTAAAAAATAAGTATTAAAAATAACAAAGGTTTATTTTACCGCTGCTGCGGCTGTTGTAAAAATGTTGCTGATGAAATGCTGCAAATGGCTGAAATGTGTAAAATTCCAGTACCACAGAAAAAAAAGAAAATAAAAGAAAACCGTAAAAAATGAAAATTAGTTTCAGCCAAAAGAATCGCCGAAACGAGCGCAATCAAGCGACATTTTTTGACATTTCGCTGACGTGTGTGTTTTTAACGGTGGCCTGCTTGGGTTAACGATGCCGACGACCAGGACGAAGAGCACGACAACGACGACGTTGACTACGCTCATGATTAGGACGAAATAGACGATGCACAGTGGGGCAGCAAGTGCAAAAGTAGGCAGAATCCTTTAATATTTTCACTTTTAGAAATTAAGTAAAGACATGATTACAAACTCTAAAGTTGAAAAAAGAAGAACACATTGTATTGTTAATATTGTTGATATGTAAATTGCGAAATACCTTTTATTTTTTTATTTCATTAAAAAATATTTTAAATATTGGTTTTCCTAATAGTAAAACGAATATAATTCTAAAAGAATGACAAATTAGTATTTGTGTAATCTTGAGGAGGACAGCCTATGGAAAAGAAGTACTGTCCTCCCAAAATCTTTACGCGTGGTAGCCTTAATATTATATAACAGATTTTAGTGATTTTACCAGAAAATTATGTCCAGACATAATATGGAAAATGGAAACAGGCAGGCAAAATAAGCATTTTATTGATATTGAAATTATAATTTTTAGGATTTGTCTTAGGTAGGCAAATGTAGAAATGTGACAATATCGGCTTATTCTCTGCTATAGTGAGAAATAAAATTGGTAGAGAAATGACAGCGAAAAGTGGAGTATGGTAGCCAATAAAGATGGATGTAAAAAAAACTGGTAGTTTCGGGCAGGGTATTGTTGAAAATAGGATAGAAGGAAAACGGTAGGCAAATGTAGGATATGGTGGGTAGTATCGGTGGTAATATTGATATGAGCATGAATCTTCACCGGTAATTTTTATATGCCAACATCAACGATTTCATTACATTTTCTTAACTCTCTCCTAAATTAAATACTATACAATATATTTTTATAATTTCTAGTGGTATGTTATAGTGAGCTACTTTTTTCTTCCATTTCCTGCCTTAAAGCTGTATTTAAAGTCTTCAAAACAAAAAATTTAAGATATTTTTTTCACCTGCTACAGATAGCCTACTTTGTCCTTCCATGTTCATGCTATAAAGCTATTCTTTAAAACATCAAAATACAAAGTTCAGTATAAAGTGTCCGACTGCTATGGGAGGCTACATTTTCCTTCCATTGTCGAGCTGTAAAGCTTCATTTAAAAATCTCAAAACACAAAGTTCATTATAATGTTTCTGAATGTTACCATCAAGCTACATTTCCTTATATTGTCTACTATTAAGCAACTCTTTGAAACTTCAAAGAGAAATTTCTGTATATCCGAAACAAAATTTTTGCCATTTTTCAGGAATATTTTCGGCATATTTTGGGCAAACGAACAGATAAATAATAAATGATAAATATTGAATTTTTTGGGAAGTGTATAGCAGGTTGTAAAATTTTGTGAAGTTCTTTCTAATGAACTTTCAATGAAGATTTTTTTTTTATAAAATAAAAAAAAAAAATCTAAAAATAATTATCACAACAAACTAAAATAAAAACAAAATGCCGTAAAATTAATAGTATATGTAGTAATTTTTCTACAAATTTAAGGACGCATAAAAAGAGACAAAACTTAATTATTTCAATACAAATGTATTAAAATTTTGTATATAAATGCATTTAAATTATGTAGTAATTTTCCACACAAAAACAACTATATGTAGTAAAAACAAATACATTTGCTTTTTGACATAAATGAAAGACATTTGTTTTTATTTTAAAAACATTTTCATTTATTTTTAATACAATATTTTTGTGTTTAGTACTAACAAATAAAACTACAAACAATTCGCAAAGTGCATTGAGTGGCAGTGCAGTGTCGCAGTGCGTGACATTTAAAATCTAAAGGAATTTTCATATATTTTTAAATAAGAAAAATACCATTTTTATACAAAGTGAGCTTAAGTTGAAGCAGCTTTTGCAATCTTTGCATTTGGTTCTTTCTTCAATGCACATAATTCTAATTGAGTTCAATGGAAAAGGAAAACATTAGCGACTTGAATAATATAATCTGCAGAGAAAGTTCGCTGATGAAGGGGCTTGGCTGCCTTTGAAAGAGCTAATGGTCTGCCACTCAATGCATTTTTCCAATTGTTTGTTGTTTTATTTGTTCCGACAGGACTTTGAGAACATTATGACAATATCTTTAAATAACCTTCTTTGATGCCTACATTTTCCTTTTGACTAATGCCCGATATCTTTCAATTATCCAGAGTTCTGGAAAATTTGGTGAATTTGCAAATCGAGGCACCAACTTGACGTTATTTTGTGTACCACTTAAATGTCGTTTTACTGTAGAGGCAGGAGACGAAGTCAATGCGAAAAATGTGAACGACTCATGTTCATTACAAAATGGCAGTAATCTTTTTCCCAAGCATTATTTAATGTAAATGTTTGAGTTTACTTTACCCATGGTTTTGAAAGTCTTGGTTATTTTGAAACAACTGCATATTGGTGAGCAAACAAGGAATGGTCTAAGAAATTTAGATTGCTTCTTGGCCTTTAATTATTTGTCCACATTTCCTAATGAATCTGTAGTAAAAAATTCTTGACCAGGAAGTTGCGAAAAGACGTACGTTTTGTCGTTCATTATGAAGCAATTGAATTTTTCAAAATATATAAAAATAATAAAAACATTTTTTAATTTTTTGGTACATTCTTTTTCCACAACGTAACCTTTTTATAAACTTCAACGACTTCAGTTCATCTTTTATTTGATCATACGATTTGATCATAAGTGTTTGGATACCTCTTGAGTAAGTAATTAATTGATCTTCTTTTATTTTCCTTGTCACAAATACCATCTAGTAGCTTTTACCATCTAGTAGCTTTTGTTTCGCTTGTTCTTACTTAGACTAACCAGGGTTTGGTTCAATTATTAGTTCCCGAGCAATTTGTAATAAGTCCACTGACAGTAATATTGTGGAATGTTATAATTTAATTTTCTTACGTCGACTTTGATTGGCATTTTTATCAATATGAACGAGTAAACTTCTAAAAAGGTACACACAGAATAGAGATTTGTTGCGCCAACCAACTCTTTGCCCAACTAACTTATTCGGTTCTTTTAACTGCTTAGTCAGTTGTTATTGTCAAATCTAAAAGAGTTGTAGTTTGTACTGCAACCAATTTCAAATTATTTTAGAACAATTTAGTACAGACTTAGTACCATTAGGAGTGTGTATAGACTAATATGGCAGTTCCTTCAACAAATTTGTAGAAAATTCGATTTAACCGAATAAAGTTAGTTGAACTACTTTTTGAATCTTCCAACCCCATGCCAAAAGAGAATTTTGCTTTGTGTATAAATATCAATGTTTGATATGTCATTACACAGCCTGCCACATAAAAATCTTTCGTGCGCAGCCTTATGACGTTTAATGCCAAATTCGAGACAATTCATTTGACTAAAGAATAAAAGAAAAAAGTACCTTAGGTTAAAATTGAAATTTATAAACTTTATCTACTCCGTACCCCACTGTTCGACGACATTGTTGTTGATGGCGTCGACCACATGACCGCAACGCTCTCTGTTGACGTTGATGAGCACGTGTACGCGTTTGTTGCATACTTTTTGGCTGACTCAAGAGCAGCGCTAGCGCTTTTCGCTGATGTTGTTCGTTTTCTTTTTCTATTCTTTTATTTATTTTTTGTTATATTTATTTTTTAGCAGCATTGTTCTAGGCAGCCATCCAGCTGGAAGAGCATCAAGCCTCAAATTCTGGCAAAAGTGTTGCCAAAGCAAATACGTTCTATGTCTGTAGTATGCAGTGTGTGTGTCTGTCTGTCTCTCTGTCACGGGGGTCTGTGTCTGAAAAAGTACAAAATGTTGGCATTTCCTGCTGGCCATGTGTCTTTGGCTGTCAACGCGTTTGCTGATTGTGACAACGTGTGGCTAGTTGATTTTATGTGCTTTATTTTATATGTTTTGAGTACGTCGTACGTCGTCAGTTGGTTGGTTGTTTGGATTATTTTTAGCACATTGCAAATTGCAGACAGGGTGTGACAAACCAGTTTATAGCAAAAAAAAAACAAACAAACAAAAAGTTACTAGATATTCGCAATTTTTGCAATTCTTTTTAATAACACTACACAGTTTTTTTTTTATTTATACCCGATTTATGATATGAATTACTCAGGGATTCTAATCAAAACCTAATAGTTAGATTATTTTCATAACCATTCAATCGATTTTAAGAATTTAAAAAGTATTATATAGGAAATTCTTGAGGGAATTCTTAAGTTATGAAATCGGAGATTTTATCTTTAATGATTATGAATATTAAAATCAGTAAAGTTGAGATTTTCTTAATGAAAATTCTTTCATTAGTTTTTTACTTTGATCCCCTGCAGAAAAAATATCAAAGTCCAAAGTCAATATTTAAGTAAGCAATTTTAAGGATGAATTATTTCTACCTTCGGTAGCTCCGAGATTAGTGCATAGCACAGCACACAGAAAAAAAATTCTTCAATATGATGAATTTATTCATAAATATTATGAATTTGTTCGCTACCAGATTCATCATATTGATACCACCGTTCATTAAATGACATATTAATGAATGTATTCATTATATATATGAACAAAATATTCAATACAATGAATTTGAATTGTCATATTTATGAATTTGTTCATAATAATTTTTCAAAAAAAAAAAAAAAATTTATACAATTTGTACAATTATAAAAAAAATTGTACAAATTTTATTTATAAAATAACAGTAAAAAAATTTACAAAAAAATTATCCCAAAAAAAAATTGTTCCAAAAAAAAAAATGTTCAAATAAAATTTTTTTTTCTAAAAAAAAAATGTTAAAAAAAAAATTTTTCAAAAAAAATTTGTTAAAAAAAAAATTGTTCGAAAAATATTTTTTTCGAAAAAAAAAATTTCGAAAGAAATTTTTTTTTTTCAAAAATATATTTTTTATAACTATAACTTTTTATTAACAAAAAGTTGTAATTATAATAAATATATTATAAAACATTTTACTAATTTATGCATGTCGAGCAATCATTATATAAGAAATAACACACAAGAACTACTTGAGAACTGAGAAGTACGGCAAAAATTAACGAACAAAAAAATTTGTTGATAGAAATTTGGTTTAATGAACAGCGTTCTTTAATATGAAGAACATATATGTTGTATTTTATATTTTGGTTCATTAATATGATGAAACGTGTTCTTCACATACAGTGCATCATATTGAAGAACACTTTTTCGACAGTTACCAAGCTTTCTTCATATTTATAATAGCATTTATAACATTGATGGCGTTAATCATTAATTTTATGAATGGCTCTTCAATACAATGTATCCTGGTTTGAAGAACGGAATTCATCAATATGATGTACATTTTTTTCTGTGCAAGCTGAAACGTTCTATGTTCAAACGTGGACTGGGGCTAACAACATCTTTCATAGACAACATTTTTCTAGAACTCTGAGATTAAAGATTTTAGTTTCTTTTTCGAACATTTTTAAAATTTACAAACCAAATTGGAATTGATATTTTTGACTTTTACTTAAACTCATTGAATTTGATGAAATTATTTTTTCCATAACAAAATATATAGTAGCGTGCAACTAATTAGAAACACATCAAGAATAAACATAACCATCGCAATAACTCCAATTTTATCTACCGGTATTTTACATGACTACGTGTCAGATTTGAAATTAATTTATTGCTAACTTATTTTGGAATCGCTACCGATTCTAATTTTGCCATTTCGTCAAGATCAGCAAAAATTCCCACTATGTTCTCGAAAATCTATATTTTTAATTGATACCACAAATTTTATATAGAATTTAGGTGTCGACTACATGAACGTCAGTCCAATAAGTCAACCATTTTGACCTGAAAGTACTTTTTTGTACCTCGTCCCATAAGTATAACTGCTAAGTCGTGGTCCGGCATTTGACACATTATTAAAATTGACAGTTGTATGGCTCATATTCCGTATATTTCAACACTAAACGGCGTAATATAAACCTTTGACTGACGAAAACATGCCCGTTACATGATTTTGTTTAAGAGTATAACGATTCTAAACAATCGGTACGTGGTTTAAAAAGTGTTTACAGTTCATAATGGTTGACTTATTAGACTGGCATGTTTGTAGTCCGGACCTTAATTCTATATAAAATATGTGGGAGCATTTAAAAATAAAGTTTAGCCAGAATAAAATGGGAAATTTAGCTGATCTTAACAAAATGACTAACTTGGAATCGGGAGCTATTCTAAAATAAGTAGGCAATAAATTAATTGCAAATATACCACACAAATAATACTTAGTCATTGAAAATAATGATTTGTCATCAAATATTTAGTGATTTTATAGAAATAAAATATGTTTAATGCAAAAAATTAATTCGTTTCTAATTAGGTACACGGGTTATTTTTAGTTTGTGGGCTATAGTCTTCGACCACTAAGTAAATCTTTGATTGACACTAATAAAAATGTTTCATTTTAAAGTCTACATTTTGAAGTTAAAAAATTATATAAAAGTAGTTATGACCTGTGATAATATTGAAGTTACAGCGCTGGTTATGTTTGTACTTGAGTTTACCCCAATATCGCAATATGATCATAATTTAGCACCATTTAGGCAATGCTAAATTATTTGCAAAACCCTTTTGTATTTTAAAAGATGTACAACATCCGATCATTTTAAACATATTTTTCTGATGGAAAACGACAAAAATTCACAACACTCTAAAAAATGTTACAAACATTTTTCTTCACTTGTTCTCAAAATACAATAAAACATTGCTTACATTACGTTTCCCACTTTACCCTAGAAAGTGTTTCCCACTTTACCCCAATATCGCAATATGATCATAATTTAGCACCATTTACGCAATGTTAAATTATTTGCAAAACCTTTTTGTACTTCCAAGGACGTACAACATCCGATCATTTTAAACATATTTTTCTGATTGAAAACGACAAAAATTTACAATACTCTAAAAACTGTCAAAATACAATAAAACATTGCTTACATTACGTTTCCCACTTTACCCTAGAAAGTGTTTTCCACTTTACCCCAATATCGCAATATGATCATAATTTAGCACCATTTAGGCAATGTTAAATTATTTGCAAAACCCTTTTGTATTTCAAAAGCTGTACAACATCCGATCATTTTAAACATATTTTTTTGATTGAAAACGACAAAAATCCACAACACTCTAAAAAATGTTACAATAATTTTTTTTCAATTTTTCTCAAAATACAATAAAACATTGCTTACATTACGTTTCCCACTTTACCCTAGAAAGTGTTTCCCACTTTAACCCAATATGACCATAATTTAGCACCATTTAGGCAATGTTAAATTATTTGCAAAACCTTTTTGTATTTCAAAAGACGTACAACATCCGATCATTTTAAACATATTTTTCTGATTGAATACGACAAAAATTCGCAACACTCTAAAAAATGTTACAGACATTTTTCTTCAATTGTTCTCAAAATACAATAAAACATTGCTTACATTATGTTTCCCACTTTACCCTAGAAAGTGTTTCCCACTTTACCCCAAAATCGCAATATGATCACAATTTAGCACCATTTACGCAATGTTAAATTATTTGCAAAACCCTTTTTTTTAAAAAGATGTACAAAATCCGATCATTTTAAACATATTTTTCTGATTGAAAACGACAAAAACTCTCAACACTCTAAAAAAATGTTACAAACATTTTTCTTCACTTGTTCTCAAAATACAATAAAAATGTATATTATATTTATTATAACCATGGATGGAAAAGTTGATGCAATATTAAGAAGCACTTGACAAATGTTTTTATTTTTCTAAGAAATTACAATTTCCCACAATACCCCTTGTCCCACTTTACCCCAGGTTCCCCTATTTCTCACACGGGACACGCCCATTAATGGGCGTTTAAAAATATGCATAAACTTAATACTTATGCAAAAAATTACAATTTCCCACAATAGCACATGTTCCACTTTACCCCAGGTTCCCCTATTTTTCAGACGGGACACACCCATTAATGGGCATTTAAAAATATGCATAAACTTAATATACCCTTTTCCTCATAGGTGTAGTGTATAATTACGAAAAACATTTTATTCGCGAAATTATTTTTACAAACTCCGATAAAAAGTAAAATTCTGACAAGGAAATTTAAAAATTCGATGAATTTTTATGTAGTTTTTTTTATTGTTTTATTCAATTAAAAATAATTTTGTATTAAAATTCCTAAAAACATTACCTTGAGATTACTCAACTAATGCCCACGAAATTGCAGTCCTACTCACAGTGTGCTCCATTTACAGTTTCGCATTATGTAGAAATTTTCGGTTAATTTTTTATAATTGCCGGTAAAAACTGTTGGCTTAATTACGTGGAGATTTGCTGGTGTCGCCTGCGTTGCTACTAATTGTCGTTGCTACAAATTGCTGCAAACTTGGAAAAAGAATTAAAATTAACGAATTCTCTCGACGAGTGGCAAATAAATAACACTCTGGCAAAAGTAGCAGCATCCGCAGAGCATTTAATGCGACGCAGCGCCAACACATGAAGAAAATACAAAAGAATTTTTGGAATTTGTAAAATGGAAAAACAAAGAAAATAACAAAAGGTAACAAACAATAAAAATGCATGACTCGTGGGTCAGTTTTTAGAAGAGCAGCAGGTGCTTGAGCTCGAGCCCTTAGTTTGCATTACGTGCAAATGTGCTGCATACTTTTAGGCGTCCGGAGGAAAACACCATTCTACCGAATGACGAACTGACTTGGTTGCCTAATGAAGGTGCCAATGTAAGTGCCAGGCAACTAACAACCGTATCAGACAAAAAAAAAACAACAAAAAACAGGACAACATTTTGGCAGAATAACAATGACAGACGAACGAAAATCGTTGTGCACCAGCATTTCTATCAAATCCATCTTGTTTTCGCTCATCAGCGCCGCGACAGCAAAATGTCTTTGGCACAAAGTTTTTGCGACAGTTTTTGACGTTTTGTAGATTTTTTCAATTTTTTATTCTAAAATTTTCTTTTTTTTTTAATACTTTTTCTTGATGTGATGATGCTGCAGAAATCTATGTCAACAGCTTGAAATGTTGCATGTTTTTTGGCGTCACTCTCGGTTGAGGTATTTGCCGTGGTATCCTCTATCTGTTGTCTGCTAGGTTTTAGCAAGGAATAGTTTTGGCGCATAAATCGTTAGCATTCCGTCAGCCATTCGTTCGGTCTCATTCATTCATTTTCGGGTTGACGTTGCCACATTTTGCTGTTTGCCACTTGAATTGTTTGCATTACGTGGTTGGATTTCGTAAAATTAGCGAGCGAGCGAGCGCGCGCGCGGCAAATGCGCAGTCAGCATGATGCAGGCGATTGCGCTGCATGATAAGAATTTTGTTTTTCTGATTTTTTTTTCATATAAAATTCAGCGGAAAATTGTCTAATAGTAGGCACTTATTTAAATTACAGCAAAATTACTCAAAATCGTTATTTAATTTAAACAAATCACGTTGATGTCTAAGAGGCATACTTAAGAAGTACTTTTAAAATAAAAATTAGAATTCGCTGGTATTATTGGCTATCAAGTAAACCAGCATTAAGTCATTTTTGATTTATATTTTATTTGTGAAATGTAAAAATTAATTGCTCTCCCTTGCAGTAGACTACGAGTGCGTGTAAAAAAATTGAATTAACACTTAAAAGCGACGTGTTGAAATTAACTAATTAAGTAATAGCTGAACTTTTGTAAAATACGATTTAAAGTTAACGCAACAGCCCCAAGGAATGCTACAAAATTAATGCTGAAAAAATAATATGCGTTTGCCTAAAAGGCTGCAACTGCAGAAAGCAGGGAAGCATATAGTAAAAAAAATAAGAAAATAAAATCATACAGCACGCACAGCACAGTAACAGCACATATTACATGAACCATGAAAACTACAACAACAATGAATTATGTCAAGCATGACAGCTACAACAAAAACAACATAAGGAGTTAACACGAAATAATCCACAAATGAAATAATTTCCCATGAAGAAAAGACTAATGAAATAACTCACAAAGAAAGACGGCACACATGTGTGTCGATGAATGTATGATGAATTTATTCATAAATATTATGAATTTTTCTATCAACTACCAGATTCATCATTTTAAATGACATATTAATTAATGCATTCATTGTATATATGAACAAAATATTCTATACAATGAATTTGAATTGTCATATTGATGAATTTGTTCATAATATTTATTCAAAAAAAATAATTCGAAAAAAGTGTTGTAACAATTTTATTTTGAAAATAACATCAAAAAATTTTAAAAAAATTATCAGAAAAAAAAATCGAAAAAAAATTTTTTTTTTCGGAAAAAAAAATTGTTCCGAAAAAAAAATTTCGGACAAAAAAAAATTTCGGAAAAAAATAAAAGTTGTTTATAAATAAATACATTATACAATATTTTACTAATACGAGCAAGCATTAATAAGAAATAACATACAAGACCTACTTGAGAACTGAGAAGTCCGCCAAAAAATGAAAGAAAAAAAAATATTTTAAAGAAATTTGGTTTAATGAACAGCGTTCTTCAATATGAAGAACATATAAAGAGTTTTTTTAACAGGGACGCTACAAATGTAGAGCGACAGGGACAGCAAACGACGCCATATTTTTTGCCGCTCTTTTGACATTTCTCTTCAGTAAGGTTTGACATTTCATGATGGAAAGATAAACGAATTCGAATTTCGGTAGTAAATTTTAATAATTTCGACTCGTTGTTGGGTCGTATATCTTTCCAACATGAAATGGCAAACCTTACTGAAGAAAAATGTGAAAAGAACGGCAAGAAATATATCGTTGATTGCTGTCCCTGTCGCTCTACTTTTGTAGCGTCTCTATTGAAAAACCCTTGAAAAAAAAACTTTTGTAGCGCTCTTATTGAAATGATAGGATTTTCGATAAAAATGATATTATCTCGAAACAATATTTTAGGTAGCAAAATAGTAAGTAGGCAAACAAGCCTTTTTTTTAGCATGAAAATTTAAATTTTTTAGGAAGCGTTTAGGTGAGCGTTAAGACAAAATCTGCCTTTTTTTCTGCCATAGTATTAAAGCATAATTAGCACGGATATGATAGGCAAAGATTGGGTATTTTAGGCAATACTGGTGGAGCAAAATGGTAGGGACAGGCGTAGTAGGCAAAAGGGTGAACGCAAAAATAGCAGGCAATGGTAGGGAATGATAGGAATTGGTAGGAAATGGTAGCTATAACTACATAATTACATATTGCACAATTAAAAATTAGTTTGTTGTTAACGACCACGAGTTTTGATGTTGTCTGTTGGATTCGCGTATGTTTTTTTGTTGTACTTGATTGAATTGAATACAGCAGAAGACGGGTATATGTTGTTGTGTTCGGTTTAGCGCTACACAAGTGATATAAGAATGCAATAACAAAACACAATAACAAAACGCATGCAATGTTCGGATCAAAGAAATACGTACCACAGCTCTACGGATATTGTTTTACACTCAAAAAATTTTACCAAAAATTCCACCAACTACCAGGATTCATCATATTGATGAATTCATTCATTGAATTAAAATCGTATTTTTGAAATGTTTTTCATTTTCATTATTTTTTTTAATAATCAAATTTCAAACACAAATTTGTATTCATTTACTCATTTATGTATTGTTTTATTATAATTACAACTTTTATTAATAAAAAGTTATATATATAAAAAAAAAAAAAATTCGAAAATTAATTTTTTTTTTAATTTTTTTTTTCAAAAATTTTTTTCAAAAATATATTTTTTTTTAATTATTTTTTTTTTAAATTTTTTATTTCGAAAATTTTTTCGAATATTTTTTTTTTCGAAATTTTTTTTTTTTTAAACTGCTATTAAAATAGATTCAAATGCTATAAATATAGCTTTTCCTATCGTTCTTGTCTGGTCACCCTGTATTACTGAATTGAAATTGTGTGATGATCGAGAACTGAAAATCATATTTTTTTCGTAACTCGACGTCATGATCACGTCGATTAATTGATTAAACAATATTTCTAATAAATCAAGATGACATTTAAAAATCAAGATTGCACTAAGGAAACAAAGATGTTTATCAGAAATACGACACCCCTAAATAATCACAACCATTTGGCTAAATATTGGAAAAGTTTGCACAGACGCTAGGAATCACTGCAATGCCGTGAAAGTGCACGAAAAGTTTCTTCACGAACAAAAAGCGCGCAAAAAGGTCCTTCTCTACCACAGAGTTAGTAAAAATTGTTGAGATTAATTTTTTTTATCGAAGTTAATTCGAGAAAGCATCGATGCATCGAAGATCTCCGAGACATGACAGACTGGGTAATATTTCAATTGGGTGTTATTTCGTAATACTCCTGAGTATCCTGAGCCGTTACTCTGGAGACATCGTTAAAACGCATTTTTGCTCTATGTCTGCGCTTTTCGGTTGTTCTGTTGCTTTCTGCTGGTTTTTCTTGAACTCTGTTCACTAAATGACGTATGGAAGTGAGCAAAAAAAAAAAGGAATATAGAGAAAAATACTGCAAAATAGTTGAAGAAAATTGCAAAATAAAATCCAACGAAATATCCTTGTAAACTACTACAACGCGTTGACGCCATTTCTACGTCTCACTCTAATTGCAGCTGTTTCCGTTTGAGCAGTATGTTTGTAATTGTCCTTGTGGTGCATATGTGTGCGTGTGTGTGCGTGTGTGTGGGTGTGTGTTTGTGTGTCTTGACATTGGTACCTTTGGCACATATATGCGACGGTGTGTTTTTGCCTATTTGGTGCGTTTTCTGTTGGTTTTAACGAGTTGTGCTTCGCAGCGAGTAGCGTTCAAAATACACGACACCATAAACGCAGATTTACGATGTGCTTTTAAAAAGGTTGTCATAAAATAAGCGACACACGGAGTGGATTTTGAAAAGATTGATTTCAAAAGAAAAATGCATTTTCTTGATTCGGCGAGATTTTTGAGGATTTCATTTTTTTTCACACTGCATTTAAAAAAAATTTCTACTAAAGCTACAGCGCTGGAATTAAATGTTAAAAATATTGAAAAAAAACATTTTAAAAATATTGAAAGACACATTTTTTTTGTTGTCTAATATCAGCTCTTAATACGATTTTTATTATGGTCATTCATTCTACATAATTATGATTTGACTATAGTCATACATTATTTTAAGTCTTTTTCGTCCAGTATTTTAGAAAAAAATATAGTATTGTTGAAAAAATGTTAATTGTTAATTTGTACTATGCTCTGAATTACCGTCAATTATTTTCCAAAACCAAGCATACCAAAACATCGAACCGAAACGAATTGATGGCAGCAGACTAGTGATGCCAACTAATTGAGTTTCTCGCTGAATCTTTTTGATTTTGTACCCTGTATCTTAAACTGGATGCAAAATTAGACTTTTTTTATTTGACATTTTCTAATTCTTTTGAGTCATAGAATGATGCCATAGAATGAATCCCATGAATTATTGACATCGATGAACAAACCATTATATATATAAGACTGACAATGGATTTCCATGAAATTTTTTTTTTAGAATTTGATTTAAAAGATCAACCTCTAAAAATGCTCTAATGGATGAGGAAATTGATGTAGAGAATTTTCAGCAAAATGCAAATATGGGAAATGGACCCCCGGGACCTCAAAGTTTGCGTTTTGATACTCAAATGAAATGAATTGAAATAACGTCTCCCAAGAGCAATAAACTAAAAAAGTGAATACGTCATCTGTTAGGTATTTAATTACTATTTCAACAAACTGCTATCGAGCAAAAGTGGTTAAAAAAATATAGAAGCAGTGATTAATTTCACAGGCATTCTTTATATTTTTATTTTGAACAGTATTGAAGTATTTATACACCCAGAAAAAAATACTATATAAATAATAGTTTTTTACTATTAAAAATAGTCAATAGTATAAATTATTATTTTAATCGGAATACACCATTAAATACTAGGAAATACCATGACATTCCCATTGATTTTATATGCAAAGATTTATTTTTTGTATACTATTAAATCAATAATTGTCCTATTGACCAAATTTAATGGGATTTGAGTGAATTTTTTTCTGTGTAT
Organism: Dryomyza anilis; assembly: GCA_951804985.1. Taxonomy (NCBI): domain Eukaryota; kingdom Metazoa; phylum Arthropoda; class Insecta; order Diptera; family Dryomyzidae; genus Dryomyza; species Dryomyza anilis. Next base: position 97,615,905 of record OX638131.1, on the reverse strand, counting down.
TTCTGGCAGACATATTATTTATATGTGTAATCATACTTGTTATTCCTTACAGTCGTCAGATCTGATGATGCTTAGTGGTGCTTCCATCTTTATCATCACACCCAGAAAAAAATTCCCTCAAATCCCATTAAAATTGGTCAATAGGACAATTATTGATTTAATAGTATACAAAAAATATATCTTTTCATATAAAATCTATGGCAATGTCAAGGTATTTTCTAGTATTTAGTTGTATTTTCCGATTAAAATAATAATTTATCCTATTGACTATTTTTAATAGTAAAATACTATTATTTATATAGTATTTTTTCTGGGTGCAGAAAAATAGTTTTATTATATATATAAATATATTATATGTATATATTATATGTATATATTTTAAGAAATTATGGGAAGCACTATTTAAATTTATACACCCAGAAAAAAGCCCTCAAATCCAAATAAAATTGGTCAATAGAACAATTATTGATTTAATAGTATACAAAAAATAAATCATTTCATATAAACTCAATGGCAATGTCATGGTATTTTCCGATTAAAATAATAATTAATTGTCCTATTGACTAATATTAATAGTAAAAAACTATTATTAATATAGAATTTTTTTCTGGGTGTATGTAATAAAAATATTACCTTGTTTCATATTTAAAATTATTGCAACTTATTATTGTTTATTAATGTAATATTCATTTTTTATTGTTTGTCATAATAATATACATTTATAAAATTTTCCACATCAGTCAAGTTTTATTTTAATAAAAAATTAAAATTATTTACTTTAAAATAATTGTTGCAACAGAATAAAATAAATACATAATGTAGTAAAATTAAAAGCATATGTAGTAATAGTTCAGGACATATAAATAAAGACAAGATGTAGTTATTTTAATACAAATGTATTAAAATTTTACTAAGAAATGAAATTAAATTTTATATATATTTATTTTCCATATAAAAACAACTACATCAATGTAATAAAAACAAATACATATGCTTTTGGAAGTAAATATAATACATATCGTCACTGTCATGCAAAAGGGGCGAATGTGCATTTCTAAAAATGTTGGGAAATCAAATTTATAAGTTTGAAGTGCTTTAAAAATTAGAAAAAAGTATATTTTTTTAAATTTTTTCTGTTATTTTGGTTTATTTGTCAATTATTATCACGTATGTAAAAGATCTTCAGATTTGGACAACCTACTGAATTATAAATACGGATTTTGTGAGGCTATATTCTGATCAAAACGCAAATATTGTAGTTTTTTAAGCTATAACTTTTAATTAGCGCAAGTTAAAATAGTAATGCAAAGGCATTAATTGTTTGCTTTTAAAGCAGCTATCTATTGGCGTCATTAATTAAAAAATTTTTGTCAAACATTAATTTGCCATTTGTTATTTGCAGGAAAAAATGTTTGGAAAATATTTTTAAATAATGAAGGAGACCGATAGGTGCTTTAAAAATAAACAATTAATACCTCTACAGCATTATTTTATTATGTACCAATAAAAAATTATAGCAAAAAAACGAAGATATTGGAAAAATTGAAAAACTTTCCATGTCAAAAGGGCGAATCTTTCGCTATAACTTTTTAGTGGTACAAGATAAAGTAGTGATGTAAAGGCAATTATTGTTTGTTTGCAGAGCACCTATCGATCTGCATCATTGATTAAAAATATTTTGTCAAACATTAATTTGTCATTTGTTATTTGCAGGAAAAAAATGTTTGGCATTGCTTTAAAAACAAACAATAAATAACTTTACAACACTATTTTATCTTGAACCTATAAAAAATTACAGTATAAAAACGAAGAAATTGGAAAAAATTGAAAATCTTGTCATGCCAAAAGGGCGAATCTTTTCGTTTTTTTGCTATAACTCTTTAATTGAACTAGATAAAATTGTGATGTAAAGGCAATTATTGTTTGTTGTCAGAGCTCCTATCGATCTGCATCATTAATTAAAAATATTTTGCAAAACATTAATTTGCCATTTGTTATTTGCAGGAATAACAAATGGCAAATTAATGTTTGGCAAAATATTTTTAATTAATGATGCAGATCGATAGGTGATTTGAAATCAAATAATAAATCCCTTTACACTATTATTTTATCTAATACCCATAAAAAGTTATAGCATAAAATAAAAAGATTCGCCCTTTTGGCATGACAAGATTTTCAATTTTTCAAATTCGCCCTTTTGGTTTTGTCTTTTGTGGCTAGAAATATCCAACAAAATGACATGCGATTTTGGCACAGCATACTTGAGAATAAACTACATTCAAAAATGTAAAAAAAACGCAAATGTCAAAAATTGCACATTTACCCCTTTGACATGATATTGACGATATGTATTTGTTTTAAAAGTATTTTTAATTATTTTTAATATAGTATATTTTCGGGGTATATTTGTTATAACATAGTTCATAGTTTAATAATTTTAAATTTTACATTATAATCTTTAAGTCAACATTTTGTTGCAATTTCATTACACATCTACTCACTCACAAATGCTACTGTTTGTGTGAGTATTTCTGCTTTAATGTCTGTGTTTACGCGCGTATCACATACACTATCACATACAGCATCGCCTTTGAGTAGTAGCCATTTTTGATATGTCTTTTCCGGTTGCATACGATATGTATTTAGTATGTGTTTGTGTTGTGCTTTTGTTGCTCGCTGTGTCTGCGCGAGTACTTCAATTATTTTGGCAAAAATAACGACCGCAACGAGACTCTCCTGTTAACAGCGAAAGCAACAGCAAAATACAACAATAAAAGCAATGACAACAACAAGAACAACAACAACAACAATCAGTATTGACATTATATGTGCGCTTCCGTTGAGCGGGCGCTTGCGAAGCCTTTTAATGGCCACACAACTTCCGGTGACTTGAAACACATCCGCTGGCCAAAATCCTTGCTTTTTATCGATTATTGGCCATATGAGTCCACATGGTTGGTAGTAACGACAAAAACAAAAAAAAGTAACGGATGCGGATGTGCGCTTCATGACTGACCACACAGACAGACTCACACACAATCACAGATACAAAGTAATTTGTAATGTGCGCAATGAAGCCAGTATTTCTCACTAAAATCAGTGCTGTGGTAGCCAATCTACATATATATGTTATGTTGAATTACAAAAATGACTTGAAATTGTAGGTTATTTTTAAAATTTTGATTTTTGTTTTTGCGCTAAAAATAGTATACTCAATTTTCTACCTAATCTACACACTTTTCTACATTATCTACATATGTTATATAATTATCTACATAGTATACACAATTGTCTATATTGTTTACACAACTGTTAACATAGTCTATAATTATCTACATATTGTTTACATATTCTACATAATTGTTTACATTGTTTTTACAATTATCTACATATGAAACACAAAATTCTATAACCACGTCTCAACAGTTGGAACATATTTTTGTGGCATTTGTGTACCTTTTATGTTATCTCAGATACCAGTGTTGCAAAGCAGTGTTATTTAGTTCCAAAGCGGTGGCTAAGAACATATGTGGATCATGAGCAGTAATAAGTCATAGAGCTGTGATTATAAGTCATACATTCTGATAATGAAATATATAAAATAATAAGCGGAGCTTACTTTGCTGCTATGAGGTGGCAAAATGGTGTCAAAATAGTGCCAGATTATTAAATGTCATTTGTTCCATATAAGTTGCAAGTATAGAATGAAAAACCTATTAAGAATATATTTATAAATAATAAATAAAATAGAATAAATGTATATTACAAGATATGTATTATATCTACTACATATGTTTATGTAAAGTTGTATTGTAAAAAGTAACAGCAAAGGTTAATTTAAGAAACAACAAAAATCGTTATTTCATAAAATCTGTGGAAACACGACAAGCTTGGTACTGCTTTGGATCTTTATTATGTTTATTTTAATCCAAATTACTGTTCAAGTTCCAAATAAGACAACCGACAACTTAGCCCCATGGCTCTTTGGCTAACAATTAGGTGGCAAATAAGTATATTTCGCATGATATGTAACAAGCACTCAAATGGCAATTGTGTGGTTACCATTTAAGTTGTCACAAAGTGGTTACTTGGGTAATGTAAAGGGTTTTTCAATAAGAGCGCTACAAAAGTTTTTTTCAAGGGTTTTTCAACAGGGACGCTACAAAAGTAGAGCGACAGGGACAGCAAACGACGTCATATTTCTTGCCGCTGTTTTGACTTTTCTTTTCAGTAAGGTTTGCCATTTCATGATGGAAAGATATACGAGTCAACAACGGGTCGAAATTATTAAAATGTACTACCGAATTTCGAATTCGTATATCTTTAGTAGCGGATTATTAAATCTCCTTTGTTCCATATAAGTTGCAAGTATAGAATGAAAAACCTAATAAGAACATAATTATAAATAATAAATAAAATAGAATAAATGTATATTATTATATACAAGATATGTATTATATCCACTACATATGTTTATGTAAAGTTGTATTGTAAAAAGTGACAGCAACAATAGAATAATTTAAGAAATAACAAAAATCGTTATTTTATAAAATCTGTAGAAACACGACAAGCTTGGTACTGCTTTGGATCTTTATTATGTTTATTTTAATTCAAATTACAGTTTAAGTTCCAATTTAATGGATCCAAATCTGTGGCAACTTAGCCCCATGGCTCTTTGGCTGACAATTGGGTGGCAAATAAGTATATTTCGCATGATGTGTAACAAGCACTCAAATGGCAATTGTGTGGTTAACACTTAAGTTGTCACAAAGTGGTTACTTGGGTAATGTATATTATTTTCTACACCTAGAAAAAACCATCTCAAAAAATCCCATTAAAATTTGTCAGTAGGAAAGTTATAGATTTAATAGTATACAAAAAAATAAATATTTTCATACAAATTCAAATATAATGTTATAGTATTTTGTAGTACTTAATGGGATTTACCGATTGAATTAATAGTTTTTCCTATTGACTATTTTCAATAGTAAAAACTATTAAATTTATAGTATCTTTTTTCTGAGTGTAGATATTAGAAAAAACTATTCTCTATATTGTCTACTTTTTTATACATACATATATTTTGTAAATTATCTACATTGAAATCATATACATGGTCTACATTATTTACACAATAACTCCACCAATATGTAATAATTTAAAACGAATCGTAATCGCCCAACACCAACTGAAACCCTTGGCGAGCGCATTTTTCTTCGACGCGTTTCTCGTTAGACTCGAATTCTTCTGTGATGCGCCATCGAGGAACTGGGCCAATGTTTCCCGGAATGTGTCGTCTCTCGGTTTAATTGACAGCAACATAAATATTAGCCGACATCCTGTGTTGCGCTGCCATGGGCGAAGTATGTAACGGAATGAGGGAGGAAAATGCTTCGTTAAACCATTATATTATATGTTCTTTACTCGTTACACATGACGACGTGATTCTTCATGGATCTCGTTACTTTTGTCGTTACGCTGTCTTCATGGAAGGTAAAGTGCGAGCGATAGAGTGAGGTAGAACCTCGTCGGTTTTTTTTTAGTGTTCGGCTTGTCTCGCGACAATTTATGTGCGTTGCTTTTATCGCTGTATTTCATTTATTATGCGGTCGAGAATGTATGAAAAAAAGAGCATCGTTAACGTGCGGTCAGACCAGTAATGAAAAAAAAAAACAGTATCGTTAACGAATGTGGTGAAAACGTACGTTAATGTGTGAAATGCGACATTGATGCAATGACGCATCGTATTTAAGAAATGATTCATTTGCCAATATTAAAAAGGTTTTAAATTTTATGGCATCGTATAAGTCAAAGCATACAAATTGATGTTAACGGATTATAAAGAATTCCTTTAAAGAAGTTCTGTTAAAATAATTTAACTATTTCTTATACTTTCATAAAAAAATAATAATAATAGTTTGGCGCTACCGCTCTGAAGAACTTAGGCCTTTCTCAACACCATTTGAGGTGTGCGTGTTATATTTGTACTCAAAGTAGTGGGACCGACCAGTTTAATGCCGAATACGAACAGCTGGAGGAGAGCTTTAGATGGGCTATATTTTACACTCGTAGATTTGCCATTGACTGCCGAAGGTAGCGTCGTATAGAGAAATCTTTTCCATGGAAAGATGTTGACAGTTGCTTGGATCGAATCCGATAGTCCAACACACAAACCAATCGGGCCCCGATTCTAATATTTATAACATTTAGTTTCGTACATTTTTAGATGATGCGACTATGAGAATAACGAATGTTCCCGTAGCTCCGGTTCAAATCTCAGCTGGAGGCTGAAATATGATATGAAATATATGAACAAAAAGTAACATTAATGCTAATAATAAAACTGAAATCGAAACCGCAAAATTAGAGATAAAACTGAATCCAGAAAACGAAACAAAGTTGAACATTCAAACAGAAATTCGTTACAAACCTTTGAAGAAGTGCACCGACAGAGGTAGATTGTACCGATTTCATAGAATGGTATTTATTCAACCAAAGGGTTTTTCAATAAGAGCCGCTACAAAAACGGTTTTGGATATCAATGAAATTCTTTATTCCTGCAAAAGTACGTTCGATGCCATTATGTATGGAACTCGATTTCTTTAGCATGGCCACCACGGGCACGCTTGCAGAAGTCCAGACGCTGAACCCAATTTTCGACGGTTTTCAAGCATAAATCGACCGATACTGCTGTCGTCGCTGGCTTCTTGACATAGACCATAGACTTGACGTTGTCCCACAGGAAATAGTCTAACGGCGTCAAATCGCACGACCGAGGCGGCCAATCGACTGGACCATTTCGTGAGATAACACGTTCTCCAAACTTGGTTTCCAATAAATTGATTGTGGCATTCGCTGTGTGACTTGTGGCGCCGTCCTGTTGGAACCACATGTCCTCCAAGTGCATATCATCCAATTGGAGCCAAAAATATTCGGTTATCATTGAACGGTAGCGATTCCCATTCACAGTAACGTGCCGGTCTTGATCATCACGGCAGAAGTACGGCCCAATGACGCCGCCGGCCCATAAACCGCACTAAACCGTAATTTTTTCGGGATGCAATGATGACTCATGGAGTACGTGTGGATTGCTGTCTGACCAATAACGCATATTTTGTTTATTGCCGAAGTCATTCAGCCAGAAATGAGCCTCATCGCTGAAGATGATTTTTCGAATTTTTACTACCGAATTTCGGTAGTAAATTTTAATAATTTCGACTCGTTGTTGGCTCGTATATCTTTTCATCATGAAATGGCAAATGTAACTGAAGAGAAATGTCAAAAGAGCGGCAAGAAATATGGCGTCGTTTGCTGTCCCTCTCGCTCTATTTTTTTAGCGTCTCTTTAAACAACTATTCTAATACATATTATTTAAAATAAATACATAAAATAGAATTCTTTAGTAACGAGTTAAAAATTGTGTGTGAAAAAATTGTTTATTACACTATGATACATTCAAATAATAAAAAAAGATAAATAAAATAATAGATAAAAATTTCGAGAAAAACTGAGGTTTATAAAGAAAAAGTTGTAATAAAATATTTATTTTTTAATTTGATGAGAAAATTCTCCTAGCGCACCACATAAAAAGCCAATATTAAAATTGAACTGGAAATTATGATCAATTATCTGTAAAGTGAATGTAATATTTTTGCTCTGGTCAATAAAGTGTAGAAATTATAATTAAATATACGGTTGTATCAATTTTTCTAAAATAAAATTTGAAAACACCCTGTATATCATTGGGTGTTCCAAATAGACCCTAACTCTTGAACATTTTTTATTTTTATGAAATAAACTAAGGAATCAGTCCCCAAAATATTTGATTTCCGTTGGAATGATCACATATTTGATGTGTCGAAAGAAACGGCCACGTGCCTCGATTTCTTAAAACGGTGTAACCCATACTTTACTCCTACTTATGCCCGTAACTTCAACGAATAGATATCTACTGGTGCTTAGTTATCTATCGTGTAAGCAAAATTTCGTAACTTCAACGCATAGTTAAGGAGTAAAAACACCGGATAGGTAAGAGATATCTGTTCGGTACGAACACCAATAGATATCTACTCGTTGAAGTTACGGGCATTACGCACTGTCTACTCTACCCTTATTTTGCCTAAAATGGAATACAATTTGAGCATTTGGGCAATAGCTACAGAAATCTCTTTGGAGTTCCTGGATCGAATCCAACAACGTGCAATATATTTAATAGGTGATGAAACTATTTCATCCTCTATTAGTTCTCTTGAGCATCGAAGGACCGTAGGGTGTGGAAGCCTATTTTATAGGTATTGCAATGGTAAGTGTTTGAGGGAAATACATGGACTGATTCCACCGGGTCGCGTGTTCTACTCGGGCATCCTTCCTCTAACCTATAATCTTTTCAAAAAAAAAACCTAGAATAAATTTAAACCTACACTAAAAAAAAAAACATACCATAAAATTAATAGTTTTTACTATTGAAATTAGTCAATAGGATATTTGTCCGATAAACTATTAACTCAATCGATAAATCCTATTAATTACTATAAAATTTATTTGAGTTTGTATGAAAATATTTATTATATGAATACTATTAAATCAATAACTGTCCTATTGACAAATTTTAATGGGATTTTATGAGTTTTTTTCTGGGTGTAGTGTAAATTGGTAAGTGAACATGGAGTTTTTCATGATCAGTTACAAGACTAACATGATCAGGTCATGATCATGTGTATCTTAATACGTTAAATAACGACATGAACCCTTATAAGGGTCTGATTTGTTAAAAATTTGGCATCCAAACAATGCTTATAATAAGCTACGTTTCCGTGGTATTTGATCCTGACCCGTAGATCATTTTTATATACAAAACAAAAACAAACAATTAGAACCTGTTACGTTTTTGGATTAATTACTGTACTTATCAAGAGTAAATTAGTTTCTGGTTACGTTATGCTACTGTGAATAGCACTTAATAAGAAGAAGAAAACAGTATTGCCAAATTTATTAAAATAGAACCGATGGTGTTCCCTTGAAACAGATCTGGTTCATATATTCGGCAGGTTACTTCCCAAGTAGGAATTAACGACCGGCACAAGCCTGACACGGGCTTGTGCCAATGCTACTCAGGCCTGTGCCAACGCTGTTACCCAAGCTCGTTTCAAGACTGTGTCAAGACTGGAATGATAACTATGTTACAAGCTTGTATACCAGGCTTGTATCCAGGCTTGTTGACAAGACGAGACTTAATTCTCAGTCTTGTGCCAATACTGTGTTTTAGACTTGTGCCAAGACTGTGTCAAGGCTGGAATGATAACTAGGTTACAAGCCTGTAATTCAGGATTGTACCTAGGCTTGTGTCCCAGGCTTGTACCAAGGCTTTGCCTCAGTCTTGAAACAAGACCTCTGCCCCAGACTTGCGACAAATCCTTGTAATACGCCTGAAGATTTAGGCTATTGGGCATAATTTTTCATGGGCATTGCATTCATTATTCATATCATTATACTTGAGAGTTGTGTCTGTAGATAAATAAATATGTAAGAGGTTAACAACCAATTTAACAGTAATACTTACGTTCATTTGCAGACTCTTTATTCAGACAACTCCAAAGCGTTGAATTTCTCGAATATATTTTTTGACGTTTAAAAAATCGTCAACACACATTTTTTTTTTCATCAGATAAGTTTTTAACATGGAAACAACACAAAAATGACACCATAGTAAACTTTAATTTACTCAAGTCAAAGTCGGTAAACACGCATAACTAGGCATGGGACGAAAAGTTGTCGAGACGGAATTTTGAATTTCCGTCAGCATATGGCGGTTTGGATAATTTGACAATTTCCATATGTGGCTCAATATTGTGTCAACCTTGTGTCAATATTGGCCTGTGTGGAGTCCGATAATGAAAATTGTGCCAGACTTGTGTCCAACATAAACTAACAAGGCCTGTGTAAAGCCTGGGGCTGACGATTGTCCCAGGCTTGTGTCTAGCTTGATATATAAGGCCTGTGTGGGGTCTGTGAGTGACAATTGTGCCAGGCTTGTGTCTAACCTAAACGAACAAGACCTGTGTAAAGCCTGGGAGTGATGAATTGGCTTGTGCCTAATTTAAACTAAAGAGGCTTGTTTGAAATCTGGGAATGACAAATGTCACAGGCTTGTGTCTAGCTTGGTATATCAAGGCCTGTGTGGAGTTTGTGAGTGACGATTGTGCCAGGCTTGTGTCTGGTCCGATATACCAAGCCTTGGTAGTCAAGCATATAACAAGCTTGGCACTTTTGTTGCAGCCTGGAAATTCCCACCTGGGTTGCAGTATTTTACTGAAAAAGCGCCTTTTCTGATTATACGCAGGGCACAGCATAATTTGTACGTGCCACGGCGGGTTGTTGGATTGTTTTTGAAATTCTATCTGAAATAGGCTTCTTTGTAGCGGAATTTTCATCATTTTCGAAAGGCAGTTGTTTTTAAATTTAAATTTAAATTTAAGAATTACTTAAACTGCCTCAAGACAGCTTTTTAGAATACAACAGTAGCTTGTTCAACAAGTCATTAAAAAAAAAAATAGACAAATATGAAATTATACTCTATATTTATTTAGTATTGAATTTATTATGAATTATTTTTCAATGTATGTTTGGTAGATAATTGATTGATAACCGCAGAGCAAAACTTAGTTTGCTTGTTGTCGCGACGTCAGCTTTTTAGCACGGTGAAGCATACTATATAGAATACAAAGCTGTCTTCATCTTCCTATAGAATAAGCTGCAGTCTGGAGTTTTGTTTAAGGAAAAACAACCGGTAGGTTTGGTTAAAAACACCATCTTTATCTGCAGGAAACCGGACGAAAATCTGTTGATTTCATGGTTGGGTTATACTATGTTTGCCTGACGGTTATCTGCCAAATAGTTTCTCTGTGACAGTCTAAAAAAAATATTTGTACACCGCAAACATCCCCAGACAACATTTTTGGCGGGGTCGAGGCTGTTCAGAAATATTTCTTCGACATATTTTAAACAGACAAAGGCGGCGTTTGTTTCACAAGCTGTCTGTTTTCTGCCCTTTCCCAAAATAAGCCGTGAATCTGCCATTAAATTCCACCATTTTTACAACTTCCCGAGACAAATACACTTTCCAAAATATTTCATTTATCTGTTTGCCAGAAATATCCCTAAAATATTACTGAACGAGTTGGAAAAGTTAGGTCACGTGGGAAAGTTCGGTCACATGGTGCGGATTTTTATAGTCGGTCGGGCCCGACTATGGAATACCCTAATTAATTTTAATGTTTTTAATTATGCTGAACCTCCCCACCTCTCAAAATATTATTCATATATCAGAAATGAACGTCTTACATCCCCATAAATTAAAAAATTTATATAAAAGTATAAACAACTAAAAAAAAATTGAAAAAATATTATTGGGCGGACCACGCCTATATTTAAAATTTTGAAAGGCTAATATTTCATAGATTTGATTTTAATTATTTACGGATCAAATTTCCACTATGAAAACCCGGGAAATAATGAAAAAAAAAAAAAAAAGTGGGCCCATTTTTGGACCACATATTTATAGGTGAATTCTAACAATAACTTTTAAATTTTATAACTATACCTTGAATACTGTTCGAGTTATTAGTTCCGAAAGAGTTATATAAAAGTGACTTGTATGGGAGGTGGGCGTGTCCGTTGACCGATTTGGCTCATTTTCAAACTCAGTTCCTACTTTTGGCTAAAATAAATTGAGACGAAATTTCATCGTATTCTGATCAGTATTTCTCAAGTTATTCTGTATTCGGACAGCAAGACGGACAGACAGACAGACGGACATGGCTAAACGGACTCGGGTAGTGATGCTGATCAAGAATATATATACTTTTCCATACCGGACACGCCTCCTAAGGGGAGTTACAATATATGCACAAAGTTAATATACCCTGTACCTCATAGGTGTAGGGTATAAAAATGACAGATATTTTGTTTTGGGGTTTATTTTTTTTTTGTTGTATTTTCGAATTTTCAGTTTTTTTGCAAATGTTAGCAAATATTATTTGACAAATTTCATTGTCGGTTTATAAAACAGCTATTACTTTTTATATATTAAAAATATACACTAAATTTAAAATATTTGAAAACCCCTTTTAAAACGTTGAACGTAAATTAAATTCAAACTTTTTGAAATATGCAAGACACACCTTAGTGAGTGACAGTAAAACATTTCATGGTCACTTCCAGGTCTTTGCGCCCAAAGGACACAGATCTAAAGGCAGCATGTGACAAGCTGTTAACTGTCAAGGAGACATTTTGTTGATGTAGTTGTTTGAAAAGCACGTGTTGCATTTTCAGGTGCTAAATAAAATGCTCAATTTTGTCAGTGCTAGGTGTAAGTAAGGGGGTATGTAAAAGTATGTGGGAGAAAGTGCTACTATCTGCACTTTCTTCCACATACTGAAATACAGGGCTGAAATATCCAAAGTATTTGATAGTCTTGATTTATTGCGAGTCCAAAAGACATCTTTGTGCCAGTCACCTTTTTGTAAAAATCTATGTTTTTCGCCTGTACTACGATGTCCTGAGGTGCATATAATCGATATACTCTAACGATATTCTCTATTTTTTTTATTTTCTATATCTCCATTTTTGTCATTTTCATTTTATTAAATTTTCGAATGTCTTTCTACTGTCAACTAACTATTTGCCATGTACATGCATAAAAAACATGATTTTTATTATTATACGAAAGACAATTATAATTTTTAATTGTGGCAAACGTTTCATATAATTGAGAGAATAATATCGAACGTTGTACTTCTTAGAGTTATTAATATTTCACTCCAAATATTCGAATTTCACAATTTGTTTGTTTATAGAGTTGAAAGAGCTGATATAAGCTCACAATTATATATTGCATGATTGCAGTGATTATACTTTCAACCATACTATAATTCGGGCAATCAAGCAATATTACATTTACCAGTTTTTTAACTGAGTTTTGAAATAGCACAATCTGAAATAGCACAATCATTTGGAAATATAGAAATTTATTATGCCAAACATTTTGAATCTTACAACAATTTTTGCAGTTCGTATTTGTTTGTCACAATTATGTTTTAATCATATTTTTCTCTGCGTGTTCTTTTCGTTTTCCTTTTCGCTTGCAGCGGCAACCTTACGAGTTTTCTCAAACTTTCGAATGTGTTTTATTGCTGTTTTTTGTTTGCAATATTTGACCCTCAACCTTGCCATGTAGCAAACGAACGAACGACAAATTTAATGGATTGAAAATGTTTTTGGTCTTCATTGTTGAGCAACAACAGCTGCTGAGAAAGACATCCTTTAACATGCTTGCACCTTCGTTTGTATTTATTTAAACATATATATTTGTATTATATCGTTGCATGGCTGCCTTTTGTCGCCTTCGAGCAACGTTGCCAAAGTCATTGCATAGGTACTTGCCGGCGCATATGGCTCATGTCATTCCGATAAGTATTGTCGGTACATGCAGATGCGCAGAGGTCGTTAGTTTTGGACAATTGATAGCCAAATACCTTTTAAATACATTGTAGGAAGGACTTTGTTAAAATAGCAGGAATCAAGGAGTTAGATTGATGGATTTTTGTCGGAAGGTATTTTTTTTGGTGATCTCTTTGGATTTTAAATACATGTTGAGAACCCTCATATTTTGAAATAAGTCTTTTGGAAAGAATTCCCTGACAAACATCTTGTGAAATATGTGAGGACTGGCAATGGATTTTTAAATTGAGAAAAGATTAACCACTAAAAATAAACTTTTGGGAGAAAAATTCGAAGTTGCGAATTTTCAGCGAAATGTGAATATGGAAAATGGCCCCAACCATATTTCATATTATTTCAAAAAATTAATTTCTCAATTGGAAATTTAAATGAGATATCAATTGAAAACTGAGATCTCTTTGGTGATCTTTGGTGACCGTGATACTTCATTTCCGTTGATATAAAATTCCGTTTAGTTTATTTTTTATGTTCATATAATTTTCAAGATTTTATAAAATTTTATTTTAAATCTCACAGCTGACGGCACCAAAAATCATTACAAGTTTCTATTGTTTTTGGTTTTATTTTTTTATTTTTCGTTACTTTGTCAGCGCGTTACTTTTACAATGACTGCCTTGCAGAAAGTTTCGAACTAATTTTTACTTCATTTACACGCTGAGTCTATCGAAGTGCATGCAAGCTGCTTATCATGCTGCCGAATTCATTGGCAAGCAATTTTCGACAAAGTTGTAAACTTATTCAGCAGTTCACACTTACATGCAGAGAAAATTAACAAGAAAAATTAAACATTATTTTTAATTCCGAATAGCACAGAAAAAAAATGTACATCATACTGATGAATTCCGTTCTTCAAACCAGGATTCATTGTATTGAAGAGCCATTCATAATATTAATGACTAACGCCATCAATGTTATGAATGCTATCATAAATATGAAGAACGCTTGGTAACTGTCGAAAAAGTGTTCTTCAATATGATGAACTGTATGTGAAGAATACGTTTCATCATATTAATGAACCAAAATATAAAATACAACATATGTTCTTCATATTGAAGAATGCTGTCCATTAAACCAAATTTCTATCAACATATTTTTTTTTCGTTCATGTTCTTCCGTACTTCTCAATTCTCAAGTAGTTCTTGTGTGTTATTTGTTATATAATGCTTGCTCGACATGCATAAATTAGTAAAATGTTGTATAATATATTTATTATAATTAAAACATTTTGTTACTAAAAATTTATATTTATAAAAAATATATTTTTGAAAAAAAAAAATATTTTTTAAATTTTTTATTTGGAACAATTTTTTTTGTCCAACATTTTTGTTTTTGGGATAATTTTTTTGTAAATTTTTTTACTGTTATTTTTTAAATAACATTTTTACACTTTTTTTTCGAATTATTTTATAATTTTTTTTTTTTTTTTGAAAAATATTATGAACTAATTCATCAATAGACAATTCAAATTCAGTGGATTGAATATTTTGTTCTTATATATAATGAATACATTCATTAATATATCATTTAATGAACGGTGGTATCAATTTGATGATTCTGGTAGTTGGTGAACAAATTCATAATATTTATGAACAAATTCATCATATTGAAGAATTTTTTTTCTGTGTTCTTATTACGTACTCAGTTTTTTCCAATTACGTAGCATTTTTGAGAAAAATTCGGGTAAAAACGGCTATTTTTCAGTATGTAAAACACACAAGCCATTTAAATTTATACTCTTTTTATACGATTAATTTAAATATGAGAACCGATAAAAAACAACTTAGTAATTTTGATAGGTGGTTTGAACTAGAGATGGGCATGTGAACGTGATTCACGTGAATCACGCGTGATCACGCGTGATTGTGATTGAATCCTAATTTTTCTCACGTGATTGTGAGTGAGTGTGAGTAGACCCAAAAATACTGTGATTGAGTGTGCGTGAGTACAATTTTTTCGTGAGTGAGTGTGCGTGAGTCAAATATTTCATAAAATAAAAAAATCTCAATTTTAATTTTTTGCGATTTTTCTATATTTTTCCTGAACTACAGAACAAGTAGAACCACCCCTTGAACTCAGAAGGCTTCAGGAAAGCGACTGCTCACTTTTCAGTGATAAATCAAACCCTTTCTAACGACCGTCATATACCCACTTAACTCAGAATAAGTTGCAAGGTTTCAATCAACAATTGATCTAACCCCTGCAAACCGGCCGTACTTAGTATGGGCTAGTCAATTTTTGTGGGGTCATGTCAATATCATGTCAGTAGTTTTTGCTTGGTTTCATATGACTGTTCATGGATATGGAACTCATTTTTGAAAAAAAAGTGAATTTTCAATTTCAATAACTCTGTATTGACTTCCTTTTGTTTATTAAGATTAATTTGTTCCAGGGGTTCGTGTGGGGTTTCGTTTTCATTCGAGTTATAAATGTAGTAACCAAAAAAATCGCTTCAAAAATAGTTTTTCCCAAAGTCAAGTTATCCCTGGTAAATTCTACTCCGGACTATTTTTTTTGATAATTCTTTTCCACAGATAATTTTTCCAGAGACAATTCTCACAGATTTTACACGAATTGTTCAACGGAGAATTATTCTACAAGGCACATTTTACGTTTTTATATGAAAAGCACATCGAAGGTCTTTCACATTTACATCTCCGTTAAAAATTGAAATATATTTTATTAAAATCCCTAACATCATAACATCATTATTGGGTTTTAAAGATGTAGGTTGTATGGAGGTGCCACGCTCGGTCGACCAATCTCACCAACATTCCAAATGAAATATGTATTTTTATGCATTCTGAAAACAATAGCAAAAAAAACGTGATTTAGCGTGATTCACGTGAATCACGCGTGATCACGCGTGATTGAATCTTAATTTTACGCACGTGATTGTGAGTGAGTGTGAGTGCGTTATTAGAAAAAATCTTTCGTGAGCGTGAGTGAGTGTGAGTCAAAACTCACTCACGTGCCCATCTCTAGTACATAGTATTTTTTAATCGAGCTAATAAAAACATTACATATTATGATCCGGCAATTGATAACGATATCTATCTATTCTATATATATATAATATATATATATATATTTATATATATATATTTATATATATATATATATATATATATATATATATATATATATATATATATATATATATATATATATATATATATATATATATATAAAACTCTTGATCCGTCTGTCTGTCTGTTTGTTCCAGCATCATGTTTGAAATTTTGCACGAGAATATTACGGAGTCCGGAGGGTGACATAGGATATATATGGGCGGGATTGGACAAAGGGGCGTGGCACTTTCATACAAAGAAAAGCAAAAACACAAAAACAACAGCAAACTAATAAAAAAAAAACAAAAGTAAAACAAAAAACAAATGCAAATACACAGAAAAAGCAAAATCACAAAAACAAACGCTAAAACACATAAACCAAAAACTCAGAGCAAAAGTAAAAACAAAAAAAAAACACAAAACCGAAAAAAGCAATAATACAAAAATGTGAGCTAAGACTAAAAAAAAAAAAACAAAAACACAAAAATCAAAATACAAAAAAACAAAAATACAAAAATAAAAGCAAAAATACAAAAACAAAAGAAAAAACACAAAATCAAAATAAAAAAAACCAAAAACAAAAAAAAAAACTCAAAACAAAAAACAAAATTAAAAACGCAAAAATTTCAAAAATACAAAATCCAAAAACAAAATTTAAAACACAAAACCAAAACACAAAAAATTAAAGCAAAAACTAGAAGTCAATTTTAAAAACAAAATCAAAAGCAAAAACAGAAGCAACCAAATTAAAAAAATGGGTTAAAAAACCAAAAAATTAAAACCTTCGTTGCGCAGCGCGGATATGAAATAATATTTAATACATGTGCGAAACGACATTTTATGTGAAATATCGTGATAATGTAGCTATAAGTATCGTAATTATATCAAAAACAATCATTATGTGTTTCTGATGAATATATATCATATCATGTTAAATTTTATTTTTTAATTACTAAAATTTGGACTGAATTGAACATTGCAAATAATATTTTCTTGGGTCATAATAATTAAAATCGAAAAGCAATCGAAATGCTTCGATTGATAATTCCATGTTCTGCAATTTTATTAAATTTTTTAATCTAAAAAGTATTTTCTATGTACGAAAATATAAAATGTGTATTAGTAGTTACTAAAAACAACGTTGTGCTGACCAACAAAAATGACCAATAAAATAAAAGATTTGCTCAGAAAATGTAGATTAGCTCAAAACAAATACTTTTTATTTTAATAAAAACTTTTTATTAATATGACCCAATATATGATTTTCTATACGTCAATCAGTCTTCCGGTTCTAACTTATTTTAAAACTATATTTTTCTCTCACTGTAGACTGCTATCTAAAAATGAGAATCAACAAAGAACGAAATAACGAAAAGAAAAAATTGTATTCAACAAAACCATAGAGCGTAGAAATGTTGTAGTTTGGCAAGATTTATTGCAGTTTGCAATTTCAGGGACAAGTTGGCCAATGTGCCTCAGTTGGTCGGCCCCCCGACTGTTCCAACTTCACCTTCAGTGCCACTAACTTTTTAAGCTACACTTCTTTGAAACCTTTTGTTTTTTATTTTTGACCAATACCACTTTCTAACCTCGATTTCCTCGAATACTGCTTGGCCTGTTTCCTCAGAACCTCACTCCACACAACTTTTGTACAACTCTTTAACCTCGTTTCCTCATCTTAAACTCTTTAACCCCATACTTTAACCTAATCTTCCCACTCCACTCGAATAGTTAGTTGACAGTGGCTTTTGTTTTATTTCATTTCATGCTTGAGTATCATCCACTTGTTTTCACTCTTTTGCCAACTATTTCCTCTTTTGTCCCGCTTTTACGTTTTCCATACTTCCGATTATTGTTGTTGTTTGGTACGGCTTCGATATTACATATATCTGTATAGTTATTGTTGTTGTTTATTTGTTTCATGGGTGACATTTTTCTTACGATCTTCAATTTCGTCCTGTTCATGCTGACTGTTGCGAATGTTCGAGTATCTTTTATCGACACTTGAAAAGTTTTGCTACTGCCTGCTTTTTTACTTTTATTTCTTTCCGTTTGTTGCTATTGTACTTTTGGCCCAAATTTATGCTCGTAACACAGTTTGATGACATAAAAGTTGCTTTTTATGACGTTGCAAACATGTGACATTGCCATAAACCCAGAATGTAGTGAAATAATGGAATTTTGAGAGTGAGTTGAGCGGAATAATAGTAATAGGATGTCAGCATAGACTTAATTGGGAGTTCGTGGAGAATATCAATTCATACATCATATTAGATGAGACTAATTCGATTTGATATACATTATTGGCATAAATTAACATTGAATCTTTGGAGATTAGTTATTATTTGAGGTTTTGATAAAATTTGGGCATACACTCAGAATTTTAAATGACAGAAAAAAAAAGTTCTTCGTCTTAAACCCAATAGTTTATAGTATTTTGTACTATTGTTTAGCTATTAAAGTGATCAACATTAATGTGATCAACATTCAATAGGATATATCGTCGTTGTAGAACTAAAAGTCACCAAATACATTTTTATGAAAATCTTAAATATAAACTTTGTTAGTAATTATTACAAAAAGTAATTGATACATTTTTAAAGTTGAAAATTGATAGATTCTCATTTTCTTATTATTTGGTACAAACACACAAAAAAATATCACCAAAAATTTCACCAACTACCAGTATTCATCATATTGATGATTTCATTCATTGAACTAAAATCGTATTTTTTCAATGTTTTTCACTTTTAATATTTTTTATAACATCAAATTTCAAACACAAATTTATCTCCATTTACACATTTATGTGTTTATAATTCTTATAAGATTTATGATATTTAAATTAATGTGGTTTGATGAGCAAAATTCATCAATATGATGTACATTATTTATTAATATGACGAAATGGAGTCTTCGCATAATTAGTAATTAAATAGTATAACTCGTATAAGAATTATAAATACATAAATGTGTAAATGGAGACAAATTTGTGTTTGAATTTAGATGTTGAAAAAAGTTTTGAAATTGAAAAATATTTAAAAAATACGATTTTAGTTTAATGAATGAAATCAGCAATATGATGAATACACAGAAAAAAAAATTCTTCAATATGATGAATTTATTCATAAATATTATGAATTTTTTCACCAACTACCAGTTTCATCATATTGATACCACCGTTCATTAAATGACATATTAATGAATGCATTCATTATATATATGAACAAAATATTCAATACAATGAATTTGAATTGTCATATTGATGAATTTGTTTATAATATTTTTTCAAAAAAATTTTTTTTTTTATAAAAAAAAATCAAAAAAAAAGTGTTGTAAAAATTTTATTTAAAAAATAACAGAAAAAAATTTATAAAAATTATCAGAAAAAAAAATTTTAGGGAAGAAAAATAGTTCCGAAAAAACATTTTTCCAAAAAACAATTTTTTGTTCGAAAAAAAAATTGTTCGAAAAAAAAATTTGTTCGAAAAAAAAAAATTCGAAAAAAAAATGTTCGAAAAAAAAAATTTGTTCAAACAAAATTAGTTCGAAAAAAAATTTGTTCGAAAAAAAAATTTTATTCGAAAAAAAATTGGTTCGAAAAAAAAATTGTTCGAAAAAAATATTTTTTTCAAAAATATATTTTTTATAAATATAACTTTTTATTAATAAAAAGTAGTAATTATAATAAATATATTATAAAACATTTTACTAATTTATGCATGTCGAGCAAGCATTATATAAGAAATAACATACAAGAACTACGTGAGAACTAAGAAGTACGGCAAAAAATGAACGAACAAAAAAAATTTTGGTAGAAATTTGGTTTAATGAACAGCGTTCTTCAATATGATGAACATATATGTTGTATTTTATGTTTTGGTTCATTAGTATGATGAAACGTATTCTTCACATACAGTTCATCATATTGAAGAACACTTTTTCGACAGTTACCAAGCGTTCTTCATATTTATGATAGCATTCATAACTTTGATGGCGTTAGTCATTAATATTATGAATGGTTCTTCAATACAATGAATCATGGTTTGAAGAACGGAATTCATCAATATGATGTACATTTTTTTTCTGTGCAAGACTCTGCTAGAATTGACAAATTAAGGCTTGGAAAAATATTTTTCGCCCTAGATTCAGCCTGAATTGACAAACCAATGCTTGGTAAAAACACCTTTGCCTAAGACTCAGCCCGAAGTGACATATGCAGATCGGGTTAAGTAGTTCTCGCCCAAGACTCAGCCAGAACTAACAGACATATGCTTGGGTACCCATGTAGAAAACACCAGACTTGACCACGGGCGTAAGGCATATCCAACTTTGGCCCTCCAAGGAATGGCTAATTAGAACTTTAATAGTCTCAGCCATGATTGGATTACCAAATCTTGGATGACTGATATTTTTCCAGAAGTCACAAAGGCTTATTGAATATGTCTTCGTGAATGGAGAATTAGCCAGGACCAAGCGGCCAAATCCTACTTCAATTAAAAAAAAAAAATAAATAATAAAAAAAATAAATATAAAAAAAATCCTGATGGGACTCGAACCCGAATTTCCTGCGTACAAGTCCGGAGCTCTACCCATTACGCTATCAAGCTCACTTGATTCGGAGCATTTTTTCAAAATCATGAACTTTATAATTTGAAAATGTCTGTCACACTAGAAAAAATTTTAAAATTGAAAAAAAAAAACATATATATTATGTTTGAAGCAAAAATCTCAGACAATATAAGTTAGATGCGTAGCATAACGGGGAGAGCAGTGGTCGTTAACTTCCGGGTCAAGAGTTCGATTCCAGTTTGTGACAACTGAATTTTTTCTACAATGGTTAAATTACTTAAAATTGGAAATTGTATAAAATAAATAGAATGGAAGAAAAAGAAGAGAGGAAAGTAAAAAAATATATATATTTTTTTTTGAATTTTTGAGTCTTGGCCGAATACTTAGAGCCAGGCTTGCGCCCTTCTTATCATTCCAAGGTATTCAGCCAGTTCTGTGTACCAGACCTGGCCCAGAGCAATGCATTCTTGGCGCAAGACTGGGCGAACCTTGAGCCCATCGTTTTTCCTACATGGGACTCGATCAAAAGACTTGGAAATATCTAGAGCAACTACCTTACACTCCCTGAAAGAGTCAATACAAGTATTCCATTTTTCAGAAAGGTCCGCCATTAGATCATCCGTAGATATGGTCCTACCAGATCTTCTATCTATGCCTGTCATTGTGTAATACGTTGTGCTCCAGATAGTTCACAAGGTTGAAGTTTATTACGCTTTCCATTAACTTGGACACATACAAACATTCAGAAATATATAATAGATTCCCATAAACCGTGCATCAGTTCTATAGCTGTTATATGAGAACTTAAAGCATTAATTGCTTTAAATTTGTTTAATTAAAAATTTCATTTACATTTTTTCTATTTATAAAACTTCATTTACAACGATGTTTATTTTTGCATCTTCCATTATCGTTCATTAAAATGTAATAAAACATGAATCTGCTTTCTTTCGCTTTTGCTGCTGCGTTTTGAATTTTCTTTAATTTCTGCGGTTGTAACTATTACTCTGGTAGCTGTTACTACTGCCTTTTCTTTGCTGATTAAAAATCTCATAATTCTTCTTAAAAAAGTACGCGCTGCTGAGCACACTTTTCTTTGCTGCCGCTTATTTTCATTCATTACACAAACCGCATTTTCGCAAAGCGCCCCCAAGTATGAAACAAAAAAAATAGAGTGGTCGCTGCAGGCTAGTCTAGGGAACGAACCGCTAAATAAAGCAAACAAATTGTGATAATTTGTGCAGGATGAGGAGTGCTTGAGGTCAGTAGAAGACGTCCTGTTTCGCATGGAGTAGGGCGTATTCTTCTTCAGCCACCTTTTTAATTCACTGTTATAATGCAATTGATTGAAGTACCTTTTATTTATTTCCTTTGTGTCTCCTCTCTATTTTTTAGCATGGGTTTCCAGCTGCAACACGGCGGTCATGGTCACAGTCATGGTGGCGGTCTCGGTGGTGGTCACAGCCACGGTGATAATAAGAAGAAACAAAAGCAGCTGATAAATGGCACGAATGATAAACATATACTTCCGGTGCCATCACTCAATGCCACAGGCAAACTTCCGGCCTCTTCCAGCGATGATTTTAGCTCCGCCATTGTTTGCCCAGCTTCGCCAAATGAGACCCTCGAAAATGGTGCCGCCGATTTAGTTGCTGCCGATTCACAAATGCCCGGCGCCGGCTTGCAGACGTTCTCCTATCAGAATTCGCGCTCGGTCGGCGAAGGGCATTCGGAAATGGCAGCCGTTATGGCGGAGACATCGCACGGAGCCCATCATCATGGTGGCAAGGCGGCTAAGGAGGCCACCAACATGAACGTGCGTGCCGCTTACATTCATGTGATCGGCGATATGGTTCAGAGTGTAGGTGTTTTTATTGCCGCCGTGATCATCTACTTCCGTCCCGACTGGGTAATCGTCGATCCAATCTGTACGTTTGTGTTTTCGATCATTGTGCTCTACACAACGTTTGCAATTCTGAAGGACGCACTGCTGGTGAGTTCTATTTTTTTTAAATTGTGTTTTATTAAATGTCATCACATACAACTCTCTTTAATTTATTCTTCCTTAATTACTATGAAATGGTTATAAAGCTAATACTTTAAGTTATACCAATCTAGATATATTTTTCACCTTTCACTTTCACCATTTTTATCAGTCAATTCCACCATTTATTTATCCCTTCTTGCTGTTCTTTCTGTTCTTTCTGTTCTTTCTGTTCTTTCTGTTCTTTCTATTCTTTCTATTCTTTCTGTTCTTTCTGTTCTTTCTATTCTTTCTGTTCTTTCTGTTCTTTCTGTTCTTTCTGTTCTTTCTGTTCTTTCTGTTCTTTCTGTTCTTTCTGTTCTTTCTGTTCTTTCTGTTCTTTCTGTTCTTTCTGTTCTTTCTGTTCTTTCTGTTCTTTCTGTTCTTTCTGTTCTTTCTGTGCTTTCTGTGCTTTCTGTTCTTTCTGTTCTTTCTGTTCTTTCTGTTCTTTCTGTTCTTTCTGTTCTTTCTGTTCTTTCTGTTCTTTCTGTTCTTTCTGTTCTTTCTGTTCTTTCTGTTCTTTCTGTTCTTTCTGTTCTTTCTGTTCTTTCTGTTCTTTCTGTTCTTTCTGTTCTTTCTGTTCTTTCTGTTCTTTCTGTTCTTTCTGTTCTTTCTGTTCTTTCTGTTCTTTCTGTTCTTTCTGTTCTTTCTGTTCTTTCTGTTCTTTCTGTTCTTTCTGTTCTTTCTGTTCTTTCTGTTCTTTCTGTTCTTTCTGTTCTTTCTGTTCTTTCTGTTCTTTCTGTTCTTTCTGTTCTTTCTGTGCTTTCTGTGCTTTCTGTTCTTTCTGTTCTTTCTGTTCTTTCTGTTCTTTCTGTTCTTTCTGTTCTTTCTGTTCTTTCTGTTCTTTCTGTTCTTTCTGTTCTTTCTGTTCTTTCTGTTCTTTCTGTTCTTTCTGTTCTTTCTGTTCTTTCTGTTCTTTCTGTTCTTTCTGTTCTTTCTGTTCTTTCTGTTCTTTCTGTTCTTTCTGTTCTTTCTGTTCTTTCTGTTCTTTCTGTTCTTTCTGTTCTTTCTGTTCTTTCTGTTCTTTCTGTTCTTTCTGTTCTTTCTGTTCTTTCTGTTCTTTCTGTTCTTTCTGTTCTTTCTGTTCTTTCTGTTCTTTCTGTTCTTTCTGTTCTTTCTGTTCTTTCTGTTCTTTCTGTTCTTTCTGTTCTTTCTGTTCTTTCTGTTCTTTCTGTTCTTTCTGTTCTTTCTGTTCTTTCTGTTCTTTCTGTTCTTTCTGTTCTTTCTGTTCTTTCTGTTCTTTCTGTTCTTTCTGTTCTTTCTGTTCTTTCTGTTCTTTCTGTTCTTTCTGTTCTTTCTGTTCTTTCTGTTCTTTCTGTTCTTTATGTTCTTTATGTTCTTTATGTTCTTTATGTTCTTTATGTTCTTTCTGTTCTTTCTGTTCTTTCTGTTCTTTCTGTTCTTTCTGTTCTTTCTGTTCTTTCTTTTCTTTTTTTTCTTTTTTTTTCTTTCTGTTATTTCTGTTCTTTCTGTTCTTTCTGTTCTTTCTATTCTTTCGATTCTTTCTGTTATTTCTGTTCTTTCTGTTCTTTCAGTTCTTTCTATTTTGTATACCTCCCAAATCTCAACATATTCCTCTAACCTTCCATTCGATCTAATTATTAATAGTCTATTATTACTTTTAATAGTCTACTTACAGCTTTTGCCATATTTCTTTATAATATAAAAAATCCGAGTATTTAATTCATTCTCTTGGTTCGCCAACTTGATTTCTCAATGTCTTCGTTTGCGTTTGCTCCACTGCGTCAGCATTTCGTAACCGCGTACCACATGACGTGGTCCTGGCGCCGTGTACTCTGGCAACCGCCATGCAAACCGCATTAGCAAATAACTCATTCGGTGCCAGGCATTCCATTTACACTCTCAAAACTCGGCACCTTCTATTATTTCTTCTTATTCTCCTCCTTTGAACAGTACTCAACCACGTTCTGTGTTGCTCTTATATTCATCATGCTGTTGTAACTGTTGTATTTCACTTTACATCTGCCTCCGTCTGATTTCCAACGAACTAATAGTCGAAAACAAATGTAATTTATCATTTGACGCTCTTCTTTACCTCCTTTTGGCGCTTATTTTACTTTACACATAATGTAAATTATTTGTTAAGAGATTTAAAATATTGTGTAATACTCTTAAATTATCAAATTTAAGACATTCTATTTATTAAACTATTTATTACTTGCTACATAATTTTTGTAATATATAAATGCATAATTCTGTGAAAGAATATGAAATATAAATTTTGGTCTATGATTCTGTGAAACCATTTTTAAACCAATTTTTATAATTTTTCTTTGTTCTTCAATATATTCGGATGTTTTTCTAATCAGTTTCTAATTTTAATAATTAACTAGCTGGGACCCCGTACTTCGCTGTTGACGTTTTTGTATTGGTATTATAAATGAAGTAACCAAATCCAAAATATTTCTACGCCAAAACCACTTTTCTCAAATAAAATGTTTCGTCGGACTGTTCTTCCCTGTAGAATTCATATCCGTAGAAAACTTCCCCGTAGAATACTTCTCCGTAGAATACTTCCCAGTAGAATTCTTCGCCGCAGAATGCTCTCCCGTAGAATTCTTCGTCGTACTATTCTTCCCCGCAGTATTCTTCCTTGTATAATTCTTCACCCTATAGTTTTCCTCAGAAGCAGTTTTATTGTAAGTTTTAGTGTGAAGAGTTTTTGTGTGGTGAGTTTAAGTATTGTGAGTTTCAGTGTGGTGAGTTTCGGTGTGGTGAATTTTGGTGTGGTGAATTTTGGTGTGGTGAATTTCAGTGTGGTGTGTTTCGGTGTGATGAATTTTGGTGTGGTAAATTTCGGTGCGGTTTAAAGAATTTGTGGTGGTCGGTATACCCCGGTTTTAAATATCTTGATATCACTAAATTCACTGTGGGGGTGCCATGTCTATTCGTCTAATCCCGCGAACATTCGGCGAGACTCTTTATAATGGATAAATATATCGCTGAACAAAATTTCATTAAATTTGCTATCCCAATTGGTGATATAATATAGATATAGACAGATATAGCCTATACTCTAAACAGATTCAACAGACATGTTGAATCAAAATGATATTCGATTCCGATTAGACAGGTGTGCCATAGAAAAAAAGGCAGATACCGAAACAAAAATGTCTGTCCTTTTTCAGGAATATTTCGGTTATATTTCCGGCAAACACACAGATGAATAGAATATTTTTCGAAAACAGCCCCAGACAAAATTTTTGTTATTTTAGAATCATTTTTTGTTATATTTCAAAGAGACAAAGGGGGAGTTTCTATCACAAGCTGTTTCGGACCGAACCAAACATATGCCATTATAATTTCACAAAATTTTACAACCTGCTATACACTTCAAAAAATATTCCATTTATCTATGTGTTTACTTGAAATATTCCTTGAAATATTCCTGAAAAGTGCCAGACATTTTTTTCTCGAAAGGTGCTAAATTTTGTGGAATTTTATTGGTAGATTCACGACATATTTTTGGTAAGAATAGAAAACGGACAGCTTGTAATACAGACTCCGCATTTGTCTACACTGCCTGGACCCTGCCAAAAATGACTCCTGGGGACGACAGCCTAACATAAATTTATAAAAATTTGAAATGAAGATGGTTAAGGCATATATATAAAATGTAGAGGAATGTATATGGAATATAATTTTCTATTGTCTGCCGACAAATGGATTTTTATATTTTGCTGAAAAACTGCTACAAGGCAGACTATTCGAAATATAATTACAAAAATATTGCATAAATCTATCGGGAACCAGATATGTTAAACAAAATATGATATATTCTTCTTTGGTCCATTATTTCTTTTCAGACTAACACTCAACTAGTTTCGTTTTTATTGTCTTTCATTCTTCAGTTATATTTTGAATACCCATTATATCTGAGCACAGAAAAACATAAACCGACATTAATTGCATTTATAATCAATCATTGCTGGATACACTATTTGAATGAAAACATTTGCTATTCTTCGTTAATTCAACAATTCCGTTTGCTAATATGAAGATTTGTACGTCAATGCAGCAAATAATTTAGTCGACGCAGTTTTAGCAAATATAATTGCTGAAACTGTGAGATTATTTTCGTATTTCTGATTTCAAAATATACAATGCAAATATTTCTTTCTCACAAATCAATATTTTTCTTTATCTTCTCTTTTTTTATATTTTTGTGTTTATTAATATTAAAATAAGTAATCGCAATATTATATTTTTTCGAAATATTTTTAAAAAAGGTCAATTCAAACAAATATATTTGAATTTCTTCAAGCGCTTATTTTTATGAGTTACGGTCAATTCTTTGCTGACTACTCATATCCGCGACAAATTTTCTTATACACATTTTTCTTCCAATTTTCTTCGCGGAACGAAAAGTCACCAAATACATTTTCAATGTGCCAAATATTCATTTACGAAAATCTTTAGCTATCTATTAATTTTGAATCAATGATCTCAAATTTTTACCCACATGATAAGAAAATATAAATCTATCAATTGATATTTCAATTTAAAAAATTCATCAATTATTTTTTTTTAATATTAATTAACAGACTTGAAATTTAAATTTTTAATAAAAATGTATTTGGTGATTTTTCGTTTTACAACGACGAATTATCCTATTGAATAATTTTAATAGTAAAAACTATTAATTATATGGTATGTTTTTTCTGAGTGTAGGCATGTATAGCATATACATTAACCAACAGTTTTAAAGGCATTACACAGTTTTACAGCCATACACAGTTTTAAATTCATTACACAGTATTACAATACGTTGTGCCAAGTTAAAAAAAAATACACATTTTTCTTCCAATTTTCTTCACGGAACGAATTTAAAGAAAATAAGGAAAGAATTGTCCGGGAATGAATTGTCTTGAAAATAATTGTCTCGGAGAGTGAGTGTCTCGGGAAAGAATTATCTCGAAGAAGAATTGGTTTGAGATGAATTATCTCGGAGAGGAAATAATTGGCAAAAAATGAATTAATTGTTTGGGATGAATTATGTGATGAAGAAAAGTATTTCAACAGAGAATTACTTTCCGGAAAAAAAGTGCGTTGAATGAATTGTCCGAAGAGTAACTGTTAGTTAATAATTGTTCGTGAGTTATTATCAGGGAAGTAATATCGCGGCATCCAACTTCAGTATATTGAATTCCCAAAAATTAAATTTTGGAGGTTTTTATTATTTGTAGTATAAAAGATCCCATTATTTTGTGGATTCTATCTTTATCAAAAAAATTTTACTTGTTTTTTCATTGAAAAAAAGAAATCTTTTTTGTATATTCCTCCTTTTGTACTAACATTTTTCCTTTTCACATTTCCTGCTATACTTAATATTTTTATGTTTTTTAAATTTGTTTTTTTTTTTATCCATTTCATTTTTTGATTATTTATATTTTATTGTTCAACATTTTTGCTGTATTACAAACATTTGTGTGTTTGGTGCGACTAAATTTGATTATTTTGTTAACAATTGTGATTTTTTTTATTCTCTCTTTCAATCTTTCCTCCGCTTCGTCGAATTAATGTGAAATCTGGCACTGGCATCGCTACGCTGAAATGATGAATAGGTCCTGATGGAGGGTACCCCCACATACATGCAGTACACAGAGGTTTTGGATATTTTCCAGCACATCGAGGGTGTGAAGCGCGTACATAATCTGCGCATTTGGGGGCTGAGCATTAATAAAATTGCTTTATCTGTGCACTTGGCAATTGGTGAGTACGAATTATTTTTGAATTTGTTTTATTCTGTAAATTGCGATGTTGCGCAGCAATTATCTGTAGTAGGTATAATGTGTATCATGTAATTAGTTATTATTATTATTATTATTTGTACACAAAAATTGTACAAATGGGATTTGTGAAAGAGACAGCGACAATATGTTGTTATTGTTGTTGCGTTCGGTGTCACAGCAATGTCACAGCAATGTTGATTTGGTTTGTGTTGCCTGCTTTTTGGCGCTTTGCTAATTGTAGGCATTGCATTGGGATTTGTTTTTCAGCTCATGTTTTGTCGTCATTGTTTGTTAATATTTAAATGGTAGTAGATGTAATGATTATTTTAGAATTTAAATTTAATTGATTTTTGTGTAATACATAATGGAACATTTTAAAGAGTTACCGTTTTTGTATAACACTTTTTTCTTTTTCGTTTTAATATTTCTAAATGTTGCAAATTACACAACTCTGTATAACAAATGAGTTGTTTTTCGGCACTTATAGATATTTGTTAAAATTGATAGCACAGTACACCAAAAAACACTCATAAAATCTCATTGAAATTTGTCAATAGGACAATTATTGATTTAATAGTATACAAATAATAAATATGTTCATACAAACTGAAATGAATTCTATAGTATTTTGTGGTATTTAATAGTATTCACCGATTGAGTTAATAGTTTATGTGACAAATCGTAATTGTAGAACGAAAAGTCACCAAATACATTTTCAAAATGCCAAATTTTCATTTACGAAAATCTTTAGCTATTTATTAATTTTGAATCAATGATCTCATTTTTTTTACCACTTGATAAGAAAATGTAAATCTATCAATTGATATTTCAACTTTAAAAATGCATCAATTACTTTTTTTAATATTAATCAACCGACTTGAAATTTAAATTTTTAATAAAAATGTATTTGATGACTTTTCGTACTACAACGACGAAATATCCTATTGATTAATTTTTATAGTAAAAATTATTAATTATATGGTATGTTTTTTCTGAGTGTATGCATGTATAGCATATACATCAACCGACAGTTTTAGAGGCATTACACAGTTTTACAGCCAGACACAGTTTTAAATTCATTACACAGTATTACAGGTACTCTTATTTCAAATTGGTTCATCGCAATGAGCATTAGACTGACAATGACTTTGTAGGAAAAAAAATCATCGAGTTTGATTTTGAAGGTCACCCCCTAGAATTGCTCTATGGAATGAGAAAATCGATGTGGAGAATTTTCAGCGAAATACAAATATGGGAAATGGACCCGCCGGGACCTCAAAGTAGGCGTTTTCCTACCTAAATCAACAATTTCAAAATTGAATTGAAATGATGTCTCTCAAACGCAATAAACTAAAAATCTGGGTATGTCATCTGTTGGAAAATTTTATTAGCTTTTCAAGAAACTATAAATGAATAAAATCGGTTACAAAGTACAGAAGCAGTGAATATTTAAACTGACATCCTTCGTTTTATATTTTCATCAGTCACGCCTAGCCTAAAACACTTTAAACTTAAAACTTCGATTCCTATAGGAATATGTTTTGAATATGTTTTTAACATCACTTGCGATTATTTTAAGATGAAATTAAAGTAATAAATTTAATTCTTAATGGTAAAAAAATTGCATCAAAAAATGCAATAATGCATTTTAAAAACTCTATTTTTTTTTTCATCTTAAAAAAATGGCAAGGGATGTAAAAAACATATTCAAAATAAATTTTATATGGGAATCGAAGTTTTGAGTTGTAAGTGTTTCATGTTAGGCGTGACTGATAAAAATATAAAACAAAGGATGCCTGTTTAAATAAACACTGCTTCTGTATTTTGTATCCGATTTTATTCATTTATAGTTTCTTGAAAAGCTAATAAAATTTTCCAACAGATGACATACCCACATTTTTAGTTTATTGCGTTTGATTTTATTCATTTATAGTTTCTTGAAAAGCTAATAAAATTTTCCAACAGATGACATACCCACATTTTTAGTTTATTGCGTTTCAATTCAATTTTGAAATTGTTAATTTAGGAACGAAAACGCCTACTTTGAGGTCCCGGCGGGTCCATTTCCCATATTCGGATTTCGCTGAAAATTCTCCACATCGATTTTCTCATCCAATAGATCATTTCTAGGGGGTGACCTCCTTTCGATTCGAAATCATGATTTTCCATTGTCAGTCTAATGAGCACTTGCCTATTCGGTACGTTGGCTAATTTTTTCCGTACATTGTGCTTATGTCATGACTTTGATATTCTTCTCTTATTTGCGTTTAACATTTCCGTTTCATTACATTTAGCTCTACTGGTGACAATAACGTGGTGCCAACTTAAAAAAAAACGTGGTAAAAATTTAAATAAAATTTAAATAAAATTTAAATAAAATATATATAAAATATAAATAAAATATAAATAAAATAAATAAATTAAATAAATAAAAATGACTAATATTTTCTTTTCATTAGGGTGTATTAATTTTCTTTAATTTTTGTTCAATTAATTAATTAATACAAATATTTAATAAATACTATTAAATGTCGAATCGGCGATGAAACAATTAAAAAAATTGTATTGGTTTTTTTTATTTTACACATTGAAGAACTCAGATATCGTAAGTTGTACGACATACGAGTGTGAGTACATTTGAATACTCAGGGTTTTCGTGGCTTTAAACTTCAAAATAAAACTTTACAACCGACTTTGACTTCGTTGCTTACTGAAAACTATGACCAGTGCAATACCGTTCGCTAGTTGTATCAGTGTCAAAGCCAGGAAAACTATTCTACACTTCTTACTGAAATCCTACGTCCAAAATGAATCGTACAATAGAATGTATCAGTTCGAGAGCTAAGTTTTGAATGCATTTTATTTGATTTCAGTCTGCTTTTAATACAAAATTTTAATTAAATAAATAAAATAGAATACAAATGTTGTCTTGCAAAATATGAACACAGTAGAATAAAACAAAGTAATACTATCGTCACTGTCATGCCAAAAGTGCGATTGTGCATTTTTAAAAATGTTGGGAAATCAATTTTTAAAGTTTGAAGTGTTTTAAAAATTAGCAAAATTTATATTTTTTTGTTAAATTTTTTCTGTTATTTTGGTTTATTCGTCCATGTATATAATGCATATAAAATATCTTTAGATTTGAACAACCTACTGAATTATAAATACGAATTTTGTGAGGCTATATCCTGATCACAAAGCAAATATTTTTGTTGTTTATGCTATAACTTTTTATTAGCGCAAGATAAAATAGTAATGTGGAGGCATTAATTGTTTGTTTTTAAAGCACCTATCGATCTGCATCCTTAATTAAAAATATTTTGTCAAACATTAATTTGCCATTTGTTATTTGCAGGTAAAAATGTTTGGCAAAATCTTTTTAAATAATGATGCAGTTCGATAGGTGCTTCAAAAACAAAAAATTAATACCTCAACACAACTATTATATCTTGCCCAATAAAACATTTTAGCAAAAAAACGAAGAAATTGGAACAATTGAAAATCTTGCCATGCTAAAAGGGAGAATATTTTCAATTTTTGATATAACTCTTTAATGGTACAAGATAAAATAGTGATGTAAAGGCATTTATTGTTTGATTTTAAAGCACCTATCTATTGGCATCATTAATTAAAAATATTTTGTCTAACATTAATTTGCCAATTGTTATTTGCAGGAAAACATTTTTGAAAAAATTATTTTTAAATAATGATGCCAATCGATAAGTGCTTTAAAAACAAATAAGTAATACCTTTACACCACTGTTATATCGTGCACCAATAAAAAATTATAGAAAAAAAACGAAGAAATTGGAAAATTAAAAATCTGGTCATGCGAAAAGGGCGAATCTTTTCGTTTTTTTGCCATAACTCTTAAATGGTACTATATAAAATAGTGATGTAAAGGCAATTATTATTTGTTTTCAAAGCGCCTATCGATCTGCATTATTAATTACAAATAATTTGCCAAAAAAAAAAATTCCTGCAAATAACAAATGGCAAATTAATGTTTGACAAAATATTTTTAATTAATGATGCAGATCGATAGGTGCTTTAAAAACAAGCAATAAATGCCTCTACACCACTATTTTATCTTATAGAAATAAAAAGTTATAGCGAAAAAACGAAAAGATTCGCCCTTTTGGCAAATTCGTCCTTTTGGTTTTGTCTTTTGAGGATTAATTCAAATTTAAAATTTAACTTAAACTAAGAAAATGTTGTAGAAATGCATTGTTTCAAAACAAATACATAAATGTAGTAAAATTGTGCTACATTCAATCGATGTATTGTATATGATGTTTTGAACAACATTATTGAATTCTTTGAAACACGGTGTGTTAAATGCAAAACATTTTTACACAAGTTACATTAAAATTATATTTTTTAACGCTAATAACAGATTTCGGTTTATTAAAGCGCCTAATAGACACTTTAATGTTGTTGCCCGTAAATATGCAACATTTTTTTGGATAGTTTAATTATGCTCCAAAACAAATTTAATAACAAAAGCTATATATTTTGATGAATTTTGTATTGAAAAATATAAACTTTCTATATTAGCGCTGAGCTAATTAATGTTTGTTTAACGCTTTGACTTCTATAACGCCACGTATTGCCCCCTAAAAGTATGCAACAATTTGCAATAAAACGAACTGATGAACCGCTCTAAACTAACAGCCACGTAGTGACCCGTGATGTGCAACGAAAACGACCACAAATTGCGTTGTTCACAGTTTTCATAGAGCAGCAGCTGCTGTTGTTGCTGCCGATGCTGTTGCTGCAGCAACGAGGAAAGTTTTTCCAAATTGCAGCACTTGAAATGGTTAAACATTTTAAATGCATGGGAATTGAAACACATACAACACGCACACCTAATCCTGCGCGTATTGTATACGGCGATTGTTGGCTGCCTGACTGACTGACTAAGTGACTGAGTGTCTGTCTGTCTGCCCCCTGGCGGCAGGTCAAATATTCATAACGCAAGCCACGCAGCAACAGCAGCATCGAAAGGTGTGATGCGACAACCGGAAGCGGAAATGTTTTGCCAGCACAGACGAATAGACGGACAGACTCTACTGTGGCTGACTCACTGACTGACTGACTGACGGACGCTTGCAGTGCTGCCAAACTGTGGCAACTGTTTTGAGTTTATTTTAAATATTGAAACGCTTGTCTGCGGCGTTCAGTTCATAACAATAACAAGGACTCGAACGAACCGGAAACAAACCGTTATTTAAATTTAAACATTTTTCGGTTGTTGCTACCATTTTTGACATTAAAATCTACAGCTTTTTATGATGCAAAACATATGAAAACAATGCGAGTTTTGAGTTTTTGGATTTTCAAAAGTGGAAAAGTTTTCCAATTCATATGGCAAATGAGCCATAAGCGTTGTTTAGCAGTTCAAGCGATGCGGGCAGGAGAGTGTAGACAAAATGGCCACCGTTTGGCATAAAACTTTAGCAGAAATGTCACGCAGTTGCTACGACTTTTATTTTGATTGAGCCATTCGGGCAACAGCTGCTGTTGTGCGTGCGTGCGTGCTTCGAATATTTCAAATATATTTTATTTATTTTTATAGAAATTTATTAACAGTTTGTAGAAGAACCTTGAAATATACTTTTTTTAAATTTAAAATTGTTTTCAAATATTTAATAGCCGTGCTCTTTTGACATTTCTCTTCAGTAAGGTTTTCATGATGGAAAGATATACGAATTCGAATTTCGGTAGTAAATTTGAATAATTTCGACTCGTTGTTGGCTCGTATATCTTTCCATCATGAAATGGCAAACCTTACTGAAGAGAAATGTCAAAAGAGCGGCAAGAAATATGGCGTTGTTTGCTGTCCCTGTCGCTCTACTTTTGTAGTGTCCCAAAATGTTAGTACCCGCAACTGCACGTTGGGTTGTCGTAACCTCATGAGTTTATTTTCAAAATTAGTGTATTTGTTATGTCAACTGAGTACGTTATTGTATCAAACAAACGGCCTGTTTCTTGCTACCTATTATGGATGTATACAGAAATAAAAAAAAAACGTTAAAAATTTTCACAAGTCGAAAACAATTGGAAATCCATTAAATCTATTGCCGCAACCTCATGTTGACCGATTTGGAGATTGTCACAACCTCATAATCAACAACTTGTACGTTGCCACAACCTACTCTGGATGCTCACCAGCTTAGATATATTACCTCAACCTCATGGTCATATACTAGGAGATTGCAACAACCGAATTAAGAAGTTAAGGCAACTACGTTATCAGGCAATTAAGTTGGTTGCCGCAACAAATCAGTTTAATGTGTGCTTTTTTTGATTGCATGAACTGAAATACGCATCCACAAGAAAATGTTGAAGAAAAAACAACGTACAAAAAAGGACTTTGTACATTCAGTTAATTCGTTGAAGTACCAGAATCCCAGGTGGTGTGGTCCCAGAGATTTGATGCTTTAAAATTCAAAAAATACTGTAAAAAAACACTAAAGTGAATGTAACTTAATAAATAGTAAAGCGAATTAAAATACTAAGGTATCATTATTAAGATATTTAAATTGCCTAAAAGATGGAATACAACTGCCTTACCTAGTTGATTTAGTAGTAGTGACTTTTGAATAAAGTATGTTTCAACAGTACGTATTATAAAAAGCTACCTTTTCAAAAAATTTAAAATAATGTCTATTGAAGATGGATATTTTAACTGTTATTTAAGACTTTAATTAGAATGACAGCTAAAAGGGTTTAGAAGATATAAATTAAAGTGTTGTATCAAGTACATTATTTTGGTACGCTAGCTCGTTACTCCAATCACCACAAACAATTTTTTAAAAATAGGTGTGGCCCGCACTTTTTAATCTTTATGCCCGACCCATGTGACTTAAATTTCCCCTTTCGTTTCTTTAAATAGTTTTAAAAATGTAATTTAAATATTTTTAATGAACTGATTAAGGTGTTACAAACTAAATCTAATAAAACTCAAATATGGTACATTCAAAATACAAATTCGGTGAAATTAAAAATTTAACAAGTTGGAAAAACTGTTTTATATTCTGACTAAAATAGCATTCAATATATCACTCAACACAATCACAAAAGTTATTTTTTTTTTTGCATCACACAAGCACAGTCAGACAGACAGACAGACAGACAGACAGAGCTAAACACGACCACAGCACAAACTATGCGACGGGTACCAAATAAAATCTCGGCTACGTTACCCGCACCGAGCGCTGGCTGCCGTTTCCAACCTTCAAATAAAAGTTAAACTTTTTGGAAAACTAGCAGCTGAAATTTTGTCAATTAGTATTTTCTGCATTTTAACACTCTCGACATTATTAGCAGCAACTTTAGGCGAAAACTTTTCTATTTACAGCGGCAGCAACAGACAGAGATATGCGAATGGACGGACAAACAGACAGGCAGTGAGGGAGAGGGAGGGAGGCAGAGACAGATACAGCTACAACTGTCATTGTTGCGCAGGGAATAAATTTAAAATTGTTGCACGCTTCGTTGCATTTACGAGTGTTGCATGTGACACGAAGTGAGGGCGGGGGGAGGTCGAGCAGTACGGCTTGTTACGAGATACCAACGGAGTCACAGAACGAAGAAGTCACAGGACGAAGCTGCAGAGACAGAGTTTTCGTTGTTGTTGCCACAAACAGCTCCATTGTTGCAGCGACAGGAAGTTTGCTATGAGAAGTTGGGGGATTTTTATTTTTATTTTTATTTTTGTTTTTAGTATTTTTTTTCCTTTATATTATTTTCTGATCTTTCTCTATGACGTTTGCAAGATAATGAGTAGAAAATTTTGTTTGCAAAGTGCGCTCAAGCATGTAGGTGCCGCAAGTTGGCCTTTAAAAGCTAATGTATTTTGTAGGATGGTTGGACGGTATTCTACCCCTTGGTCAGTCGGCCGAGTGCAGTGCGGTGGCGGTAACGGCGCTCATAGCACAGACAATATAATTTATTTGGCAAAAAAGTTTGATTTATATTTTGGAAAAACAATAAAATAGCAATTTAATGGGGTAATATTGTTAAAAATATTTATACAAAAATTTTAAAATAAATTTTAATGGAAATGGATTTAGAGTAATTTTTATGTGACTTGTGTGAAAGCTAAATGTAAATAATACGCTTAACTATATATAATCTATATATATAAAACTCTTGGTCCGTCTTTCTGTCAGTCAGTCAGTCAGTCAGTCAGTCAGTCAGTCAGTCAGTCAGTCAGTCAGTCAGTCAGTCAGTCAGTCAGTCAGTCAGTCGTCAGTCAGCCTGTTCCAGCATCACATCGAAGCTACTGTACCGATTTAACTGAAATTTTGCACGAGAATACTATGGAGTCCGGAGAGTGACATAGGCTGTATATGGGCGGGATTGGACAACGGCATATGTCAAAACGGTATATGTCGACAGTAATACTAACTACGAACATAAAATAAAAAACTCAAATACAAATACAAAAACACAAACACAAATCAAAAGCAAAAATCAAACACAATAATAAAAACAAAACCACAAAACTAAAGCAATAATACAAAAACAACAGCAAAATAAGAATCAAAATCAAAAAATTAAACAAAAACACAAAAAAAAGCAAAAATACAAAACTGAAGCAAAACACAAAAAAACAAAATCTAAGATAGAAATGAATGCTTAAATATAAAAAATAACAAAAGCAAAAACAATAGCAACATTACAAAACAAAAGCAAAAACACAAAAGAAAAACAAAATATAAAGCAAAAACACTAAAAACAAAATCAAAAACGAAATAAAAATAAAAAACAAAAGCAAAAACACAAAAGAAAAACAAAATATAAAGCAAAAACACTAAAAACAAAATCAAAAACGAAATAGAAACACATAAACAAAAAATTTGTAAAAATATAAAAGCAAAATCACAAAACCAAAAACTAAAAATCAAAGCAAAAATAAAAACAAATTAAAATAAACAAAAATAAAATCCAAAACGCAAAACAAACAAAAAAATCAAATGTAAAAAAATACAAATTAAAAGCAAAAATAATAATATACCAAAACATAAAACCAAAAGCAACTGGAAAATGAAAAATGCTAAGAGAAAAGCAAAAACACAAGAACAAAAAAAAAATAAAATGCAAAACACAAAAACAAAAAAAAAAAACAGTTGGGAAGGTTAGATCACATGGGAAATTCTAAAGTAAGGAC
The DNA here is from genome assembly GCA_951804985.1 of Dryomyza anilis. Lineage (NCBI taxonomy): Eukaryota > Metazoa > Arthropoda > Insecta > Diptera > Dryomyzidae > Dryomyza > Dryomyza anilis. The sequence goes on along the minus strand of OX638131.1, from coordinate 97,577,790 downwards.
ATTTTATAGTAGGTGTTATTATATTAGTTAGGATTATCAAAATTATAGTCGGTCTATGCCGACTATAAATACCCTACACATGTGTGGTTACCATTCAAAGTGGTATATAGGCCACCAGGGTATACGAATCCTGAAAATAACTACAAATATTCAATCGCTGAAGAATTTCCATTCAGTTGATACCCATATTTACAAATGGGTAGGTGTACCGAATTTCGATTTTTTTTTTTTGGGAACCACAAGTCGTTTCGCGGGAGAATATTATTTTCATGTATTTGAGCATGAAGTCAATATATATTTGACCAAAAAAAAAGTTTACCTGAACTCGTATACAGTAAAATTCACCAGTAGTGTGTTGTATGTGATAAATTGGAACATAAGTGGTCGGTTCTCAGGTCACAATAGACCGATCTAAATTTAAATAGCCGCGGTAGCTCAGTGGTTAGTGCGTTGGACTGCGAGCCGAAAGGACCCGGTTCAAGCCTGGATCTTTATCTTCTACTTCATCTCGTAATCTTATTTTTTCCTTTAAATGATTTTCTTATAAATTGTATGTGCATTAGACTGACAATGGATTTTCATAATGTTCATCTAATTTTTTGTTTTTGATTATTCATTTTTTTTTTTAGCTTTTAAAATAATAATATAATATTTTGCTTCAGTTCTTTATTTTGTATTTGTGCTTTCAATGTTGCATTTTTGAATTTTGTTTTGTGTTTTTTTAATAATTTTTGTGTTTGATTTTCACTTTTTGTTTATAAATATATTTTGGTGTTGGTTTTATTTTTTCGTTTTTTTTTTGTTTTTCTGATTTTTTTTAATTGTGTTTTTACTTTTCTTTTGTATATGTTTTTTGTGTTTTTTTTTTACTTACATTTGTTTTTTAATTTAGGTTTTCTTTTCTTTTTATTGTCTTTGGTTTTATTTTTAATTCGTTTTGTTTTTGTATTTGATTTTGTTTTTGTTTGTATTTTTCTTTTGTTTTGTGTTTTTATATTTTACGAACTTATTTTTATGTTTTCGCTTTTGTTTTTGTGTTTGGCTTGTGTTTTTGTAGTTTGAGTTTACGCTTGTGTTTTAGATTTTTCTGCTGTTATTGTTTTTGCTTTTGCTTTTGTGTTTGTGTTTGTATTTTTGCTGTGCGCTGATATAGGGCTTTGCGAAGGTGTGTGAATTATGAACCTAATATTTCAGACAAAAGTGCTTTAAAGTGAAAATATAAATTTTTTATTTATTCCATAACTGAAAAATGAACTTCTCGATTCTTAGTAATTTTTTCGGATTCTGTAAAATTAGTTTTTTGTTGTTTACGATTTTTGTTCTGTAAGCTATCGATCAATATGTATTTGATTTAGGTCACATAGCAATATTTTTACAACATAGATTCATAAATGCAATGCATTTTTGTTCAAAAACAATCTTTAAAATATTGTTCTGCTTATTAAAAGTAGCTTTTTAAGCACACCAAGTGACCGTGTAAAATACAAACTCGTATTCAAATTTTACAAATTTCCAAAAACTATTCGAATAACTCGTTCGAAGCTCACAAAAATATTTATCTACCGGCGCTTTAGGCAACATTGTCGCCAAAGACAATGAGTACTGCAGCGACTATAGTTTCTGGCAAAAAAATGAAAAAAAAAAAGAACAACACAAATAGCAGCGGTTGTCGATTGCAATGTCCTTGTTGTTGTCCTGGTTGTTCTCGGCTTGGTTCTGCATTTGTCTGCTTATCCTTGTTTAAGTTTTGCAGCCGTGTTGCACTGCATTTTGCACGTGCGAAAATCCAATTTGCATTTTGTTGCTTTTGCAGTTTACGAATTAAGACTCGGAGTTGTGTTCAAGGATACTGTTGCTTCGCTGTTTTTAGAACTTAAGCATTTTTATTTCAGTTGGTTTTCTTTTTGTTTTATCTTGTTGAGAACAAAAGCCAAAGTGATATTTTTATCACGGTGCGTATAACATAATTCATAAAGTTACAAAGTTTTATTTTTGTAATAAAAAATAAATTTTATAAAATATTTTTATTTTATTTAAATTTAAATTTTTAATATTTCAGCTTAAAAATCGTCTTAATATTAATTACAAAATTTAATAATTATTTTTTTATTTATGCCCTTGCAGAGCCTGAGGCCAATGCCGCACAGATTCTCGCCGAAGCCAACCGTGCCGTTCATTTGCGCTACAACTTCTTTGAGACAACCATACAAATCGAGGAATTCACGCCACAGATGGAGACGTGCCATCAGTGTACCGTGCCAGACTCATAAATGGCTGCCAACATTCCGCCAAAATGATTCCAAAAACTGCTCTATTCTGCCGCAGCCTCAGAGTTTTTAGCCAAAAAAGCAGCATGAAGCAAGCAAAATAAAATAATAAATAAAAATCCAATTATATTTAACTTGCAAAGTATTTAGCATGCAGTTTAATTTGCGAAGTATTAAAATAATTAAAAATTCTTTTCATTTATTTTGTCTATTTAGTTTTGTATTTTAAGCCAAGGCACATTGTGCTGCCTTTAAATTCATCTTTTTTCTATTGTACAAACAGCGTCCATCTACTTTCAGCCAACGAAAGTATTTGGCTTTTTTGTCAATTTATTTTTGTAATAGACTTAAGTCCACTCGTTTAAATATATTTTCAATAAATAAAAATATTTATTCTCTGTTCATAAAACTGTGTTCTGTAAACAGAGGATGTGTGTTGATATTTTTTTTTTAATTTTATAGTAAGAATGAAAGAAATAATTACAAATTATAATATTTACCACCACAAAATTATATCGAAAAGTCAATAAATCAATTGCCAATTAACAAAATATTTAACAAAAAAAATTTATTTGTATTTTTCACAGATTTTTCTTTTACTTTCTTTCACAATTTCTCAATTTTTAAAATCAACAGATATTTATTTAAATAGAAAACAACTACGAAATATGGATTTAAACATGTGCAATCTCAAATGTTATTTTAGGCAAGAAAAATTTGTCCATCACTTTATTTACTAGGGATATTCGAAAAAAATATAAACGAAAAAAAATAAATATAAGCATCATCCTCTTTGAAATTGATAAAATTTTGTATGAGTGTTCTCTCATATTAAACTAAGAAATATGTGAAATTTTAAACCTCTACCTTCTATGGTTCCCGAAATATGGCGGCTTAAAAAGTGCAAAAAAAATATGTAAAAACTCACAAAGTTGGGTTAGCTTAATTGCATTTATCTGAAAAACTGGTTAAAGTACAAAGTCAACAGAGGTATCATTTAAAAGGTATAAAGATGTTCCTTAATATGGCATATGATTTTATTTTTGTATCCAAAGGTTAAAGGTCACTATCACATAATTTACATTTTGGAATGATTTTTCTCAAAAACCCATATTTTTAAAATTTTCAAAAAAATTTATGTTAATGCTGATTTTCTTCTAAAATGTTGTATTAAATTTCATAGGTGTATTCGTATAGGTTGCTGAGTTAAAAATAAAAATGTGAAATCAAGTCAAAGTTTTCAATGTTATTTGAATTTAGTTTTTGAAAATAAAAAAAAATGAAATAAGATTTTATAAATAAATTTCGATTTACTTTCACATTTTTTATTAATAACTCATGAACCGAAAGGAGTACACCAATGAAATTTGGCAGACCACGCCTAGCCTGAAACACTTTCAACCCAAAAGTCGTGGGAGAACTAAAATTAAGAATATGTTTCGTACATCTCCCCCGAGTATTTTAAGATTAAAATAAAAAAAAATCGTGAGCAGGTTTTTTAAAATATCGCGGTTTCAATTTTTTTGTGCGATTTTTTGAAAAAAAATTTTTGAAATTAATTTTTTTTCCTTTTTTATTTTTGCTCAAACTATTAACTTTAGCCACTAAAATAATCCATAAAAAAATTCACATAATTTGTCCATCGTTATGGGTCATAATTAGTGGTATCAATTGCGAAAACATAGGTTTTTTTTTCAAAAATAGTCCTTTTTTTTGAGCATTATATCTTTAAATACTATTAAATGCTCTATACACGGATTAACGTGCATAAAAGTATGTACCAAACAAACCAAAACTCAATCTGCTATCTTTAATAGTTGAAAAGATATGTCAACTCAAATTCAAATTTTCTTGTAAATTTGGTAAAAAAAAAACGTTCAACTTGTAGTAAACCATAAATAATTGAATTTTAACTAACCAATTTGCAAATTTTTTCCCGTTTTTTGTTTTTGTTTTTGCTTTTCTTTTGATTTTCATTTTTCCTCTGATTTGCATTTTTTACTTGGTTGTTTTTGCGTAAAATTTTGTTTTTGTAATTGACTTTTAGTTTTTGCTTTTTTATTTTTGTTTTGATTTTGTGTTTTGCGTTTGTTTTGAGTTCCAGCTTTTATTTTTGTATTTGTGATTTTTATTTTTATTTTGATTTTGTTTTTTTTTGAGTTTTGCTTTTGTATCTTGGTTTTTGCTTTTTTGATTTTGTGCGTTATTTTTTTGATTTTGTTTTAGTTTTTGTGTTTTTGATTTTGATTTTAATTTTATTTTTGCTTTTGTGTTTGTGTTTCTGATTTCTGCTTTTCTTTCTTTTCTTTTCTTTTTTTGTTTTTCATTTTGTGTTTGTTTTGCATATGTTTATGTGATTTTGCTTTTGTTTTTGTGTATTTTCTTTTGTTTTTTGTTTAGCTTTTGTTTTTTTTTTTATTATTTTGCAGTTGTTTTTGTTTTGTGCTTTAACGTTTGTATTTGTATTTTTGTTTTTGCTTTTGTATTTTTTTTTGTATTTGAGTTTTTTGTTTCATGTTCGTAACTGATTTAGTTGCTGAGTTATTTCGTTTTGAAATTATAGGATGCCCCTTTAACTAATCCCACCCATATATAGCCTATGTCACCCTCCGGCAAGGTTGCCAACCGAAAAGTCACACGAAAAATCACTAAATCACACAGAAATCACTCGTGCGACTTTTTCATGAAAAAGACTCATATTGAGAAAAATCACACAAAATCAAAATCAAAATCAGGTACAACATGTTGTATACCTAAAATATATTTATTTAATCGTCAAGATTTTTCTTCTTTTCAATGAGGAATATTCTAGTTCGTTGCGGAACGTTATCACGTTGATACTTTTCTAAAATATTTGGTCCTAATGAACAATCCTAGGGGTGAACAAGCTAAAAAATGTGTTAAATAAGTGTCACCCTAACATTCATCATTTACATTAATTATACAATACTCAAATTAAATAAATAATAGAAAAATAAACCAATATCACACCCTGTGAAAAATCACACAAAATCACACGGAGTGAAAAATCGCACAAAAATCACACAAAATCACTCGGTGTGAAAAATCTCACAAAAATCACACAAATCACGATTTCACGCAAATATCTCATGAGAGACTCAAAATCACGCGAGATTCACAAATCCCACATCGTGTATAAAATCACTATTTGAGATTTATCTCCCAAAGTTGGCAACGATGCCCTCCGGACTCTATAGTATCCTTATGTAAAATTTTAGTCAGATTGGTTAAGCGGTTTAGACGTGATTCTGGAACAGACAGACAAACAGACGGATACTGCCACAAAAGTATAAAAAAGTATGTCACTCGATTACCCAAAGAATTCTCTTTAAGAATTTTCAAATATTCAAATATCTATCTTTATTAGTATAGACGTGAGATTAAAAAACAGCCATGCGCGTGTATTTGATCATTTTTCCCAACTTGCGATGCGTCGATAGTCGATGATGGCAGATACAGTTCTTGGTTTTTTTTTTCGTAAGTCATTTGGTACTTATATAGCAAATCGTTTCCTTTGTTGTTTACAACTCCAAAGAAAAGTGCGCCGCAGGTACTTAAAATCGATCAACGACAAACAGCGGCAATAGGCAGAAACACCAAGAGTAGATATAACATAAAATATAAGTGGTTAAAAAAAATAAGTAAAATAAAAGAATAAAATAAAATAAAAATATAACTTTTAAAAATAATACAATGAAATATATTTTTTTTTATTTTTGAATAGTTTAAAAGCGCATAAATATCATGTATTTTTTCATAAATGTTATGAATGCGTTCATCAATATTATGAACTTGTTCATTACAGTTTTATGAACGATTCATAAATTGGATGTATTTTGTCAAAAAACTGATGAACAAATTTTAATAGTACAAACTTTTTTTTTCTGTGTAACTAAATGTTTCCAATAAAATGGGATTTCAATTCGTATAAAATGCTTGTTTGCTTGCCAGTTTCCTTACACTTTCGTGCGTAAAATTTTGTCTGGGGTAAGAAAGGACATACAGGAACTGCATGAGAACAGAAAAGTCTGGCAAAAAATGAACGAAGAATAAATATTTTGATTGAAATTTCGTTTAATTCTTCAATATGATGTACCTATATTGTATTTAATGTATTTATTCGTTAATATGATGACATTTACACATATTTCATCATATTAAAGAACACATTTTGGTAATCAATTCATAACATTGATGTTTTGTAGTTATCAATATTATGAATAGTTCTTCAATACAATGAAGCATGGTTTGATGAACGGAATTCATCAATATGATGTCAATTTTTGTTTCTGTGTTGTTTTCAGTATTCGTACACCCTGGTGACATCTGTACCACTTTAAACGTTAACCGCACACATTGTCACATATATGTGTAGGGCTGACACCGACTAGAACTTTTATAATATCCATACTAAAAATTTCACATGTGACCTAATCTTTCTTAAGGTTTTATTTTAATAATATTCACTAAAAATACTAATTAAGATTTCCAGAAGTTTCCGGCCATTAATCTACCCGTCTTTTCAAAATCACGACATCCTACCAGCTGCATATTGAGCAGCAGCTTTTTCAGCAACTTGACCTTCAACTCTGACTCTGACATGGACCAGTCCAGCATTCACTGACAGACATTTTAATTGTGTTGCGCTCAAAATGTTAAAACTTCTTTTCACTGTCATTCAGTCAGTTTAACTACTTTATTTCGTGCGCCTCTTTTTTTAATTTTTTTGTATTTTGTTTTTATTTAATCTTTTTTATTTTCTTTATCTCGCTACATAAAAAATCGCATTAATTGCGCAAAAAGGATTAAAAGACGACTGAGCAAGAAAGAACAAGAACACGTCAAAGAGAAAGAGTGCGGTAGAGTTGTTGCTGCCTCCTTTCCGCCGATGACCATAATAAAAATCATAGTTATTGCTGTTGTTGTTTGTGCTTTTAAGTGCTGCCACGTTGCCGTGCAACGTGTCTCCTCGAACTGTTCCACTTTTTGATCCTTTTTTTTTCACTTTTTTCCACTTTTAATACTTTTTCTGCCTTGACTGCTTTGCTCTTTGCTTCCCTGTATCTCACACAATTGCTTCATCCTTTTTATATTTTCAATTTAATCTTCTTTGGCTTTTAATTTCAGGTAATGAGTTGGTAAACAACCCATCGTCCGCGTTCATTTCCGCATTCTTTCGTCGTCTTTCGTGTCGGTTTTTACTGTTCCGCCAAACAACAAAAGCAACAATAATAATAGCAACAACATCAGCCACTACAACTACAACAATAAACGGAGTAAGTGCTGCAACAACAACAACAACTTGAAATCTTTTCTATCCATTTTGATCCTATTGCCAGCGCGCACTTTTGATCCTTGCTGTCCGGCATTTCTGATTTATTGTTGCCGCAGTCGTTGTTGTTGTTGCCGTTGTTAACGCAACTAACTTCGAGTTTAAACTGTTCAGAGAAAATATAAAAATGGCATAAAAAGTAAGCATTAAATTTTTAATGAATTCTTCGATGAAATGCAGACGCTGACATTCAACGAGTTGCGAGTATTTGCAGGACTCTCTGTTGTGCAGTGGCCGAAAATGTTTTGAAAAATTTGACAAATGGTTGAATTTTTTATATAATTTTTTTTACACAATTTTTTATATAAACAGACATATAAGTATAATAGACTGGTCCATATTTTTGGTAATTTGATTTAATCCACTTATTTTTTCATTTATATGATAGATTAGTTTACCAAATTGTAATATCGATTGTACGTCGATAACCACGAGCCTTTTGGGCTTCAAACCTAATTCATAAATGTTTTTGTTATTATTTTAATTTACGGTCTGCCATCTTTCTTTAATTTTTGTTAAATTAATATATTAATAAATGTGATTAAATATTAAATCAATACAATTAAACTCGTATCGGCTGTAAGCGAATACTCACACCATTGTAAGTGAATACACACACCAAATATACACACAGAATACACACCACATGCTCGTTCGCGCAACAGCTGTTCCCAGCAAATCGATTGCTATTATAAATATCTGTACGCTAATGTAATTAATAATTAGTCGGCGCAATAGCAGCAAATCGATTGCATATCGATAACCACCTGCCTTTTCGGTTTCAAACCTAATTCATAATTTTTTTTTTGCTATTATTTTAATTTACAGTCTGCCATCTCCCTTTAATGTTAATAAATGTGATTAAATATTTAATCAATACAATTAAACTCGTATCGGCTGTAAGCGAATACTCACACCATTGTAAGCGAATACACACATCAAAGTAAGCGAATACACACATCAAAGTAAGCGAATACACACCACAGGCTCGATCGCGCAACAGCTGTTCCCAGCAAATGCGATTGCTATTATAAAGATCTGTGGGCTAATGCAATTAATAAGTCGGCGCAGTAGCAGCAAAAATTTAACTGTATTGATGTACATTTTTGGTTATATTTACGAATTTTTTTCTGTGTAAAGATAGATATCGATGCGTTCTGTCTGAGTTTTCTCGCTCGAGGCATTTTTCGAAATCGAAACAATTATGGATGATAAACTAATGTGGTAATTTTAGCCATAAATTATTAAAATCGAATCGTTGAAATCCTTACAAAATTTTAAATATATATCGACTTTTATTTTTTTTTTTTGTTTTTATGTCCATAATAACATTTGTCGTAATTTATTAAAAACAACTCCAGGAAATATTAACCTTACTCATTAAAAATGAACGTGATTCCTTCACTTTAATTTTTTGTATTTGGTAAATTTTCCATTTACTTAATTCACTCTATAAACATATTGCGTTCCAGCGAGTAGTCAAATAATTTTCAACAGTGATTTCTGATGCTAATATAAAAATTTCAATATATTTTTTTTTAATAAGGTCTTTTTTATTTGAATGAACTTTTTTTACCCTGATAAAATATTTCTTATGCGGAGCAATCTAAATTATATTATTTATTTGTGAAATATGACAAATGTATTTGAAGTTCCCTCTGCAAAATATGCACTACTGCACTCTGCAGTATTGATTGCATTTTGCGATGACAGTCGACAGTATTGTAGTGAAGTTTCTCGGGCGACTTCACTTCACTGCAGTATTTGTTTCATTGGTTTCAAGTACTGTCAACACATTTTTTGTTCAAAACATTAAATTTTCCAATAATTATACATATTATCACTTTTTAAAATATTTAGAATTCAAAATTTTGTCATTCATTATTTATTTTAATACAAATAATTATTTTAATTGCAACAATTGAAGTGTTTCGTGCAATAAGGGCGTAAGCCATTATAACGCCCTCTTTGCAATATTCGCACCGAATGATCCCAGCAGTTCCTTCTGCTATTCTGTGAATTCGCAGATCTATTGCATAAATTTTCTGTAGTTTTGTGCAATAAGGGCGTTATATATATATACAACAAATATTTTTTTTTCATAATTTTAATATCTTTACAGAGTCAATTTAGTTTTGAGCCATTTTGCCCGTAATTTAAATCTATATCGCTTCACTTCAATATCACAAATACACAATAATCTTTTTTTTTTCATTTATGTAATTAAGCTATAAGCTCTAAAACTCAATACGCCCAAATTTTATTACTCGTTTTATGCAATAGTTCGTATAAATCAATTATTTTAATTAATTATTTTTTTATATGAATAGGAGCTTTAAAATAAATTTTAAAAGTACTTTAAAAGCTAAAAGTTAAAATTTTAATAGAAAATTTGAATCATTAATATCAGTTCATTACTTTTTGAGATGCGGACATTCCAAAACTTTAAACGCAAATATACCAAAACTTACATTTTCACATAACGCCCTTATTGCATCCAACGCTTCAATTCTTATATTTAATACGTAAAAAGGTATTACGTAAAGTTATGTTTAACTCCTTTTTAATATTGTAATAAATATTGAATGGAATTAAATATATTACCTCTCCATTGAACAAGAATACGTTTCATCATATTAATGAACCAAAATATAAAATACAACATATCGTCACTATCATGCCAAAGGGGCGAATGTGCATTTTTTGACATTTGCGTTTTTTTACATTTTTGAATGTAGTTTTTCCTCAAGTATACTGTGCTAAAATCGCTTGTCGTTTTATTGGATATATCTAGCCACAAAAGTCAAAACCAAAAGGGCGAATTTGAAAAATTAAAAATCTTGTCATGCCAAAAGGGCGAATCTTTCCTTTTTCGCCATAACTATTTATTGGTACGAGATAAAATAGTAGTGAGTGTGAAGTAGGGATGTCAATCCCGGGATCCCGGGATCCCGGGATTTGAGTCAAAACAGTCCCGAAAAACTCATCCCGGGATCATCGTTAAATCCCGGGATTTTCGGGATTACAAAAAACGCTAGTAGATAGTTTATTCAAAAGTCTTTCAATGTTTGTGTACACATTTTGTGAAAAAGTAAATCTAACATTTAATCAAGGTTTGAAACCTAAACGAATAACGGTTTCGATTTCGGTTTTTTCCGCGTTTTGGTTTCGGTTTTAGGTTTTTATTACGAAACGGTTTCAGTATACCGGTTCCAAGTTACGGTTTCGGTTTTGATTTCGGTTTTTGTATAAAATTTCTTTTAGTTCCATATATTTCAAATAACTTAACATTGCACTATGGGACATAAGCTTAGTCTAGCTCGCCGAAAATTGTACAAGAAAAAATTTTTATTTTGGGAATTCAAAATTTTATTAAATGACATTAAACATGCCTTGTACTTAAGATCTTCTATATAAAATAAAATATGTTTTCCTGTTTCTTTTTATGCTTTTTTAAAAACCGTTTTAAACTGGTATAAAACCGAAACGGTTTATTTCTGATTTTCGTATAACGGTTTCGATTACGGTTTCGGTTTTAAATGGATATCGGTTTTAAACGGATATCGGTTTCGGTTTCGGCTACGGTTTCAATCCTTGGATTTAATGGACTAAAATCTTAAAACACTGACGTAAATAATAATGAATTACATGCTTTTTGACTTTGAACAAATTCACACATTTTTAAGAATTACGTCACTTTCGACTAATAACACTGTTCGGCAATCATTTTCTCATATCATGCCTATATTATTTTAATGTACTGATTCGAACTGCGTTTTTAGTTTTTTCCGTATACGTAATGTTTTGGAGAAAAATGCAATTTATTATTTTTGCATTTTTCACTGCATTTAAAAACAAACTTTTTTTTATAAAAAGACTAAACAGCCATTGAATAAAAATTAAAATAGTTATTGCCCATGAACAAGTCAACTTCGTCGTTTGAGATTTGGTTGCAATAACCGGTTAAATCACATACAACTTAAATAATTTTGAAATTAAAAGTTCAAATATTTCAAAATTTTTAAAACTATTTATTTTTTTAAAATTATATTTTTTTTTATAAAATATTGTTTTCCACAAAAAACCAATATCCCAATAACAAATTTTGTTGTTCATTCAAAATTTTAATTTTCTTATATTTGTACTAAAAAATAAATTTTAAATAAAAAGAATTAAAAAAATGTTTGATGATCAACTGGGGTTTATATATCGCGGATTTAGTATACCATATTTGAATACCCAACCTGAAAACAGATGCATTTGAATATATGACTTTTGTTTGACTTAAGCATTATAATTGTTTATTATTTAAACACAAATATGGTTATTTTATGTCTTTGCTATTATATTTTTAAATCCCGGGACTAATCCCGGGATCCCGGGATTCAAATTTTTTAGTCCCGAAATTTCGGGATTGAAAAATAGTCCGGGATTGACATCCCTAGTGTGAAGGCATTTATTGTTTGTTTTTAAAGCACCTATCGATCTGCATCATTAATTAAAAATATTTTGTCAAACATTAATTTGCCATTTGTCATTTGCAGGAAAAAATGTTTGGCAAAATATTTTTAATTAATGATGCAGATCGATAGGTGCTTTAAAAACAAACAATAAATAATGATGCAGTTCGATAGATGCTTTAAAAACAAACAATAAATCCCTTCACACTACTATTTTATCTCGTACCAATAAATAGTTATGGCGAAAAAGGAAAGATTCGCCCTTTTGGCATGACAAGATTTTCAATTTTTTCAATTTCTTCGTTTTTTTGCTATAACTTTTTATTCGTGCAAGATGAAATAGTAGTTAAGAGGTATTAGTTGGCTGTTTTAAAGCACCTATCGATTGGCATCATTATTTAAATTTTCCAAAAAAATGTTCCTTCAAATAACAAATGGCAAATTAATGTTTGGCAAAATATTTAATTAATGATGCCAATAGATAGGTGCTTTAAAAACCAACAATTAATTCCTTTACATCACTATTTTATTTTGAGCTAATAAAAAGTTATAGCATAAAAAACAAAAATATTTGAGTTTTGGTCAGGATATAGCCTCACAAAATTCATATTTATAATTCAGTAAATTGTCCGAATCCAAAGATATTTTATATACGTTATAATAATTCATGAATAAACCAAAATAACAAAAAAAATTAAAAAAAAAAAAAAAAATCTAATTTTTAAAGCAATTAACATTTTTAAAAATGCACATTCGCCCCTTTGGCATGACAGTGACGATATATGTTCATCATATTGAAGAACGCGGTTTATTAAACCAAATTTCTATCAAAATATTTTGTTCGTTCATTTTTTGCCGTACTTCTCAGTTCTCAAGTAGTTCTTGTATGTTATTTCTTATATAATGCTTGCTCGACATGCATAAATTAGTAAAATGTTTTATAATATATTTATTATAATTACTACTTTTTATTAATAAAAAGTTATATTTATAAAAAATTATATATTTTTGAAAAAAAAAATTTTTTTTCTTTGATTTTTTTTTCGAACAATTTTTTGTTTTCGAAAAAAAAATTTTTTTTCGAAGAATTTGTTTTTCGAAAAATATTTTTTTCGAACAAATTTTTTTTTCGAACATTTTTTTCAGAACAATTTTTTTTTATCCGCAAAAATTTTTTTAGTCCGAAATTTTTTTTTTGTCAGACATTTTTCTTTCGGATAATTTTGTTTACAGTTATTTTTTAAATAAAATTTTTACAATTTTTTTTTCGAATTATTTTATAAAAATGAACGGTGGTATCAATATGATAAATGTGGTAGTTGGTGAAAAAATAATTTTATTAATAAATTCATCATATTGAAGATTTTTTTTTCTGTGATTTTTTTTTCTGTGTAGCGTTGATATTAATATACATTTGAAATTCAACCATAAACCAGTTGGGAAGGTTAGGTCACATGGGTAGTTTTGAAGTAGGAAAATTGTGATGGTGGTGTGATGAAGTTAGTAAGAATTTTGAAAGTTATAGTCGGTCTACACAGAAAAAAAATGTACATCATATTGATGAATTCCGTTCTTCAAACCAGGATTCATTGTATTGAAGAACCATTCATAAAAATAATGACTAACGACATCAATGTTATGAATGCTATCATAAATATGAAGAACGCTTGGTAACTGTCGAAAAAGTGTTCTTCAATATGATGAACTGTATGTGAAGAATACGTTTCATCATATTAATGAACCAAAATATAAAATACAACATATATGTTCTTCATATTGAAGATTGCTGTTCATTAAACCAAATTTCTACCAATATATTTTTTTTTCGTTCATGTTTTGCCGTACTTCTTAATTCTCAAGTAGTTCTTGTGTGTTATTTCTTATATAATGCTGGCTCGACATGCATAAATTAGTAAAATGTTTTATAATATATTTATTAAAATTACAACTTTTTGTTTTTGTCTAACAAAATTTTTTTCGAACAAATTTTTTTTTTTGAAAAAATTTTTTTTCGAACATTTTTTTTTCGATTTTTTTTTCTATTTTTTTTGGAACAATTTTTTTGTCCAAAATTTTTTTTTTGGGATAATTTTTTTACTGTAATTTTTTAAATAAAATTTTTACACTTTTTTTCAAATTATTTTATAAAAAAAAAAAAAATGTTTGAAAAAATATTATGAACAAATTCATCAATATAACAATTCAAATTCATTGTATTGAATATTTTGTTCATATATATATTTAATGAATACATTCATTAATATGTCATTTAATGAACGGTGGTATCAATATGATGAATCTGGTAGTTGGTGAAAAAATTCATAATATTTATGAATAAATTCATCATATTGAAGAATTTTTTCTTTCTGCGCAAGACGTGATGTGATAATGTGCGCGGGTACTATTAAAAGTGGTGCATAGGTCACGAGGGTATACGATCGCTGCAATCGCTGAAGTATTACCTTTCGTTTGATACCCATGTGTACAAATGGGTAGGTATATCGAATTTCTATTTTTTTTTGGTTAACCACAAGTCGGTTCGCGAGAAAGCATTATTTCAAAATATTTGAGCATAAAGTCAATATATATTTGACCAAGAAAGTTCACTTAAGACCGTACAAAGTAAAATTACTTTTGTAAGATGTAAATTTTATATAAGGTATTTGAACATAAGAGGTCGGTTCTCAGGCCACAATAGAGGGATCATGCCAATTTTAGCTTGTTTGGACAGCTTTGGTATTTAAGTATTCTAAATCAAAAGTTTCATTGATCTAGCTCTTCTACTTTTTCTGTAATCGTGATTTCAACAGACAGAGAGAGGGACACACAGACGGATAGACAGACAGACAGACGAACGGACGGACATCGCTAAATCGACTCAGGAGGTCATGCTGATCCAGAATATATATATATATATTTTTTCATTCTGGAAATTCTTCCTTCTGGGTGTTACAAACAGCGTACCAAACTGAATATACCCTTTCACTCTTAGTGTAGGGTATAATTAATTTATCTCAAAAAACCTAAAAGGAACAGAAAAAGTAATACCACTTTCTAAATGAGTAGAATCTCTAGTAATTTTAGTATTTTAAAATAAAAATAAAACTTTTTGAAACTATTGAATATGCTTTTCCGGTGATTTTACAAATTTTTTTTTTTTTCACAATTTTTAAACTTTAACCGAAATCTTAAACAATATTGAAGTGTCTGATAGTCATAAAATTCCTTGACTTATTCATGAACAATAACTGTTTTAATTTTTATTCGACGGCTGTTCAGCAGAGGTATGACTTTTTTTACATAGTATCATAGTATGAGGAATACAGAAAAATTAATGAAATTATTTAATTTTCATTGTCTTATTACAAAAAATGTCCACCAGGACCAACATTTTCTGAAATAAATGTCTGACAAACCTCAAAATGTTTAAATGTTGTTGATTTGGTTCATATTTTGTCTGTGATTAGTACCTAAGAGTCTTATAATTTGTGCAAAATATTAGAACTCTTGATGATGCGGTTACCGATTACCAAGAGTCAATAAATTTTATGATTTCACAGATTCATTGATTTTTCATTAATTACATAGTAAGAGCCTCAGTTAACGTTTAGTCTTAACTTTAAATGAGACTTCAGTTTATCTGTGTATTTTTTTCTATTTTTTTTGTTTTTAAATTTAAGTTTGTTTTACTTTTGATTTTTTTCTTCTTCTTTTGAATTTAGTTCTTTATATATTTTGTTTTTATAGTTTTGAATTTATTTTGGTGTGGCTGTTGCAAACAGATCTAGCTTTGATTAAAAAATGACCGTGCCAACTTTCACCCAAATTGTAGAGCCTTTATTTAGAGTATATATTTGATATTTTTGTTAGTACTTAGTACTACTTGCACTAATCAAGTAGCACTTTGCACAATATGTGATTTTAGTACATTTAGTACATGTCCGAAAACGCTTGTTAAATACTAGAAAGTGAAACAGAAGAAATAAGTTGTGTTTTCATTAAAAAAAAATAAATTAAAAAAAATAGGTACAGTCAAAATTATGGAAACACTAAAATAACTTATTCCCAAGTGTCAAACTCCAGCATTATGTGCTGACTTTAGTCTGTGAGCCTAAAAATATGCAACGCCATTA
This sequence comes from Dryomyza anilis, assembly GCA_951804985.1. Taxonomy (NCBI): domain Eukaryota; kingdom Metazoa; phylum Arthropoda; class Insecta; order Diptera; family Dryomyzidae; genus Dryomyza; species Dryomyza anilis. The sequence continues at coordinate 97,561,577 of OX638131.1, read as the reverse complement.
ATATTTCATGTTCTTTGCGCATAAACCATAGGCAATGCCTAATGTGACATATGCCCCCAACTATAATAATGATGAAAAGTACAAAACGCATTGCAAAATAAAATATAATAAATTGGAAGACTACACGCAGTGGCGGCGCCAGCGACGCCTGTCAATATGCAATAAACATTTATTAATGATTTGCTGTGCCGCGTCGCAATGCCTATAAAATTGTAGCAGCTTTTTGGGCGGCCAACAAAAATATTTATTTATGTTGCACGCATCGTTCTCGCAGTGGCTGGGTCTGCGTATGTCTGGCTCTGCACGGCTGACATGTGACACTATCGCACGCACTCATACAACATATGCACTTCAGCCACGTCTATTTCGGCCGCGAAATAATTGAGTTTTGTTGCGCGCCTAAAAGCTTTGTTGAAATTCGCGACAGCAACAAGAACAAAATGCGATGCAGTTAATAAATTTTGGAATTTTGTAAAATTTATTAGGCTACCGCGCGCGGCAAAGTGTTGTAAGTGCGTAAAATTCTGCGAAGGTGACCGGGCGGTGGAAACCGAAGGACACAAATCGGTTGTAACGGATGCCGGGTAGGTGGCCGATGTGCAGGTGTCAAATGGTGTCATGCATGTGTGACGAAAATAAAATTTATTGCTGCGAAAAATAACAGGTTTCTCGGTTCAATGATGGCGTGACGAATACGCCTAAATGTAGGCAATGAATATGGGAAAAGTGAAAGTCAAGGTGGGCAGGGTTTTAAAAGTATTTAGAGAAGTTCAATAAAATAGTACATATAAAAATAAATAAAACAAATATAAAAATATAAAAATATAAAAATATAAAAATATAAAAATATAAAAATGTAAAAATATAAAAATATAAAAATATAAAAATATAAAAATATAAAAATATATACTAATATAAATATATAAAAATATAAAAATATGAAAATATAAAAATATAAAAATATAAAAATATAAAAATATAAAAATATAAAAATATAAAAATATAAAAATGTAAAAATATAAAAATATAAAAATATAAAAATATAAAAATATAAAAATATAAAAATATAAAAATATAAAAATATAAAAATATAAAAATATAAAAATATAAAAATATAAAAATATAAAAATATAAAAATATAAAAATATAAAAATATAAAAATATAAAAATATAAAAATATAAAAATATAAAAATATAAAAATATAAAAATATAAAAATATAAAAATATAAAAATATAAAAATATAAAAATATAAAAATATAAAAATATAAAAATATAAAAATATAAAAATATAAAAATATAAAAATATAAAAATATAAAAATATAAAAATATAAAAATATAAAAATATAAAAATATAAAAATATAAAAATATAAAAATATAAAAATATAAAAATATAAAAATATAAAAATATAAAAATATAAAAATATAAAAATATAAAAATATAAAAATATAAAAATATAAAAATATAAAAATATAAAAATATAAAAATATAAAAATATAAAAATGTAAAAATATAAAAATATAAAAATATAAAAATATAAAAATATAAAAATATAAAAATATAAAAATATAAAAATATAAAAATATAAAAATATAAAAATATAAAAATATAAAAATAAAAAAAATATAAAAATATAAAAATATAAAAATATAAAAATATAAAAATATAAAAATATAAAAATATAAAAATATAAAAATATAAAAATATAAAAATATAAAAATATAAAAATATAAAAATATAAAAATATAAAAATATAAAAATATAAAAATGTAAAAATATAAAAATATAAAAATATAAAAATATATACTAATATAAATATATAAAAATATAAAAATATAAAAATATGAAAATATAAAAATATAAAAATATAAAAATATAAAAATATAAAAATATAAAAATATAAAAATATAAAAATATAAAAATATAAAAATATAAAAATGTAAAAATATAAAAATATAAAAATATAAAAATATAAAAATATAAAACTATAAAAATATAAAAATATAAAAATATAAAAATATAAAAATGTAAAAATATAAAAATATAAAAATATAAAAATATAAAAATATAAAAATATAAAAATATAAAAATATAAAAATATAAAAATATAAAAATATAAAAATATAAAAATATAAAAATATAAAAATATAAAAATATAAAAATATAAAAATATAAAAATATAAAAATATAAAAATATAAAAATATAAAAATATAAAAATATAAAAATATAAAAATATAAAAATATAAAAATATAAAAATATAAAAATATAAAAATATAAAAATATAAAAATATAAAAATATAAAAATATAAAAATATAAAAATATAAAAATATAAAAATATAAAAATATAAAAATATAAAAATATAAAAATATGAAAATATAAAAATATAAAAATATAAAAATATAAAAATATAAAAATATAAAAATATAAAAATATAAAAATATAAAAATATAAAAATATAAAAATATAAAAATATAAAAATGTAAAAATATAAAAATATAAAAATATAAAAATATAAAAATATAAAAATATAAAAATATAAAAATATAAAAATATAAAAATATAAAAATATAAAAATATAAAAATATAAAAATATAAAAATATAAAAATATAAAAATATAAAAATATAAAAATATAAAAATATAAAAATATAAAAATATAAAAATATAAAAATATAAAAATATAAAAATATAAAAATATAAAAATATAAAAATATAAAAATATAAAAATATAAAAATATAAAAATATAAAAATATAAAAATATAAAAATATAAAAATATAAAAATATAAAAATATAAAAATATAAAAATATAAAAATATAAAAATATAAAAATATAAAAATATAAAAATATAAAAATATAAAAATATAAAAATATAAAAATATAAAAATATAAAAATATAAAAATATAAAAATATAAAAATATAAAAATATAAAAATATAAAAATATAAAAATATAAAAATATAAAAATATAAAAATATAAAAATATAAAAATATAAAAATATAAAAATATAAAAATATAAAAATATAAAAATATAAAAATATAAAAATATAAAAATATAAAAATATAAAAATATAAAAATATAAAAATATAAAAATATAAAAATATAAAAATATAAAAATATAAAAATATAAAAATATAAAAATATAAAAATATAAAAATATAAAAATATAAAAATATAAAAATATAAAAATATAAAAATATAAAAATATAAAAATATAAAAATATAAAAATATAAAAATATAAAAATATAAAAATATAAAAATATAAAAATATAAAAATATAAAAATATAAAAATATAAAATATAAAAATATAAAAATATAAAAATATAAAAATATAAAAATATAAAAATATAAAAATATAAAAATATAAAAATATAAAAATATAAAAATATAAAAATATAAAAATATAAAAATATAAAAATATAAAAATATAAAAATATAAAAATATAAAAATATAAAAATATAAAAATATAAAAATATAAAAATATAAAAATATAAAAATATAAAAATATAAAAATATAAAAATATAAAAATATAAAAATATAAAAATATAAAAATATAAAAATATAAAAATATAAAAATATAAAAATATAAAAATATAAAAATATAAAAATATAAAAATATAAAAATATAAAAATATAAAAATATAAAAATATAAAAATATAAAAATATAAAAATATAAAAATATAAAAATATAAAAATATAAAAATATAAAAATATAAAAATATAAAAATATAAAAATATAAAAATATAAAAATATAAAAATATAAAAATATAAAAATATAAAAATATAAAAATATAAAAATATAAAAATATAAAAATATAAAAATATAAAAATATAAAAATATAAAAATATAAAAATATAAAAATATAAAAATATAAAAATATAAAAATATAAAAATATAAAAATATAAAAATATAAAAATATAAAAATATAAAAATATAAAAATATAAAAATATAAAAATATATAAATATAAAAATATAAAAATATAAAAATATAAAAATATATATTCCTCATATATTCCTCATTGCTCCTACTCCAAATATGTCCTGTGCCAGAAAGTGAAATCTGCTTTTGCCCGAGTTCTGAGCGCCGGTCCCTGTTTTACAAACACTAACACACATAGACTCACACACATACACCGTTAATTCAAATTCAAATGCAAATGTTGCGGTGACAGCATCAACCTCGCGCGCTGTCATCCTTTGGACGTCCTTCGCTTTGCTTGCATTTCGTCGACAAAAATTCAACAAAAGCTCATAAATAATAAATTATTCGCCACATTTTATATACTACACCTCTGCTTACGTGGCTGCGGTGCGGCACACGAGCGTTATTGTTATTAAATGACACATACACACATACACGCTGAGAGATCTACACACAGACGCCTGCGGACAGACAGACACATACAACGAAAGTACAAAAAAATGCTTGAATATATTTAGTACTTCATTTTAGACAAATTACACAAAGCATTCCACCAAAGTAACGAGTAACGTGTACCGAGTGAAGATGAAGAGAGTAAAAAGTGAGTAACCTGTAAATATAGAGAGATTAACTGCGTAGTGTTCGAAAGAGTCTTTAGTAGGAAAAGATTAGAGTAATTGTGTTGCAGAGAGAAATGTACTAAAGAGAAAGAGCGGAGAGAGAGTTTGTCATGCGTTTTAGATTTGTTTTTATTTTTTTAATAATGTAAAAGAATTTAGTACACACAGTTTAGGAGAGATTTTCGAAATTAAAACGATTTGAATATTTTTTAAACTGAATATTGTCTAAGTGATAAAATATACTAAATTGAGGTAATACTAAAATACCCTCGTATTACATATGAAGGCAATTAAATATTGTTTAATTTTATTTAAATTGAATTCATTTTAATTTAAAAATAATATATATTATTTATTAAAATACAGTCGTTTTAAATAATTTTAAATTAAAAATAAAATAAATGTTTTTGAATTAAAAGATTTTAAACAATTCTTGCATTTAAAATCGATTCAAAATAAAATTTCTTTAAAATTAAATAAAATGTTTTATAAATCTATTCATAAATGTTGCATACATCTTGAAAAGGGCTTGATACACTAAGTTAAAATTTAAAATATCGAAATTAAAAATACCGAAGAAAAACATGTAACAAATAATAATGCCGAAATATAACAATATCGAAAAAATTTCGAAAACAAAAGCTCGAAATGAAAAATATTGAAATGTACGGCTTTAGTACGATTGCTGAAAAAAATGTCGAAATTTAATATGGCGAAATTATTTTTTTGAAAAAAATATGCAAAAGATTGAAAATGTCGAAAAAAACTTCAAAGTAACAAAAACACTTTTTTTATGAAAGACAAAAAAAAAATATATTTAAGTATATTAATAATTATGCAAATAAATATAAAAATACAAAAATATAAATACTAAAAAAAAAACATATTCGTAACATAGACACCCCAATTTTGTGTTGCATCGTAGCAGAATTCCTAATCTCCGCTACTATATAGAATTTACTACTTTAGGATCCGTGCGTAATGGAATTCAGTGCGAATATGTCCACAATAGCTATTGTATTGGAACTTGAGTTATACGATTTTTGATCTGCAAATGAACCTGATATAAAGTTAAACTTAAATTTTAGTAATTATATCCGTTCAATTCTATCATTTCGAATTTAGATTGGAGCCATATTCTTTGTTGTCATACTATTATACTAAGGTTTGCTATGATGTATTTGTCGATAAAATATTAAAGATTTGTAAAATATTTTGCCTATAAATGGAAAAGAAACTGCATAAATTGCCATGGTACACAAGAGGGCAAAAAAAAAAAAAAATTAAAAATCTAAGAAATAAGTTTTGTAACATCTACATTGCAAAGTTCATATATTGCTAGAGAGAACTTAACTGTTTCATTGAATTTTTATATAAACAATTTATTTTTTCATCTGAAAATAATATTAAGAGAAATCCAAAAATATTTTGTAATTTTATTAAGTCGAACAAAGTTGCATCTGTAGGGTATAACTCCACTGTATCGCGATACAGCAGCTTTTTTTAATTCCAACTTTGAATAAAATATAATATTCAATACTACTTATGCTTTGGACAATGTTGAAATATTAAAAGACTTCAGTGGTTTAATACTTACCGCAGAAGAAATACTATAAGGCATAATTAAGCCTAAAAATTCAGTAAAACAAGACAAGATGGATTTTCTACGTTTTTTCTTCTAACTTGGCATTTACAGCCGCTACAAATATGAAACAAAAAACGCAAATACTAAAATTCACCACACTAAAATTCACCACACTAAAACTCACCACACTAAAACTCACCATAATTAAATTCACCACATTGAAATTCACTACACTTAAACTCACCACACTAAAATTCACCACACTAAAACTCACCTCAATGAAACTCACCACACCAAAATTCACCACACTTAAATTCACCACATTAAAATTAATAATATAATATAATAGTTTGGCGCTACAGTCCTGTACAGAACTTCGGCCGAGCTCTCTCACCATTATGAGCTGTGCGTGTTATATTTGTACTCAAAGTGGTGGGACCTACAGTTTATTGCCGAATCCGAACGGCGGGTGAGAGCTTTTCATAGGCAATGGTTTTACTCTCGTAGGTTTGCCATTTACTGACGAGAGGTAGCGCGGTATAGAAAAATGTTGTTAGCCCCAGTCCAGGCTTGAACCGGGGACCTTTCGACTCGCAGTCCAACGCACTAACCACTGAGCTACCGCGGCTACAACAACACACTTAAATTCACCACACTAAAACTCACCACACTAAAACTCACCACACTAAAACTCACCACACTAACATTTACCATACCAAAACTCACGCACTAAAACTCACCACAATAAAACTCACCACACTAAAGTTCACCACATTAAAACTCAACACACTTAAGCTCTCCACACTAAAACTCACCTCACTAAAACTCACCACACTAAAACTCACCACAATTAAATTCACCACACTGAAATTCACTACACTTAAACTCACCACACTAAAACCCACAACACAAAAATTCACCACACTAAAACTCACCACACAAAAACTCACCACACTAAAATTCACCACATTAAAATTCACCATACTTAAACTCTCCACACTAAAACTCACTACACTAAAGTTCACCACACTAAAACTCACCACATTAAAATTCACCACACTAAAATTCACCACACTAAAACACACCACACTAAAATTCAACACATTAAAATTCACCACACTTAAATTCACCACACTAAAACTCACCACACTAACATTTACCACAACTAAACTCACCACACCGAAACTCACCACACTAAAACTTCTACTAGGAAAAACTCTACGGGGAAGAATTCTACGGGAAAGAATTCCACCGGGAAGATTTCTACCGGAAAAAATTCTACGGGAAGAATTCTACCGGGAAGAATTCTACGGGAAAGCGTTATATAGGGAAGAATTTACGGGAAAGATTTGTACTGGGGAAATTCTACGGGGAAGCACAGTCTGAGAACGAATTGTCTATGAAAAAAGCTGTTTTAGCGGAGAATTATTTTTTTTGTTTATTACATTTATAAAACCAATAAAAAAATCGTCCACTGCGTAGCATGGGTCCCTGATATAAATAATAAAATTGTATTTTATATTAATAGAATTGCTCCATATCCTTGCATTCACAAAAACTTTTCACGATTCGTGCACGGGTCCAGCTAGTTTTATATAAATTTCAAAGTTTTAAAAGTCAAATAACATGAAATCAAAATTTGTTTGCTGAAATTTTGACGTCAAATGTTCGTTTCGTCGTTCGTTTCCAAATACAGAAAGTGGGTATAAATCTATTATTAGTGATTGCCAACATTGTTTTTATTTCAACATTCTTTTCCACAGAAAATTTTCATTTGTATGCAAACAATTTAAAAGTGCAAAGCCCACATGATGTTATTCTTCCACAAAATGATATCAAAAATGTTTCTGACCGGTGACTAAACAATCTGTTTCTTAATATCAATAAGTGCATTCCAAGTCACATAATCCATTTGTAATCACTTTCCAACAGGGAACTAATTGCCTAAGTCTTGTTAAGGAAATTTTAGATTTAGGTGTTTTATTTGATGCCATGTTATATTTGTGGCGCATTTAAATTTCTTTATATCAAAATCTTATTCTCTGCTGGCATTTATTAAAAAAATGTAGTACTGAGTTTTCTGATCGCTATACTTGTAAATTACTGTATTCAGCATTGGTACGATTCAGGTTAGAGTATGCATCGAACATCTGGAATCCTTATTGCGATGAGCAGCAACAAAGACTTGAAAAATAAAGAACATTTTTTAAATTTGTTCTTGCTTAATTTTACACTATTATTGCCATAAATCGCGTTGTTTGCGTTTAAATATACAATCTCTTGAATAGCAGAGAAGAGTAAACATAAGAAATGACGAATTCTTTTGGATAAAATCTCAAAAAGATCTCAAGAAGATATGTTTATTATTTTAACAGTCATAAGAGCTGATTAAGACACTTCATTCTTGACACATTCAGAGGTTGCGGAATACTTTTTAAAATTAAAAAAAAGAAATATGCGTTAAATTACGATATTTGTCGAAATATTTTTTTTTTACATTTTTGGTTTGCTTTTGATTCAATATAATCGTAATTTAAAATACAAGTTTTATTGAAAAATTTAAAATATAACATATTTTGTTATTTTCGGTAATTCGAAGTAATGTTCGACATTTCGAAATTAATTTCGAAAATTCGAAGAAACTTTCGAAATACAAAAATTCTCACTCTCCGCATTGCTACACTCTGCCACACTCGCTACAACTGTCAGAATAACTCTCACGCCGCGCCGAATGAGTTTCGTGTTTTTCTGCCGCGAAAAATATGCCGGAAAACCGCACAAACAACAAAAACACGTAACACATGAGCGTAAATCGTTTACGCAAATAAACAGCGCCAACAAGCAAAGGAAACGAAAACACGCCGACACGCAATTTCGACACAGGAAGCGAACCGGCGGCGACCCCCTTCGCACACCACCCCGCACTGCACCACCACGACAGGATGTCAGGCTGTCGCACTTGGACTCAATAAAATTTTTGTGATTTACGAGCGCAGCAAAGAACAGAAAAACACAAACAAAAAAATACGCCGAACTGAAAACGAAAATATTGGGGGGCAACTGTTTGAAGCAGGGTGCAGCGCACGCGAGGCTGCAATTTAGGGTGCAAAAAGGCTCGATAGAGGGTCTGGTGGGAAGTCGGGAGGTACGCCTTCCGGTTTTCGTTTAAACTATTAGTATGTTGAGTGTTTTGTTAGTGTGTCTGCGGCAAGTATGCTAATTACTAAGTGTGTTAATTTCGAATTTCTTAAATACATATTGCATACCATTAATTTCCAACACCATCCATGTGCCGCCTAGTGCCACCTTTGCCCTCTGCGTTGATTTGCAACAACATATAACGCTTTGGGAAATGTCTTCATTTCGCACCCGGCCAGAGAAGGGAGGCCGGGCCTTTGAACTTATTCTAGTTTTGTATTTATTGACGCTATGGCGCGCGCGATTTACTTAAGTGTTTCGGCTGTTGTACGATGTAACGATGAACGTCCACTTTGCATGCCAAGTGTCCACTTGAGTGTTCTTTATCCCTTTTCCGTTATCGAGCCTTTTTTTTTGGCGCATGGCGATAAGCACAATGTCCTTGAAAATTAATTGCAATTGAATGTTTTAAGTGTTGCTATTCATGAAAAACACCGGACGGCGTTAATCTTGTAAAATATGTAATATTTTTAATCGGTTTTAGTTACTTGTTGCCAGAAAATTTCGAATTTTTATATTTTATATTTTATATTTTATATTTTATATTTTATATTTTATATTTTATATTTTATATTTTATATTTTATATTTTATATTTTATATTTTATATTTTATATTTTATATTTTATATTTTATATTTTATATTTTATATTTTATATTTTATATTTTATATTTTATATTTTATATTTTATATTTTATATTTTATATTTTATATTTTATATTTTATATTTTATATTTTATATTTTATATTTTATATTTTATATTTTATATTTTATATTTTATATTTTATATTTTATATTTTATATTTTATATTTTATATTTTATATTTTATATTTTATATTTTATATTTTATATTTTATATTTTATATTTTATATTTTATATTTTATATTTTATATTTTATATTTTATATTTTATATTTTATATTTTATATTTTATATTTTATATTTTATATTTTATATTTTATATTTTATATTTTATATTTTATATTTTATATTTTATATTTTATATTTTATATTTTATATTTTATATTTTATATTTTATATTTTATATTTTATATTTTATATTTTATATTTTATATTTTATATTTTATATTTTATATTTTATATTTTATATTTTATATTTTATATTTTATATTTTATATTTTATATTTTATATTTTATATTTTATATTTTATATTTTATATTTTATATTTTATATTTTATATTTTATATTTTATATTTTATATTTTATATTTTATATTTTATATTTTATATTTTATATTTTATATTTTATATTTTATATTTTATATTTTATATTTTATATTTTATATTTTATATTTTATATTTTATATTTTATATTTTATATTTTATATTTTATATTTTATATTTTATATTTTATATTTTATATTTTATATTTTATATTTTATATTTTATATTTTATATTTTATATTTTATATTTTATATTTTATATTTTATATTTTATATTTTATATTTTATATTTTATATTTTATATTTTATATTTTATATTTTATATTTTATATTTTATATTTTATATTTTATATTTTATATTTTATATTTTATATTTTATATTTTATATTTTATATTTTATATTTTATATTTTATATTTTATATTTTATATTTTATATTTTATATTTTATATTTTATATTTTATATTTTATATTTTATATTTTATATTTTATATTTTATATTTTATATTTTATATTTTATATTTTATATTTTATATTTTATATTTTATATTTTATATTTTATATTTTATATTTTATATTTTATATTTTATATTTTATATTTTATATTTTATATTTTATATTTTATATTTTATATTTTATATTTTATATTTTATATTTTATATTTTATATTTTATATTTTATATTTTATATTTTATATTTTATATTTTATATTTTATATTTTATATTTTATATTTTATATTTTATATTTTATATTTTATATTTTATATTTTATATTTTATATTTTATATTTTATATTTTATATTTTATATTTTATATTTTATATTTTATATTTTATATTTTATATTTTATATTTTATATTTTATATTTTATATTTTATATTTTATATTTTATATTTTATATTTTATATTTTATATTTTATATTTTATATTTTATATTTTATATTTTATATTTTATATTTTATATTTTATATTTTATATTTTATATTTTATATTTTATATTTTATATTTTATATTTTATATTTTATATTTTATATTTTATATTTTATATTTTATATTTTATATTTTATATTTTATATTTTATATTTTATATTTTATATTTTATATTTTATATTTTATATTTTATATTTTATATTTTATATTTTATATTTTATATTTTATATTTTATATTTTATATTTTATATTTTATATTTTATATTTTATATTTTATATTTTATATTTTATATTTTATATTTTATATTTTATATTTTATATTTTATATTTTATATTTTATATTTTATATTTTATATTTTATATTTTATATTTTATATTTTATATTTTATATTTTATATTTTATATTTTATATTTTATATTTTATATTTTATATTTTATATATTGTTTTCGTTTTCCTATTCCCTATCTTTTTATCCTTTTCCTCGTTTTTTTCCCTTTTCTTAGCATTTATACTATTTTTTTTTCTTTAATTTTATTCGATATTATTTTCTTTCTAAGTATTTAAATCGTAAGAAGTTCATCATTCTGCATTCCGTTTAAGTTTTATATTGCGAAAATCCTAATAATATTTTTATTGCTTTTCGCAGAAATGTTGCTGCTGAAATCATTGAACTTGCAGCAACATTTTATTGCTTTTTCTTGTAGTATTTGTTGTAATTGTTGCAGTGCAAATATAGAAAAGTGTCTCATTAAATAAATGCGTTCGTTGGTGCTGCATAAAAGTTGAGGAATCAGTGCAGTGATTTGGTGCGCTTTAAACTTTGGCAACAGCAGTAGCAATAACAACAACAACAAAAGCAGCAATCATATTAAAAAGTTTAAATAACAATAGAGTTAACAACAACAGCAACAAACAAGTCAAGTAGTCAGGCAAATGCATTGTGCTGCAAACTGTAGACAAAATACTATTTTAACTACTGACAGTTGAAAGTGGTAACCTCGATGGATAGCGAAGGGTGCCGCTTGAAGACGACGGCAGTATAAACGATATAGAACAGCAACAACATGAACAGTAGCAGCAACACAGGCAACAGGACACGAGCAACAACAAAATATGGCAACAATAAAACATTGAAGTTTTGCGCAAATTTCTGCAAACGATGTGAGGATGCCGAGGTCGTTCAGGACGATGTTGACTGGTTGTCTGTATGTCCGTCTGTCTGACGTAGTCTCTGGACAGATCTAAACCAGAGTTGCCAGTCCACGTTCAAACATTCTGCAACCATTCCAACAGAGCAGATCAGAAGAGTTACAGCTTCCTATTTATTTTCGTATTTTGTTTCTGATACAGGACGCGATATTTAAAAGTTTTTATTTTTAATTTTTTGCTTCATTTTTATAAAAATTTTAAAAAATTTAAAATCAATTTTTTGTTACCTTTTTCAATTGCAATTTATCATATTTTTTATTTTAGTATTTCTTTGCCCTAGACGTGCATCTAATTTCTTTTCGTTCATGTTTTGAATATTTATTTGGTTGTCATCGTTGCAACTTGGAAAACAATTCAATGCTTTCGCCTTTTTGTTTGTCTTACTCATTCTCTGTCAGTCTGTCAGCCATCATTTAAGTGGCAACACTATGTTGCCACTGCATTTGTTGCTGCTGTTGCTGCTACTGCTTCTACGGAGAAATATTATATTTACTTAGTGGCAAACCGGGCAAGATTTTAGTTTAAAACGACGTCTTTAGTTAAAATCCGCAGAATCCATGTTGCTTTGTTAGTTTTTGGTTGAGTGTGCAATCAGTTGATGAGCTTTGGCAAGACATTGAATGTACTTTCTTGTTGTTTGTTATTATAATTATGGTTGTTGTTTTCATTTTATATACGTGCATTAGTATTCCACAAGCAACGCACTGCTGTAGTCCGTGAAATTACTTTAATCCATGCAACCAAATTTTGGGGTGCACCATGTGGTATGAGTAACACTGCGTTGTATTGCATGCGACAAAGTGCAATATTTTCGAAACTGTTAAAGCAAATTTGATTTGTTTTCAATTTTTGAAAAGATAATTAACCACAGAATTGTAATAAAATAGTACAAAACTAAAATATTCCTAGTTTTTAATAATTTGGATAAGTTAATTCTAAAAATATATTTATTGTAAATTTTGTATTTTGTAAATTACATTGTAAAATATAAATAAAACTTTTAGTTTTTGATTTATAATATTTTCTGAACTGGGTTTTGTACACTTTCCCAGTAGAAAATGACATCATTGATGACAGGATGTTTATTGTTTATTGTTTATTGTTTATTGTTTATTGTTTATTGTTTATTGTTTATTGTTTATTGTTTATTGTTTATTGTTTATTGTTTATTGTTTATTGTTTATTGTTTATTGTTTATTGTTTATTGTTTATTGTTTATTGTTTATTGTTTATTGTTTATTGTTTATTGTTTATTGTTTATTGTTTATTGTTTATTGTTTATTGTTTATTGTTTATTGTTTATTGTTTATTGTTTATTGTTTATTGTTTATTGTTTATTGTTTATTGTTTATTGTTTATTGTTTATTGTTTATTGTTTATTGTTTATTGTTTATTGTTTATTGTTTATTGTTTATTGTTTATTGTTTATTGTTTATTGTTTATTGTTTATTGTTTATTGTTTATTGTTTATTGTTTATTGTTTATTGTTTATTGTTTATTGTTTATTGTTTATTGTTTATTGTTTATTGTTTATTGTTTATTGTTTATTGTTTATTGTTTATTGTTTATTGTTTATTGTTTATTGTTTATTGTTTATTGTTTATTGTTTATTGTTTATTGTTTATTGTTTATTGTTTATTGTTTATTGTTTATTGTTTATTGTTTATTGTTTATTGTTTATTGTTTATTGTTTATTGTTTATTGTTTATTGTTTATTGTTTATTGTTTATTGTTTATTGTTTATTGTTTATTGTTTATTGTTTATTGTTTATTGTTTATTGTTTATTGTTTATTGTTTATTGTTTATTGTTTATTGTTTATTGTTTATTGTTTATTGTTTATTGTTTATTGTTTATTGTTTATTGTTTATTGTTTATTGTTTATTGTTTATTGTTTATTGTTTATTGTTTATTGTTTATTGTTTATTGTTTATTGTTTATTGTTTATTGTTTATTGTTTATTGTTTATTGTTTATTGTTTATTGTTTATTGTTTATTGTTAATTTATTAATTTATTAATTTATTAATTTATTAATTTATTAATTTATTAATTTATTAATTTATTAATTTATTAATTTATTAATTTATTAATTTATTAATTTATTAATTTATTAATTTATTAATTTATTAATTTATTAATTTATTAATTTATTAATTTATTAATTTATTAATTTATTAATTTATTAATTTATTAATTTATTAATTTATTAATTTATTAATTTATTAATTTATTAATTTATTAATTTATTAATTTATTAATTTATTAATTTATTAATTTATTAATTTATTAATTTATTAATTTATTAATTTATTAATTTATTAATTTATTAATTTATTAATTTATTAATTTATTAATTTATTAATTTATTAATTTATTAATTTATTAATTTATTAATTTATTAATTTATTAATTTATTAATTTATTAATTTATTAATTTATTAATTTATTAATTTATTAATTTATTAATTTATTAATTTATTAATTTATTAATTTATTAATTTATTAATTTATTAATTTATTAATTTATTAATTTATTAATTTATTAATTTATTAATTTATTAATTTATTAATTTATTAATTTATTAATTTATTAATTTATTAATTTATTAATTTATTAATTTATTAATTTATTAATTTATTAATTTATTAATTTATTAATTTATTAATTTATTAATTTATTAATTTATTAATTTATTAATTTATTAATTTATTAATTTATTAATTTATTAATTTATTAATTTATTAATTTATTAATTTATTAATTTATTAATTTATTAATTTATTAATTTATTAATTTATTAATTTATTAATTTATTAATTTATTAATTTATTAATTTATTAATTTATTAATTTATTAATTTATTAATTTATTAATTTATTAATTTATTAATTTATTAATTTATTAATTTATTAATTTATTAATTTATTAATTTATTAATTTATTAATTTATTAATTTATTAATTTATTAATTTATTAATTTATTAATTTATTAATTTATTAATTTATTAATTTATTAATTTATTAATTTATTAATTTATTAATTTATTAATTTATTAATTTATTAATTTATTAATTTATTAATTTATTAATTTATTAATTTATTAATTTATTAATTTATTAATTTATTAATTTATTAATTTATTAATTTATTAATTTATTAATTTATTAATTTATTAATTTATTAATTTATTAATTTATTAATTTATTAATTTATTAATTTATTAATTTATTAATTTATTAATTTATTAATTTATTAATTTATTAATTTATTAATTTATTAATTTATTAATTTATTAATTTATTAATTTATTAATTTATTAATTTATTAATTTATTAATTTATTAATTTATTAATTTATTAATTTATTAATTTATTAATTTATTAATTTATTAATTTATTAATTTATTAATTTATTAATTTATTAATTTATTAATTTATTAATTTATTAATTTATTAATTTATTAATTTATTAATTTATTAATTTATTAATTTATTAATTTATTAATTTATTAATTTATTAATTTATTAATTTATTAATTTATTAATTTATTAATTTATTAATTTATTAATTTATTAATTTATTAATTTATTAATTTATTAATTTATTAATTTATTAATTTATTAATTTATTAATTTATTAATTTATTAATTTATTAATTTATTAATTTATTAATTTATTAATTTATTAATTTATTAATTTATTAATTTATTAATTTATTAATTTATTAATTTATTAATTTATTAATTTATTAATTTATTAATTTATTAATTTATTAATTTATTAATTTATTAATTTATTAATTTATTAATTTATTAATTTATTAATTTATTAATTTATTAATTTATTAATTTATTAATTTATTAATTTATTAATTTATTAATTTATTAATTTATTAATTTATTAATTTATTTATTTATTAATTTATTAATTTATTAATTTATTAATTTATTAATTTATTAATTTATTAATTTATTAATTTATTAATTTATTAATTTATTAATTTATTAATTTATTAATTTATTAATTTATTAATTTATTAATTTATTAATTTATTAATTTATTAATTTATTAATTTATTAATTTATTAATTTATTAATTTATTAATTTATTAATTTATTAATTTATTAATTTATTAATTTATAGAATTAAATTATTTATTTACTACATTCAGTTATTCAGTGGTAAAAAGAAACGCATAAAATAAAAACATATTTCATCGAGTATTTTTAATTTAAATTTTTTATCCAACTAAAGTATGCAGTGTGAAAACTATTGCTACGTGAAATTATTTAGTGCAGAATGAAGAAAAATTTACAATGTGAATGACAAAAAAAAAACAACAAACGACAAAATTCAATACAGCACAAACCCAGCACTACCTTCGACACATAGCCTCCTACATTCTGACACAAACACACACATTTACGTACTGTCACATACATAAGCATGTTAATGTACACACACACACGAACACAGTCACACATACACTGAGATGCTCACGTACATGCAAGCGCCTGTAAATATGCAACGGATATTCACAACTTTCCGTAGGAATAAACAAACTCACACATGCAGCCCTGAACAGGACCAGACCAGTCCTGCTCCGTTCACTTCACTTCAGTTCAGTCCAGTCCGGTCCAGTGAATTGGCCAACTACAACTAGCCGGGCAAAAAGATTCGCGCTGTGGATGGCGCTGCATGCGGACGAAAGTGTTTAAAATGCAATATGCAAAACGCAAGTAAAACAAACCGAGCAACGGACGACGAACGCCAAATGTGCAAACAATTTATTTACCAAATGCAATTTTTATAAAATGAAAAGAAAAAAACAATAAAAAAAGGCTTCAAAGTAACAGACAAAGTAAAAAATAAACATTAACAGAAAAGTAGAGAAATTGAAAAAACTGAAATAAACCAAAATATTTAAAATGTTATTATTTTAAAAATAAATCTATATTGAAAATTATTTAAATAAATGGTAATTATTTATTAATAGGGGTACCTGGGGTAATGTGGGCTATGGGTAATGTTTAAAATGATTGGGCTGTATGGGCTTCATTGGAAGAAATAGCCGCCAAATTTTGCAGCCAACTTCTGCCGGCAGAGCAACTGAGTCTTGATGATTTCAGACTAAAACCAAGGATATTGGTACACTGTTCGCTAATTTCCTTGTTCAAAAAATGTCTTTATAAATATCTCAAAGAAAAGGTAACATTACACAACAGCATTCTGCGCAGCAGTCAAGACTATTTTTGTATTATGTGAGAGGACTCCCTAGTTCCGAAAACAAGGTTTAAAATTATTCTTTGGATAGGTTGACAAGATATCGGCCAATAACTTTTGAACCAAACTTTCAAAAAGGTGGTCACATATATTTATAAGAGGATTCTATTTAAGAGAATTCTATAGAAGAACTCGAAAAATGTATTGTTTTGTCGACCTAAATTTAAATCAAAGATGCATTATGCATTTAAAAAATTAAGAAAAACCGAAGAAGCAAAATGATGCACTATTTGTAATATTTCAAAATTAGTCCACAATCTTTAAAAGAAATGGTGCTATTGATAACAAAAATATGTGGGTAATATTTGAGAAAACAAAAATGTATTTATTATAATTGCGTACTATATAAATATGCATTAAAATGATAAATAAACGAGTTGGGAAAGTTAGGTCACATGGGTAAGTTCGGTCACATGGGGCGGATTTTTATAGTCGGTCGGGCCCGACTATGGAATACCCTACACCTTTGGTGGGGATATTAAACCTCAGAATATTATTCATATATCAGAAATTTACGTCTTATATCCCCATAATTTAAAAAATTTATATAAAGTATAAAAAACTAAAAAAAAAAATTGAAAAATATAATTGGGCGGACCACGCCTATATTTAAAATTTTGAAAGGCTAATATTTCATAGATTTGATTTTAATAATTTACGGATCAATTTTCCACTATGAAAACCCGGGAAATAATGAAAAAAAAAAGTGGGCGGATCACGCCCATTTTTGGACCACATATTTTTAGGTGAATTCTAACAATACGTTTTAAATTTTATAACTATACCTTGAATACTTTTCGAGTTATTAGTTCCGAAAGAGTTATATAAAAGTTACTTGTATGGGAGGTGGGCGTGTCCGTTGACCGATTTGGCTCATTTCTCAGTTCTTACTTTTGGCTAAAATATATTGAGACGAAATTTCATCGCATTCTGATCAGTATTTCTCAAGTTATTCTGTATTCGGACAGCAAGACAGCAAGACGGACAGACAGACAGACAGACAGACAGACAGACAGACAGACGGACATGGCTAAACGGACTCGGGTAGTGATGCTGATCAAGAATATATATACTTTTCCATACCGGAACCGACTCGGTTCACAGGTCACAATACACCGATCATGCCAATTTTTTCTTGTTTAGACGGCTTAGATATTTAAGTAATCTAAATGTAAAGTTTCATTGATCTAGCTCTTCTACTTTTTCTGTAATCGTGATTTCAACAGACAGAGAGAGGGACAGACGGACATCGCTAAATCGACTCAGGAGGTCATGTTGATTTAGATTATATATACTTTTCCATACCGGAGATGCTTCCTTCTGGGTGTTACAAACGGCGTACCAAACTGAATATACCCTTTCACTCTTAGTGTAGGGTATAAAAACATCATAATTACCACATTTTTGAATTACATCCTTAATCTGTTGTTTTTGCATAGTACCTAGCGTCGGTGGTTCGATTGGTTAGTGCGTTGGACTAGGAACCGGAAGGTTGCTGGTTCGACTTACCGTGACTGCAACATAAGGCAAGATGCAGCCACGAGCTGCATTTTCCACATAAGGTGCTTGGAAAGAAATTGAGAAAATGTTAAATTTTAAGATATTGTCTTAACGTGCTCAAGTCGGTACAAATTGGGTGTTTTGTACAAACAAATAAAACAAAATACTTAATTTGTAAGACACTATATTACAATAATCAAAAGAGGTCGTAAAACAAAAACAATTAAAATGTTAAATTTTTACAAATTAATTTACAAAAATTGATAATATGCAAACAAAAACATGCGTTTAATTGAAAACATGCAAAAACATGCATTTATTGCAAAAAAATTCAAAAAATATATACTAACATTTGAATGCCACTTTAAAGGAAAATACTTGATATTATTATTTAATCTATTTCGTTCTGAAGATGTTCAGATAAAACATACACAGAAAAAAAAATTTACATCATATTGATGAATTCCGTTCTTCAAACCAAGATTCATTGTATTGAAGAACCATTCATAATATTAATGACTAACGCCATCAAAGTTATGAATGCTATCATAAATATGAAGAACGCTTGGTAACTGTCGAAAAAGTGTTCTTCAATATGATGAACTATATGTGAAGAATACGTTTCATCATATTAATGAACCAAAATATAAAATACAACATATATGTTCTTCATATTGAAGAATGCTGTTCATTAAACCAAATTTCTATCAACATATTTTTTTTTCGTTCATGTTTTGCCGTACTTCTCAATTCTCAAGTAGTTCTTGTGTGTTATTTCTTATATAATGCTTGCTCGACATGCATAAATTAGTAAAATGTTTTATAATATATTTATTATAATTTCTACTTTTTATTAATAAAAAGTTAAAAATATATTTTAAAAAAGAAGGTTTTTTCGAACCATTTTTTTTTCGAACAAATTTTTTTTTGAATAAATTTTTTTTTCGGACAATTTTTTTTCGAACTAAATTTTTTTTCGAACACATTTTTTTTCAAACAAAATTTTTTTTTTTTTCGAAAAATGTTTTTTCGGAACAATTTTTTTCCCTAAATTTTTTTTTCTGATAATTTTTTTCTATTATTTTTTAAATAAAATTTTTACAACACTTTTTCGAATTATTTTATAAAAAAAAAAATTTTTTTTTTGAAAAAATATTATGAACAAATTCATCAATATGACATTTCAAATTCATTGTATTGAATATTTTGTTTATATATGTAATGAATGCATTCATTAATATGTCATTTAATGAACGGTGGTATCAATATGATGAATTTGGTAGTTGGTGAAAAAATTCATAATATTTATGAATAAATTCATCATATTGAATGGAATTTTTTTCTGTGTACATTTGCATATCCTAGCACTAGTAAATATATTTTATGTGGAAGTTTCGGAATGTTTGGAAAGTATACTTTTCGAAATATTGTGTGATATGTAGTGTGATTCAGTTAAAGATTGACATAGATCTAGCAGAAAAACTAATCATTGCAATTAATATTAAATTGAAAATTGACACGATTCCATGTGTAGCTCGATTATAGAAATTCACAATATTTGGTTTGTTGGGTTGATGCACTTTCACGGAAGGTCCTGAAGGTACTGTACCTTGTATGCATTTATGTAATAATGTATATGATGTACATGTGTGTGAGAGTGCACTGGTGTAACCAAGTAAGTTTACGGTTCCTGTGCCATATGTGCGAAAAGGACGCCAAACAAACTTTGGCGCAAAATGGATGCATGAATGCATTGCTGCTTAGGGCTAAACAAAAAACAACAACAACAAAAACAATTACAACAACAACAACAAGCTAAAGAAACATCAAGCGAACAACAACAGCAGAATCAAAATGGAACCAAAAAGAAAAACTCTGGAAATTGTGAAAAATTTACGAAACCTTCTAAAAATATGCAAATTGAGAAACAAAAAAAAAGGAAATATTTATATATTTTTCTTATATAATAAAAAAATAAAAATAGTAGTCTTTGTAACCAACGGATGTTTGCATTGAGAAAATATTTATTTTGTGTATATTTTTTTTTGAACAAGTTGTTGTTTTACTTTATTGCATTGAAAAATGCACAGAAAATGAACTGCTGAGCAACGAGCATCCGCTGGTAAAACTTGCAGCTTCCGGTCGCAAGCGGCAGCCAGTCAATGCCACAAAATGGCGGCGCACAGTTTTTTAGGTTTTGCCATGCTTTCGATTTGGCTTCATCATTTTTTTGCGCATTCATTTTTTTTTGTTCGTTCTTTTTTTTTTAAGTAAGTTTTAGTTTTCTATTAGGCTGATGCAAGGATGTGTAGCATATATATTTTATTTATGATCTGCATATGAACTGGCTGCTCACTTTTGTGTGGCCAGATCGGTGGTTGCACGGTCCGGACCTGTTCTTTACTGTACTGTGCTGTACTGGTCAAGAGACCCATCGTGTTCAGTTCCAACACTCTGTGGGCGTTTAATAAATTAGAAATATTCAACGACAGCCTGTGTAAGAACTTTTTTTTTATATAGTAGCACTCAGAAAATATTGTTGAAATAGCCTATTTTATTTTTTGATAGTTTTTGTTTTTTGTGTTTTTTTTTTGTTTTAGCAAAATGTCTCAATTTTTGTGTTGGACAGCTGGCAAAGTCTTCGACGGCCTAATTTAATAAAGTTAATATTTGATGAAACTTATGTGAAATATTTTCGCTTCAGCTGGCTAAAGTTTGACAGACTCTTAGGCTTTGGTTCAACAATTTCATGTGTTGAAAAAACTAAAGGCTTTGCAATATTTATAACTATGAAATGCAACGAAATATTTTTTTATATTTAGCTGCCTCATTGAATATTTTAGTGCCTGATGGCACAATACAACCGAAAAAAGACTTTTCGAAAAC
This sequence comes from Dryomyza anilis, assembly GCA_951804985.1. Taxonomy (NCBI): domain Eukaryota; kingdom Metazoa; phylum Arthropoda; class Insecta; order Diptera; family Dryomyzidae; genus Dryomyza; species Dryomyza anilis. The sequence continues at coordinate 97,539,240 of OX638131.1, read as the reverse complement.
AGTTATATTTAACAATAACTTATTTATTCATTTAACTTTTTCTAGTTTCACGAATGGTAGCGATAAAATATTAAATAGTGACTCGGAAAGTTTTGCATTGAGAACATATCGTCTTAGTATAGGCAAAAATTTCACAGCGAAGTCCTCTTTTGGCATGAGATTGGAAGAACGGAAAAGTTAGTTGTAACAACAAACTTCATTTGGTTAAAACCAGAGGTCAGAGGTAAAGGTTAATCTTTTCGGAGGTTTCTGAATAACTTTTATTAAATAAAATTTATTAAATTAATCAGTGAAAACCAAAAATTTAAGAAATGCAAAAAAAAAAATTGTTTTGAGAGAAAACATTATTTAAAACTACAATATATGCACAAAGTTAATATACCCTGTACCTCATAGGTGTAGGGTATAAAAAAATGGTTAAAAAAATATATCTCCCATTAGTCATTTTTGAGAAGTCTCTTTTCAGATTATTCCTCAAATTTCTGTACCGCCGAGTTATGGTTTCTTTGGATTCAAATTTGGCAATATATGTAAATAAAACCCCAAAAAGCAAAAATTAAACATTTTTGTATTGATTAAAAAAACAATTGGTTAAAAATGTTTGGTCGACAAAAACAAAATGTTGAAAAAAATTAGAAAAAAAAATTCAACAAAAAAATTTTATTCGACCAAAGTTATGTATGTTCGAAAAAATGTATAAAAATTAGTTTAAAAAAAAAAACAAAAACCACAACAAATCGTCTAAAACAACAATGTTCGAAAATTTTCGAAACAAAAAAATGTGCGGCATTTTCAAACATTTTTTTTCTATTCGACAAACACAACAATGTTCGAAAATTTACGAAAAATATTTGTTAATTAAAAATGTTCGAAAATATTGTTTGAAAAGTTTTATTCGTAGTGAAAATAATTTATAAATGTAAAGAAAACTTATTATAGTAAAAAAATATGAAATAAGAAATATTTTTTAATATAAAACGTTTTTAATGTGAACATCCAATTATTTTACTCCCCACGTTTCATTTCGACGCCTCTTACGAAAACCCACACGTTTCAATTTGCTTACGAAAAACGGCACTTTAAAAATAAAATTTATTATAACAAGCATACATTTATTTTATCCACGAAAAGAAGCATTAAATTGTATTAACCACGAAAAGAACTTCATTCACATTTTCTCCACAAACAGAAGCATAACTTTATATTTCCCACGAACAGAAACACATTTATATTGTATCTACGAACAAAAGCCCTTTTTTAATTTTACCACGAATAAAAGCATATATGTATTTTCGATATAGATATCCCAATAGACAATTTTGTGGGTAAGAAGTCACACACATCACATGTTGATGATGGAGGTGATATTGTATTATTACTATATTTGTTGATTTTTCATTGATGACATGGTTTTCTGGTGTGTCACTGGACATTATTTGCTGAAACTGTTCCAATGAAACTATTCCATTAGGCATATATAAACATGCAGGTGCGATAGAACCCATTTGCGTCATTGGACTTTTTTGAAAAATGTGTTCTATTCGTATTTGGCCAGATCCAATGAAGCAAGTGGGTTCTGGCCAAATCCTAAAGGAAGAAATTTTCCAAAAAATTGTCCAATGATGAAAGTGAGTTCTGGCCTAATCCCAAAGGAACACGATTATTAAAATTAAAAATATTCATATTTCAAAGTGTCTCTAATATGGAACCATGACGATAGAACCATGATGAACCGGATGCTAAGTGGGTTCTGGTTAAATCCCAAAGGATCAAATTTTTCCAATGACGCAAGTGGGTTCTGGCGAAATCCCAAAGGAACACATTTTTCCAAAAAAAATTTCAAATGACGCAAGTGTGTTCTGGCCAAATCATAAAGAAAAAGTTTTCCAAAAAATTGTCTAATGACGCAAGTCGGTTCTGGGCAAATCCCGAAGAAACACATTTTTCAAATTAAGTTTGCTCTTGTGCACAGTCTACTGGGATAACTTTCTTGAATAAATATGTATGCTTTTATTCTTGGGGATGTGATAGATGAGCTTTTTTTCATAGCTAAATGTATAAGTGTTTCTTTTCGTGACGAAAATAGAGTTATATTTTATTTCGTGGCTATAAAACATGTATGCTTCATTTCTTGGGTATAATAAAGATGTGATTGTTTTCGTGGGGAAACTGAACTTCAGCTTCTTATCGTAGTTTCGAAAAAGGTGCTGTTTTTCGAAAGCAAATTGAAACGTGTGGGTTTTCGTAAGATGCGTCGATTTATAACCATACTAAAAGTTCATCTTAAAAACGTTTTATATTAAAAAATATTTTTTATTTCATATTTTTTATTTTTCGTATTTTTTTTGTGTCAATTAGAGTTTCGTCTGAATAAATTCGATTATTAAAATTAAAAATATTCATATTTCAAAGTGTTTCTAATATGGAACCATGACGATAGAACCATGATGAACCGGATGCTAAGAAATCGATAATGTTGCATTGTCATCCAGTTCGAGGAAATATTTAAAATCTCAAGTCTGTAGTTCATAGCGAAGGTAAATTAAAATCAATTACAAAATATGTACCGAACAGAGAGCCAAGAAAGCAACCTAATAAAAACGTTTAAAAAAAAAATTGCTGTAATTTATAAATAACTAAGAGGATAAAGAATTTTATAGTATACTAGCTGGGCCCGTGCACGACTCGTGCCTGTAAAATTCTTCCCGGTAGTTTTCTAGTAGAAGTTTTAATGTGGTGAGTTTTAGTGTGATGAATTTAATTAATTTTAGTGTGGTGAGTTTAGATGTGGTGAGTTTATGTGTGGTGAGTTTTTCTGTGGTGAGATAAAGTTAGATAAGTAACATCCAATTTTAAAGTTTAGTTGAAATCGATATCGTTAGGGCTGAGATATAGCGTACTGAATTCTTGGGTTCTATGGGAGGTGCCACTCCCCTTTTCCCTATCTAGTTTATATATGGTTTAGGATACTCCATGGACTCTATAGCATAGTAATGCAAATTGTCAGAAAAATACATTCAGTGGTTTTGCTATGAATCTTATTATACACCAAAAATAAAAATGGGCGTAAAAGTGAGCGTTGTCAACGAAAACTATGTAGTGACCTTCTCCTGGGTCTGTAGGATATATATTCCAAATTTTAAGAAAATCCGTGCTCAGGTGTACGTTTGCATAGTGCACAAACGATAAATGATCAATCCCGGACTATTTTTCAATCCCGAAATTTCGGGACTAACAAATTTTAATCCCGGGATTTAAAAAATAATAACAAAGGCATAAAATAACCATATCTCTGTTTGAATAATAAATAATTATAATGCTTAAGGCACAAACCAAACTCATATATTCAAATGAATTTTTTTTTTATGTTGAGTACGGTATCTAAAACACCAAATCCGCATTATATAAACCCCAGTGTATCATCAAACCATTTTTTAAACAATTTGTTAATAATTGTTACGTTCATAGATAACGGTTCCAGTTTTATCGCTATTCGAAACACGTTTTTAATTCGGAAACAAAGATGATAGTATGTCTTTCGAATGTCTTCAAAATAAAAATTTATTGAAAATGAGAATTTCTGTATTTAGACACGTATGACTTAAGTAAGATGATTAGTCGAAAGTGACGTAATTCATTACAATTGACGTCATTTTTGCGTCATTTGTTTGTAATCAATACAGAAAGAGGCCTTAAATGTTTTAAGATTACCGTCCATTAAATGTTAGATTAACTTTTTACGAAATGTGTATAAAAACATTAAAAGACTTTCGAATAAAACATTAAAAATTAATCATTAGCATTTTTTGTAATTCCGAAAATCCCGTAATCAGTTTTTCGGCACTGATTTCACTCAAATCCCGGAATCCCTATAACGTTGACACCACAATTCTGAGTTCCGTCGCACAGTGGTTCAGAAAGGTTTTTCATCGGCCAAAACTCTGTTTTTTTTCCTATGGTGAATATTTTTGAATGTGTTTTTTTTTGTTTGACTGGAAAATTATTTAATATGTTTTTAAGAGACTAAAAAATAAAAATCGACAAATTAGATTCCGCTGTATATTAAGCCAAAGTTTAACTTTTTTTCCAATTTTAGTATATACAACAATTTTTTTTGCTGTAATATATTTGTTTTACTATTTTGCATGACTGATAATATAAGGTACTCAAAAATAAGTTTTTTTTGTTTTTAAATTTTTAACCACTGAAATATTTAAAAATAATTAAAACTTGTTGATTTGGTTTTTACATTTGAGTTCTAATATCTCAGTGAGTTTTAAAGATATTGTGCTTAGATTATAATTTTATAAATACTACATATTTTTTCATTTTATAAATACTACAATATTTTTATTTTGGGTGCTATGAAAAATAAAAGAAAAGTATTTTTTTTTAATTTAGATTTTGTTCCTTCATAACTTCTGCAAGTTAAAAGCAGTTAAGCCAAAATGTACTTTAGGTTATAGCAGTATGTATAACCATTCACTCCATATTCACTCTTGCTGATGGAACGTTTCGATTCTGGCCGCTAGAGGCGTTATAGCTGAATGAAGTCGAAATTTTTGACTTTGAACGTTCATAATTCAAAACCTTTAAAGGTGTTTAAGTTGAAATTTACTTTAGCTTATGGCTGAAGAAATACCCTTTCAGTCGATACCAAACCGCATTGCAAAATTGTTCTAAACCTGGCTGCTGAACTCTGTAAATGTAAAATTTAATTTGTTAGTGATTGGTTATATTTTTATGCAAATTAAATTAAATCATGTCCTACTATTTTAGAATTGTATAAATATTATATAAATTTTCTCGATGTTATTTTAGGTAATAACACTCAACGACATAATTCAAATCTCCACATGAAGCAGCAAATATTGCAGCAGTGGCGCTGATTTCAAAAATAGCATCATTTTCTCAAATTGGCTCTAGTTTTTGCGATATAATCCATTGTATAATTTTACATTTTAAAGGTTTCTACAAAAGAAAATACTAAAATTATTTTTTTGTTATTCATAAACCCTTTTTAATTCCGTGTTTACCTCGAAGTTAGCATAAATATTTTCACAACTAAACTATGACAACATGTTTCTGGTTATTATCGGCAACAACAGTTGCCAATATTGTGACGTGCGTGTAAACCGTGTGAACATTTTCGCCAACTTCAAGCCAAACAAATGTGGCAACAAGGCACACTCGAAGTTCTGCTAACGTTTCTTGTGGCAACTGTTTGCTTAGATAATACGGTGAGTACATTAAAGGGGTCGGCTAATGTGAAGGGTGGCTATCACGAGTGTGAACTCCCGAACACAACAAAGAAGTCAAGGCGTATGCGTTACTGTAGCTGTTTAATGAACACGGACTGTTAGTGGTTGGGTGTCTGACAAAATTAATATAAAATCAAGTATTCGCATTGTTTGCAGAGAAAACTAGAAATACAATAATATAACTGACGAAAAATTCATCATATTAATGTAAAAATTCATAATTTTGATGAAAAAGCACTTCAATTTAAATTAAGTCATTTGTAAGAATGAGGAATAAAATTTAGAGACATTTCGTAAAAACAGAATATATATTTAAATATTTCACAAAAAAATAAAACTAACGATGTGGGAAAGTTAGGTCACATGGGGCGGATTTGTATAGTCGGTCGGGCCCGACTATGGAATACCCTACACCTTTGGTGGGGATATTAACCCTCAGAATATTATTCATATATCAGAAATTTACGTCTTATATCCCCATAAATTAAAAAATTATATAAAGTAAAAAAAACAAAAAAAAAAAATAAATTTGAAAAATGTAATAGGGCGGACCACGCCTATATTTAAAATTTTGAAAAGCTAATATTTCATAGATTTGATTTTAATAATTTACGGATCAAATTTCCACTATGAAATCCCGGAAAATAATGAAAAAAAAGTGAGCGGATCACGCCCATTTTTGGACCACATATTCTAACAATATATTTTAAATTGTATAACTATACCTTGAATACTTTTCGAGTTATTAGTTCCGAAAGAGTTATATAAAAGTGTCTTGTATGGGAGGTGGGCGTGTCCGTTGACCGATTTGGCTCATTTTCAAACTCAGTTCCTACTTTTGGCTAAAATATATTGTGACGAAATTTCATCGCATTCTGATCAGTATTTCTCAAGTTATTCTGTATTCGGACAGCAAGACAGCAAGACAGCAAGAAGAACAGACAGACGGACATGGCTAAACGGACTCGGGTAGTGATGCTGATCAATAATATATATACTTTTCCATACCGGACACGCCTCCTAAGGGGCGTTACAATATATGCACAAAGTTAATATACCCTGTACCTTATAGGTGTAGGGTATAAAAACGTTGTCCATAAACCATTTTTAAATTTCTTGGAATGGAAAGTTCATTATTTAAACCAATATCCATTTGAAACAAAAAATTGTAACCCAAAGCTATAGACAAAAATCAGATTGAAGTTGATAGGATCTAATTACAATATACCTTTTCCAATTGGTTTGAATTTCAAATGGAATTTCTGAATTTAAATTGATGTCCTTTGAATTTTAAAATGAATTTCGGAATTTTAGTTGATGTTTTTTGAATTTCAAATGGAATTTCTAAATTTGGATTGATGTCTTTTGAATTTCAAATGGAATTTCTAATTTTCAATTGATATATTTTAAATGGAATTTCTAAATTTAAATTGATATCTTTTGAATTTCAAAAGGAATTTCTCATTTTTTTTATATTTTTGGATTTTCTGAATTTCAATTTTTGTCTTTTGAATTTTTAATGATATTTCTGAATTTAAATTGGTGTCTTTGGAATTTCAAATGGAATTTCTCAAATTAAATTTTATGTCTTTTTGAAATAGATTTTCTGAATTTCAATTGATATCTATTGAATTTTAAATAGAATTTCTAAATTTAAATTTTATGTCCTTTGAATTTCAAATGGAATTTCAATTAATGTAGTCTGAATTTTAAATCTAATTTACGAATTTAAATTGATGTCTTTTGAATTTCAAATGGAATCTCTGAATTTAAATTTTATGTCTTTTGAATTTCAAAAGGAATTTCTGAATTATAATTGATATCTTTTGAATTTCAAATGGAATTTATGAATTTCAATTGATGTGTATTGAATTTCAAATTGAATTTCTGAATTTAAATATTATGTCCTTTGAATTTCAAATGGAATTTCGGAATTTCAATTGATGTCTTTTGAATTTAAAATTGAATTTCTGAATTACAATTGATGTTCTTTGAATTGGAAATGCAATTTCTAAATTTAAATTGATGTCTTTTGAATTTCAAATGGAATTTCTGAATTTAAATTGATGTCTTTTGAATTTCAATTGGAATTTCTTAATTTTATTGGATGTCTTTTGTATTTCAAATGTGTTTTCTAAATTTCAAATGATGTATTTTGAATTTAAAATTGAATTTCTGAATTAGAATTGATGTCTTTTGAATTCCAAATTGAATTTCTGAATTTCAATTTATGTCTTTTGAATATAAAATAGAATTTCTGAATTTCAATTGACGTCTTTTAAATTTTAAATTGTTTTTCTGAATATCAATTGATGTCATTCATGATTTGAATTCATGATTTTCAATTTATGTCTTCTGAATTTCAAATGGAATTTCCTAATTTAAAATGTAATTTCTGAATTTAAATTAATGTCTTTTAAATTTCAAATGAAATTTCTGAATTTCAATTAAATTGAATTTCAAATGAAATTTCAGAATTTAAATTGACGTCATTTGAATTTCTATTGATCTAATCTAAATTTCGCTTGTAAATGTTGTAGAACTTTTAGCGCATTCTTAATACAAGTAAATGTTGAGTACTTTTATCCGAAAATGAAAAACGTGAATAGTACCTACAACTGTTGTGGAGAACACAGAAAACATAACCGTTCCGTCACTTTGACAGTCACTCCATCGCCAACAGACAAAACGTAACGAAATGCATCCGACAAACATAATAAAATGGAAATGGAAACAAAGCAGAATCTGAATTCAACACAACGATGATGAGGATGATAATAATGAAGACGTTTTGAATACAAATGGTACAGAGTGCAAAGCAACGAAATGAAACGCAGTGCAATGTCGACGTAAGACAACGTACGTAACGTAACGTAACGCAATATGCAAAAATAGATAATGTGATATTTTATTGTAATGCTTGTGTGTTTGTTGTCTGTCTGTCTGTCTGTCTGTCTGCCTTTCTTTCTGTCTGTTTTTCTGTCTGACTGCTGTTGCATATGTTGCAGCACATGTCTCGCTATCTGTCTGTCTGTTCTATGCGTTGTGCAACGTTTGATGTGCTTTGTAGTTGTTGTAGTTGCTGTTGCCATGATTGCATTTACCTGCAATTGTTGTTCATATTTTCACCATTGTTGTAACATGACAAAACATATAGAACAAGAAAAAGAAAACATGGAAACAACGTTAATAGAAGAACAGATCGGCGTTTCTTTGTGTGTAACATATGCGCCTTGCTATGCGCGAGACTGTGTGCGTGCGTTCTTCCGTGCGTGCATGGGTGCATGTGTGCGTGCGTGTCTGCTTCTCTGCGCCTTGGCGTACAATTAATTAGTTTTCCGCTACGCGTGAGAAAACTGGGAACTAATACAACGACATTTTGCAATATAATATTTAATAAATTCTAAAATTTTTAAATACAAAATTCATCTAATCCAATTCTAACACTACTCAACAAAACGAGACAAAATTTTTGCCATGGACTTCCCATACCTTAATTCTATATAATTCGCGGTGGCTGATTTTGATTACATACTAAGTTTTTTCTATTACGTAACGTTTTTAGGAAAATTGCTATCGAAATTTTAGACCCTCTTCAGCCTCTTTTTATAATAAAAAAACATAGTTACTTACACAACTAGATTTTCAAAAAACTTCAAAAGGAATTCTTCTTTTAATAGTGGAGACTAATTATAATATACCGCTAAATATTTTTTCGATATGTTTTAAAGATATTCGAATCTAAACTCGAAAAATATTTATTTTTTTAGACTATTTTTGGAGGATTTTTAGCATTTTGGATTTAATGATTAATAAAAAATGATTTATGGTTATGTAGTACATAGTTCAAGCTAATGCCGAAACATACTAGTTTTTTGTATGAGTTCTCATTTTTGAAATATGGACTATCAACATAGTTTTCGTAATAAACGGTTTAATTTTTAAATGCTATTTTACATTCAATATTTAACATTCATAAAGGGTAGTAACAAATATATATTCAAAAACAAAAAAAAAATCAAAATTAAAATTCTGTCAAAAGCAAAAGCAAAAATCAAAAAACGAAATTCCAAATCAAAAGAAAAATTAAAACAACAACCCAAAGTCGTAAAACGTAAAAACAGATCAAAATCAAAACCGCAAAAAAATGAAAAAATAAATCATTACAAGAAGAATTTAAAAAAAAACATAAAAATAGATGTGAAAATACAAAGGTAGTCAAAAAAAAAAAAAAAACAAACTCAAGAGGAAACATTAAAGCAACACTGGACAAGAACAAAAAAGTTTTAGACGAAAAATACAATTACAAAATAAAAATTACATTGTCACAAGTAAAAATACAATAGCCAAATAAGCAACAAAATTAAAACATTAGCAAAAATAAAAATACAAATTAATACAAAAATCACAAATTAACACAAAAAAGCTAAAATAAAATCCAATATCATCAATTAAAAGTCAAAAGATTCAAAACAAAAGCTATAACCAAAAAAAATCAATTAAAACAAACCATAAGCAAATTAAAACCCAAATTCAATAGCAAAAACTTAAAAAAGAATATAATCAAAAACAGAATGAAACACAAAATAAAAAGTAAAGTACATACACAAACCCAAACAAAAAGATATAAAACATTAGCTAAGGATAACAAAAACAATTAAATTAAAAATTTCTACATAGAGAAGCAAAAAAAAAAAAATAAATAAATAGAAGCAAAACAAAATCAAAGAACAGAATCAAAACTTACTAAAATATATAAAGCATAAGTAAAAAACCTAGAAAAAACCAAACTAAAATATTCAAAATAAGAATGAATCAAAATACACGAAAATTTGACGTCAAAATTTCGTCACCAAATTTTGATTTTATGTTACTTGATTTTTAAAATATATTTAAAATGAGGTCACTTTCGTCTATTAGTCTTTCGTTTCGAAATACAGAAAGAGGCAGTTATTCTATAAATCTACTAGTATTTTGTACCCGTGCTGCGCCATGGAAATTTACTGTTTTTTTTTTGTAATAATTTTTTTACTGAAAAAAAGTGTTCTTAACTTATATTATACTAGCTGGACCCGTGCACGATCGTGCCAAGATTTTGTGAATGCAAGGATATGGAGCGATTTTATTAATATAAAAAAAAATATTATTTATATCGCGATATCGTGCTTCGCTGTGTAAGTTTTTTTTTATTGGTTTTATAAATGTAGGAGAATGATAATTCTCCGCCAAAACAACTGTCTCAGAGACAATTATTTCTCAGACTGCGCTTCCCCGTAGAATATTTCGCCCTAGATTTCTTCCCAGTAGATATCTTCCATGTAAAATTCTTCCTCATAGAACGCTTTCCCGTATAATTCTTCCCGGTAGAAATCTTCCCGTAGAACTCATACCTGTTGAATTGTTCCCGGTAGAATTCTTTCCCGTAGAATTTTTCTCCGTAGAGTTCTTCACAGTAGAAATTTTAGTGTGGTGAGTTTTAATGTGATGAGTTTCAATGTGGTCAGTTTTAATGTGGTGAGTTTTAGTGTGGTGAGGTTTAGGGGGGGAGTTTTAGTGTGGTGAATTTTATTGTGATGAGTTCAGTGTGGTGAATTTTATTGTGGTGAGTTTATGTGTGGTGAATTTTAGTGTGGTGAGTTTCATTGTGGTGAGTTTTAATGTGGTGTGGTTGCTTTTGTATATTTTTTTTTGTATTTGAGTTTTTTGTTTCATCTTTTTAGCTTGTGTATGTGCTGAGTTATGTCGTTTGGTATGTTTAGGTTGTATGGGAGGTACCACGCCCCTTCGTCCAATCGCGAAATTTCAGTTAAATCGGTTCAGCGGTTTAGACGTTATGCTGGAACAAACAGACAGACAGACAGACAGACGCACCTAGAGTTTTATGTATATAGATGAATAGATGAATTATAAAAAAAATAGAATGCATTTTGTCCATAATTGCTATGAGATTCATTTTTGGCTTTTTGTTTGATTTTTTAAATGTTATTTTCAGTTTTGCTCCGTTTACATTAAAATTTTTGATTTTGTTTTTGCTTTTTATTTTTTTTTGTTGTTTTTTTAAATTAATTTTTCAGCCGTTTTTTGCTTTTAGTATTCTTTTAATTTGCTTTTTCCTTTTTTGCGTTTTTTCTTTTTAGCGTTTTTCTTTTTTTTTGCTTGTTTCTGCTCTGGTTTTATGATTATTTAGTGTTTTTGTTTTTGCATTTAACTTTGTTTTTGTTATTGTGCTTATGTATTTGCATTTCTGTTTTATGTTTTACTTCTTTTTTTTTTTGATTTTTTTATTTTCACTTTTGATTTTGTTTATTTTTTTGGTTTTGTGTATTTTCGTTTGTTTTTGTGGAAGTTTTTGTTTTTTCTTTTGCTTTTTTTATTTTGGGTTCATGTTTTGATGTTTTTGTTTATGATTTTATTTCTTTGTCTTTGTCTTTGCTTGTTGCAAAGCTTTTGCTATTAGATTCATTTTTTTTGCGAGACTTCGCACACGCAATAAACCAAAAAATGGAATAAGCCAGTTATTAGAAAATTTCATTGCTGTTTCGACATACTATTCTGTTTGTTTTTATTTATTTTTCAGTTTGTATTTTTTGCTTTTGTTTTTACTATTCTTTTAATTTGGTTTTTCATTTTTTGCATTTTTCTTTTTTTGTTTGTTTCTGCTCTGGTTTTAAGATTATTTAGTTTTCTTGTTTTGTTTTTATATTTAACTTTTTCTTTTTCATTATTGCGCTTGTGTGTTTGCATTTTTATTTGATGTTTTCCGTCTCTTCTGTTAATTTTGTTTTCGTTTATTGTTTTTGGTTTTTTGTTTGCTTTTGTGAAAGTTTTTATTTTTTGCTTTTGATTTTGTGTTTAAGTTTTGATGTTTTTATTTATATTTTTTTTTTGTATTTGCTTTTTGCATTTGTTTTTGAGTAATTGCTATTGTTTTTATTTTTGTTTTTGTTTTTATTTATTGTTCTTTCGTTTTTTTGGGTTTTGTTTTTACTATTCTTTTAATTGGTTTTTATTTTCCTTTTTTGTTTGTTGGTTTCTGCTCTGGCTTTTAAGATTATTTAGTGTTTTTGTTTGCATTTTTGTTTTGTTTTGGTTTTATATTTTAGTTTTTTTTAAATTAGTTTTGTTCTAGTGTTTTCACTTTTGCATTAGATTTTGTTGTTACGTTTGTTTTTTTTTATTTGCTTATTTTGTGTTTTTTTATTTTGTGTTAGTTTTGCTTTTACTTAATTTGATTAATATTTTGCTTTTTTTGTCTTTGTTTTTGCATTGGTTTTTGTGGTTTTGCTTTTGAAAAATATTATAGAAAATTGTGAATTGCATATTTTTTTGTATTTGAGATTTTTTTTCCATTCACCAGCTAGAATGTGCCGACATAAGATTATATTGAAGGTGACACGCACATTTATTCAACCCGCCCATATAAAGCCTATGTCACGCTCGGAACTAGTATTCACGTGTAAAATTTCAGTAAAATCGGTTCATTACTTTAGACATGATGCTGAAAAAAATTAATTATATTAATCTAAAAATCTATAAACTATATCTCCACTTTTTACTTTTCAATATTTTATTTTAGTTTAGTTGCATTGCAACTGACAGCCACTGAAATGTTTTTGCTAGCACAAACTGTCACATAATATGAAAATCCGTTTTAGCTTTTTAGGTGTCGCCTTAAAAGCAAAAAAAAATAAAAATCGAAAAATTAAGACTAAAACCAGCAGCAGCAACATTTACTAAACACATGCTGCAGCAATCGGTTGTGGTGGCGCGCAACAAATTGCGGCAACATGCAAAAAGTTGCCGAAAATTCTAGTTAGCAATCGTTTGTTTGTTGTTCGGTGACAAAAACGTGGCTGTTGACAAATTTTGCCAAAGCTAGGCGAGGCACAACAAAAAGCAACGGGCGCCTGGCAAAAAAGCCAGCCACAGGAGCAGCCGAAGTCGGAGCAGCGGAGAATGGAAACAAAGACAAAGCCGCCGACATCACACGCACACAAAGTAAAAAAGCCAAAGTCAGACACAAACCGACGACATATGCAAAATGAGTAGCTACAAAGAAGCTCAAACAGCCAGGCAGAAAGTGACCCACTAGGTAGTGTTCGGAAACATAGTTAATTGTTTAAACTGCAAAATGTAAATCAAATAAATATATATTTGATTGTAGTATATTGATTTTATTTTAATTTATTATTCAATGTGTCTGAAAATATGCTATGTTTTTACGTTTTACTTTTATTTACATTGCCACACCAAAAGTATGCAACACTTTTTAATCAGCCGTTTTTTTTTTAATTGCCTTGTGAAATGCATCTGTTATTTATAGCTTTTCAATTGAACGTTGAATATTTTATCGATTTGTGGTGGAGATCTAAAAATATGCAACACTTTTCGTTTGACATGACAACTGCTTTTTAATTGCACACTAAAAGTATGCAACAGCTTTCGGTTGTGTAGTAAGTGCTTTTCAATTGCGGCCTTAATATAGGCAACACTACTATTTGGCATCGTTTGAATTGGTTCTGAATTATTAATCGCTGCTTTTTTGCGCGCATGATTGAATATTTTCTATTTTTTGTGTCAGTATTAATTACAGTTTAATTTTCGTTAGTTGTTTTTCTAATTGTAATATGAAAAAGCACTAAAATCGTTTTCAGTTTTTTATTTGTAGGTATGTGAATCACATGTCAAAGTCTCGGCATTTTTTGATAGTTGGTTTAATTAAGTACAGATTATATTTAAGCAGACTATGAATGCTCTACACTTGTCTGATAATGTGTGAAGAAATTAAAATTAATCATTGTTATGACTTAAAGTAATTTAAATATCACCATATGAATAGAATCAGTTTGTATTCTTTGGAGTACTGACTTTGAAAATTACTGTTATAGTCGACGTATTTAATTTCGATTTATTTTAATTTGTGTTGTTCGTATTCCATGTTAGGTTTCGTTTTGTTTTTTGCTTTTTCTTTTTATGATTTAAAATTTGTGATTTTGTTAATTGCTTTTAGTTTTGAATTGGTTTTGCTTTTGTTTTCTTTTGAATTTGTTGTGGTTATGGTTCTGAATATGTCGTTCTGTTTTGTTTAGTTTAGTTTTAGTATTTTTACTGTAGGATTTGTTTAATTTAGTAACACTACCTGATTTTACCATAGACATTAGACAGACAATGGATTTTCATGATTTCAAATCGAGAAAAGTCAACCACTAAAAATGCTCCATTACTCTCTTAGATGGAGAATTTTGCTTATTTATTTTGTGGCCGATTTAGCTCGTCGATAGTTTGTTGAAACAATCATAAAATTTCCTATGAGAGGACATATCGTCACTGCCATGCCAAAGGGGCGAATGTGCATTTTTAAAAATGTTGGGAAATAAAATTTTAAAGTTTGAAATGCTTTAAAAATTACAAAAATTTATATGTTTTTAATTTTTTTTCTGTTATTTTAGTTTATTCGTCAATTGTTATAACGTATATAAAATATCTTTAGATTTGGACAACCTACTGAATTATAAATACGGATTTTGTGAAACTATATCCTGATCACAACGTAAATATTTTTGTTGTTTATGCTATAATTTTTTATTAGCGCAAGATATAATAGTCAGGCATTAATTGTTTGTTTTTAAAGCACCTATCGATTGGCATAATTAATTAAAAATATTTTGTCAAACATTAATTTGCCATTTGTTATTTGCAGGAAAGCATCGGGGAGACATAGTTTTAATTCAATATTTATATTGTCGATTTGGCTCAAACAACGTGAACTTTGAGGCCACGGTGGGTTTATATTTTATATTCGGATTTCGTTGAAAATTCTCCTCATGGATTTCTTCATCCAATAGAGCATATTTTGGGGTTGACCTTTTCAATTAAATTTTTAAAATTGCAATCGTAAGACATTCTCATCCACTACATATAATAAACGAGTTGGGTAAGTTCGGTCACATGGGGCGGATTTTTATAGTCGGTCGGGCCCGACTTTGGAATACCCTACACCTTTGGTGGAGATATTAATGAGGAATATTTAATTGTATACCTTGATTTTAAATTTTTAATTATGCTGAACCTCCCCACCCTCAGAATATTATTCATATATCAGAAATTTACGTCTTATATCCCCATAAATTAAAAAAAATTATATAAAGTATAAAAAACTAAAAAAAAAATGAAAAATATTGGGCGGACCACGCTTATATTTAAAATTTTGAAAGGCTAATATTTCATAGATTTGATTTTAATAATTTTCGGATCAAATTTCTACTATGAAAACCCGGGAAATAATGAAAAAAAAAAAGTGGGCGGATCACGCCCATTTTTTTACCACATATTTTTGAAAAATATTGGGCGGACCACGCCTATATTTAAAATTTTGAAAGGCTAATATTTCATAGATTTGATTTTAATAATTTCTACTATGAAAACCCGGGAAATAATGAAAAAAAAAAGTGGGCGGATCACGCCCATTTTTTTACCACATATTTTTAGTTGAATTCTAACAATACGTTTTAAATTTTATAACTATACCTTGAATACTTTTCGAGTTATTAGTTTCGAAAGAGTTATATAAAAGTGACTTGTATGGGAGGTGGGCGTGTCCGTTGACCGATTTGGCTCATTTTCAAACTCAGTTCCTACTTTTGGCTTAAATATATTGAGACGAAATTTCATCGAATTCTGATCAGTATTTTTCAAGTTATTCTGTATTCGGACAGCAAGACAGCAAGACGGACAGACAGACGGACATGGCTAAACGGACTCGGGTAGTGATGCTGATCAAGAATATACATACTTTTCCATACCGGACATGCCTCTTAAGGGGCGTTACAATATATGCACAAAGTTAATATACCCTGTACCTCATAGGTGTAGGGTAATACATATTTGTATACCATTAAAAAATAGTTTTATAGCAAACGTTAAAAATGTTTCATTTACTTGTTCAAACTAATTTTAATATATACGCGAATATTAATATTCCAATATGTTTTTAAGATAATTAGATCTAAACTTGGACAAATTTTCAACTTTTTTAACAAATTTGAATTTCTCTTGCTTATATCTCGCAAACAAATTGGTTCACGCATTAAATCAAATTTTTTGTTGCTCGATATTTTCTGCGTCTAATATCGAAAAGATAATTTCATCATTTTTGTCTGTTTTTAATTTTAAAAATAAAAGAAGACGAAAATAATGGTAAATTGAAAAATGGGCTGTATCTCAAAAACTAGAGCCAATTAGACAAAACTGATGTCAATATTTGCTGCAACTTTTACAGCACCCTAATGAGTGTAGGGCAGTGTGATATATGATTAATCAGAGCATAGTCCAAACTAACTACCAAAATTACAAACTTATTTCTAATTGATCTACTTTTTAAAATATGTCTTTTATTTTAAAAAGTAGATATACTCTTTTATATAATATACTAGCTGGGCCCGTGCACGACTCATGCCAAGATTTTGTGAATGCAAGGATATGGAGTGATTTTATTCATAATTATTATTTACGCGTTTAAGTTTTAGTGTGGTGAGTTTTAGTGTGGTGTATTTTGGTGTGGTGAGTTTTAGTGTGGTGAATTTTAGTGTGGTAAGTTTTAGTGTGGTGAATTTTAGAGTGGTGAGCTTTAGTGTGGTGAGTTTTAGTGTGGTGAATTTTGGTGTGGTGAGTTGCGCTGTGGTGAATTTTGATGTGGTGAAATTCGGTGTGGTGAGTAACAAATTGTGGTGGTTGATACTAGAGATGGGCGCGTGCCGTGCTTTTTTCGTGTCACGCGCGAAAATCTGAGTTCGTGCATGCAAATCTCCGTGCGTGCTAGTTGCTGTCGTGCCCGTGCGTGTCCGTGCCTTCAAAATCAGGCACGCGCCCATTAAAGTTTTTTTTTTTATAGTTTCTACCCCAATTTAAAAAACCCTTCCAGCTTCAAAAAATAAATAAAAATTTTGTGGTATTTTAGCGGTTCCGATTTCGATTCTATGCGTTCCCTGACAGGGACTATAATATCTGTTCCGGTTCTGGTTCCGATATTTTTAAAATAGCGGTACCGATTCCAACCAAAACTAAATATATATGTTTCGATTCCAGTTCCCGTTCAACACATTTTAAATAACGATTCTGGTTCCAAAAATCTAAACGGTTTTCCGTGCTTTTTCGTGTTTTGTCGTGTTTTTCCGTGTTTGTTCGTGTCTTTTAAAAGCCCGTGTTTTATCGTGCTTCTCGTGCGTGCCTGCAAATTTATTTTCTTTTAATTTTTTTACTTTATATTTTTTGTTTTCGTTTGTGATTTTGGTTTTCGTTTTGGTTTTGCTTTTTATTTTGCGTTTTTTCATTCATATCTGCTATAGCGTTATTGCATTTTTGAGATTTCCTTGTTTTTGCAGTTTATTTGGGTTTCTGTTTCTGTTTTTATTTTCAAGTTTTATGTGTTTGTTTTTATATTTTGATTTTTATGTTTTTTATTTTAATAATTTGTGTTTTTGATTTTGTATTTGATCTTTTGATTTTTGTTGCTGTTGTTATACCCTACACCTATGAGGTACAGGGTATATTAACTTTGTGCATATATTGTAACGCCCCTTAGGAGGCGTGTCCGGTATGGAAAAGTATATATATTCTTGATTAGCATCACTACCCGAGTCCGTTTAGCCATGTCCGTCTGTCTGTCTGTCTGTCCGTCTTGCTGTCTTGCTGTCTTGCTGTCTTGCTGTCTTGCTGTCCGAATACAGAATAACCTGAGAAATACTGATCAGAATGCGATGAAATTTCGTCTCAATATATTTTATCCAAAAGTAGGAACTGAGTTTGAAAATGAGCCGAATCGGTCAACGGACACGCCCACCTCCCATACAAGTAACTTTTATATAACTCTTTCGGAACTAATAACTCGAAAAGTATTCAAGGTATAGTTATAAAATTTAAAAGTTATTGTTAGAATTTACCTAAAAATATGTGGTCCAAAAATGGGCGTGGTCCGCCCACTTTTTTTTTCATTACTTCCCGGGTTTTCATAGTGGAAATTTGATCCGTAAATTATTAAAATCAAATCTATGAAATATTAGCCTTTCAAAATTTTAAATATAGGCGTGGTCCGCCCAATTACATTTTTCATTTTTTTTTTTAGTTTTTCATACTTTATATAATTTTTATACCCTACACCTATGAGGTACAGGGTATATTAACTTTGTGCATATATTGTAACGCCCCTTAGGAGGCGTGTCCGGTATGGAAAAGTATATATATTCTTGATCAGCATCACTATCCGAGTCCGTTTAGCCATGTCCGTCTGTCTGTCTGTCTGTCTGTCTGTCCGTCTTGCTGTCTTGCTGTCTTGCTGTCTTGCTGTCCGAATACAGAATAACTTGAGAAATACTGATCAGAATGCGATGAAATTTCGTCACAATATATTTTAGCCAAAAGTAGGAACTGAGTTTGAAAATGAGCCAAATCGGTCAACAGACACGCCCACCTCCCATACAAGTCACTTTTATATAAATCTTTGGGAACTAATAACTCGAAAAGTATTCAAGATATAGTTGTAAAATTTAAAACATATTGTTATAATTCACCTAAAAATGTGTGGTCCAAAAATGGGCGTGATCCGCCCACATTTTTTTTTCATTATTTCCCGGTTTTTAATAGTGGAAATTTGATCCGTTAATTATTAAAATCAATTCTATGAAATATTAGCCTTACAAAATTTTAAATATAGGCGTGGTCCGCCCAATTACATTTTTCAAATTTATTTTTTTTTAGTTTTTTATACTTTATATAATTTTTTTAATTTCTGGGGATATAAGGCGTAAATTTCTGATATATGAATAATATTCTGAGGGTTAATATCCCCACCAAAGGTGTAGGGTATTCCATAGTCGGGCCCGACCGACTATAAAAATCCGCCCCATGTGACCGAACTTACCCATGTGATCTAACTTTCCCAACTCGTTTTTATTTAAGTTTGCTCATTTTTGGATTTTTTTTCCTTTTCTGTATTTTTTTTTGTGTTTTTACCTTTATTTTGTATTTTTCTATTGTTTTGTTACTTTTGTGAGATTTTTTTACTGATTTGGTCTGTCTTTTTGCTTTTTTTTATGTTTTTGCGATTTTTTTTTTCTATGGTGTATATGGTGTGATACGCTCATTTGAATAATTTATAATACACAGAAAAAATGTTCATCATATTGATTGTATTGAAGAACGATTCATAATATTAATGACTAAAGCCATTTTTGTTATGAATGCTATAATGAATATGAAGAACGCTTGGTTACTGTCGAAAAAGTGTTTTTATACCCTACACCTATGAGGTACAGGGTATATTAACTTTGTGCATATATTGTAACGCCCCTTAGGAGGCGTGTCCGGTATGGAAAAGTATATATATTCTTGATCAGCATCACTACCCGAGTCCGTTTAGCCATGTCCGTCTGTCTGTCTGTCTGTCTGTCTGTCTGTCTGTCTGTCTGTCCGTCTTGCTGTCTTGCTGTCCGAATACAGAATAACTTGAGAAATACTGATCAGAATGCGATGAAATTTCGTCTCAATATATTTTAGCCAAAAGTAAGAACTGAGAAATGAGCCAAATCGGTCAACGGACACGCCCACCTCCCATACAAGTAACTTTTATATAACTCTTTCGGAACTAATAACTCGAAAAGTATTCAAGGTATAGTTATAAAATTTAAAACGTATTGTTAGAATTCACCTAAAAATATGTGGTCCAAAAATGGGCGTGATCTGCTCACTTTTTTTTTTCATTATTTCCCGGGTTTTCATAGTGGAAATTTGATCCGTAAATTATTAAAATCAAATCTATGAAATATTAGCCTTTCAAAATTTTAAATACAGGCGTGGTCCGCCCAATTATGTTTTTCAATTTTTTTTTTAGTTGTTTATACTTTTATATAATTTTTTTAATTTATGGGGATATAAGACGTAAATTTCTAATATATGAATGATATTCTGAGGGTTAATATCCCCACCAAAGGTGTAGGGTATTCCATAGTCGGGCCCGACCGACTATGAAAATCCGCCCCATGTGACCGAACTTACCCATGTGACCTAACTTTCCCAACTCGTTTAATTTATGGGGATATAAGACGTAAATTTCTGATATATGAATAATATTCTGAGGGTGGGGAGGTTCAGCATAATTAAAAATTTAAAATTAAGGTATACAATTAAATATTCCTCATTAATATCTCCACCAAAGGTGTAGGGTATTCCATAGTCGGGCCCGACCGACTATAAAAATCCGCCCCATGTGACCGAACTTACCCATGTGACCTAACTTTCCCAACTCGTTCAATATGATGAACTGTATGTGAAGAATACGTTTCATCATATTAATGAACCAAAATATAAAATACAACATATTAGTTCTTCATATTTAAGAATGCTGTTCATTAAACCAAATTTCTATCAAAATATTTTTTTTTCGTTCATTTCTTGCCGTACTTCTCAGTTCTCAAGTAGTTCTTGTATGTTATTTCTTATATAATGCTTGCTCGACATGCATAAATAGTAAAATGTTTTATAATACATTTATTATAATTACAACATTTTATAAATAAAAAGTTAGATTTATAAAAAAAATAAATTTGAAAAAAATGCTTTTGTTCGAAATTTTTTTTTTTAATATATTTTTTTCCAAAATTATTTTATTTGAAAAAAAAAAATTTTTTTAAAATTTTTTTTTTCGGAACAATTTTTTTTATCCGATAGTTTTTTTTTTAATTTTTTTACTGTTATTTTTTATTTACAATTTTTACAACACTTCTTTTTCGAATTATTTAAGAACAAATTCATCAATATGACAATTCAAATTCATTGTATTGAATATTTTGTTCATATATACAATGAATGCATTTATTAATATGTCATAATATTTATGAATAAATTCTTCAAATTGAAGAATTTTTTTTCTGTGTACACTTACACATAATCAATTTTTATGTAAATGTTTTTATATTTTTATTATGTTTTTTATTTTTTTTATTTTGCCTTTTTGCTTCCATATCTAAAACACAAAAAAGTAAAAAATGAAAACAAAATCAGCAAAAACAAAAATACGAGTTCAAATTCAAAGTTAGATATTATAGCAAAAAAAGATATAACACAATGTTATTTTTTTGCGATTTCTTTGTGTTTAAATTTGTTTAATTTGGAATTTCTGTTTTTAATTTGGAATTTTATGTGTTTGTTTTTCCTTGTTTTCTTCTATTAATTTTTTGAGTTTTTACTATTATATTTACTTTTGTGTTTAATCTGGTACTATGTTTTGATTTTGTGTTTTTGTTTTAATTTTTATTTTTTTTTGTGTTTTTTTTTGTGTAATTAATTTTTTTATCGCTTATTTTGTATTTCTTAGTAGATACAAAAATCGATTGAATGTATCATATTTGAAATTCTAATCACCGCGTAGAATGTGGGTATGATACCTGATTACAAGTCATTCATTTGTCAATTTTTGTATGCAAAAAATACACAAATATTTGGAAAAGTATTTATTAAATATGACGCCATGAAAATGCCTTCTTGAAATTTGCAATGAACATTTATAATAATTCAACAAAAATTCATATTTTTAATTTAAGAAAGGTTCCCTTCTAAAGACAGATTTTTTGAAGTGCAAGGGTAATGAAAACTTTAAACAACCACAGCTTACAATGCTATTTTAAGCACAATGTGGATGGAATTGAAAAAATATGCACTATACTGAAACTTCATATACCGCAAGTAAATACTGCATTTAAAAGAGAGCAAAATTTATTTAAAAAATGTATTAATTTTGAAAACATTGATAAAGTTGTTTTTGTATGGAAAACAACTACATATATACATAAATACACTTATTATTTATTTATATGTCCTGAAATGTAGATAAATTACTACATCTGCATTTATTTTTACTACATTCTGTATTTGTTCAACTATATGTGAAAAATGTACAATTATTATTACTAATGGTAGAGCCAAAGCTAGACTCTAATTTGAGGATCAAAATTGAAGATTCAAATGAGATTCTTAATCACTAACGGGTATTTTAGAGACCGCAATTAAAACCGACTACAAACTGAAACACAACAAGAACAACAACATTATGCTCTACTTTTAAGCAACGACAAAAACATTATGGAAGCCGCAAGAAACTTTGCCTTGAAAGGTGCAACCGAAAAATTATTATGTTCGTGAGTAAATTAGAAATTTCGTTACTCGCGCGCACTCTCTCTCTCTCGCTTCATCTCTCCCTTGTTCTGAGTGTGTTTGTGTATCTAATATAAATATGTCTGTGACAGTGTCTGTGGTAAGTAGGCAAGCAGCAAACAACTAAAGTAGATGAGAAAAAAACAAAAACTAAATGAAAGCTTTCAGCAAATAAAAGCAGCGCCTGGACCTGCCGCAACATGGCTCCGACTAAGCCACACATTATAAATACGTTCTGCCTTGTTCTACGGTCTCCGCTCTACGCTCTTCAGCCTTTCGTTCTTTTGCTGCTTTTAGTCGGTTTTTGTGTTGCTTGCAAGCAGCTTATTTCGGCGCTTTCATGCCACCAACACATGCGCCCACATATGTGCTTCACACACACACACACACACACACACAAACAGACAGACAGCCACACATAGTAACGTCTGAGACACATGCCAAAGCATGCAAAATGTTGCTGCTGCTGTTCGTCTTGCTGTTGACAACATTTTGTGCTTCTTCTGTTGCTACTCCCGCTGCAGCCGCTGCAGCCACTGCTGCTGCTGTTTGTTTTGTTCGCAAACAAAAATTAGAAAAGTTCATCAAAGTGTCAGGCAAGACGTCAACAAGGTAAAGCGACACTGCTAAGCTTGCTCACAAAAGCTGTGGCAGGACCCTCTGAAAACATTCTGTTTTTTTTTTTTTGGCTTTTTAATAGAAAATTTTGGTTTCACTTTTTTTTTCAGTTTTTTTTTTTGGTTGTTTTTGCAGTTTGTTTATTGGTGTTGTAATGAAGCCAATGCTGGTGGCTACTAATTGTGTTGCTTTTAGCTGGGTTATAAAGTGTTAATAAAGTTGCTGCCATTTGTGTGACAGCCAAAGTAGGCTGACAGGATTAGGGTGCTGATGGTATAAATCTGAGTTATTAGATTTTTGTATTTTTTAAAGTTACATATGGCTGTGGTGGTATTTGGTAACTATTTTGAAGCTCGTATGTTTTTATAATATATTATAGCGTCACATCCTAACGCGTCCGTTGATCAATTTGGCTTATTTTCGAACTTAACATTACACGTAGGCTAAAACTAATTAAAATTGAATTTAATTGCATTCCGACCAGTACTTTTGAAGTTATCTTGTATGCAGACAGACAACAAGACAGACAGGAAGAATGGCTAAATCAACTCGGGATGTGATGTTATTTAAAAATTATTATATTTTTTTCCAGAGTCCAGCGATAAAGGTTAACATTTTCGGAAGTAGCCGCGGTAGCTCAGTGGTTAGTGAGTTGGACTGCGAGCCGAAAGGTCCCCGGTATAAGCCTGGACTGGGGCTAACAAAATCTTTTCATAGAAACATTTTTCTATACCGCGCTACCTCTCGGCAGTAAATGGCAAACCTCCGAGAGTAAAAACATTGCCTATGAAAAAGCTCTCACCCGCCGTTCGGATTCGGCAATAAACTCTAGGTCCCACCACTTTGAGTACAAATATAACATGCACAGCTCAAAATGGTGAGAGAGCCGGCCTCAGTTCTTATAGGACTGTAGTGCCAAACTATTATTATTTTCGGAAGTTCCTGAACTATCCTCACTAAATAACATTCATTAAATAAATCCGTAAGAAACCAAAAATTAAAGAATTAAATATTGGTCTGATTTATGTAATATTGGCAGTTGCGGTTGAACAACGATACACAAAAAGAAATATTGTAAAGGGTTTTTCAATAAGAGCCGATAAATATAACAAAAACGGTTTTGGATATCAATGAAATTCTTTATTCCTGTAAAAGTACGTTCGATGTCATTATGCATGGAGTTCGATTTCTTTTGCATGGCCACCACGGGCACGCTTGCAGAAGTCCAGACGCTGAACCCAATTTTCGACGGTTTTCAAGCATAAATCGGCCGATTCAGCTGCAATTTCACGTTCGATATTCGTACGAAGTTCATTAATCGTAGCTGGCTTGTTGGCATAGACCATGGACTTGACGTAGCCCCACAGGAAATAGTCTAACGGCGTCAAATCGCACCACCGAGGCGGCCAATTGACTTGACCATTTCGTGAGATAACACGTTTTCCAAACTTGGTTTCCATTAAATGGATTGTGGCATTCGCTGTGCGGCTTGTGGCGCCGTCCATATCATCCAATTGGGGCCACTAATATTCGGTTATCATTGAACGGTAGCGATTCCCATTCACAGTAACGTGCCGGTCTTGATCATCACGGAAGAAGTACGGCCCAATGACGCCGCCGGCCCATAAACCGCACCAAACCGTAATTATTTCGGGATGCAATGATGATTCATGGAGTACGTGTGGATTTCTGACTGTCCAATAATGCATATTTTGTTTATTGACGAAGCCATTCAGCCAGAAATGAGCCTCATCGCTGAAGATGATTTTTCGATGAAAATCCGAATCATTTTCAAGTTGTTTCTCAGCCCAATTCACGAACATACGACGCTTCTGGTGGTCAAGCGGCTTCAGTTCTTGCGTCAATTTGATTTTGTAATGATGATGGCCAAGATCTTTTCGCAATATTCGCCACAAGGACGTCACAGAGATGCCCAACGCTTGAGAACGACGTGTGAGAGACACATTTGGGCTTTCTTCAACTGAAGCCTCAGCGGTAGCAATATTCTCGACACTACGGGCACTTCTTTGTCTCACTGGCACGGGAACATTTTGTAATGTGCCTGTGGATTCAAATTTTTCTACTAGACGCTCAATTGTTGATCTGCTAGGACGATTATGACGACAATAAATTGGACGTAGCGCTCTTAACGTTGAGGCCACTGACTCCGGAATTTCGGTAGTAAATTTTAATAATTTCGACACGTTGTTGACTCGTATATCTTTTATCATGAAATGGAAAACCTTACTGAAGAGAAATGTCAAAAGAGCGGCAAGAAATATGGCGTCGTTTGCTGGCCCTGTCGCTCTACTTTTGTAGCGTCCCTTGAAAAACCCTCTAGAGACTAAATCTCTTTGAAATTACATGTTCGGATTTGTTTTTAAGATTTTTAAAATAGAGCTTTCGCTTCCGATTCCGTTTCCCAAAATCAAAATGGTTCAGTTTACGATTCCGGTTCTTTATCCAATTCTTTGCAGTCCCTGCTCTAAATAATGTTGTCTCTTTAAAATTTTTTAAAACTAAAAATACAAAATTTAACCTAAATTTACAACGTACAACTTTAAGACTTACTTTAGCCGCTAAAACATGTGAGGTCTTTGTTTTGGCAACATTAACAAAAAGCCCAAAATACAACTACAGCTACAAGGACCTGGGTAACATTTGCAATGACAACAACAACAACCACAACAATAAAAACAACAACATGAATAGCGCTCAATTATATGCGCTGCCAGTTAATGTTTCCGCTGCGTTGACCAGTGAAAACTTCTGACAGAACAGAACAGGCCAGGCTTGCTGGCATGGACAGCCAAAGCTTGAAGCTTTAACAAACATGTTGTTGTAGTTATTGCTATTGTTGTTGTTGTTCAATAGTCATTGTAATTATTATTGTTGTTGTTGTTGTTGTTATTGCAAATCAAATGATTTGAATCGCACAAACGTACGTAATGAACGCCTGACTGCACAAAACATTTCAATTGCATGTCAAGTGCGCTTTTAGGCGCATTACAAAACGACAATGAAACAACAACAACCACAGTAACAAAAGCAAAAACAACAACAACAACAACAGCAACTTCAGTGTGCATGTGAGTGGCTTAAGTGGGTGTTTGTGAGTGTAAATGTGTCAGTGGCAAATGAAACAATGGCGCACAATTGAAATTCAACAGCGCACTAAAGTATGCAATAATTTTTATTTTTTTGTTATTTCTATTTTTTGTATGTGATTTTTTTTTTTTTTTTTGATTTAAAATACACACTACATAGAACTAAAAACAAACATGTGAAATGTACTATGTACGCAGTGAACCGCAAAATAACAGAACAAACACAAAACTGAAGCCCAAAAGTATGCTTGGCAAAAATTTCGCATAACAAAAGCATTGACTTGCACTGGCCTGTGTCCACTATTGTGGCATTTTTAGACATTTTTTTTTTGTTTTTTTTTATTTAGTATTTTGTGCAGCCACTGCTTTGGCATGCGTGTTGCTGACAATTGCACACAAACACTGGACAGCGCCCAAAAGTATGCAATTTCAACACAAATGCAGCGGCGACGTCAAGTAGTGTGCGCGTATTTTCAATTGCAATTGTCATTCATGTTGCGACACGAGGCGCGACTACAAAGTGACAACAGCAGCGGCAAAAATGGCAACGAAAAAAAAATACAATAAAATAAAAAATGTATAAGGCAACTCAGCAATAGGTAGAATAATAACAAGACATACAAAGGATACATTTGAAACAAAAACCTCGGCAAATAAAATATAATAAAAACAACTGCAAAACAACAGCAACAAAATCCGCAACAAGACACCATGAAATTGCCACTTATGAAATTTCACCCAATGAAACAAACACAGAAAAAAAATGTACATCATATTGATGAATTCCGTTCTTCAAACCAGGACTCATTGTATTGAAGAGCCATTCATAATATTAATGACTAACGCCATCAATGCTATCATAAATATGAAGACCGCTTGGTAACTGTCGAAAATGTGTTCTTCAATATGATGAACTGTATGTGAAGAATACGTTTCATCATATTAATGAACCAAAATTTAAAATACAACATATATGTTCTTCATATTGAAGAAAGTTGTTCATTAAACAAAATTTCTATTAAAATATTTTTGCCGTACTTCTCAGTTCTCAAGTAGTTTGTGTGTTATTTCTTATATAATGCTTGCTCGACATGATTAAATTAGTAAAATGTTTTATAATATATTTATTACTAGCTGGACCCGTGCACGACTCGTGCCAAGATTTTCTGAATTCAAAGATATGGAACGATTTTATTAATATAAAAAACATTTTTTTATTATTGATATGAGGGGCCCGTGCTTAGCTGTTGAAATTTTTTTATTCGTTTTATAAATGTGGTAACCAAATAATTCTCCACCAAAACAACTTTTCTCAAAGACAATTTTTTTCTCAGACTGCGCTTCTCCGCAGAATTATTCTCAGTAGAAATCTTCCCGTAAAATCCACATAGAACGCTTTCCCGTAGAATTCTCAACGTAGAATTCATCCCGGTAGAATTGTTCCCGGTAGAATTCTTTCCCGTAGAATTCTTCCCCGTAGAGTTTTTCCCAGTAGAAGTTTTAGAGTGGTGGGTTCTAATGTAGTAAGTTTCGGTGTAGAGAGTTTAGATGTGGTGAATTTTGGAGTGGTGAGTTTAATTGTGGTTAGTTTTGGTGTGGTGAGTTTTAGTGTGGTGAGTTTTAGTGTGGTGAATTTGAGTGTGGTGCGTTTAAGTGTGGTGTTTTTAAGTGTGGTGAGTTTTAGTGTGGTCAATTATAGTGTGGTGGGTTTTAGTGTGGTGAATTTTATTGTGGTGAGTTTTAGTGTGATGAATTTTAATGTGATGAATTTTATTGTGGTGAGTTTTAGTGTAGTGAATTTTAGGGTGGTGAGTTTAAGTGTGGTAAGTTTTAGTGTATCGAAATTTGAGTGTAGTGAGTTTTAATGTGGTGAGTTTAAAAGTGGTGAATTTTAATGTGGTGAAATTTTAGTGTAGTGAGTTTTAGTGTGGTAAGTTTTAGTGTGGTGAAATTTTAGTGTGGTGAGTTTTAGTGTGTTCAATTTTAGTGTGTTGAATTTTTGTGTGGTGAGTTTTAGTGTGGTGAGTTTAAGTGTGGTGAGTTTTAGTGTGGTAAGTTTTAGTGTGGTGAGTTTTGGTATGGTGAGTTTAAATGTGGTGAGTTTTAGTGTTGTGAATTTTAGTGCGGTGAGTTTGAGTGTGGCGACTTTTGGGTATAGTGAGTTTTAGTGTGGTGAGTTTTAGTGTGATGAGTTTTAATGTGGAGAAATTTTAGTGTGGTGAGTTTTAGTGTGGTGAATTTTTGTGTGGTGAGTTTTAGTGTGGTGAAATTTTAGTGTGGTGAAATTTTAGTGTGGTGGGTTTTAGTGTGGTGAGTTTTAGTGTGGTGAGTTTTAGTGTGGTGAGTTTTAGTGTGGTGAGTTTTTGTGTGGTGAGTTTTAGTGTGGTGAGTTTTAGTGTGGTGAGTTTTAGTGTGGTGAGTTTTAGTGTGGTGAGTTTTAGTGTGGTGAGTTTTAGTGTGGTGAGTTTTAGTGTGGTGAATTATAGTGTGGTGGGTTTTAGTGTGGTTAATTTAAGGGTGAATTTTAGTGTGGTGAGTTTTAGTTTGGTTAGTTTTAGTGTGGTGAGTTTGTTTTTCTTTTTCTTTCCTTTTTTTGTTTTTCATTTAGTTTGGATTGTGGTTTTATGTGATTGGTTTTGTTTTTGTTTTTGTATTTTTGCTTTTGTTTTGTGTTGTGCTTTTGCTTTTTTGTTTTTATTTTTTTTTTGTATTTGAGTTTTTTTGTTTCATGTTCGTTGCTGGTGAAAGTGCCGAGTTATATCGTGTTTAGGTTGCATGGGAGGTGCCACGCCTCTTTGCCCAATCCCGCCCATATATAGCCTATCATTCCTTCCAGACCATACCGCATCTGTGGTAAAAATTTCAAGACAATCGGATCAGCCGTTTAGACGGAGAAGCGGAACAAACGTGATTGCTTTTGTTTTTGTATTTTTGCTTTTGTTTTGTTTTGTGCTTTTGTTTTTTTGTTTTTAATTTTTTTTGTGTATTTGAGTTTTTTGTTTCATGTTCGTAGCTGGTGAAAGTGCCGAGTTATATCGTATTGAAAGTTTAGGTTGTATGGGAGGTGCCACGCCTCTTTGTCCAATCCCGCCCATATATAGCCTATCATTCCTTCCAGACCATACCGCATCTGTGGTAAAAATTTCAAGGAAATCGGATCAGCCGTTTAGACGGAGAAGCGGAACAAACGTACAAACGTACAAACGGACAAACGTACAAACGTACAAACGTACAAACGTACAAACGTACAAACGAACAAACAGATTTATTATATTAATAGGATAATTACAACTTTTTGTTAATAAAAAGTTATATTTATAAAAGAAAAAAAAATATGTTCTAACAAAATTTTTTTTGAACAATTTTTTTTTTTGAAAATTTGTTTTTTCGAACAAATTTTTTTTCGAACAATTTTTTTTTTGAAAAATTTTTTTTTTCGAACTTTTTTTTTACATATCTTTTTTGCCCAAAATTTTTTTTTTTGGGATAATTTTTTTTGTAAATTTTTTTACTGTTATTTTTAAAATAAAAATTTTACACTTTTTTTTCGAATTATTTTATAAAAAAATATTATGAACAAATTCATCTATATGACAATTGTATTTATTGTATTGAATATTTTGTTCATAAATATAATGAATGCATTCATTAGTATGTCATTTAATAAACGGTCGTATCAATATGATGAATCTGGTAGTTGGTGAAAAAATTCATAATATTTATGAATATATTCATCATATTGAAGAATTTTTTTTTTTCTGTGAACATAAAAAATATTATGTGTAAGCACTTTAAATAAGCACTTAAAATTAAAACTGATTTTACACTAACATTTACACTAACATGTTGGCAAATGAAATTCTAAAGTTTGAAGTGCTGTAAAATTAGTATGGGTGCCTGGGGTAAAGTGGGAAACATTTTGATTTTCCTAAAAGACTGGTTCATGATCTAAATTTTTGCATTAGCAGAATACCACTTATATGCCTTTAATTGATTTGTTTGCGACTTTTGAAAACAGCTCAATTTCTGACTTGTTGAAAAATGTTGGGGTAAAGTGGGAAACTTAAAATTGTTACCAAAATGCTATGTTTTTATGTTTTTTTTTTCATCACAAAGTCAAATATATTATTGATTAAAAAACTATAAAAAGGGAATAAAAAAGAATGATAATGTAAGTAAAATTAGAAGAATAATGTTTAAATTTACACTGATAAAAATACTGTATTTAAAATAATTAAAAATATTTTTAAAATAAATACATATGTATTTGTTGAAAAGCATATGTATTAATTTTTACTTAACTGATGTAGTTGTTTTTGTGTGTAAAATAATTACATACAAAATTTTAATACGTTTATATTAAAAAAACCTAAATTTTGTCTTTATTTATTTGTTCTGAACTATATAGAGAACTTACTACATATGCCTTAATTTTTATTATAATCTGTATTTATTAGACTTTCGTGTGAAAAAAATTTAAATGTATATTTTTTTTATAATAAAAACAATTCTTTATTTATTTGGAATATTATATGAAGAATATTAATATTAATATTTGTGATTTCCAAAAATAAGATACAAATTTTATAAATACAGGGTTTTTCAAATAGGACGCAACAAAAGTAGAGCGACAGGGCCAGCAAACGACGCCATATTTCTTGCCGCTCTTTTGACATTTCTCTTCAGTAAGGTTTGCCATTTCATGATGATATACGAGCCAACAACGAGTCGAAATTATGAATCCTGAAAATAACTACAAACTTTCCATCCCTGAAGAATTTTCTTTCATTTGATACCCATATTTACAAATGGGTAGGTGTACCGAATTTCGATTTTTTTTGTTTTGGAATCACAAGTCGTTTCGTGGGAAAACATTATTTTCAAGTATTTGAGCATAATGTCAATATATATATGACCAAAAAAGTTTAAGCACGTATACAGTAAAATTGATTTGCAGATGTAAATTTTAAATGAGGTATTTGAACATAAGTGGTCAGTTCTCAGGTCACAATAGACTGATCATGCCAATTTTTTTGTTCAGACAGCTAAATCTAAAGTTTCAGTGGTCTAGCTCTTCAACTTTTACTGTAATCGTGATTTCAACAGACAGACAGAAGGACAGACGGACAGGCAGACAGACAGACAGACAGACGGACAGACGGACATAGCTAAATCGACTCAGGAGGTCATGCTGATCATGAATATATATACTTTTCCATACCGGAGATGCTTCCTTCTGGGTGTTACAAACGGCGTACCAAACTGAATATACCCTTTCACTCTTAGTGTAGGGTATAATAATAAATGATGGTAATGTTGGTACCTCATGGCTGTTTGCAGAAATGTGTTATTGATTGGACAAGGATCATATGCGGATTCCGAATTGCAATATGGATTAAATAAAAATAAATTAATAAATAAATAAATAAATAAATAAATAAATAAATAAATAAACAAGTAAGTAAATAAATAAATAATAAACAGCATAAAACTTAATATAATTTATTTTTTTAACTTCAAACAGCAAACGAAATTCGTTCAAATTCCTTTCTTAATTTTTAGTTTTTTTTTCTTTACGTGTATTAAGTTTGCTTAGATTTGTTGTTCTTTACTTGTATGCAATCTAGTGAATACAATTTGTAGCCATT
Organism: Dryomyza anilis; assembly: GCA_951804985.1. Classification (NCBI taxonomy): domain Eukaryota; kingdom Metazoa; phylum Arthropoda; class Insecta; order Diptera; family Dryomyzidae; genus Dryomyza; species Dryomyza anilis. Next base: position 97,507,404 of record OX638131.1, on the reverse strand, counting down.
ATATTAATCCCTGAATTTTGGGATTATATACTTTCTAATACCGGGATCCCAGGATGAGTACAAAATACTTTTAATTAAGAAAAATATTTGTTTTACTTCAAAATTCAAACTTATTTGTGAAACGAAAAGTTCAGTGGAAGTTTTAGTGTGGTAAGTTTTAATGTGGTGAGTTTTAGTGTGATGAATTTAGTGTGGTGAGTTTTAGTGTGGTGATTTTAGGTGTGGTGATTTCAGGTGTGGTGAGTTTATGTGTGGTGAGTTTTTGTGTGGTGAGATTAAGTTTGGTGTGGTGATTTTAGGTGTGGTGATTTCAGGTGTGGTGAGTTTATGTGTGGTGAGTTTTTGTGTGGTGAGATTAAGTTTGATGAGTAACGTCCAATTTTAAAGTTTAGTTGAAATCGATATCATTAGGGCTGAGATATAGCGTGCTGAATTTTTGGGTTCTATCGAAGGTGCCACTCCCCTTTGCCCAATCTAGTTTATATATGGTTTAGGATACTCCATGGACTTTATAGCATAGTAATGCAAAACATTCAGTGGTTTTGCTGTGAATCTGAATTATACAGCAAAAAATAAAAATGAGCGTAAAAGTGGGCGTGGTCAACGAAAACTATGTAGTGGCCTTCTCCTGAGGCTGTAGCATATATATTCCAAATTTTAAGGAAATCCGTGCACAGGTGTACGTTTGCATAGCGCACAAACAAACGGAAAATGAGTTTTATAGTATACTAGGTGGACCTGTGCACGACTCGTGCGAAGATTTTGTGAATGCAAGGATATGGAGTGATTTTATTAATAATTATTATTTTTATCTTCCCCGTAAAATTCTTCCCCGTAGAAGGCTTTCCCATAAAATTCTTCCCTGTAGAATTCTCCCCGACAGAATTCTTACCCGTAAAGTTTTTGCCAGTAGAAGTTTTAGTGTGGTGAATTTTAGTGTGGTGAATTTTGGTGTGGTGAGTTTTAGTGTGGTGAATTTTAGTGTGGTGAGTTTTAGTGTGGTGAATTTTAGAGTGGTGAGCTTTGGTGTAGTGAGTTTTAGTGTGGTGAATTTTGGTGTGGTGAGTTTCGGTGTGGTGAATTTTGATATGGTGAATTTCGGTGTGGTGAGTAAAAAATTGTGGTGTTAAATATCTTGATATTACTATAATAACAGTTGACATACATCATCTGGAAAATGTACCGCCCACATTCCGGGAGACCGTTTAGAAGGTTAAATATAACGCTGACCAAAATTTCATTAAATTTGCTATCCTAATTGCTGAATGTGTTTTTAATTTTTGAGTTATATGGGAGGTGCCACGCTCAGTCCACCAATCTCACCGAAATATAGCCTATACTCTGCCCGGAACACCATATATATTGTGTAAAAATTTGGTTCAATTCGGTTCAGCCGTTTAGACGTCTATAAAGAACATACAGACATACAGACATACTTACATTCACAAATATATAGTAGATATAGATTACATAGAATACTTACTATTTTTAAATTGTACCTTCTTCCAATTCCAAAAATCCCGGGATTAGTTCTTTTTATTCCTGGGATTTTCGTGACTAGAAATAGACCCGAATCCGAGATCCTAAATTCATGAATTAGTATTGAAATGAACTAATATGCAAAGGTTTAAGACCTATTGCAGTACATAATTCACCGATTTGTAGTATCTTATTTTGGAAATAATATCATTGTACCAACAACAACACAAATGTAACAAACACTTTACAACAACAATGACTTGTAAGTGGTTTTCGTGTCACGCAACGTGATGTTTGTCAGCTGTTTCCGCGGCAGACAGAGTTTTAGGCGCTTTAAGAGTTTGTCACAAAGTTAAATGCAACAACAGAAACTTTGCGACAGCAACAACAACAATAGTTAAAACAATACAACAGCAACACAAATGACAAATAACAACTGCAATGAGTTTTTGTTTTGTTTCTAATTATTTAAATTCATTAAAATACTTTGCATGGTTATTCTTTTTGTGGTTACAATTGTCACCATCTGTTAAAATAAAAATAACTAAAAAAAAAAATAAAAAAAAAGTTTCCTCTGATGCATTGTAATTGTTTTTGCTGTAGGTACCTAACGTACCTAGTATTGCGTGCGCCTGTCTCTATGCAACACAATTTTTACATGTGTTTCTGTAGTTTAAGAGTCGGCCGCCACAGTCTGGCCGCTTGTTTTTACATAAATTTGCACTTTAGCCACTCAGACACAAAATTACTGTTTGATTATTATCAGCATTTAAAAGCAGCAACTGCTGCTGTTGCTGCCAGTGCTGCTGTTCAAGTGCAATTAGCTACTAAATGCCTGGCTACATTGTAAAACAATAGATTGCATAGTTTTTGGCGCATGTTTTCCCTATTAACAGAGCGCTGCTCAACACTGCTTTAGGCGTGCCTACTGCATGAATGCGGTGTTTTTGTGTAATAGTGATTTTGCATTGCATACTTTTAGACGCGTTGACTATGTGTTTGCAATTAATATTTCTTAGAAATTTCGTGGCTCCGAAGTAGTGGCGCTTATTAGTAATAAAAGCAGTTTTAAGGATTACTAATCGATTTATATGAAAATTATTTTTTTTATTATTATTATATTTATATACGTAAATATATTTGATTTTTATTAAAGTACAATAATGTATTTCTGTATTAAAAAATATTGATATTCATATTTAAAAAAGGGGATATTCCATTTTATATTAAACGAAAAAATAAGAAATTTAAACATCGTGCTCTTTGAAATTGATACAATTTGTATGAGTGTTCTCCTATATTAAACTAAGAAATATGCAAAATTTTAAAACTCTACCTTCTATGGTTCACGAAATATGCTGGCTTAAAATGTCCAAAAACTGGTAAAAATCAAAAAGGTGGAAGTTTTATTTATGTTAAAAACTAGTTTATGAACAAGGTCAATTGAGGTATCTTTTGAATGGTATAAATACGGCCTTTTATATGGCATATACTTTTTCCTTCTTAGCATTTCTGTAAAATTTCATTTGTGTATTCTGATCGGTTCATAAGTTATTAACAAAAACAAAATTCAAAAAAAAAAATAAAGTTGTAAATATTTTCTGATATCACATTTTTATTTATAACTTAGGAACCAATACGAATAAAACTACGAACTTTAACACAAATAAAGTGTTTTTCAAACGGACGCTACAAAAGTACAGCGACAGGGACAGCAAACGACGCCATATTTCTTGCCGCTCTTTTGATATTTCTATTCGTAAGGTTTGCCATTTCATGCTAGAAAGATATACGAGTCAAAATTATTAAAATTTACTACCGATTCGGAGTCAGTGGCCTCAACGTTAAGAGCGCTACGTCTAATTTATGGTCGTCATAATCCTCCTAGCAGATCAACAATTGAGCGTCTAGTGGAAAAATTTGAATCCACAGGCACATTACAAAATGTTCCCGTGCCTGTGAGACAAAGAAGTGCCCGTAGTGTCGAGAATATTGCTGCCGCTGAGGCTTCAGTTGAAGAAAGCCTAAATGTGTCTCTCACACGTCGTTCTCAAGCGTTGGGCATCTCTGTGACGTCCTTGTGGCGAATTTTGCGAAAAGATCTTGGCCTACATCCTTACAAAATCAAATTGACGCAAGAACTGAAGCCGCTTGACCACCAGAAGTGTCGTATGTTTGTGTATTGGGCTGAGCAACAACTTGAAAATGATTCGGATTTTCATCGAAAAATCATCTTCAGCGATGAGGCTCATTTCTGGCTGAATGGCTTCGTCAATAAACAAAATATGCGTTATTGGTTAGACAGCAATCCACATGTACTCCATGAGTCATCATTGCACCACGCGTCGTCATTGGGCCGTACTTCTTCCGTGATGATCAAGACCGGCACGTTACTGTGAATGGGAATCGCTACCGTTCAATGATAACCGAATATTTTTGGCCCCATTTGAATGATATGGACTTGGAGGACATGTGGTTCCAAGAGGACGACGCCACAAGCCACACAGCGAATGCCACAATCAATTTATTGGAAACCAAGTTTGGAGAATGTGTTATCTCACGAAATTGTCCAGCCGATTGGCCGCCTCGGTCGTGCGATTTGACGCCGTTAGACTATTTCCTGTGGGCCAATGTCAAGTCTATGGTTTATGCCAAAAAGCCAGCGACGATTGATGAACTTCGTACGAATATGGAACGTGAAATTGCAGCAGTATCGGCCGATTTATGCTTGAAAACCGTCGAAAATTGGGTTCAGCGTCTGGACTTCAGCAAGCGTGCCCATGGTGGCCATGCAAAAGAAATCGAGTTCCATACATAATGGCATCGAACTTACTTTTACAGGAATAAAGAATTTCATTGATATCCAAAACCGTTTTTGTTTTTTTTTAAAAACTTTTGTAGCGCTCTAATTGAAAAACCCTTTACTTTAAAATTTCATGAGTGATTTATGCCTAAATAATTTTATAAATAAATAATTTTAAAAGTAAAAAAAACAAACACACACAAAAAAAAAATCAATACACAAAGTCACACGTGAAAACAAAAAAAAAAAATCAAATGAAAGAGCAAAAGTAAAAAAACAATCACAAAAAAAGCAAATGAAGAAAAACGAAAACAAAATCCAGAAAAAAAGAAAATTTAATACAAAAATAAGGGCAACACACGCAAGTTACAAAATAAAAAACAGAAACAATTTTAAGAAAAAAGTCAAAAGAAAAACATAAATATAGTAAAAACAGAAATTTAAAAAAGACAATAAAAAACAAAATAAAAATAAAAAAAAAAATAATAAACAATATCAACATAAAGCCGAGCACTAAAGCAAAAAATAAAAAATAAAATCACAATGTCACTCACAAAAACAACATCAAAAATTAAATAAGCAAAAACAAAATCAACGAGTTGGGAAAATTAGGTCACATGGGTAAGTTCGGTCACATGGGGCGGATTTTTATAGTCGGTCGGGCCCGACTATGGAATACCCTACACCTTTGGTGGGGATATTAATGTGGGATATTTAATTGCATACCTTAATTTTAAAGTTTTTAATTATGCTGAACCTCCCCACCCCCATATTATTCATATATCAGAAATTTACGACTTATATCCACATAAATTAAAAAATGTATATAAAAGTATAAAAAAACTAAAAAAAAAAAATTTGAAAAATATAATTGGGCGGACCAATTATATTTTTCAAAGGCTAATATTTCATAGATTTGATTTTAATAATTTACGGATCAAATTTTCACTATGAAAACCCGGGAAATAATGAAAAAAAAGTGGGCGGATCACGCCCATTTTTGGGCCACATATTTTTAGGTGAATTCTAACAATACGTTTTAAATTTTATAACTATACATTGAATACTTTTAGAGTTATTAGTCCCGAAAGAATTATATAAAATTGACTTGTATGGGAGGTGGGCGTGTCCGTTGACCGATTTGGCTCATTTTCAAACTCGGTTCCTAATTTTGGCTAAAATATATTGAGACGAAATTTCATCGTATTCTGATCAGTATTTCTCAAGTTATTCTGTATTCGGACAGCAAGACAGCAAGACAGCAAGACGGACAGACAGACAGACGGACATGGCTAAACGGACACGGGTAGTGATGCTGATCAAGAATATATATACTTTTCCATACCGGACACGCCTCCTAAGGGGCGTTACAATATATGCACAAAGTTAATATACCCTGTACCTCATAGGTGTAGGGTATAAAAACCAAACATTACAAATTAAAAGCAAATGAAAACTACAAACATAAAATACAAATTCTAAAATCGATAAGAAATAGTAACAAAAAAAAAAATAATAATAAAATAAAAACAAAACCATAACAAAAACAGAAGCAAACCGGAAACTAAAATTTCCATTTCATTTAAATTAATTCATCTGCTGGGATTTTTCCCATACAGATTGCATTTAAAGGGTTTTTCAACAGGTACGCTACAAAAGTAGAGCGACAGGGACAGCAAACGGCGCCATATTTCTCGCTGCTCTTTTGACATTACTCTTCAGTAAGGTTGCCATTTTATGATGGAAAGATAAACGAATTCAAATTTCGGTAGTAATTTTTAATAATTTGGACTCGTTGTTGGCTCGTATATTATTCCAATGAAATGGCAAACCTTACTAAAGAGAAATGTTAAAAGATCGGCAAGAAATATGGCGTCGTTTGCTGTCCCTGTTGCTCTACTTTTGAAGCGTACCTGTTGAAATACCCTTGAAAAAAACGTTTGTAGCGCTCTTATTGAAAAACCCTTTATTTAAATACAAAAAATGTAATTAATACTAAGGACAACCTTGTTCGACCTCGGAATTGCAGGATGTTCATACCAAAATTCATCTTGTAGAGTGGATCACAGTACATGAATGATTGCATCGCAGCGGTAGCCCATTTTATCACTCTGAGATACGTTGTCTCTAACTAAAGAGAGAATTTGAAACAAGTGAGCCTAGACGCTGGATATTTTTTGTTGCGTTTATCGATGCAAGTGGAGATTTCGATGAGAGTTCACGTTGAAACTTAACTCACAGAGCTCGTTGCCATTCAGATAATTTATAAGAAGATACTTCAATACAAATACAAAGTTTTATTCATATTCTTTATGAGGTTTAAATGTGAACTTATAAATTAAATTAGTACAAATAAACATTTTATTCAATTGCGTCAAAAATAATTATTTGACTTTTTAAATAAATTTTAAAAATGTTTAATTTGAAACCACGTTAATTGTGTTTACTTGAAATGTATGGAGTATAAGTAGTTAATTAATTAATTAAAATGAAAAACACAATGAGACGCGCAAGGCAAGCACTCAGGTGGCGCCTGAAGGTATGCAATGTATTTGCTTCAACTGCGAGCAGCAATAATGCATTAGAGCAGCAACAGTGGCACCTGGAACACACACGTCAAAGATATTTAAATAACAGGAAATACAATTAAAACAACAACAACAATAACAACTATAATAATAGCAACAACAATTGCAATAACACGGTATCATTGATGCAATGAGTGCACTTAAGTTTTGTACGTTATTGTGTTGCCCTCTAGCGATTAAATGTTGAAACATAAAACTGATGGCAAAATCATAACCAAACATAATAGAATTAATGTTAACGTCACACGGCGGACAAATATAAATGACAGACAGACAAACCAATAGATAGACAGACAGACAGACCGACACCTATTTAAACAGAAACACATGCCGTGACATAGAGAAAGACACAGCAGATAGAGAGAGACAAGTGTCAATTAACTGACAACAGACACACAGAGAGCGAGCAGGCATCGAAGCCAAAGTTAAATTAAAATTATGGCAAAAGTTTAATAGACAAGCAAAATGTTAGTTAAACAGACAGGCGAACGAACTAACAAACGATAGTGCAGGAGAAAATGCACATTCTGACTACTACCTAGACATCAACCAAAGAGAGAGAGGAAGAGCAAAGCATAGCAAGGGATAGATGGCATACCGACTGACAGTTGGACAGTTTAATAGAAGAGTTATGCAGCCGGCGGGCAGTCAAATGTTGCAGCAGACAGCCGGATGCTGCGTTTAAATGCATTTTGAATTGCCTACTTTTAGATGCTGCGAGCCAGATGCCTATCGTTGGCTTGTATTCAAATGCACACGAACACAAACGCACTCGAATTCGTGCAGTTTGGTGCAGCAACAAGCGAAACAGCCGTCACTGTGCGCCCTGCGGTATGCAACGATTTTAAGATAATGCTGTGACACAGGCAGAAACCGAAGTACGATTGGACAAAGCAGAGAAGAAAGTAGAGAAATCGGTAGAAGAAGCAGAAACAGTTATCGTGTAAGATGACAAAGTGCTGCGTTTGAATGGACAACAACATAGTGTGATTTTAGGGGCGACAGCTCGTGCAATTAACGTAATTAGATGTCGCTGCGGGCGATGTGTGTGTGAAATATAGGCCTGCATGTATTTGATAAAAAAAATTTTCCTTATGATCGAAAAGACAAATATTTAGATATTTTTAAATTTAGCCTAAAAGTATGCTCAATGCATCAATTTTATAAATGTTTTTGTATGATAAATAAATACATAAATTTACTGCATTTCTTTTATAAATTTTACTACTTGTGTATTAAAAATAAATATATATCGTCGTTGTAGTACGAAAAGTCATCAAAATACATTTTTATGAAAAATTTAAATTTCGAGTTATTTGTTTAATATTATAAAAAGTAATTGATGCATTTTTAAAATTGAAATACCAATTGATAGATTTACATTTTTTTTCTCATGTAATATCGATCGATTAAAAATTGACAGCTATATAAAGATTTTTGTAAATGAATATTTGGAATTTTGAAAATGTATTGATGACTTTTCGTTCTACAACGACGATATTGTCTTTCTGTATACGTTCTGAAATATGTAAAGGATTTTTCAATAAGAGCGCTACAAAAGTTTTTTTCAAGGGTTTTTCAACAGGGACGCCACAAAAGTAGAGCGACATTTGTCATTTTATGATGGAAAGATATACGAGCCAACAACGAGTCGAAATTATTAAAATTTACTACTGAAATTCGACTTCGAATGGCAAACCTTACTGAAGAGAAATGTCAAAAGAGCGGCAAGAAATATGGTGTCGTTTGCTGTACCTGTCGCTCTGCTTTTGTAGCGTACCTGTTGAAAAACCCAATAGAAACCTTTCTACATCTGCATTAATTTTACTACATTATATGTGGATTTTTTTTGTAATATATACGCATTTCGTTAGTTTCTTAGGTTCGCATGGGTTTCATGCACACATTCAGAGTTAAATCTAAAATAGTTTTAAAAAAAATTGCTGAAAACAAATATAATTTATGTAATACGTACAATATAAAATGAATATATAATACATTGTGTAGTAAAATCAAATAAAATCAAATAAATATTAAACAAATGGTATCTAATAAGGAAAAAAAATGTTATGTAGTATTTTTTCAAAATAAATACATAAATTCAGAAAATTTAAGTACATTAATTCCTTCGGTGTATATTCTAGGTACCTACTATGTTTTAGTGGGAAGATCTTCTGACAGCAAACTCCATTGTGGGTAAAATTTCAAAACTGCTCCTCACTGACGCATATATACAGGTACTTTAATGTGATTTATCCAAAAAAGTTGCAATGACGCACCTGGAATTTACCCAGCGGTAAATGACATCATAAATGATACCCGGCGGAAAAAGATGTCAGTTGCATTAGAATTACCTATCCCATGACTGGTAAAGGAAGACTTGTCACTGTGCTATTTTAAATGTATGCAGGAAGAAGACAATTCATATTCATTATACCATTTTGTGACCGGTACCATTAGTACCAACTAAGAACAGGAAGAAGACCAGTTCTGTGATATGTCTAAGGATCTGAATGGGGTGGTAATTCAACACCTTCCTTGAAAAACGCCATGTTAAAGTTGGCGGTGGGTTTCATATAAAAGCGGCATAAGTAGAACCGTTTAACTATTTCCGAGGAACCAGTCACTTGCTTAGTCTAGTATCAGTTCGTTTCCCTGTAGGGTAAGGGCATGAATGATCAATTGAGAACATTGGAAAATTTGTTATTGATCAATATGTCTACAGCTATTTTTAAAGGATATTGCTAGATGGCACGCACCAGTTGCATCATAGATTAAAGATATTATGAACAACTTGGCAAGTTAGATGTCATTAATGTAGTTTTTCCAAGACAAATCATAACTAACCCATCAAATTGTCAATGTTTTGATGAAATGTCTTCGATGCTGTATCTATGAATGATGTGTATGACATCGTTAATGGCACGTGATGTTTGCAGTAGGAGACATTTGTAGGATACATTTGTAGGATACATTTGTAGGATACATTTGTATGACAATGTCATCAATATTTTGCGCGGTGAAAATGCTATGGGTCATCGATAGTCCTGACCTGACATAGGTGAAGCATAGAGGAATCACTAATGGCATTTCGCACTCGTTATGGATGCCCACCGGAATAATAAACGTTGTCTAGGTCGATTTTTTTTTTTCGTTCCGTTCTCATGGTTCTCATGAATAACTGTTATACTATAAATCTGTTATACTACAGTATTTTACAGTATAATTTTAAATAGAAAAATACTGTAAATAATATAACTGTGCAACTATAAAGAAATAGTTAAACTTGTATACAGAACTGTGTAATACACAAAAACTGTTATACAGTACAGTGTAATAACCTAAAACTGTTATACTGAACACGGTTTTTCGTATACAGAAAACTGTTAAACTGGTGTACAGTAAATCTGTTATACATTAAAACTGTTGTACAGTAAAACTCTTGTACAGTAAAACTGTTATACAGTAAAACTGTTATACAGTCAAATTGTTATTGAGTAAAATTGTTATAACGTAAAACTGTTATACATTAAAACTGTTATACAGTAAAACTGTTATACAGTAAAACTGTTATACAGTAAAACTGTTATACAGTAACACTGTTATACAGTAAAACTGTTATACAGTAAAACTGTTATACAGTAAAACTGTTATACAGTAATACTGTTATACAGTAAAACTGTTATACAGTAAAACTGTTATACAGTAAAACTATTATACAGTAAAACTGTTATACAGTAAAACTGTTATATAATAAAACTGTTATACAGTAAAACTGTTATACAGTAAAACTATTATACAGTAAAACTGTTATACAGTAAAACTTTTATACAGTAAAACTGTTATACAGTAAAACTGTTATACAGTAAAACTGTTATACAGTAATACTGTTATACAGTAAAACTGTTATACAGTAAAACTGTTATACAGTAAAATTGTTATAAAGTAAAACTGTTATACAGTAAAACTGTTATACAGTAAAACTGTTATACAGTAAAACTGTTATACAGTAAAACTGTTATACAGTAAAACTATTGTACAGTAAAACTGTTCTACAGTAAAACCGTTATACAGTAACACTTTTATACAATAAAACTTATATACAGTGAAATTATTGTACAGAAAAACTGTTATAGTCAGTAAAACTCATGTGCAGAATCCTGATATACAGAAAACAGGTGCACAGTAAAATAGTTTTAATGAAATATTGTGTTACAGTCAGTGAGAAAACTGTTCTACTGTAATACTGCCATATAAATAATTCCTATGCATTCGAAAATTCGGTTTACATGAATTACTTTTTTAAATATTATATTATATAAATATAAAAAAAATAAAATCAAAGAATAAAAAGATATTATCAATCAATATATTCATTTCTAATCTCACAAAATATGCGTAAAAGTAGGCAGTTTTTTGCACAACTAAAATTACTAAAACTATGACTATTGTTTTGCGCTACTTGGCCGCAATTCGCCGACTCAACATTGGGCTGCTCAACCCAATTGGAAAAGTTTTAACATATGTGCCTGCGGACACTTCAATTAAATGTTAGCTGCTACTTCTGCTGCATCTAGTGCCAGTGATCGCATTATTTTAATTAAAATATTTGCTACAAATTTAATTTTTAATAGTTTTGCAAAATATTTGCGCAGAGTTAAGCGAGTGCGTTAAGCATGGCTCAACGCGTTGCAGTGTGGTCTTAGAACATGAACAAATAAAACTGCAAAAAATTAAGGAAAAATGCCAAAAAGCAAAATATTTTCTAAAAAAAATGTAAAACTGCATGAAGACAGACAGACACATGCATGCAGCCAGTGAACAGCAAACATCAACATCAACTCTTTGTTAATTTGCGCAAATAATATGCTGCATACTTTTGTGCTGCACTGTATTGTACTGCGCTGGATAAGTTTTGCACTGGCATTTAAAGTGGCCAAAATCAGGAAGTCAATTATGCACAGAAATCTGAGCAAAGCGATATACACTAAATCAAAAATATTAAATAAGTTTTTTAATTTTAAAATTATATTTTAAAAAATAATTTACAAATTTAAAAAACTAAAATAAAAAAATTATAATAAAAGATTTAATGTTAAAAATTTAAATTTAAAAAAAAATCGAAATGTAAAATGTGCATTAAGCAAACATTAATTACAGAATATTTTGGTAGGCATACAAAACTAATTTTCAAGTAGAAGCAGTGTAGGAGTTTGTAATAAATTTTTAATATTGTATATACTTTTGATTTTTATACCCTACACTAAGAGTGAAAGGGTATATTCAGTTTGGTACGCCGTTTGTAACACCCAGAAGGAAGCATCTCCGGTATGGAAAAGTATATATATTCTTGATCAGCATGACCTCCTGAGTCGATTTAGCGATGTCCGTCTGTCTGTCCGTCCGTCTGTCTGTCTGTCTGTCTGTCTGTCTGTCTGTTGAAATCCCTACTACTTTTAAAATTGAAGAGCTAGATAAATGAAACTTATAACTTAGATTACTAATATACCTACGCTGTATGTGCGGTCCATTGTGACCTATGATCCGACCACTTATGTTCAAATACCTCATATAAAATGTACATATAAAGATCAATTTTTATGTATACGTGCTTAGGTAAACTTTTTTGGTCAAATATATATTGATGTCATGCTCAAATACATGATAATAATGTTTTCCGGCGAAAAGACTTGTGGTTCACAAAAAAAAAATCGAAATTCGGTACACCTACCCATTTGTAAATATGGGTATCAAATGAATGGAAATTCTTCAGCGATTGAATGTTTGTAGTTATTTTCAGGATTCGTATACCCTGGTGACCTATATATCACTTTGAATGGTAACCACACATATGTGTAGGGTATTTATAGTCGGCTTAGACCGACTATAATTTTGATAATCCTAACTATCATAATTACACCTACTTTAAAATTTCCCATGTGATCTAACCGTCCCAACTGGTTTTTTGTTAGTATGTCTGTTTTTGTTTTAAAATTTTCTCATTCGATTTAGAGTGATTGTGTTTTATTATTTTTATACCCTACACCTATGAGGTACAGGGTATATTAACTTTGTGCATATATTGTAACGCACCTTAGGAGGCGTGTCCGGTATGGAAAAGTATATATATTCTTGATCAGCATCACTACCCGAGTCCGTTTAGCCATGTCCGTCTGTCTGTCTGTCCGTCTTGCTGTCTTGCTGTCTTGCTGTCTTGCTGTCCGAATACAGAATAACTTGAGAAATACTGATCAGAATGTGATGAAATTTTCACTCAATATATTTTAGCCAAAAGTAGGAACTGAGTTTGAAAATGAGCCAAATCGGTCAACGGACACGCCCACCTCCCATAAAAGTCAATTTTATATAACTCTTTCGGAACTAATAACTCGAAAAGTATTCAAGGTATAGTTATAAAATTTAAAATGTATTGTTAGAATTCACCTAAAAATATGTGGTCCAAAAATGGGCGTGATCCGCCCACCGTAAATTATTAAAATCAAATCTATGAAATATTAGCCTTTCAAAATTTTAAATATAGGCGTGGTCCGTCCAATTACATTTTTCAATTTTTTTTTTAGTTTTTTATACTTTATATAATTTTTTTAATTTATGGGGATATAAGACGTAAATTTCTGATATATGAATAATATTCTGAGGGTAAAAGGTGTAGGGTATTCCATAGTCGGGCCCGACCGACTATAAAAATCCGCCCCATGTGGCCGAACTTACCCATGTGACCTTACTTTCCCAACTCGTTTTTATTTGCTTTTGATGTTATCTCTACGATGTTATTTTTCATTTGCGTTTTTCTTTTGAAATTTTGTTTTTACTTGGATTGAGTTTTATTTTCAGGTTCTTTTAAGGGCTTTTTGGTTGTTTTAGTATTCTTGCATTAATTTTTACTATTGTGATTTATTTTGATTATTGTTCTGATTTTGTTAATGCTTTTGGGTTTGCTTACATTTTTTTTGTTCTTATATATTGTCACTGACATGCCAAAGGGGCGAATGTTCATATTTACAATTGTTGGAAAATCAAATTATACAGTTTGAATTGCTTAAAAATTAGTAAAAATTATTATTTTTTTTAATTTTCTAATTATTTTGGTATATTCATCAATATGCATAACTCTTATAAAATATATTTTGATTTGGATAACTTACTGAATTATAAATACGGATTTTGTGCGGTTATTTCCTGACCAAAACGCAAATATATTTGTTTTTTGGCACATCTTTTCAAAGGTACGAGATCAAATAGTAGTGTTGAAGCATTACGATACAAAAGTAGAGCGAGAGGGACAGCAAAAGACGCCATATTTCTTGCCGCTCTTTTGACATTTCTCTTCAGTAAGGTTTGCCATTTCATGATGGAAAGATATACGAGCCAACAATGAGTCGAAATTATTTACTACCGAAATTCGGAGTCAGTGGCCTCAACGTTAAGAGCGCTACGTCCAATTTATGGTCGTCATAATCGTCCTAGCAGATCAACAATTGAGCGTCTAGTGGAAAAATGTGAATCCGCAGGCACAGTACAAAATATTCCCGTGCCAGTGAGACAAAGAAGTGCCCGTTGTGTCGAGAATATTGCTACCGCTGAGGCTTCAGTTGAAGAAAGCCCAAATGTGTCTTTCACACGTCGTTCTCATGCGTTGGGCATCTCTGTGACGTCCTTGTGTCGAATTTTGAGAAAAGATCTTGGCCTACATCCTTATAAAATCAAATTGACGCAAGAACTGAAGCCGCTTGACCGTCAGAAGCGTCGTATGTTAGTGAATTGGGCTGAGCAACAACTTGAAAATGATTCGGATTTTCATCGAAAAATCATCTTCAGCGATGAGGCTCATTTCTGGCTGAATGGCTTCGTCAATAAACAAAATATGCTTTATTGTTCAGACAGCAATCCACACGTACTCCATGAGTCATCATTGCATCCCGAAAAAATTACGGTTTGGTGCGGTTTATAGGCCGGCGGAGTCATTGGGCCGTACTTCTTCCGTGATGATCAAGACCGGCACGTTACTGTGAATGGGAATCGCTACCGTTCAATGATAACCGAATATTTTTGGCCCCAATTGGATGATATGGACTTGGAGGACAAGTGGTTCCAACAGGACGGCGCCACAAGTCACACAGCGAATGCCACAATAAAGTTATTGGAAACCAAGTTTGGAGAACGTGTTAACTCACATAATGGTCCAGTCGATTGGCCGCCTCGGTCGTTCGATTTGACGCCGTTAGACTTTTTCCTGTGGGGCTACGTCAAGTCTATGGTCTATGCCAAGAAGCCAGCGACGATTGATGAAATTCGTACGAATATCGAACGTGAAATTGCCGCAGTATCGGCCGATTTATGCTTGAAAACCGTCGAAAATTGGGTTCGGCGTCTGGACTTCTGCAAGCGAGCCCGTGGTGGCCATACAAAAGAAATCGAGTTCCATACATAATGTCATCGAACGTACTTTTACAGAAATATAGAATTTTATTGATATCCAAAATCGATTTTGTTTTATTTAAAAAACTTTTGTAGCGCTCTTATTGAAAAACCCTTTATTATAAAAATTAAAAATATTCATATTTCATAGTGTCTTTAATATGGAAACATGGCGTTTGAACCATGATGAATCGGATTGGCATCCAGTTCGAGGCAATATTTAAAATCTCAATTCTGTAGCTCATCGCGAATGTAGTTTAAAATCAATTACAAAATTTATACCGAACAGACAGACAAGAAAGCAACCTAATAAAAACGTTTTAAAAAACTTTTATAAAAAAGACTCAAATTTAATTAATTTTGACTAACCGCGATGCATTGAGTGTTTTGGTCGCACAACACTTACATTTCAATTATATCACACATGGAAGTCACTGCAGTGCGAGTGGCGTACACAGAACGAACTCAAATATGATAATCGGAAAACTATGGCAGCGCCACGAGTAGCCGTACAGACAGCCTGCTGAAAACGGAAATTCGTGAACTCTACAACGAACTCAATGCATGACGACGATAACTACGATGATGAGGAAGAAGATGGCGTCAATGGCGTCCGTTAAATTATGTGTTACATACTTGGAGGCAACACTATTAAACACTACAAAGACCAAGTTAGTCCAACTGCGTGAATATGTGTCGTGAATATATGTCGAAAGAGTGAGACAGATATATCGTGACTCTGTGTGTGAGAGAAGTGTGACTGCAAGAAATTAACATAGAGTCAAAAGTTTTGCAAATGAAGCTGTTGCAAAAGTTTTTACGCCACTTTATGCGTTGCATTCTTCGGTAGTATTTTCGAAATTAATATTTCTTTGTAGTATTTCGAATATTATTTGGAATAATTTTCCAGCTCAAACAATAAATTATGGCAATGTGAATACTCGATAGGAAAATACGAAAAAAGTTTAGTAATACCATTTATAAATATTTAAAATAATAAAATCTTCAATGGCAACGCTTTTATGAATTTGTCTTTATTTTAGACTAGGGATGCCCAACTCTTGTGCCCGTACGGGCACGACGTCAGCCCGCAAGGTGCTAGGTGAGGGGAACAGCGTTGAAGCGGAAAGGCTGAGAGGATTGTTAGAGTTTGAGCGAGCACAACGAATATAAGTTCGTGTGAACGGCAAAAACTCTCAGTCGATCACGCTGCCACCGTTCCCCAAAAAATGCACTGAAAAATTAAAATGTTTGAAGTGGAGTGGAAATATTAATTGTTGTTTGCTAATTTTATAGAGAAAACAAGAATACATGTACTTCGAGGAATGTACAATAGAGATAGTTGGTTTTGTCTAGAAAGAAAATATTATAAATTTAATAAACCATATATTAAGAAAATGCTCTCATTTTAAAAATACGTATTTTTGAACTATATATTTAGCAAATATTTATATATATTTGTCATACAACATTATTCATATAATGTTGTATGAATTATTATAATGAATTATATGATTAAATAAATCTAAACTATTTATCGTAAAAATAAATTTTATTCAGTGTAAACTCACAGTCATTTGTAGCAAATAACCCAGTAGAAATTGTGTAATAGAATTTTTGACTAATTTTTTTTTATCTGAAATAAAATTATTACAAAATATTTATATATAATGTTAATTTATTTATTTTCCGGGGGAGTGCGCCAGCTTATGTTTGTAGTTTTGCGTGTTTAAAAAAAAAAATGAAGATGTTTACATTCACAATTGAAACGTACAGTTTAAAAATACTTCTAGTACCGTTCAAAATATAATGTTTATGTTGTTTTTTATTAGATACAGGTAAATCATGAGTTGTTTAATTAAATGTATAAAAATAAAGTCAATTTAAGAAATAGTCAACAATTTATATTTCGTACTGGGGTTGCATGCGTAGAATTGAAGTCGACTGCACACAGTGGAACATAGTATTTTAAGTATGATTTAAATATTTATATTATTATTTATTATTGTATACTTTATATAAGAACGTTTAATGTATGGTATAATAAATATTGTTAATTAAAAATCCTCAATTAATAATTTGCTTGACACTTTTGCAATAGCATTTTTTATCCACTTGTATTTTTTATGAACGGAATAAGAACATATCGTCACTGTCATGCCAAAGGGGCGAATGTGCATTTTTAAAAATGTTGGGAAATCAAATTTTAAAGTTTGAAGTGCTTTAAAAATTAGAAAATTTTAGTTTTTTTTTCATTTTTTTGTTATTTTGGTTTATTCATGAATTATTATAACGTATATAAAATATCTTTGGATTCGGACAATATACTGAATTATAAATACGAATTTTGTGAGGCTATATCCTGACCAAAACGCACATATTTTTGTTTTTTATGCTATAACTTAATAAAAAGCTCAAAATAAAATAGTGATGTAAAGGAATTAATTGTTTGTTTTTAAAGCACCTAATCTAATGGCATCATTATTTAAAAATATTTTGCCAAACATTAATTTGCCATTTGTTATTTGAAGGAACATTTTTTTTGGCAAATTTAAATAATGATGCCAATCGATAGGTGCTTTAAAAACAGACAACTAATACCTCTTAACTACTATTTCATCTTGCACGAATAAAAAGTTATAGCAAAAAAACGAAGAAATTGGAAAAATTGAAAATCTTGTCATGCCAAAAGGGCGAATCTTTCCTTTTTCGCCATAACTATTTATTGGTACGAGATAAAATAGTAGTGTGAAGGGATTTATTGTTTGTTTTTAAAGCATCTATCGAACTGCATCATTATTTAAAAATATTTTCTTGCAAATAACAAAAATTCGAAAAATTGAAAATCTTGTCATGCCAAAAGGGCGAATCTTCCCTTTTTCGCCATAACTATTTATTGGTACGAGATAAAATAGTAGTGTGAGGGGATTTATTGTTTGTTTTTAAAGCATCTATCGAACTGCATCATTATTTAAAAATATTTTGCCAAACATTTTTTCCTGCAAATGACAAATGGCAAATTAATGTTTGACAAAATATTTTTAATTAATGATGCAGATAATAGGTGCTTTAAAAACAAACAATAAATGCCTTCACACTACTATTTTATCTCGTACCAATAAATAGTTATGGCGAAAAAGGAAAGATTCGCCCTTTTGGCATGACAAGATTTTTAATTTTTCAAATTCGCCCTTTTGGTTTTGACTTTTGTGGCTAGATATATCCAACAAAACGACACGCTATTTTAGCACAGTATACTTGAGGAAAAACTACATTCAAAAATGTAAAAAAACGCAAATGACAAAAATTGCACATTCGCCCCTTTGGCATGATAGTGACGATCTAACCTTGCTATTATCAAAAATTATAAATTTTCACAAAATATAGTATTTTTGGATAATTCTATGTAAATTTTTTTCCCAAATTTCGAATTATTTTTTTATCAGGTTTTGTTTTACTTTGTTAGACCGTACTCTCACCGCACTCTCACCGCACTCTCGCTCTCTTCAGTGTTGCACAATTTCTTAAGTAAAATAGGGCAGAAATGTGAAATAAATAATTATTTTAGAATTCTGTTAAGTTTGAGATTTTAATCACTTTAGACACACATTTTATATCCCAAAACATTTTACAAAATAATAACAAATAATTAATTTTTGTTTTTGCATGCGAAAATTATATAAATGTTATGAGAAAAAAATTATAATTATTTAAAATGATAAAATTTGTATATTTTAATAATTCAAAATAATAAGCAATATAAATGGGTCCGTTAAAACCAATCTCAAATAATTAAACTTTTAAATAGACATTTAAATTTCCCGGAATTTCTAAAAATGCAACACTAAAATCCACCGCTCATTTCTGCGTTGCAATCCTCGCTCACTTCTGCCCGCAGATACCCCGCGCCTAGCACTCGATTGCCCGTGCAGGCGAGTTGGGCATCCCTAATATACTTTGAACATATTATGTTCATTTTATTATGGCCTTGAGATTTTGAATTGTCTTGTCAACATCACTTGATTTATACAATTATATTTTATTAGTTAATTCTTGTTAAAAATGGAATTCAAAATTTTTTTGTTAGTAAAATAATTTATTTTTTGTTGAAGAAATTGAAAATATGGAAAGTGAGTAACTTAAATACAATTAGTGTTCAAATTCTATTCGTTTTCATAATTAATATGCAGTTTAAGATATTTGTCTTCGATCTTTTATTTAAAATTTAAAAAGTAAAATTTTGCAAGATTCTTGCAAGCAAGAGCAAGAAAGGTATTGCAAGAACAAGATCATATCGTCACTATCATGCCAAAGGGGCGAATGTGCAATTTTTGACATTTGCGTTTTTTTACATTTTTTAATGTAGTTTTTCCTCAAGTATACTGTGCTAAAATCGCGTGTCGTTTTGTTGGATATATCTAGCTACAAAAAAAGGGCGAATTTGAAAAATTGAAAATCTTGTCATGCCAAAAGTGCGAATCTTTCCTTTTTCGCCATAACTGTTTATTGGTACGAGATAAAATAGTAGTGTGAAGGCATTTATTGTTTGTTTTTAAAGCACCTATCGAACTGCATCATTACTTTTTTTTGCCAAACATTTTTTCCTGCAAATAACAAATGGCAAATTAATGTTTGACAAAATATTTTTAATTAATGATGCAGATCGATAGGTGCTTTAAAAACAAACAATAAATGCCTTAACACTACTATTTTATCTCGTACCAATAAATAGTTATGGCGAAAAAGTAAAGATTCGCCCTTTTGGCATGACAAGATTTTCAATTTTTCGAATTTTTGTTATTTGCAAGAAAATATTTTTAAGTAATGATGCAGATCGATAGGTGCTTTAAAAACAAACAATAAATGCCTTAACACTACTATTTTACCTCGTACCAATAAATAGTTATGGCGAAAAAGGAAAGATTCGCCCTTTTGGCATGACAAGATTTTCAATTTTTCCAATTTCTTCGTTTTTTTGCTATAGCTTTTTATTCGTGCAAGATGAAATAGTAGTTTAAAGGTATTAGTTGTCTGTTTTTAAAGCTCCTATCGATTGGCATTATTATTTAAATTTGCCAAAAAAAATGTTCCTTGAAATAACAAATGTCAAATTAATGTTTGGCAAAAATTTTTAAATAATGATGCCAATAGATAGGTGCTTTAAAAACAAACTATTAATTCCTTTACATCACTATTTTATTTTGAGCTAATAAAAAGTTATAGCATAAAAAACAAAAATATTTGCGTTTTGGTCAGGATATAGCCTCACAATATTCGTATTTATAATTCAGTAAATTGTTCGAATCCAAAGATATTTTATATACGTTATAATAATTCATGAATAAACCAAAATAACAAAAAAAATTGAAAAAGCTAAAATTTTCTAATTTTTAAAGCACTTCAAACTTTAAAATTTGATTTCCCAACATTTTTAAAAATGCACATTCGCCCCTTTGGCATGACAGTGGCGATATGTACCTATGCAAGAGCAAGACTCAGCGTGTAAGAACAAGACCAAGAACAAGATTACCATTTCTTAACTTGCTCTTGCATATGGTCAACACTATTTTACATATATTGCAGTTCACTGAATTGTTGAAATTTAATTTCTTTGGCTTTTATGGATGGAAATTGTACAAAATTCTTCTTCTTTGCAATTCAGATCATATCTCAGGTTATGTCAAAAAGTTGCTTTTCATTGGTATGTGGTCACGAAATTTTAAATTAAATTTTTTTCTTGGCGTAATCAATTAAATAATAAATAAAACACAATATTTTAACTAAAATAACAACAAACATTGTTTAAATTACGTTTCCCACTTTACCCCAATATTATAATTTGAACATAACTTTGCACCATATAAACAATGTTAAATTATTTGAAAAATATGAAAAAAAGAAAATATATACAAAAATCAAAATCAAAACCGAAACCGTAACATGGAACCGGTATATCGAAACCGTTTCGTTATAAAAACTTAAAACCGTAACCGAAACCGTAAACGAAACCGTAACCGAAACCGAAACGTGGAAAAAACCGAAATCGAAACCGTTATTCGTTTAGGTTTCAATCCTTGTTTTACATACAAAAAAAACTCAAATGTAGCAAAATTTTATGTATTTATTTTAAATTTATTATTTTTCGACCATACAAATTTTGCTAATTTCGAATTTGAATTTCGAGTAAAAACAAATGAAGTCCACCAGTCATTTTACAGCATTTCACTACCGAGCAATGTCATGTGAAAGCGCAGTGTGTGTCCGTCCGTGTCTGTGTGTTAGTGTCGAGCACGTGTAAGTGTTTGTGTAAAACTCATTACAATGAAAACAGCTGTGTGTCTCTCTGTCTATCCCTCTGGCTGTGTGTCATCATTTCGAGGCATTGCCACTGATCTCTTTCAGTGTTAGTGTCACCGTGACACGGTGGAAGCACGCGGTGTCATACAGCTGTTGCTGTTGTTGCTTTCGATGTTGCTGTTGCATTTGCCTATTTACTTTGCAAATAAATGAATAAAGTTTTAAAGTAGTTGCTTTTATTCAGCATTTCTCACACATACTTAGCACTTTGCATACTTTTAGGATAAACAGCGAAAACTTTTTACACCGCTTCCTTCTTTTTTTTTTGTTGCGGTTGCTATCGCACATGTGACTGTGTTTGTGTTTTTGTTGTCGTTGTAATTTTGTGTCAACACACACGGCACAAAATAGTTTTTCCATTATGACACTCGTTGGAGCCACTTGCTGTCTATCTGTCTGTCTGTCGGTCTGTCTGTCCGTGTGTAAATTAGCTGCTTGTTTTGGTTGCCATCGGTTGGCGGTTTATTTGCTGCTGCTGTTTTTTGATTTTGTTTTTTATTTTTAGTGCTCTCAACAAAGTTTGTTAAAAGTTCATCGAATACTGGGCTGCACTTTTTTGTCTGTCTGTCTGTCTGCATGCAGACATGTATTGTAGCCTGCAAGTATGCAATAAAAAAATATATGCAGTAATGGCAGAAGTTAAGAGTACGCAGCGGTAAGTGTTTTAAAGTGGGTTTTTGATTTGTTAAATATTTTGATAAATTGGTTTATTTTGTCTGCGAAATTAATTCAATTCAAGTATGATGTCAAAAATTCAGAAAAGTTTTTTTGATTAGTACAAATTTCAATAAGAGAAAAAAAGAAAATGGAGACAAATAATTAATAAAAGAAAATGTTAAAGAAAATAATAAATATTAAATAAAAAAACAGTTAAATAAAAAAGCTAAATAGTTAAAGAAAATAAAAACCGAACAAAAAAATGAAATAAAAGAAATAGGAAAACGTGTGGGAAAAGTTAAATCACATGGGTGGAACTCAAGATTTGTCGGGTTCGACTATGGACAACACTACACCATGTTTGCGTTATTAATGCGGAATGATTATTCTTTACACCCTCAGATTATATGTAATTCCCATATAAGATATGTTGTCTTAAATAATTTGCACCAAATGCACATTATTAAAAAATTGGGAGAATTTTAATATTATGATTTAAACTCTATCTTGAATCCTTAGATATTTATGAATTCCAAAAGAGTTATATATAAACGCTGCAAAAATTAAGTGCTCTCCCAAACATAATTTTGCTTCTATTACATATGTCTATTACATATGTCTTAAGCAAACAGAAGTATTATTGTATTGCAAAACATTATTATAATGACAGCCAAACATATTTTTGTTTTCGTTCAAACATATTTGTGTTCAGAATGAATAATTTTTGGGCGTTATTGTAAACATGTATATGTTTGAATGTGAAAAACATTTTATTTACTTGTAAACATATTGATGTTTACATTTTATTTTAATGTGAAAATAATTTTTTTAAACAATATTCAATTTTTATCTTTTTTTAACTTACATTTTTTATTCATATTTTATAACTAGCTGAACCCGTGCACGACTCGTGCCAAGATTTTGTGAATTCGATTAATATA
The DNA here is from genome assembly GCA_951804985.1 of Dryomyza anilis. Lineage (NCBI taxonomy): Eukaryota > Metazoa > Arthropoda > Insecta > Diptera > Dryomyzidae > Dryomyza > Dryomyza anilis. The sequence goes on along the minus strand of OX638131.1, from coordinate 97,484,140 downwards.
AAAAACATTTTTATTTATATCAGGGGCCCGTGCTTCGCTGTGGACGTTTTTATGGGTTTTATCAAATATTAATTTTCCGTCAAAACAACTTTTCTCAAAGACAATTCTTTCTCAGACTGCGCAGCCCCATAGAATTCTTCCCAGTAGAAATCTTCGCCATAAAATTCTTCTCCATAGAACGCTTTCCGTAGAATTCTTCCCGGTTGAATTCTTCCCGTACAATTCATTCCGGTAGAATTCTTTCCCGTAGAATTCTTCCCCGTAGAATATTTCCCCGTAGAGTTTTTCCCAGTAGAAGTAGAAGTTTTAGTTTTAGTGTGGTGAGTTTTAGTGTGGTGAGTTTTATTGTGGTGAATTTTTAGTGTGGTGATTATTAGTGTGGTGAGTTTTAGTGTAGTGAATTTCAATGTGGTGAGTTTTAGTGTTGGGAATTTTAGTGTGGTGAGTTTAGGTGTGGTGAAATTTGATGTGGTGAGTTTTAGTGTGGTCGGTTTTTTTGAGGTGAGTTTTTGTGTGGTGAATTTGAGTGTGGTGAATTTTGATGTGGTGAGTTTTAGTGTGGTAGGTTTTATTGTGGTGAGTTTTTGTGTGGTGAATTTTAGTGTGGTGAATTTTTATTGTGGTGAATTTTATTGTGGTGAATTTTAGTGTAGCGAATTTCAGTGTGGTGAATTTTATTGTGGTGAGTTTTAGTGTGGTGAGTTTTAGTGTGGTCAATTTTTATGTGGTGAATTTTATTGTGGTGAGTTTTAGTGTAGTGAATTTCAATGTGGTGAGTTTTAGTGTTGGGAATTTTAGTGTGGTGAGTTTAGGTGTGGTGAAATTTGATGTGGTGAGTTTAAGTGTGGTAGGTTTTATTGTGGTGAGTTTTTGTGTGGTGAATTTGAGTGTGGTGAATTTTGATGTGGTGAGTTTTAGTGTGGTAGGTTTTATTGTGGTGAATTTTTAGTGTGGTGAGTTTTAGTGTGGTGAGTTTTATTGTGGTGAATTTTATTGTGGTGAGTTTTAGTGTGGTGAGTTTTAGTGTGGTGAGTTTTCGTGTGGTGAGTTTTAGTGTGGTGAGTTTGTTTTTCTTTTTCTTTATCTTTCCTTTTTTTGTTTTTCTTTTAATTTTGATTTTAATTTTATGATATTGCTTTTGTTTTTGTGTTGTTGCTTTTTTTTTGTGCTTTTGTGATTTTGCTTCTTATTTTTTTTTTTGTATTTGAGTTTTTTGTTTCATGTTCGTAGCTGGTGAAAGTGCCGTGTTATATATATTGAAAGTTTAGGTTGTATGCGAGGTGCCACGCCTCATTTTCCAATCCCGCCCATATTTGTCATTCCTTCCAGATCATTCCGCATCTATGGTTAAAATTTCAGCAAAATTGGATCAACCGTTTCGACGGAGCGGAACAAACGTACAAACGAACAATTTTATACCACATCTTTATTTTATCGACGCTCCGATCTCGGGTTATTAGCGTTTAAAAAACTGTTTTAAAAATTCTAGGTTTCTTTGCTAATCTTGCCTCTTTTACGACGCACTGTTTTGGAGTTTTGAGAGTTTAAAGAAAACTTTAAAAGATTCTGGGAGATCTTTGGATTACCTTGATCGCTTGAAAGGCAAATTAAATATGCAATCCACTTTTAAAACTGTATATTATTTATTGATTAACATATTTGATTTCAATAAATCAATAAAATCTATATTATATGTGAAACTTGATGCATAATTCAATGATTTCACTTACTTTACTTTTGCGAATCACTTTTGAAAACTTCTGATTAAAATATATTTAGAAGATTTTTGAATCAAATGTTCTTCTTATATTCAATGGGTTTGACTCAGGATCATAGATTAGAGTCAAATGAAGTTTACCTTGTCAAATTTATTATTTCAAAATTATATAAAATATTTTCCTGTTCACATCGAACAAAAATAACGTCCTTTTTTTAATCGAATTTGTTATTTTGATTTTAATCTTAGGTCTTAATGAGTGATATGCAAATTCAAAGTAGGAGAAAGCATGTACTATGACAGATCTAATCTGATATTAAATATATATTATTTAATTATAAAAATATTATATGTTATACAGTTAATTTATATTTTTTGCGTTTGACTTGTCACAACTTTAGTCAGATTTATCTCAAATTTATTAAATTTATTTCAAAATATTAGTTGAAGTATTCTCAATGAAATACAAAAGAAATCAGATTGAAAATATTTAAAGTTCAAAACTATTTGAGTTTAAATTTTAATACAATCGGATTAAGTTTAAATTTTTAAACCATTTGGATTATTTCATTGACTAAAAAAATTACATTTCCTTGTTTAATAAGAAATATATTAAATTTTAATCTCAAAAAGTTTAAAAATGCTAAGTTTAAAAATTAGACATAAAAGTATTGAAATCATCTGTAATCCAAAGAAGGGTTTTAATAATATTCCAACATTTTTTACCGTGTATCAATGTGCCGTTATTTGTAAGCAAATGGAAACGTATGGGTTTTCGTTAGAGGCGTCGATATAGTTTTGAATTTTGATCAAAAAAGAAGTATATAATATAATAAAACAAAATGAAATTAAATAGAATAGATTAAAATAATATAATCTAAAATACAGGAAATTGAAATGGGAAAAATATTAAAAATGGAATTAAAATAAAGATGTAAATGTCGGAATAAAACTTAATTAAATAAATAAACTTAGTAAATATGAAGAATACAAAAAATTTTAAATAACAATACAAAAAGTAGCTACTTGTCTTGGCGATAGTTAAGCCCTGCCCTGCAAAAAATGCGAACTCTCTTTATTTGTTCGTCTACTTTAATTTTTTTTTTTGATATCATCTTTTTTCGTTTTCTTCGTAATTTCTTATTTGTGCTGTAATTTATTTTTTGAAAATATGTGATTTTTATTTGGCTCCTTGTGTTGTTGACAAGGCTCATAAAATTATACGAGACACTGTCGGAGTGTGAGAGAGTGTTTGGCCGTTGTATTGGTCTCTTTTTATGCGCATGTATGTGCGTATGTGTGTGTGTGTGTGTGTGTAAAATAAGTAGCAGGATGACAGCTGTGCCAGCAGCTGTTTTTTTGTTGCCGCAATCATTGTAGACGACAGTAAAAATGTTGTGCGGCATGTTTTTTCTTTATTTGGTCAAGAATGAAATAAAAACAGAAAAATCCCAGAATTACATTGACACTGGACAACATGAAGTGATTTGTCTTTGGAGCACTTAATTTTCTTTGTCTGCTGTGCGAACTAATGTTATAACCTTGAATTAAACTCAACAAAAAAAATGTAGGCTGACCTTGGTGCAAGATTATTTATGTCTTTAGGCCATTCAACATGTCACTGCGCATTATTTAAGTTAATAAACGTGATAGATTTTCTGGAAAATTGCTGACAAAACTGTTTCAAAGTTAACAACCGATTTATAAGTCAAGTCGTACATTGTGGATGAGAAGCATTTATTATTTTTATATAAGATGCTTAATCAAAAGTTATGCATACTTCATGTCTATGGTCATTCTTATGGAAATTGTTTCTATAATTCTATGACAGAAAGTATTCTCGGTTTTTTTTTCAATGTTTTTTAACTCACCACAATATACAATACAACGCTTTCTATTTGAAATTCAAAAAATATTTTAAGCATACATTTTTTTGTTAATTGTAAAATCACGAAGTTCTTCTTAAATATTGTTCTTCTTGATATATTGTTAAGAAAAAATTTAATTTGTTCCATTGTGCAAGCAATGGATAATACGGTGTCCCATTCTTATATGTAGAATTTTTATTTTTCGAATATCTTCTCACAATAGATATTAAAATTAGCGTATAGATGAGTAAATTCATTATAAAGGGTTTTTCAACAGGAACGCTACAAAAGTAGAGCGACAGGGACAGCAAACGACGCCATATTTCTTGCCGCTCTTTTGACATTTCTCTTCAGTAAGGTTTGCCATTTTATGATGGAAAGATATACGAGCCAACAATGAGTCGATATTATTAAAATATACTACCGAATTTCGGAGTCAGTGACCTCAACGTTAAGAGCGCTACGTCCAATTTATGGTCGTCATAATCGTCCTAGTAGATCAACAATTGAGCGTCTAGTGGACAAATTTGAATTCAAAGGCACAGAACAAAATGTTCCCGTGCCAGTGAGACAAAGAAGTGCCCGTAGTGTCGAGAATATTGCTGCCGCTGAGGCTTCAGTTGAAGAAAGCCCAAATGTGTCTCTCACACGTCGTTCTCAAGCGTTGGGCATCTCTGAGACGTCCTTGTGGCGATTTTTGCGAAAAGATCTCCTTACAAAATCAAATTGACGCAAGAACTGAAGCCGCTTGACCACCAGAAGCGTCGTATGTTCGTGAATTGGGCTGAGCAACAACTTGAAAATGATTCGGATTTTCATCGAACAATCATCTTCAGCGATGAGGCTCATTTCTGGCTGAATGGCTTCGTCAATAAACAAAATATGCGTTATTGGTCAGACAGCATTCCACACGTACTCCATGAGTATCATTGCATCCCGCAAAAATTACGGTTTGGTGCGGTTTATGGGCCGGCGGCGTCATTGGGCCGTACTTCTTCCGTGATAAATATTTTTGGCCCCAATTGGATGATATGGACTTGGAGGACATGTGGTTCCAACAGGACGGCGCCACAAGCCACACAGCGAATGCCACAATCAATTTATTGGAAACCATGTTTGGAGAACGTGTTTTCTCACGAAATGGTCCAGTCGATTGGCTGCCTCGGTCGTGCGATTTGACGCCTTTAGACTATTACCTGTGGGGCTACATCAAGTCTATGGTCTATGCCAACAAGCCAGCGACGATTGATGAACTTCGCACGAATATCGAACGTGAAATTGCAGCAGTATCGGCCGATTTATGCTTGAAAACCGGCCGAAAAAATTGGTGGCCATGCAAAAGAAATCGACTTCCATACATAATAGACATCTGCACTACTGCACTCTACAGTTTTGAATTCATTTCACAAATGACAATCGACAGTATTATAGTGAAGTCTCTTTGAGCGACTTCACTTCAGTATTTGTTTCATTGGTGTCAAGCACTGTCAAAACATCAAGCCATTCAAAACATTCAATGTTTTGAAAAACACAACAAACGACAACACCGTCGCTGAACATGCAACGAATACAGTAGGTGCAGCGAGTGAGCGCAACGAGTAACGAGTGAGAAGACGAACATTGAAAACAACAACAAATCTGACGCTCGTTCGACGGCAGTAATGTTGTTATTGGTTTTTATGTGTTAATAAAAAATACAACAAACAATATTAAAAAAAAAAATTGTTAAAAAAAATTTTGTACGACGAAAACAACGCTTTGCACGAAAAGCAATATATCAAAAAAAAAAAAATTAATTAAATAATGAAAAAATTAAATAATGAAAAAATGTTTTTCGATAAATAAAAAACTTAATAAAATATTATGTGATTTTCTTATACCTTTTGTTTTTTTTTTTCTATATTTCAATATTAATGAAAATTCCTACTCTATTCCTTACTTTAGTAAGAATGATAAAAAAAAATGAAAAATGCACTAAGTACTCGGTGTCATAAGCAGTTCTTTTCAGTATTTGAATGTTTATTTCACATCATCATAGACCTCTTCACTTCAGTTTTGTTTTGCTTATGTTTTGTTTTGACAGTACTTGGTTCTTTGTTGTTGTGAGTAAGACATTCATTTGATTTTCAAGCATAGAGTTGACGACAGTAAATGTTTGAAACGAAGTGAATGTCTTGAAGTGGGTTTCAAATGGACTTGTGCAGATGTCTTATACATAATGGCATCGAACGTACTTTTACAGGAATAAAGAATTTCATTGATATCCAAAATCGTTTTTGTTTTTTTTTTGTAGCGCTCTTATTGAAAAACCCTTTAAAAATAGTAACTAAAACAAAAATAATTCATCGCCAAAACAACTTTGCGCACAGACAATTCTTCCCCAAAATTTTTAGAATAATTTTCCGCATAATTTTTACCAGCAGAATTTTTCCTCGTAGAATATTTCCCCATATAAATCTTTTAAACAGAATTCTTCATCGTAGAGTTTTTCCCAGTAGAAGTTATGGTGTGTTGAGTTTGAGTGTGGTGTATTTTAGTGTGGTGAACTTAAGTGTGGTGAGTTTTAGTGTGGTGAGTTTTGGTGTGGTGAGTTTAAAAAATTCGGATCATGACTTAGTGTTCTTGAAAGTGTCACTATATTAATAATAAATAATAGTTTGGCGCTACAGTCCTGTGTAGAACTTCGGCCGAGCTCTCTTACCATTTTGAGCTGTGCGTGTTATATTTGTACTCAAAGTGGTGGGACCTACAGTTTATTGCCGAATCCGAACGGCGGATGAGAGCTTTTCATAGGCAATGGTTTTTACTCTCGTAGGTTTGCCATTTACTGCCGAGAGGTAGCGCGGTATAGCAAAATGTTTCTATGAAAAGATGTTGTTAGCCCCAGTCCAGGCTTGAACCGGGGACCTTTCGGCTCGCAGTCCAACGCACTAACCACTGAGCTACCGCGGCTAGTGTCACTATAGTAATTTTTTTTGTGGAACCAGAACCCTTTTAATTGTTTAGGTTGGAACCTGTATATACTATTATATAAATTCATAGAACTAGAACCGGAATCGATACCCCAAATGGTTTTAGTCTCTGATTTGATTTGTAATTGTCTCAATTTCAAATGGAACAATATCAATTTTAATTAGAAAATGTGGCGAGTTAAATGTGGTGAGCATAAAAAGTGGTGAGTTAAGTGCGGTGGAATATTCTCATTTTGATACGAAATTTTGTCATTTTCAATTTTAAAATTTCAATTCAATTTCTAATTTTTTTCGAATTAAAATTGAAAATCTTAATTTCATTTGAAATTTTCCATATTTCGCATGTAAAATTTTAATATCATTTGGAACTTTCACAATTTCACAGTTTTTGTAAAATTCTTTTTTAAATTATTTATTTTGAATATTAGTCGTTTTAATTTTATGTTAAATTGACATTATTAATTTATTAAAAAGTGTTAATTATAATTAACATTATTTAATATTATAAATAATTAATTTCTAAAATTCACTAGTACTGAAAGTTGTTGCAAATATTTATAATTTATAAGCATCTGTTGCTGTTGATGTTTCTAACAACTACACCTAACTCTGCATCAAACTATTGACTCTCCAAAGTACTCAACTCAATGGCCAAACTGAATGAATGAATGAAGGACTTCATTACACAATTATTGACGTTGCGCTGAAAAACTTTCGTTTGGACGTGTTTCGTGTGGGTTGAAAAAAGCAAAACGATCAAACTCAACACATTTACTACGTCAACAACATGAACAACAAGAAGAACATCATCATTGTCATCGGCATTATCGTCTTACTCATCATCATATTCATCATCGTCATCATCGTCATCATCAGCCTCATCTTCAACATTCAGCTCCTCATCATTAATGCAGCAAATCCACGTCATGTATACGTGAGCGCTTCAGCAGCAGCAGCAGCAGCTCAAAAATTATTTTTAACTGGCATTTCGTGTTGAAAAGTTTTTCACTTAAACAAAACAATTTTTTGGGATTTTTGTTGAGTTTTTATTATTTTTATATTTTTTATTACATTTTTTTTATATATTGTTTATTTTTTTTATTTTTATAAATTTTTCGTTTGCTGTTTTGAGTTTAAATATACGCCAAATATTAAGCCAAAACTCGAGTATCGCGTACATAAGTAAAACACAATGAAAAAAAGCACTAAAAAATAAAAAGAAATAAAAATAGAAAAAAAAAACAAAAGGGCGCTCAAAATTCGCAAAACAAATGCTGCAAAAGTTGCTTGAAATGCAGTAATAAAAAAAGTGAAAACAACTATAACAAAAACTATAATAACTACAAGTATCTGGTGTATCTGGTGGGTGTGTAATTGCTGCGGATCTCATTTGTGCATAAAAAATACTGTTTTCGCTGCGGGTTTTTTGCACGATTCGCACGTTGCACTCCGCACGTTGATCGACAATTAAAACTTTTTATATTTCAAATTGACAGCGCATTTTTTAAAGTTTATTGACACAGAAAACTTGACGCAAACAGTTACCGTTGCTGTGGATATTATTTGGGGTTAGTGCATTTTTTTTTGTTTAGCGTTTAGTCGTTTATTAAATACCGTTTAATCAAGAACAGACCTCAAATGAATTAGGTATTCGAATAAAAAACAAAAAATTAAAAATGTTTATATTTTTCGACACGTTTTCCATCCCTAGTATTTATATTTAATTTTAAATATTGCTTATTTAAATTTATTAAAAATTGTATATCAGTTACAGAGTTTTGGATGGTTTTGTATTTAGAGATAATGGGTTTAAATTAATCTAAGTGAATATTGGATATCTGCTAAAAACTGTTAAATATTTGAAACTTTTTATTGTTCTCTACTTCTCTTTCAAATACATTCTATATATTCAACGAGACAAAGTAACAAACAACAGTTTTCTAAAATGCTATCAATTTAAATAAAAAAAGATTACATAAAATAAAACTGCAAAACTGTCACAACAATGAACTGCATTTAAAAGTCAACATGAATAATGTGACAATTTAAATATTCGAACCATCTAAAATAAAATATTTTTCACTTTTTCCACGCGAGTATCGGTTGACAACAAATACAAAATAGAATATAATATAGGTTTAAAAAAAATATATAGAATACAAAAATTAAATGACACAGATATTTTTTTTTAGTTATTGATTTTTAATTTTTATTTTCGGTATATTATTTTTATTTATTAATATTATTTTAAAACATTTTTAAATTTTATTTTATTTATAATTTATATTATTTCAATTTTACTACTTGTATTCTGTTCTCGTTTGGTGCACTGACAAAAAAACTACACTCAAAATAAAAAGTCTGTAACGGTAGCAAAAAAGTTTTCAAATATAACAAAAACGTTTGCTGAAAAAAGGAAAGCGCCGGATTCGGCTGAAACAGCAAATGACAGTTTGCTGTTTCAGTGAACTTTTTTTATGCTATTAGAGCAGTCAATTTTAGATATTTTAGCGGGATCCGTACGAAATATCGAAAAAAAATATGTCGAAACCTTAAAATGTCGAAATTATAAAAGCCTTAGAACGCCGAAACAATATTTGGCCGAATCACAAAATGTCGAAAAATATTTTAAAGCTAGAAAATGTCGACAAATTTTTTAAACTATAAATACAAAAACATTTTTTTTATAGGATCAAAAAATGTCGAAAATTAAAAGGCCGAAATATCAAAATGTGGAAATACAAATTTCAAATCCTATATGAGCAAGTCCACACCAAATCTCATAGGATTTGCGACTCACTCTCTTCGATTTAAATGATATTTTGGCAACTGATAAAGGGTATCGGGATCTGCATTCACCATTTTTTTCCGATCACTATTTCCAAAGATATAACTTTTTCCACAGATACAGTCCAAAGTTAAATAATTGTCAACTATAACTTTTGTATGGTGGTTCCTATTGAAATATCCTTTGATGCTAGAAACTTTGATAAGGTTTCGTTTTAAAACTAATAAGAAAATCTTTTAGAAAATTCTTCTTAACATGAACATATGACCAATGGTCGTTATCCTTGAACTTCGAATAGCATATCCGAAATTTTTGTTGATTTTTTGTAAGTGTTGAAGCTAAATTCCAAGATGGTATTTTGAAGGCAGCATATTTAAAAATGTCCGCATGAATCCTAGAGTAGCTAAAAATTAGAATTCGTTCTTTTTTAATATCTTCATCTTCGAGTTTTTTCGACATTTTCCATCATGTTTTCGGAAAAAAACGATTTCGTCATATTAAAGTTCGACATTTTTAGTTTTCGACATTTTGTTTTTCAACATTTTATTTTTCAAAATTTCTTTTTTCGACATTTTGGTTTTCGAAATTTTTGTTTTCGACATTTTTGTTTTCGACATTTTTATTTTCTACATTTTTGTCTTCGGTATTTTTAGTTTCGATATTTTAAAATTCGACATATCGTACCAGACCCATTTTAACAAATTGCTGTTAACTCCAATTCATAAAAAAATATATTTTTTTTTGTATTTTAATATTTTTTTTTATTTCTGATATAATTTTTTATTTTTAAATTATTATTTGTTATTATATTTATTTTTATTTAGCTCATACTTTTATTTTACCTTTATTTCACTATTTCACTCTTGCATGCGTGTATTATTATTACGTATAAGAAATATCTCTTTTAAAAAAACATATTGTCGAATAATAGTATACGAATTATAGACACATTTAGCTGCAGCGTCTCGTGACTATGGCGCCATCTAGTGCAGGTTAGCCACACTAGCAATATGCATACCAGTGACACTAGCACGATCTTGATCACTAGCAGAACTAAGATTCCCAGCAAACAGATAAAAGTATGCTGTAAATGCAAATTAAAGTGTGCTAAAATTTAGCAGTCAGAGTTTGCTATTAATAGCAGACTTTTTATTTTTAGTGTACTGTTACAAATATTCAGTCTACGGAAAACTCTTCTACAATTCGGTTCATCCATCTCTTTCTCGCACATTGCCTCATTGCGCTGAATTGTCTTGCGTATCTTTTACTCCTTTACGATGGAGAAAATTACCTCTTTTCGTAAAAATATTTTAAAATTAAGAAACTGAAATGAAACATAATCAGTTCAATCATGAATTTCATAGGAAATTGAATTTCATGTGAAATTTTATTTTCCTTCGAAATGAAATTTCATATCATCAATTTCCTGGAAATAGATTTCTTTCGAAATAATTGTCAAATACATTTCGAAAGTTTGACAATTGCACACAAAATTTAAATTTAATTTTAAAATTTTATAACAATAATTTAAATTGAATTGTCTGTAATAATTTGCTGGATTGAGACTTCTCTTGATCCTTTATTGATGTTTGCTAATCTGTTGCAGGCTCTTGCATTTCATATCTTTTTGGTGAAGTCAATCGTTCATCGTTTAAAGCAGCAAACTACATGGAGTGAACTACTGATAGAAATGCGTCGGTCGTTCAATTGATTAGAGCTTTGGACTACGAGCCGAATGGTCTCGAATTCAATACCAGCGAATGCAAGATCTTTTCATAGAACACATTTTACTATTCGACGCTACCGCTGAACTACGAATCAAAAGGTCTCTGGTTCGACTGCGTCCAGCGACTGCAACATCAAAAAAAAGACAATGTTTGGCTATACCAAACCTCTCGCAGACAATGGAAAACCTCCGAGAGTAAAAACACCGCCTATTAAAATATCTCACCCCACCGGCTTTTGCATTAAACTGTAGATCCCATTAAGCTTTAGGACATTATTTTTACTTTCTTCCAAATAAAAGATGATAGGTCTAATATTTTTGCTTATATAGCATATAAATCCTATAACAATTTCAATCTGGTACACGAAAATTTGAAGAGTTTGCTAGAAAATCAATAAACACTGATAAAATTTGCGGATTTTGCGATTTTAGGTTTTAAAAAAATTCATGGTATAAAATACACATGTATTGATGGGTTGGGTACTTTGGCTTAAATTATATTTTAAACTGCATTTTTATTTATTGTTACACCAATAATAAAACTTACATTTTTTAAACTTCAATTTCCTCAAGAATTTTCTGTCGGAATATTTATGCGTAAATCAGGAAAAAATTTCCTATAAAATGAAATTCATGATATGAAACTGTTTCCAGTGAATTATTTTCCTACATTCAAAATTCACTGTGATACCAAATTTCCTAATAGTGAAAATATTTCGGGGGAAAATTTGTTCATGATTGGGCTGAATGTTTTAAAATTAAACAATTTTTTTTTTAATTTAATAACATTAGCGTAAATAATTGGTAAAATGAAACATTTATATATGAGTTTAAATATTTAAAATAAGCTTTTGCTCAATTTAAATATAGAGCTGCCTACTAAACATAGTAGACTTTTCGATGCTTGAAAAGTTGACTTTTATTTAAGTATATTATTAAATGTTTTTAGAGTCGACTTTAAGTGACTATGAATTTGCGCCATTGGTTTTAAAATCGAGTTTTTGTAACATTCCCCTAAACGTATGCAGCATTTACAGTATGAAATGCAATGTGAAATAAATACAACAACATTAACGTGTTCAACTGAAATTTTTTGTTCGATGTCACCCTGCCGATTATTCATAGCCCGTTTTTAATGAACCAAATTTTATATAACAGCCTTAAAAAGCAAGAGTTATGTTGATAAATGCTGGCCGTTAATAAAGTAGATTATTGGTTTCATCAAGTAAACATTCCAAACGAGAACAGAAGAAAAAAAAAATTAAATAATAATAATAAATTAAAAAACTAATAAAATTTTTTTTTTTTACTAAAATAAAAAAAATAAAATTAAATAACAATTGTTTTAAATTTTAATATAATTGTATTAAAGATTTTTACAGGTGCAATCAGTTAAAGTAAAATTCTGAGTTTCCCTCTTTGAGTAATGTCTTTACTTTCTGATGACATGTACAAAAAATAAATTAACCATAAATATGTTGCAATACTACACTGCAATATACTGTAATATTGTACTATTTCTTGGCAGTTTAATTGATTGAAACTTATGTAATGATGGATCTTTTGGGGGCGTACGTTTAGTAAATAATTTAAATGTCTTAAGTCCTGCCTAATTTAATTGCCGGCCCTGCCTAATTTAATTGGCACTATAAAGCGCCAAGGCAAACATAATGTTTTTAGCCGATGATTTGGCTTAATATATAGAAGTTGCCGATTAGTTGGCTGATAAGTTACAAAAGGCTTTATTATTATAAAAACGTTCTATTTATACTTAATCTTAGTTTGACATTTATCATTTTGACATAGATTTGACATACCTCTTTTGACAATAAAAAACATAGAATAAAATATATTAATGTGTAGTGGGTACCTTACACTTTGTTTCAAAACAAACAGAAAATTCTATTCAAATTTAAATAAACGTATGTTCGCAACGCTCGTATGTTTATTCGGTAAGTTATCGACAGACCAAGTTGGCACTCGTTGAGCAGCAATTTCTACGTACGTATTTTTAACCAATGTTTGAACATATTGATGTTTAAAAACAAATAAAGTTGGCACTCGTTGAGCAGAATTTTCTACCTACGCCTCTTTTGTCGCCATTTAAAGTATGTTTTGGGTTCTTTTAAACATACTGATGTTTGAAAGCATACAAAAAAAAAAAAGAAATTTTATATAAATAAACGTGTACTTGCAGTTTTAAACAAATTATTTATTTATGCATTTAAAAATGTGTATACACGGATAGAAAAGAATTGTTTGAATATGTTTGAATGTAATTAAAAAGTAATACGAAATTACCATACATGTATTAAAAATGAAGTGTAATTAAATTATAATCGAAATTTAATTTTTGTTCACGTGTAAACATTATTATATTGTCCAGCAGAATCTGTCAAATTTACCATAAATATGTTACAATACCAACATAAAATTTTAATTGCATTGGAATAAACTATTTTTTGGCAATTTACTTGGTTAAAACTATGTTTCGAAACACAGAAAATGCTAACCAAATCTAAATACAACGTATGTTCGCCACGCTCGTCTTAATTCGATAATTTATCGACGGACGAAGTTGGCAACGTTGTGCAGCATTTCTACCTACGCCATCTTTTGCCATCGTTTGAACATATTGATGTTTAAAAACAAACAAAAAAGAAATTGTATATAAATAAATGTATTCTTGCAACATTCTTCTTGTATACGAAGTTGGTACTCGTTGAGCAGAATTTTCTAACTACGTCTTTTTTGGCGTCGTTTGAAGTATGTATAGGGTCATTTTAAACATACTGATGTTCGAAAAGAAACAAAAAATGAATTCTTGTATATAAAGTTGACACTCGTTGATCGGAATTTTCTGCGTACTAGTCTTTTGTTGTTCGTTGAGAAAACGTGTTCGCGTCGGTAATAATTTTGTTATTTGTAAATTAAATAAATATATAAATTGTTTTATAAAATATACCACTGTGTAGCCGCGGTAGCTCAGTGGTTAGTGCGTTGGACTGCGAGCCGAAAGGTCCCCGGTTCAAGCCTGGACTGGGGCTAACAACATCTTTTCATAGAAACATTTTTCTATACCGCGCTACCTCTCGGCAGTAAATGGCAAATCTCCGAGAGTAAAACCATTGCCTATGAAAAGCTCTCACCCGCCGTTCGGATTCGGCAATAAACTGTAGGTCGCACCACTTTGAGTACAAATATAACACGCACAGCTCAAAATGGTGAGAGAGCTCGGCCTCAGTTCTTATAGAACTGTAGTGCCAAACTATTATTATTATTATTACTTTTTGAACTTAAACAACTGATATGTTTCTCTGGAAACATATTTATATTGTGGTCTTTCCAAATCAAGTTTCATGTTAAACATATTTATGTTTTGGTTCAAATATTTATTTTATTTGGATGTAGTAATTATTGTTTTTCTTATAACATACACAATTTTAAGGGCGAACATCAAAATGTTTCCGTGATATCATTATGTAAATCAGAGCGAATTACAACACTGTTTAAGTTTTAAGCCAACCCTGTTTACAAATGATTTCTGATGCAATTATCTCTTATGTTTACATACATTACCAAACATATATGTTAATGCCTGCAAAATTATGTTTGGGAGTGCCCCTTTTGCAAATTTCGCAAATATAAAACGTAAAACAAATATGAGTTTTATTAACAGTTACAATTTAAATTTACAGAATTCGCCATTGCCATTAATACCAATTCCATAACATATAATATTTTTCATAATTTGAAAACATTTTATGTGATTTTTTTATCAATCTGCTGCGCAACATAACGACTCCCCAAGGAACTCTATACATTTGGATGACATACGGACTGAAGGACATACGTTTTTATCTAAAGAAGCCTAAAAGAGAAGGATACACACCAAAGATGTACAGTTTCCAATTTACTAATATTTTTATATGTCAACGTCGTATTTTTTTACGATTTTTTTATTTTTATTTTTTGTAGAACTCTACGCATAAAACGTGCGAATGGCATTTGGCTCAAAATCCTATCAACCGAACAAGACGCCGGACACTTGACGTTATTATAATGCGTATCAGATTAAACGCCGGAAATGGACAGACGGAAATGCTATTTTTGTTGCTATTCATTTTGTTGTTGTTGTTGTTGCTTTTGTTGATAATCATAATAAGCAGCATTTTATGAACACTTTTATGCACTGCCATAGAGAGTAGATTTCTTGTACGTACATTTCTCGTATCCCGCTTGTTTGTTGTAGATTATGGCAAAGAATTAAGCGCATAAAAGACGTGCTAATAAAGCGTTCTTCTCGCAATAATAGTGATAAAAATGTGTGCGATAAAATTGTGCTGCTGCTTAGCACATTAAATGTCAACGAAATGTCATGAAATGAACTCGATAGTTTTTGGCTACACGGAACGAAAAAAATACTAAGTAACTTACGCATGAAATTTAAGAATATATTTGATATATTTTTTTTTCAAAATATATTTTTTATAAATATAACTTTTTATTAATAAAATGTTGTAATTATAATAAATATATTATAAAACATTTTATTAATTTATCTATGTCGAGCAAGCATTATATAAGAAATAACTCACAAGAACTACACAGAAAATAAATTCTTGAATATGATGAATTTACTCATAAATATTATGAAGTTTTTCACCAACCACCAGATTCATCATATTGATACCTTAAAGATTCCTCATGAGCAACTATTCTTGCTCACAACCTACAGATTATAAAAAAAAACGTGAAACTTGATGAGACGATGAGCAATATACTTAATCATATTTTATGCATGAACTACTTATGAAATCCAGCAAAAAATTTAAAGAATATAAATAATTCACTTATTAATTATGTTTGGGGCACTCCCAAATATAATTTTGCAGGCATTACATATATCTTTGGAGCTTCATGCAAACAAAAGTATTATTTCATTGCCAACCATTCTTATAATAACAGCCAAACATATTTTTGTTTTCGTTCAAACATATTTATGTTCATATAGAATAATTTTCGGCGGTATTGCAAACATATATATGTTTGAATGTGAAAAACATTTTATTTACATGTAAACATATTTATGTTTACATTTAATTTTAATGTAAAAATAGTAAATTTTAATATCTTCTTTACACAATATTCGTTTTTTTCCTATATTTAAATTACATTTTTTTTTTATATATATATTATATAATTATAAACATAAACTTTTATTTTATTTTTATTACACATATTTTATTTATATCTTATAATTTTATTTCCATCTATTGTTCTTATTTTGAGTTCCGGACTTTACGGATGAATTGGAAATTTCACAAACAGCTACTATCTGGTGTTAACAGTAATTGGCAGTACAAATTCTTCCACCAAAAAGTACTTTTGAACTATATGAAAAGTATTAATGTGAGTGCTACTGAGTGCTAAAAGTAGGCAGCGCTGTTATTTAATTGTGATGTCGTAATGCCAAACATACATATAATCAAGATAATGCTATTACTTTTAAATTCATTTTCACCCAGTAACAATCACGAATAACCAAATACATATAATTCAAAGAACCTTTTATTGACGTTGGGTGTGTTAAATAGCAGAAACATCAAACATACATATATTAATATCTGATGAAATATATATATATTTCTACAGAAACATTAATATAGTAAATCCGCGATTAAAGCAATTTATGTTTAAATATCGTATAATAATATTTCAATCTGAACAAAATAATAATACAATTCAATTATAATGTAATTACATATTACTCCCAATATTTATATGGTGCTTTCGAATTACATTATAATTACATTCAAGCATATTCAAACAAATCTTTTCTATCCGTGCAGTAAAAGGTTCAGCAATTTATGGTTACACTTGTGGTGCTGATTTAAAAAAAATGGTATCAGTTTTATCAAATTGACTCTAGTTTTTGCCTATATCTAGCAAACACATTTTTCCCTTATAAAATCAAATTTTTGCGCAAGGTTTTCTGCATATAACATCGAAAAGATAAATTAATTCTATTCTTTTGTTGCAAATTTAGGACAAATTTGACAAAGAACTGATGACATATTCGGATTCTTCCACACATACCACCACACGCTGCAAAAAAAAGGGCTCCCCCAAACATAATTTTGCAGGCATTAACATGTATGTTTGGAATATTATGTAAACATAATATATAATTGACTGATAAATCATTTGTAAACAGGGTTGTATTGAGGCTTGAACAGTGTTGTAATGAGCTCTGACTTACATTATAATATCACGGAAACATTTTAATGTTGCCCCTTTAAATGGAGTATGTTCTAACGGAAACATAATAATTACTACATCCAAAGAAAATAAATATTTGAACTGAAACATAAATATGTTCAAATTAAAACATGATTTTGAACGACCTGAATATAAATATGTTTCCTGTGAAACATATCAGTTGTTTCAGTACAAAAAGTAGTATGTTTGCATAGAAACATATTTAAATATTTTTGGAAAGAAATCCTGAAAATAAAAATAAAATATTGTTTTTTTATTTATTAGTATTAAAAATCTTTAAATATGCACAATGGAAATTTATAATAATTGAATTCGTATACAAATTTTTAAATGCATAAATAAATAATTCGTTTAAAACTGTAAGTGACAGCATCAATGAATGCACAATTGTACCAGCAGACACTAAACCACACGTTCCAGGCTCGCTTTATATTTGGTACAGTTACAGTTGGTCTCAGTACAGCACATAGCGTAGACAAGGAATTCACGGAGGCCAAATTCTGTTTGAAAATCGAAACACTGATTTTTATTTGTGGTTTTTTCACATTAGTTTCAGAAATTATATACTGCACTATATTATACTCTGTTACTATTAGTACTTTTTATAACACAATTTATATATTTATTTAATTTACAAATAACAAAATTTTAACGACGCGAACACGTTTTCACAACAAACAACAAAAGACACGTACGCAGAAAATGCCGATCACAGAGTGTCAAGAGAGCTGCAAGAATACCTTTATTTACATTTGAATTCACATTTTGTTTGTTTTCAAACATTAGTATGTTTAAAATGACCCTATACATACTTCAAACGACGACAAAAGAGACGTAGGTAGAAAATTCTGCTCAACGAGTGCCAACTTCGTATACAAGAAGAATGTTGCAAGAATACATTTATTTAAATACAATTTCTTTTTTGTTTGTTTTTAAACATCAATATGTTTAAACGATGGCAAAAGATGGCGTAGATAGAAAATGCTGCACAACGTTGCCAACTTCGTCCGTCGATAAATTATCGTATTAAAACGAGCGTGGCGAACATACGTTGTATTTAGATTTGATTAGCATTTTTTGTGTTTCGAAAGATAGTTTTAACCAAGTAAATTGCCAAGAAATAGTTTATTCAAATGCAATTAAAATTTTATGTTGGTATTGTAACATATTTATGGTAAATTTGAGAGATTCTGCTGGACAATATAATAATGTTTACACGTGAGCAAAAATAAATTCAATTTCGATTATAATTTAATTACACTTCATTCCTAATACATGTATGGTAATTTCGTATTACTTTTTAATTACATTCAAACATATTTAAACAAATCTGTTCAATCCGTGCAATAACTACTAAAACATTTACTGCAACAACATGCACTAGAGCGGTGTTATAATCATAATTTATTCTTAAGTTATTCATAAAATTATAATAGAATTATATTTTTAGAACTATGTAAAATATATAAATTTTAAATTTAAAATACAAACATTTTTTTCAGTGAAAACAAAAGAAGAAAAAACATATTGTCCCGCTCTTGTTGATGGCATACTTTAAGTCGCACTGGGAATGTAGTTCTATTCAATTGAGCACCCAACTTATGTACGTAATAAAATTATTATTTTATTATTATTAGGCATTATATTTGAGAAACGTTTTGTGCGTAATGATTTTTATGGTATACACTAGAGACGACGTAGACTAAGGTCAATGTAGAGATTGGATTTTAAATTGGAATAAGATGTTTAATTCATTGACTAGTGATACTGAAGAAGTTGCATACGACAAACACTACACAATTGGACAGAAGTTAAGAATATAACACCATCATCTAATTTTGTGAGCATAATAAAGCATCCACATGTCAAAATATTTATTTATGTTTGCCACCTTAGCGATTCTAACTGACTTTCTGTGACCAGAGCTCGACAACTTCGATATATCTGAGCTGTGGTTCCAACTAGAAAACGTTCGTGTATTTTACGAAAAAATTCATAAAATTTATTTCGTAAATATTTGTAATTTTGTTGTTATTTTTATTTTACGAATTTTGATTCGTAATATATACGAATCGTTCATAAAAAATATTTTAGAAAAAAACATAGAAATTACAAATGGTGCGTGTAATGTACGAATTATGCCCGTAACTTCAACGAATAGATATCTACACCGAAAAAATTACTATAGTAAATTACACTACATTTATGTCTTCGTTTTGAAAAAATACAGTTCTACTACATTTTGATCGTTTTCTAATACATTTGTATTAATTAGTCTGGATTTTACTGCACAACGTTTTCTACATATTGCAGAATATGTAGTATGCATTTGTTTTCAGTAGTTTTTATACCCTACACTAAGAGTGAAAGGGTATATTCAGTTTGGTACGCCGTTTGTAACACCCAGAAGGAAGCATCTCCGGTATGGAAAAGTATATATATTCTTGATCAGCATGACCTCCTGAGTCGATTTAGCGATGTCCGTCTGTCCGTCTGTCTGTCCGTCTGTCTGTCTGTCTGTCTGTCTGTCTGTCTGTCCGTCTGTCCGTCTGTCTGTCCGTCTGTCTGTTGAAATCCCTACTACTTTTAAAATTAAAGAGCTAGATAAATGAAACTTATAACTTAGATTACTAATATACCTACTGTATGTGCGAAAAAATTGGCGAGATCGGTTCATTGTGACCTATGATCCGACCACTTATGTTCAAATACCTCATATAAAATGTACATATAAAGATCAATTTTTATGTATACGTGCTTAGGTAAACTTTTTTGGTCAAATATATATTGACATCATGCTCAAGTACGTGATAATAATGTTTTCCGTCGAAAAGACCTGTGGTTCATTAAAAAAAAAATCGAAGTTCGGTACACCTACCCATTTGTAAATATGGGTATCAAATGAATGGAAATTCTTCAGCGATTGAATGTTTGTAGTTATTTTCAGGATTCGTATACCCTGGTGACCTATATATCACTTTGAATGGTAACCACACATATGTGTAGGGTATTTATAGTCGGCTTAGACCGACTATAATTTTGATAATCCTAACTATCATAATTACACCTACTTTAAAATTTCCCATGTGATCTAACCTTCCCAACTGGTTATTTTTGAAATACGTGTAGTACTTAATACATAAAATGTATTATGAAATTATTTTGTGTATTATAGTTTAATATTAAATTATAAATTATTAATTTATAAATTCTTCTATAAATTATATTCTATAAATTTACTATAAATTCCCCTGTATAGAAAAATATGTATCACTTAAAGGTAATTGTTTTTATAAAAATTTGGTTAAAATTGAATTTCTTATATAAAAGCCTAAAATTAACAGCCCTATTAAAATGAGACTAAATATGAAAACATTCAAAAACAGCTAAGTTTTGTTTATATTTTTAAAACCAAATGTTTAGCGTTACCAAAAATAAAAAATAATTTCCAATTTAAAACCAGTTGGGAAGGTTAGATCACAAGTAGGTGTAATTATGATAGTTAAGATTATCAAAATTATAGTCGGTCTAAGCCGACTATAAATACCCTACATATATGTGTGGTTACCATTCAAAGTGATATATAGGTCACCAGGGTATACGAATCCTAAAATTAATTACAAACTTTTAATCGCTGAAGAATTTTCATTCATTTGATACCCATATTTACAAATGGGTAGGTGTACCGAATTTCGATTTTTTTTTGTGAACCACAAGTCTTTTCGCCGGAAAACATTATTATCATGTATTTGAGCATGATGTCAATATATATTTGACCAAAAAAGTTTACCTAAGCACCAATACATAAAAATTGATCTTTATATGTACATTTTATATGAGGTATTTGAACATAAGTGGTCGGATCATAGGTCACAATGGACCGATCTCGCCAATTTTTTCGCACATACAGTAGGTATATTAGTAATCTAAGTTATAAGTTTCATTTATCTAGCTCTTTAATTTTAAAAGTAGTAGGGATTTCAACAGACAGACGGACAGACAGACGGACAAACAGACGGACAGACAGACGGACAGACAGACAGACGGACAGATAGACGGACAGACGGACATCGCTAAATCGACTCAGGAGGTCATGCTGATCAAGAATATATATACTTTTCCATACCGGAGATGCTTCCTTCTGGGTGTTTCACTGTTTCACTGTTAGTGTAGGGTATAATAATATTCGAATGTATATGGAAGACTTGGCAAAAAGCCACTATTTTTGTAAAGCTGTACACCGAAAAAATTACTGCAGCAAATTATATACATTTGATGTCTTTGTTTTGAAAAAATATATTTCTACTACATTTTGTTGGTTTTTAAATACATTTGCTTTTATTTATCTTATTTTTACTACACCATGTATTGAAAATTCGTTCTCTACATATTGCACAAACTGTATGGATGTTTTGTTTTTTGCTTTCATTTGAATTCGTGTGGGATCACTGACGAACGAATTACGAAAGGTCATCCCCCGTGCAGGTATGAACGAATTCTTTGGTTTCATATTACAGAAACTGGCTTTTGTTGTTGCTATTTTATTTTTGCACACGACGGATGTCTGCGAAATAGGTATATAAATAAACCAAAACTGTCCGTAGCATCTGACCGAACCGTCTTAATGAGAGATGACTATAGAGCTGCTACCTAAGTTTACCGCTGAATATTTTTGGTTTGAAAACTTAGTTGTCAACTCTGCAGTATACAAAGACGCGCCATTGACGAAAAGAAACACTTAAGTGCTTGCCATTTCTTTGAGTCGTCAGAACTGATGATACTTAGTGGTGCTTCCATCTTATGATCAGGAAAATGTTTGTTTTATTTATTTATTTATTTATTAATTTATTTATTTATTCATTTATTTATTTATTTATTTATTTATTTATTTATTTATTTATTTATTTATTTATTTATATGTAGATTTTTTTGTGGTTGTGGGTAACAATTTTAGTTGTATTTGTACTATACAACTAAATAGTTTTAGATTTATAATTCTTGTATCTTATTTTTGGTATTAAAAAAATTATATTAATATTGTTTCATATAATTTTCCGAATTAATAAAAATAAATATGTTATTTAATTAATTATCACAACAAAGTGAAATAACTACATATTACTGTAAAATTAAAGGCATATGTAGTAATTTCTCTACATATTTCTGGACGTATAAATAAAGACAAAATGTAGGTTTTTTTAATACATATGTATTGAAATTTTATATAGAAAAGCTGTTAAATTATGTAGTAATTTTCCATATTAAAACAACAACTAACTTTTTTGCTTATTGACACAAGGAACTTCGTCTTGTCCTCGTTCACCGCTAGACCCATTCGACGCGACTCTTTCTCCAATCTGGAGAATGCTGCGCTGACTGCTCGTGTGCTCCTGTCAATGATATCAATATCGTCGGCATATGCGAGCAGCATGACACTTTTGTTGAGGATAGTGCCGCTTTGACGGAGTTCGGCAGCTTGAACTATTTTTTCCATCAATAAGTTAAAAAAGTCGCACGATAGGGAGTCACCCTGTCTGAAACCTCGTTCGGTATGAAATGGTACGGAGAGTTATACTAAATCTCACCACGCCAAAATTCACCACACCTCTAATCACCACACCGAAACTCACCACACTAAAACTTCGACTGGGAAAAACTCTACGGGGAAGAATTCTATCGGGAAGAATTCTACCATGAAGAATTCTACGCGAGAGCGTTCTATGGGGAAGAATTTTACGGGAAGATTTCTACTGGGAAGAATTTTACGGCGAAATATTTTACGGAGAAGCACAGTCTGAGAGAGATTGTCTATGAGAAAATTTGTTTTGGCGGAGAATTATTTTTGTTCTGGTTACAACATTTATTAATCCAATCCTAATATTTTATAAATGTAACTCAAAATTTTATTTTGTTAAACATAATACCATAATTTTGAACATTTTTATGTAAATCCTTATATACTTAAAATCGACCTTCAAAAATTAAAAAATTCAATTCGTTTTGGTTGGGATAAATATGCAAACTTACAAAGTTGAAAAAATGAACCTACATTTTTGGCCGTGTATTGGACTGAGTAATCAAAACTGAATGTAGCTTCAAAATAAAGTCAAACTCAATGTGATATCTCATACCGTAGTTGTTTTATTTAAATTTGTTTTTCTATCTTTCTTATCTCGTCATCCTGTATCCCTAGTAGAAATTTGCCGGATCGCCATCGGAAAATGAACGGGTTTTCGTTGGGTAAGCCCTATTAAGTAGAGAAAATGTGATCATTGCCATTGCATGCCCTAATAATGCTTACCATAGCAGGGTTTACATTATCTAAACAGTCAATGTTCCCGACCATAGCTACATTATTTGTTCCTCAATGCTAATCAGGCAATGATCGAGATTAATGAGAGAAACCCTATTATGCTCGGGCTCAGACAAGGAAATTGTCGGGTAAATATTAAAATGATCATGGCCTGAGGTCAATACATGATCAGGACACTGCGTTACAAGGACATTATGGGCCTCGTCATATCCCGATCATCTCAAATAATGACATGATCACTTCATGACCATGGCCCTTCCAATATTTCTACTAGGGATTAGAGAAATATGAATAAAATTTGAATTTCTCACCTAGTAATACAAGTAATACAAGCAATTTGGGACATGTATTAAAAATGAGTTATTTTATATGCAATCCAGAACCAGTTTATAAACACGTGTTACAATTCTCATCCATGTTCTTTTTTTATGCTGGGGTCATGTCCAATTTTATATATTTTCTTTAGATTCAGTGAAATTTTTTAATAATTATGTATAAACCAACTACATAATGAGGGTGTATACAGGTATTTTTATATAATTGTGGAAATTATTCTTGTCATTGTTTGTTTCTATATTTTTTAATAATTTTCACGCATTATTCAGATGGTGAATGCAAATTTTTACAATATTTCCTTACCAAATAAAAAAAAAACTAAATAATTAAAAAAAAAATTTAAGTTTAAAACCAAATCAGATTTGTCATTTAACAGAAAGTAAGCCTATACCATAGGCATTAAAAACTACTATTGCAAAAATGTTGTCCTTTTCTAGACCTTTTGTGAATTAATATCACATGTTTTATTTGTAATCCAATTTAATATTCTTCTACAACGTTATAAATTCTTTTAAAACATACAAAATAAATAATGCTTTTACAAAAAGTGACAATAAATACTACTACGGAGCACTAAATAGCTCTAGAAAGTTTTACTTCATCCTAAGTAGAGATAGACTCACACAAACGAATATAGATGGAGAACATGGTTTAATAATAACTGCCTCTTAGTTACACAAACAGACACGTTGCATAGTTTTGTGCAATTTTACAAAAATTTGCAGATTTATGCAACACAAACAACATTTTACAATATTCGAAAAGTGTCTGCAGTTGTGAAATAAAAACAAATATAAAATAAGAAATATAAATCTCAATCTCTATGCATTTCACAGCCGCCTCATGTTGCCAGTAACAACAGCTACAACTATTTAGCAAACAATTTTCATTTAAACTTTTATTTGGCCACTTAAAAGGCCAGCAATTGTCGGGGCACTTCTGTCCAACAACAACAACAATCAACAAATAATAACAACATGGGAGCTTTTAAGCATTGTCATAATAAATTTTTCTTGTAATGCAATAAATTTTCGAAAATAGCTAAACAACGTAAATAACAACAAATAATAATAAAAAGAGTTATTTTTCAGAATATCTACTAAGGTCCACAGCACTCAGACTGATTACACCGTCCGACAGCACAGTACACATAAACCAAATGTTATATGTCTCAAAGTAGGGGCGAAATGTAGTTAAACTGCATTTACAGTTTACGTGATCCTGTTTTTGTTTAAAAGCACTTCGAACTTTCAAAGGGTAATAATTTTTGAAAAATATATTTAAATACTTGTGCATATCCTAATATGTCGCAATTAGTGTCAAATAAAAGAAGAAAATCTTGGAAATTTTGTGAACTATTTTAATTTATCCTATCAGGAACATATAATAAATACAAAAGTGGTATGTCCGAATTTTATCTGAGTTACTTTTTAATTAACTCAGAATAATAATAAATAGATTATCCTCTTTCATTTGACATAAATAACGCCATAAATTACAATGTACTGGTGGAATTATACTCTGATATCCCTACCAGACTCTAAACAGTTTTCGACTAGTTTTACTGACTCTTCAATTCTCTAACAGTTACGCACTATCCAGTTATGGACTACTGCAGGCAGGGATCTATTTTTTAAATCCATAAGAATTAGGTTACAATTACCTACAGTACAATATATATCTGTTACAAAAATCAACTTAAATCTAGATTAAAACTGTAATTTAACAATTTCTTGCTTTTGTTTACGAGCCAAACAAAATTTCAGTGGATAAATATTTTCCAGCATTCGTGTTATATTACAGGGAGGGAAATAAAATTCTTAAACTCGAGAAGAATTCGGTTAAAAAGAAAAATAGTAGAATTTGACTAATATCAATAAATTACTACTAAAATTCAAGAATTTGTCATCTGGATACCAAGAAAGAAAATTACTTAGTTGTCAAAAAAGTAAATAAACTTTATTCAACTGGATTTTCAGAAGTTAATTTATTGATTATTAAAAACCAAAAAGAACACGCAAAATTGTTTCTGTATTCATCGCAAAAAGAACACGTCTTCATGTATTGTTGTTGTTTTCATCGATATTGCTCTGTCTGTATGCTTTGTTTTGCGAGGTCGCCATCTGTTTGTTAGTCTGCCTGTCTGTCTGTTGAAAGTAACTAAGCCAAATTTTTCTAGATATTCAGACATTAAGTTCTTAGGTATCAAAAAAGTAACTAAGTACAATTTGTCTGGATTGCAAATTTTTTTCTTCTTAGTTATCAAAAAACGGCATGATTTACAATGTTTGCATGTTTGTGTTTCCACGAATAGAACAACAAAGCACAGCCAGACAAGCAAGCGTCTGTGTATGTATGAATGTTAAAGATATAAATAGAAAAATCGATTTTTCATTCCATTGTTATCTAAATACACTATACAATGCTTATGGGTAACGTGCGGAGGGTTTACATTACCAACAGAAGAGGCAACAGAAGAGGTTTCAGAATAATATACAGAGAGTAAATTAAATAATAATAATAATAAAAATAAAATAAACAATTCATTTACATTAAGTATTCAAAGAAGTCATTTACTATACAAAAATGCATATAGGTAATAAAGTTCTAAATAAACAATAAATTAACTCGACTATATTTTTTTTTTATTTTATGTTAGCTTCGAAATAATTGCTTTTTGTTACTTTGAACATATCGACAGACAGACACACGAACACACAGATGGGGCTGACAGACGGACAAAGTAAAACAAAACATAATAGCGACAAAGCAAGAACATGTGTTCATTAAATTTTTGGACGAAAACAACAACAACATTTTTGATACCTAAGAAATTAATAACTGAATTCAAGACTTATTCTACTTAGTTACTTTTTTGATACCTAAGAAAATCCATTTCTTTAAATTAAGAATTTTTCGGTTTAGCTGTATATCACTCCGTATTCTTCTTGACTCCCTCTGGATTTTAGAACTTTTTTCCCTCCGTGTACATCTTATATAATTTAAAAAATTGATATAGAAGTATATAATAACTAATAAATTTTTTTAAAAAATTAAAGTGGTCGGACCACTCCTATATTTAAAATTTTGTAAGGCAAATATTTCATAGATTTAATTATAATAATTTACGGCTAAAATGTACACTATGACAACCCGGGAAATAATGAAAAAAATGAGGGCCAATCACGCCCATTTTTGAACCTATATTTTGAGGTGAATTTTAACAATACTTGAATACTTTTCGAGGTATTAGTTCCTAAAGTGTTATATAAAAGTGACTTGTATGGGAGGTGGGCGTGTCTGTTGACCGATTTGGCTCATTTTCAAACTGAGTTCCTACTTTTGACTAAAACGCATTTTGACCAGTTTTTCTCAAGTTTCCTCGTATACGGACAGCAAGACAGACAGACGGACATAGCTAAACGGACACGGGTAGTGATGCTGATCAAGAATATATATACTTTTCCTTACCGGCCACGCCTCCTAAGGGGCGTTACAATATCTGCACAAACTTAATATATCCTGTACTAGAGATGGGCGCGTGCCGTGCTTTTTTCGTGTCACGCCCGAAAATCTGAGTTCGAGCGTGCAATTCTCCGTGCATGATAGTTGCTGTCGTGCCCGTGCCTCCGAAATCAGGCACGCGCCCATTCAAGATTTTTTTTATAGTTTCTACCCCATATTAAAAAAAACCCTTTCAGAAAATAAAACATTCGTGGTATTTTAACCTTTTCTTAAAAATCTGTTGCTTTAGTTTTACTTATAGATTTAAGAGAATAAAACAGTATTGAACTTAATTTTTGAATTATTTATTACAGGGACTTAAATCTATTGGTATATCTGTTCCTGTTCTGGTTCCGATATTTTTAAAATAGCGGTACCGATTCCAACCAGAAAAAATATATATGTTCCGATTCCAGTTCCGATTCAACATATTTTTAATAACGATTCTGCTTCCAAAAATCTAAACGGTTTCGGTATCATATTTTACGTTTCGCTTGCTTTTTCATGTTTTTGCGTGCATTTTCGTGATTTGTCGTGTTTTTCCGTGTTTTGTCGTGTTTCTTCATGCCTTTTAAAATTCTCGTGCCTTAAAAAATATCGTGCTTCTCGTGCGTGTCTCTATATTTACTCGTCGGGCTCGTGCTCGTGCGTGTCACCTATCTGCGTGCCCATGCGTGTCCGTGCCATTAAAAACAGGCACGCGCCCAACTCTACCCTGTACCTCAAAAGTGTAGGGTATAAAAAACCTTGCACTCTTAATGTAGGTTAAAAAAATGTTTGATTTAAAAATATTTAGTGAATTGTTGAGTTAGTTGATGGTTCATAGGTTTTATATCGTGGATAATGGTCGGAATATGTATTCACAATTTAAAAAAGTTTGTATCGAATATAAATTTATGTATATTATTTTTATTTTCTACGTATCGCAAATCAATTACAAAACATTACAAAACATGTGCGCATATTTGATCATTGTTCACAACGTGCGTCGCGTCGATAGTCGATGATGGCAGATACAGTTTTTGTTTTTTTTTTTTTAAGTCATTTGGTACTTATATAGCAGATCGTTTCATTTGTTGTTTCCCTCCGTGTATAAATAAAGACAAAATTTAGGATTTTTAATACAAATGTATTAAATGTATGTATAGAAATGCTGTTAAACTACGTAGTTAAAAACAAATACATTTGCTTTTGGACGTAAATCATGTCCTAGAGGGTCGAAAGTAGGCGCATTTTATAGAAATATAGAAACATGTTTTTTTTTAAATACATTTTTATTTATTTTTATTGCAGTAATTTTTTCGGTGTAGATACTTTTAACAATGGATTGAAACCTAAACAAATAACGCATTCGATTTCGGTTTCGGTTTTCTTCCTAGTTTCGGTTTTGGTTATGGTTTCGGTTTTAAGTTTTTATAACGAAACGGTTTCGGTGTACTGGTTTCAAGTTACGGTTTCGGTTTTGATTTCGGTTATTTTATTAAAGTCACTCTTTGCCCACTCCTTGTCTTGAACTAAAAAATAAATTTAACTAACAGAAGAATCAAAAACATAACAATTTTAAACCTATTTAAAAAAAAAACAGGGAAATTTTGAAATAGGTGATAGGTGGTGTAATAAAGTTTGTTAGAATATTGAAATTTATAGTCGGTATAAGTACCCTCACATTTGTGATAATATGTGCGGTTACCATTTAAAAAGATGCATAGGTCACCAGTGTTTACGAATCCTGAAAATAATTACAAACTTGCAATCGCTGAAGAATTTCCATTCATTTGATACCCATATGTACAAATGGGTAGGTGTACCGAATTTCGATTTTTTTTTGAAACTAAAAGCGGGAAATATTATTTTCTTATATTTGAGCATAAAGTTAATATTTATTTCACCAAAGCTTACATAAAGTAGAATTCATCTGAAGATGTAAATTTGTTATGAGGTATTTGAACAAAAGTGGTCGGATTACAGATCACAATTGACCGATCATGCCAAATTTTCTTGTTGAGACAGCGAAAATATATAAGTAATCTAAATTAGGACTGTTATTGATCTAGATCTTCTAGTTCGTGATTTCAACAGACAGATGGACAGCGCTAAATCGACTCAGGAGGTCATACTGATCATGAATGTATCGTCACTGTCATGCCAAAGGGGCGAATGTGAATTTTTAAAAATATTGGGAAATCAAATTTTAAAGTTTGAAGTGCTTTAAAAATTAGCAAAATTTTTATTTTTTTTAGTTTTTTCTGTTATTTTGGTTTATTCATCAATTATTATAACGTATATAAAATATATTTGCATTTGGACAACTTACTGAATTATAAATACGGATTTTGTGAGGCTGAATCCTGACCAAAACGCAAATATTTTTGTTTTTTATGCTATAATTTTATATTAGCGCATGAAAAATGTAAATGCATTAAATGGTTATATTTAATACACCTATCTATTGGCATCATTATTTAAAAATATGTTTCCAAACATTAATTTGCCATTTGTTATTTGCAGGAAAAAATGATGGCAAAATATTTTTAATTAATGATGCCAATTGATAGGTGCTTCAAAAACAAACAATTAATATCTTTACATCACTATTTTATCTTGCACCAATAAAAATGTATAGCAATAAAACGATTAAATTGGAAAAATTGAAAAACTTGACATGCCAAAAGTGCGAATCATTTCGTTTTTTCGCCATAACTTTTTATTGATACGTGATAAACTAGCGATGTAAATGCATTTATTGTTTGTTTTTAAAGCACATATCGGTCTATATAATTAATTAAAAATAATTTGCTTTATATTTTTTTTTCTGCAAATAACAAATGGCAATTTAATATTTTGCCAAATAATAAATTATTTTATACATCTATTTTATTCTGTAGCAATAAAAACTGTTGGCGAAAAAATGAAAAGATTCGCCCATTTGGCATGACAAGATTTTCAATTTTTAAAATTTTTTCTATTTGCAAGAAAATATTTTTAAATAATGATGCAGATCGATAGGTGCTTTGAAAGCAAATAATAAATGCCTTTATACCACTACTTTATCTTGTATCAATAAAAAGTTATGGCGAAAAACGAAAAGATTCGCCCTTTTGGCATGACAAGATTTTCAAATTCGCCCTTTTGGTTTTGACTTTTGTGGCTTGAAATATTCAAACGACACGCGTTTTTAGCACAATATACTTGAGGAAAAACTACATTCAAAAATGTAAAAAACGGAAATGTCAAAAATTGAACATGCGCCCGTTTGGCATGATAGTTGCGATATAAAGGGTTTTTTTAACAGGGACGTTACAAAAGTAGAGCGACAGGGACAGCAAACGACGCCATATTCCTTGTCGCTCTTTTGACATTTCTCTTCAGTAAAGTTTGCTATTTCATGATGGAAAGATATACGAATTCGAATTTCGGTAGTAAATATTAATAATTTTGACTAGTTGTTGGCTCGTATATCTTTTCATCATGAAATGGCAAACCTTACTGAAGAGAAATGTTAAAAGAGCGGCAAGACATATGGTGTCGTTTGCTATCCCTGTCGCTCTACTTTTACAGCGTCCCTGTTGAAAAACCCTTGAAAAAAACTTTTGTAGAGCTCTTATTGAAAAACCCTTTATACTTTTCCGGACATGCTTCCTTCTTAAAATATTTCTTCAAACATGCCTTGTACTTTAGAGCTTCTATATAAATTAATTGTACTGTTTTTAACTTTTTTTTTAATCCGTTATGAAACCGAAAACATTTATATCGGTTTTGGATATCGGTTTATTTCTGATTTTCGTATAACGATTTCGGGTATGGTTCGGTTTTAAAAATAAATCGGTTTTAAACGGATATTGGTTTCGTTTACGGTTACGGTTTTAATCCTTGCTTTTAACTTATCAACAGAAAGGCATATTAACAAACAGATGGCTATGGCAGTTGGACCCCGCAAATCAAAGCATAACAGCGATAAAGCAAGATCGATGAAAATTTTTAGTGTAATTGATATTAGTGAAATTATGCTATTTTCTATTCGAGCCGAATTCCTCTCCAGTTTTAGAAGTTTATTTTCCTAAATGTGCTGTTTTCAAAGTACTTAAGCTAAACAAACGATTGAGTGTTAGATTAACTGGGATACAAATTAATAAAGAAATATAAAATTTAACCCGTTAAATTAAAACCCTAAAAACCTAACTAAGTAGCTATTTAAGCATGTTATAGACATTGCCTATTTCTTCATGAGTATTTTCCCAAAATAATTTGTCGAGTGGAATGCAACCAGTTTATTAATTTTTGCTGGCACAAAACTAATCTGCATTTGATGTGCTTTGCAACCAAAGTTGGACACAAATTTAATTTTACAAACATTTTTATTTAACTTCATAAAATCACAAAATTATTTGTGTATATGTGGATGTAAATAAGTGTTAGAGTGAGTATGTGTGTGACGTTGTTTCCGGCAGCTTCCGCTGTAGCAAAGGAAGCAGAAAAACTTCATAATCAAAAAATGGAAATCGGAAACTGGGTTAAATGGCGAAAGGCTGCGAACGAAGGATGTGAAAGGATGCGAAACGGACGGCAGTGTCACACCTTCGTGTGTGTGTGTGTGTTTGAAGGCAACTTCAGGGTGTTGTAAGTATGTGATGTACATGTGTCGGTTGGTTGGTTGGTTGATGTTTGTGTGTTTAGGGTACATAATTCATAAAATTTGCCTATTTAAATTTCGAAACTAGATTTTCAGTTGAGCTGCTTGAAATTTTAATGCGACTTCCGTTATTGTTTGCTTTTTGAATTTGAATAAACGGCTGGCATAAATGTTGAAATTATGCTCTTGCATTGAGTAAGAATAGGTCAGATGTTTGTGTGTTCAATGGAGCATTTTTGCCTATTTGTAAAACTTATTTTTTAAATTAGCATAATTTTGTCTTCGCATAGTAAAACAACGCATAACTCTTTAAATGCTTTGACAATTTTCTTTAAGTATTGAACATTTTTCTGTTTGTTTTATTATGTTTCAATTTTGTTATATTTTTTATATGCCAAATAGGCATTGAACTGAAAAGAAATGTTTTTGAGCCAAACAAATAAAAATCAAATAAAAGTAGGAACCAACATAAAATGAACATCCGTCGTGAAGCAACAAAAGGTTATGCGAATAAAATAATATAATAAATAAAATAAAATTTATTGATGCACAGATGTAAAAACTTCACATTATAGCCGGAGGGTGTAATATCGCAAAATGTGGGGTTATAAATACCTCAGAGCGTTCCTCTTGCGAGTTGTTAAATGTCATTTATCATAAAATAAGCATGAAAATTGTATATTGACTTTTTATAAGTCATGAAAATATGTCCTTGTCATAAAATCTAGTTTAAGCGATATAACAGGGGTGAAAACTGGGGTTTCAAACTCTTTGATATTTGTTTTTTTCAGTTTTTAGCCGTCTTTAATTCTTTTCTGTCTAACGTAGTACGATTGAGTCTTTTTAAAATTTTTTTATTCGATTTAAATCTTCCTCCTATTTCTTCAGATAGTCTCCGTTAGTCTTCATCAAAAATATGTCAGTGTATGTCTCTAGTATTCGTCAATATTTTACCGTCATCTTCGGTCTCGATACATCTTCTTCAGTCGTCTTAAGACCCATTTAGTTTCCATCAATCTTCGTCAGTCTTATTTAGTTCCCTTTAAAAACTATCTCTTCTTGGGTTTCTTGGGACTTCTTGGATTTCTTGAAAATTCTTCAGTCTTCTTCGTCAGTCTTCATCAGTTTTCATCACTAATCTGGCAACAGTGGTTAAAGTTAATGTTTTTATTTCAAAGTCAAAGTTTTCAAAGTCCAAAGTCAAAATTTAAGTCAGCATTTTTAAGAACGAATTATTTCGCCGTATTTTTTATCCTTACTTATTTTCTTCTCGGCGAAGTATATGTGCAGGCCAACATTCCAAAAATAATCTTTTTTTTTTCATGAGTATTCATCAGTATTCAGTCCTCATCAGTCTTCCTCAGTCTTCCTCAGTCTTCCTCAGTCTTCCTCAGTCTTCCTCTTCCGTCTAGTTCAGCCTTCTTAAGTCTTCTTCGGACTTCTTTAGTGATCTTCAGAGTCCTTCAGTTTGCTTAAGCTTCTACAATATTCATTAGTTATCT
Organism: Dryomyza anilis; assembly: GCA_951804985.1. Taxonomy (NCBI): domain Eukaryota; kingdom Metazoa; phylum Arthropoda; class Insecta; order Diptera; family Dryomyzidae; genus Dryomyza; species Dryomyza anilis. Next base: position 97,450,502 of record OX638131.1, on the reverse strand, counting down.
TCAGTCATTTTAAACCCTCTTGAGTCATCACAGGAGTTCCTCATTCTTCTTTAGTCTTCTTAAGACTTCTTCAGTCTTCTTTAGTTTTCTTAAGTCTTCCTCAGTTTTTTCAGTGTTATTCAGCCTTCTTCATTCATCTTCAGTGTTAAACAGTTTTCTAAAGACTTCTTTATTCTTTATCAGTGTTCTTAAGTCTTCCTCAGTTATTTCAGCCTCTTTCAGTCTTTATCAGTTTTCTTCAGACTTTTTCAGTCTTCTTCTTCAGTGTCAATCAGTCTACTTTAGGTTTCTTAAACCTTCATCAGTATTATTGAGTACTCTTTAGTGTTCTTTAGACTTCTTTAGTTTTCGTCAGTCTCTTCTGTTTCTTCTGTTTCTTCTGTCTCTTCGGTCTTTCTTAGTATTTTTTTAGTTTTCCTCAGTCTCTTCAGTCTTTCTCAGTAATTTTCATTATCTTCAGTACTCCTCAGTCTTATTCAGTCGTCTTCAGATTTTTTCGGTATTCTTCAGTATTATAACGTCTTCCTTAGCCTTTACCAGTCTTCTTCAGAATAATTCAATCATTTTCAGTCTTCTTCATTAGTCTTTAGTCCTAATCAGTATTCTTAAGTTTTCTTCAGTCTTTTTAAATCTTCTTCAATCTTCTTTAGTCTTCTTCAGTCTTATTCAGTTTTCTATAGACTTCCTCAGTCTTCTGAAACCTTCTTAAGTATTCTTCGGTCGTCCTCAGTCTACTTTTTCGGTATTCTTCAGTCTTATAACGTCTTCCTTAGCCTTTACCAGACTTCTTTAGAATTATTCAATAATTTTCAGTCTTCTTCATTCGTTTTTTAGTCTTAATGAGTATTCTTAAGTTTTCTTCAGTCTTTTTAAATCTTCTTCATTCTTCTTTAGTCTTCTTCAGTCTTATTCAGTTTTCTATAGACTTCTTCAGTGTTCTTCAGTCTTCTTCGGTCGTCCTCAGTCTTCTATAGTCTTCTTCAGTCTTGCCTAGTATTTTTCAGTCTTATTTAGTGTCCTCAGTCTTTTTCAGTCTTGTTCGCTCGTCCTCAGTCTTCTGTAGCCCTCTTTCGTCGTCGTCAGTCTTCTTCAATCTTCTAAAGACTTCTTCAGTCTGCTATAGTCTTCTTCAGTCTTATTCAGTCTTCTTTAGTCTTCTTCAGTCTTCGTCAATCTTCCTCTGTCTTCTTAAGTCTACTTTAGTCTTCTTCAGTCTTCAGTTTTCTTCAGTCTTCCTCAGTCTTCTTAAGTGTTCTTAAGTCTTCTTTAGTCTTCTTCAGTCTTCGTCAATCTTCCTCAATCTTCCTCAGCCTTCTTCTGTCTTCTTCAGGTTTCTTCAGTCTTCTTCAGTCTTCATCAATCTTCCTCAGTCTTTGTCAGTCTTATTCAGTCTTCTTCAGTCATCTTCAGTTATCTTCAGTCTTCTTCAGTCTTCTTCATTTTTCTTTAGTCTTCTTCAGTCTTATTCAGTCTTCTAAAGTCTTCTTAAGTCTTCTTCGGTCGTCCTTTTCAGTCTTCTTCTTTTTCAGTCTTCTTTAGTGTCCTCAGTATTTTTCAGTCTTGTTCGGTCGTCCTCAGTCTTCTTTAGCCCTCTTTCGTCGTCGTCAGTCTTCTTCAATCTTCTAAAGACTTTTTCAGTCTGCTATAGTCTTCTTCAGTCTTCGTCAGTCTTCGTCAATCTTCCTCAGTCTTCTTCAAACTTCTTCAGTCTTCTTCAGTCTTCTTTAGTCTTCGTCAATCTTCGTCAATCTTCCTCAGTCTTCCTCAGTCTTCCTCAGTCTTCCTCAGTCTTCCTCAGTCTTCTTCAATCTTCTTCAATCTTCTTCAGTCTTCTTCAGTTTGTTCAGCCTTCTTCAGTCTTCTTGAGTCTTCTTCAGTCTTCTTCAGTCTTCCTCAGTCTTCTTCAGTCTTCTTCAGTTTTCTTCAGTCTTATTCAGTCTTCTTCAGTCTTCTTCAGCCTTCTGTAGTCTTCTTAAGTTTTCTTCAGTCTTTTCTAGTATTCTTTAGTCTTCAGAAGTCTTTATTAATATTGTTCAGTCTACATCTATCTTCTTCAGTCATCTTTAGTAATTGTCTAGATTACTTCAGTCTTCCTTAGTTATCGATATTCTTTTTCGATCATAATCAATAGACGCCAGTCTTTGTAAAACTTATGCGGTCACTTTCAGACTTCCTCCAACGTTTTGAAACAAATTTGGTCTTATTTTGTATTCTTTAGATTTGTTCGGCTTTCATCTTCTCTCTCTCTTTCTTTAGTCTCTTTTCCAGTCATTTTAGGTCCAATTCTTTTTAAAGTTTTGCTTAGTATTTATCATTCATCTTCCATCATCTTCTGTTCATCTTGTGTCTTTCTTACTTCTGTCTTGTTCAGATTATTAGGCAATTTCTTCAATGTTATTTTTTGTGTCGTTTTAAGTCTTATGTAATGATTAACTCTTATTTAAACTATATCGCATATCATCTCCTAAGTAATGATATGTTTTTCCTTTTGTGGTGTTGTTGTGCATTTCAGTATCCTGGCATGTTCTAATTCAGCTGCATTTGCCGCTCCTAATCTTTTGCATCTTTTAAAAATCTCTTTAGCAACTTTTATCACTGTTACAGCATTTCTGCAGCATCATTTCTGCCACTCTGCTTTATGTGCTTTGCTTCTCTTATTTTTCTTTCGTCCCTTGCAGTAGTAGCAGCAAGTGCTACATTTATGGACCACTTACCTTGCATGTGGGAATCCTGGCAACCTGCATGTATGTTACAAACGTGTCCTGTCACTGCTTAGCATGCAAAAATAATGAACAAAAACTGTTGTTCTTCTACGTGTTGTTGCTGCTGCATTTCTGCTGTTGCTGTTGCAAAGCAAATGCAAATTTATTTTCATCCTTTTTAAACACAAACATTATTTTCCATTATCCTTGTAAATAAATGCGCTTAGCAAGCAACAGAAACAACTACTACAGCGTGCATGAACAATGAACAAGGATGCGTTTCAATTTCAATTGTTAAGAAGAAGGATGCGGCCGCTAAATGCGCCGCAACGTGAAGAGGCAACGATGCAACGACGACGACGACTTGTGCCTCACCCCACGACAGGATGTGCGCGATTCAGAGACAGACGAGTAGTTTTATTATTGTTGTTGTTGTTATTCTTATTATTTGTTGAATGACAAACAATTGTAATGAATCGCAGGACGAAGTGCAGCAGAGAGAGGACGTGCAAGAGGAAAATGCGCACAAAGTGGAAAACAATATTTGCCGCTAAAATCGCTTGGGAACAGCAACAAATAGAATAATAAGAAGAGGAAGAAAAAGGAGGAGAAGCAGCAGCAACTGCAGTGACGACAACAACAACAATAGTAGTAGTAACGACATCAGCAGCAACAAATAAAACTCCACGAATTTCCGTTTCCGTTGAGATGATTTTCAGTTTTGGTGGCCATTATGCACGCTCCTCGTCCTTCTCACCCTCACTCCAATACTCCACTATTCTCTGCAACGCTTGCTCCAGCCATATTTCTCTTGCTATACCCTGCCATCAGTAGTACCTCGTACAACTTTGGTCCGTAGTTTCGGAAAACTTGAGCAAACGATTGTTATCCTTGAGCAAACACTGCAGCAGTGATTTTTTGTCCGTAAAGCAAATAAATACATAAATAAATAAAAACCGGCATCTGGAGATCTCCAAAAGCAACTGAGATATTGCCGTTTCATGGCTCAATGAGCATCCCCCAAACGACGAGATAAATAATCAAGTAGAAGAAGATAAAAAAATGAACAGAAGCGGCAAAAGTAGGAAAGGGAAAACAAGCGCAACTAACAGACGGACACACTTTCGACTATCCAATGCAACTGTGTTGAACACACACACACACACATATAGCATGTGTGTGATTTCGTAGCGCCAAAGGATTCAAACAGCCAAGCAAACAAATCAGTGGAAATATTGCAAATATCTTGCCTGAATGATTCCTGCAATTGCACTTTATGCGCCTGATAGTTTCTCTCTTTCTCTACTTTTGCACGAGCATGAGTTTGACTGGCTGTGTGTCTGTGTGTGAGACAATCTTTGTGTGTGTTTGTAAATAGATGTGTGTGCATCTTGTAATAGCCGATTTACTGCAGTGTCCACTGGTTCGGAAAACAAAAGTATAACTGGCGAAGATTAGTAATAGTCTTAAGCGGAAAAACATAATTGGTTTCTACTTAAACTAAATTTGATTTCTGAAAATATTTAGCTCTAATAATGCGTTTAATGAGATCAAGGGATTTAAATAAAAATAATAATTTTTGTTGTAAATAAATATATAGCAAACTAGCTGGACCCGTGCACGACACGTGCAAAGATTTTGTGCATGCAAGGATATGGAACAGTGGACGTTTGTTATTGGTTCATAAGTGTAGTAACCAAAACAAAACTAATTCTCCGCTAAAACAACTTAGAGACAACCACTATAGAGTTTTTCCCAGTAGAAGTTTTAGTGTGGTGGATTTTGGTGTGGTGAGTTTTAGTGTGTTGAGTTTTAGTGTCGTTATTTTAAGTGAAGTGAATTTTATTGTGATGAGTTTTAGTGTGGCGAATTGGAGTGTGATGAATTTTAGTGTGGTGAATTTTAGTGTGGTGAGTTTTAATGTGGTGAGTTATAGTGTGATTAATTTTATTGTGGTAAATTTTAGTGTGGTGAATTTTAGTGTGGTGAATTTTAGTGTGGTGAATTTTAGTGTGGTGAATTTAGTGTGGTGAATTTAGTGTGGTGAATTTAGGTACGTGAATTTTAATGTGGTGAATTTTAGTGTAGTCGCGGCAGTGGTTAGTGCGTTGGACTGCGAGCCGAAAGGTCCCCAGTTCAAGCCTGGACTGGGGCTAACAACATCTTTTCATAGAAACATTTTTCTATACCGCGCTACCTCTCGTCAGTAAATGGCAAACCTACGAGAGTAAAACCATTGCCTATGCAAAGCTCTCATCCGCCGTTCGGATTCGGCAATAAACTGTAGGTCCCACTACTTTGAGTACAAATATAACACGCACAGCTCAAAATGGTGAGGGAGCTCGGCCGAAGTTCTATACAGGACTGTAGCGCCAAACTAAAATTATTATTTCAGTGTGGTGAATTTTACTGTGGTGAATTTAAGTGTGGTGAATTTAAGTGTGGTGAATTTTAGTGTGGTGAATTTTAGTGTGGTGAATTTTAGTGTGGTGAATTTTAGTGTGGTGAATTTTAGTGTGGTGAATTTTAGTGTTGTGAATTTTAGTGTGTTGAATTTTAGTGTGGTGAATTTTAGTGTAGTTGATTTTGTTTTTGTGATTTTGCTTTTGTGCTTTTCTTTTCTTTTGTGTTTTTGCTTTTGTTTTTGTATTTGTTTTTGTATTTCTTTTCTGTTTTTGTTGTGTTTTTGTTTTGTGTTTTGCTGTTGTGTTTTTGCTTTCATTTTTGTGTTTCTGCTTTTGTTTTTCTTTTTCCATCTTTTTTTTTATTTTTCCGTTGTTTTTGAGTTATTGCTTTAGTTTTTTGCTTTAACTTTTACTTTTGTTAATTTTTTTGATTTTCGCTTTTGTTTTTGTGTTTTTACTTTTTTATTTTTTTTTTATTTAAGTTTTTTGTTTAATCTTCTTAGCTAAGTTATAACGCGTTAAAAATTTAGGTTTTATGGGAGGTGCCATGCCCTTTAGTCCAATCCCAATATAGCCTATAATACCCTCCGGACTCCATAGTATCCTGGTGCAAAAATTCAGTTAAATCGATTCTGCGGTTTAGACGTGATGCTGGAACAAACAGACAGACAGTCCGACAGACTGACAGACGGACCAAGAGTTTTATATATATTGCTGAAGCAAGCATTACCTGAGTAGAGGACCAGTGCACATAAACATAAATTGCTGCATAAGCATTAGAAGAATAAATGTGAATGGAAAAAATAAAAATATGCATTTTCATTTATAAATTTTACATTGAAGAAGTGTGGAGTGGTATAAAACTGTAATGTTGAAAAATTTAGGTGGACGTTTCATAATTAAAATTAATGTTTTCGGTCCTGGCTATTAGTTTTACCAGCGCTTAAAAACGCCTCTGTCCTAAGTATTGAATGCCGACACTTTAAATGCCATGGCAGATTGGAGCCAATAATTGACAATATTTAAAAGATGCCCGTTGTTTGGCAGTTGAGTGATAATCAATTTTATTGAGTCAAAACCTTCATATTTTTATTCCCATTCCTAGTTTGACATCCATAAATTCAAAAATTTACTACCGAAATTCGAATACGTATATCTTTCCATAATGAAATGGCAAACCTTACTGAAGAGAAATGTCAAAAGAGCGGCATGAAATTTGGCGTCGTTTGCTGTCCCTGTCACTTTTGTAGCGCTCTTATTGAAAAACCCTATACATGTCAAGCCTCATAAGACTTGTCTATGTAGCGTAAGATTTATGTATGAAAATGAAAATGCTCAACTCTATACAATGTACACCCAGAAAAAAATACTATATATATAATAGTTTTTTTTACTATTAAAAATAGTCAATAGGATACATTATTATTTTAATCGGAAAATACCATTAAATACTAGAAAATACCATGACATTGCCATTCAGTTTATATGAAAATATTTATTTTTTGTATACTATTAAATCAATAATTGTCCTATTGACAAATTTTAATGGGATTTGAGGGAATTTTTGTCTGGGTGTACGCAATGAAATTGATTCGTAGCTATCGAATCTATTTGCACATATTTTTGTTTGAAATTTCAATTGAAAATTCAAAGTATACGAAAATAAAATTCTTATATTTTTTAAATATTCATTCAGTATTTGGTTGATCCGAGATGTTCCAAACAAGTAGTATTCCATTGAAAATACACAATAAAAAAAAAAACTTCAAAATTAAAACAAAAGTTTAATATAACTGAAATATAAATGAAATACTATTTTAACCTTAAATTGTTTGCATCAATGTTCTTAATAAAACTACTAAAAATTATCAGATTCCAATAAAAAAAGTAAAGAAAAATTCGATCAAAATAAGCTCACTTTAGTTGATCGTAGACCGTAAGTCCTTGGGTCAAATGACTTGTAAAACTAATTTTCAACATAATTGATGTGTCCTAATTATGAAAAACGAAGACAAAAGTTTTAATTTCTTAATTTCAAGTTACCTCCAATGCGAGCGATTTGGCTATGCTTTTCCCAATGTGTGCAGCGTTTGGAATTATTGTGTTGCATGAGAGGCCATTTGTGCCATTTGTGTAATTTGGTTTAGAGATATCTTGCAAGCCGTTGCAATAGTGTTGATTAGAAATACACAAAACGTGTGCGCATCATCGGTATTTTTGATGTTTTTCTTACTTTAGTCATATATAGCACTCAAAATTGATTGATCATATATGAACTCAAAATTGATTGGTATTTGTTAATTTAAGTATTCTTAACAAAAATCATATGAGCAAATCCAGAATACCTTAATCTTCATGATACTGGCATAAAGCAATGAATAGAAATGATTTGTTATTTTTTTTTTTATATTATTATTGTTAAGAATACTTGAATTCAAAAATACCAACTATTTTTGGGTTTATTAGAATATCTATCGATTAGTTACATGTGGCTAAAATAAGAAAAGCACAAATATTGGCTACTTTTCAACGTGTGGATCTAAGTTTTCATAAAGGAGGTAAATCACAGAATTCAAGATATGAATTTGCTCACACAGAATAAAAAAATCGTAAATATAGCCAAAATTATTGCTAATACTGCGCCGACTAAATTATTAATTGTATTAGCGTACACATTCATCATATTAGCAATCGCATTTGCTGCCAACAGCTATGTGTATTCGCATACAGCGTTGATGTTATAGCAGTGCGTGGTCGCTATAGCAGTGAGTGGTTGCTGTAGCAGTGCGTGGTCGCAATAACAGTGCGTGGTGTGTATTCGTGTACTCGCTTGCAGCGCTGGTGAATTTAGTGAAGTTCGTGAAATTGGTGGAATTCGATTGGAATTATAATTTTTAGTTGGCGGTTGGCCCGCATATCAGTTCACATTTGGTTCATGTCAAAAGAAACGCTTATAGGGTTTGATCATACTCTATTCGTATCGTTGAAAATGATGTTGATGGTAATAGTTTTATATTTAATTATGCTTCATCAACAGAAAAGTATATTTGTTATATACTTTCACAAGAATTTATATTATTCTTTTTTAATAAATTAAAAAATAATTATAAGAATACTGTGAAAATACAAAATTGCTTTTAAAACGTCGCCCACACCAATTAAATAATTTGCTACTTAAGCAAAATCATTTATTGGTAAATTTTTGGACGTAAATAACATTTTTAGCGAATGTGTTTGCTCAATACATGAAAATGGCAAGAATGTCAGTACCAGACCAATGAATGGTGTACAATTAATTTTGATTGCTGTATTTACGTGGTTTTTTTTTTAACTGTGTCATAACACGAACAAAAGAGACATGTTAGAACTTAAAAAAAAAACCTCATTGTACGGATAATAGTACTTTTTTGTTAGGTACATCCACATTTAGCTGGTCATTTTGTTGGACATAGGTGTGATCATAAATTTATGCTATGAGTTAATTTAAAAATATAAAGACTTTTCAATATAATGGATCTAACAAATTTTATGGAGAAAAAAAAATTTCAACATAACCCAGAACCATGTTTTCTGACATATTAAAGGCAGTGTCGAACGCGGCTAAATTTGAATTTTTTTATAAACTGATAATATAAGAAAAAATCAAACTATCTCGCATGAATGTATCACTAAAATTAAAAAGACTGGAGCACTTTAAATGTGAATTGTTAACATAATCACAATTTAAAATAACTTTAAAGATATTATTAAATTTTGTCAGATACATCTGTGTTTTATCACCATATTATGTTTTATCATAAAAAAATAATTCCTCATCATAATTTAAAACCAGTTGGGAAGGTTAGATTACATGGAAAATTTGAAATTAGGTGTTATTATGATAGTTAGGATTATCAAAATTATAGTCGGTCTAAGTCGACAATAAATACCATACACATATGTGTGGTTACCATTCAAAGTGGTATATAGGTCACCAGGGTATACGAATCTTGAAAATAACTACAAACTTTCCATCCCGGAAGAATTTTCTTTCATTTGATACCAAAATTTACAAATGGGTAGGTGTACCGAATTTCAATTTTTTTTTTTGGGAACCACAAGTCATTTCGTGGGAAAACATTATTTTCATGTACTTGAGCATAATGTCAATATATATTTGACCAAAAAAGTTTACCTAAGCACGTATGTTTTATATGAAGTATTTGAACATAAGAGGTCGGTTCTCAGGTCACAATGGACCGATAATGCCAAAGGGCTCTTCCAAACATAATTTTGCAGGCATTAACATGTATGTTTGGAATTTTATGTAAACATAATATATAATTGACTGATAAATCATTTGTAAACAGGGTTATCTTGAGACTTAAACAGTGTTGTAATGAGCTCTGATTTACATTATGATATAACGGAAACATTTTGATGTTTCCCTTAAAATGGTATATGTTCTAATAGAAACATAATAATTACTACATCCAAACAAAATAAATATTTGAACCGAAACATAAATATGTTTAAAACATAACATGATTTGGAAAGACCTGAATATAAGGAATGTTTCAAGAGAAACATATCAGTTGTTTCGGTTAAAAAAGTAGTATGTTTGCATTAAAACATATCTAAATATTTTTGGAAAGGAATCCTGAAAATTAAATAAAAATAAAATATTGTTTTTTTAATAATTTTTATTAAAAATCATTAAACATGCACAGTGGGAATTAATAATATTTGAATTCATATACAAATTTTTAAATGCACAAATAAATAATTGAATTGAAACTGAATGTACAAGTCTCACTGCAACACATAGCGTTAACAAAGAATTCGCGGAGCATGTTGTAAAAAACCATGCCGAATTCTGTTTGAAAATAGAAGCACTGATTTTTCAGTTGTGGTTGATGAAATATCCGTGTCGGCTTTTCACAATATTTTTAGAAAAACATTCAGGAGCAATTAAATTATATACTGCACTATTAAATGATATTATTTGGTATACATATACTATATGTATAGTTTTAGACACGAGGAAAAATATGGCAAACTCAGAACTTTTAATTTTGTCCGCTAGAGGGCGCATTTACTATTAATGGACCCTCTAAAATGCGTTCTTCACCTCGAAAATTAAAATTTATAACATGTATAGTATTGGCAACGGGGAAAAATTTTGCAAACTTAGAACTTCGAATTTTCTCCGCTAGAGGTCACATTTATTATTAATGGACCCTCTGAAGTGCGTTCTTCACCTAGAAAGATGACATCCTATTAATATAATAAATCTGTTTGTACGTATGTTCCGCTTCTCCGTCTAAACTGTTGATCCGATATTCTTGAAATTTTTACCACAGATGCGGTATAATCTGGAAGGAATGATAGGCTATATATGGGCGGGATTGAAAAAGAAGCGTGGCACCTCCCATACAACCTAAACTTTCAATATGATATAACTCGGCACTTTCACCAGCTACGAACATAAAACAAAAAACTCAAATACAAAAAAAAAAAAATTAAAAGCAAAAGCACAAAACAAAAGCAAAAGCAATAAAATAAAACTAAAATCCAAACTAAAGTAAAAAAATACGATAAAGAAAAACGAACTCACCACACTAAAACTCCCCAAAAAAAATGCACCACACCAAAATTCACCACACTATAACTCACCACACTGAAATTCACTACACTAAAACTCACCACAATAAAAATCACCACATAAAAATTCACCACACTAAAACTCACCACAATAAAATTCACCACATTAAAACTCACCACACTAAAAACTCACCACACTAAAACTCACCACACTAAAATTCACCACACCAAAACTCACCACACGAAAATTCACTGCATCTAAATTTACTACACTAAAACTCACCACATTAAAACTCACCACACTAAAACTTCTATTGGGAAAAACTCTACGGGAATGAATTCTACCAGGAACAATTATACCGGGATGAATTTTACCGGGAAGAATTCTACCGGGAAGAATTCTACGGAAATGCGTTATATGGAGAAGAATTTTACGGCGAAGATTTCTACGGCTAAATATTCTACTGGGAAGAATTCTACGGGGATGAGCAGTCTGAGAAAGAATTGTATTTGAGAAAAGTTGTTTTGGCGGAGAATTATCATTTGGTTACTACATTTATAAAACGATAGAGGGTGCTAAGATCAAAATTTTATATCTCGGTAACCACTTAACTGATCTTGACAATGCTTGGTACAGGAAATCCTTTGGGAAATTTTCAAAGACTAGAAAGTAATTCTAAATTCCATCGACAGAGGGTGTTAAGGGCAAAAATTATAACTTGGTAACCGCTGAACCGATCTATGCAAAATAATAATTCTAATGACCATATAATGACTAAAAAAGGAAAAATAAAAAACTAATAAAAAAAAACTTTTTAACAAACAAGCTTTTAAAAAAATCTGTACTAAAAAATTCAATATAAATTTACTAAAAATATAAAATATATTTAAAGAAGGTAGGTATGTATATTTATAATGAATACATATTAATATATGAAATAAATTAAATTCAATTTTATTCAATTTATATTATTAAGATATACGTTTAAAAGCAATAAATTTTAAAATTTACTAAGAGGTTTGCAAATACAAAATTATAGCGTGTGGCGAAATTATTGAATATTACAGTCCACCTCTAGCACTAATAAACTTCGAATTCCATTCAACTTTTCAATAGTTTTCAATATAATTTTCGAGTAGGGGTAGATCAGTATGGGAGTATCTATGGGTTTTGTAGGCAATGCTGGTATCGGAAGTCCAATGATATTTTTATGGCATGTGTTGTGTTTTTAACTCAGGATAATCTAGCAAAAATGAACTTTTAATTAGAAATATTTATGAACTTAACTTAAGTCATGGAATTTGGCTAAATGATGTAGATTAACGTTATATAGGGTCGTAATTTCATCGAGGTGTGTTACACCTGTCAAATAAGCAAACCCTTTAAAATGATACAACTCTCGACTTATAACAGTAGTACATAGTTTTAAAAATTGAAGTAAAAGCTCATATTTTACATTGTATAATCTGGGTGTGACTGGACAAAGAGACGTGATATCTCCTACACAATCTTGCCTCACACTGTGAAGGGTTATAGTGTGCTGAGCGGTTGCGAGATTTAAAGTATAAGGAGTTGTAGGTTTGTGATGTATCTATATATATAAAAATGAAATGTCCTGTGTGTGCCAGAGCATCACGAGAGAACGAACCGACGGATATACCTGATTCTTTTTGTATTTTGTTTGTGTCAGTGTAAGAGTGGTTTAGAAAAAAAGAAAAGTCGGAAAAACCTAAAGGAAAACCTAAATTTGATCCTAGGAACATGAAATTTGGATACGGTGTTCCTCTCCCGACGTAAGCGCCCATTACGAAAGGATTTTTTGAAATTCGTCTCCTAAGGTATAAAAATGGGTGTGACAAAACTGATTGTTTAATTCAAAATATCTGTGTAATTAAGATAGCCACAGTCATGAAATTTGACTCACAAATGTAAATTGTTGTTGTTTATAATTTGTCTAAATGTGGGCGGAATATTTTAAAGGGGCGTGGCTCCTCCCATATAACCATAACTTATAAATTCGATAACTCCTGACCTCCTAAGATCAGAGTTATAAAAATGGAAACAAAGCTTCATAATAAAAACATCAATAGTCCCAGGTAAATGGGGTGTGGCACCTTCCATATAAGCAAAACTTTAATATTGCTATAACTCCACCTACTAAAAGCAGAGTTATAAAAATCTAAACAAGTGAACATATTAAACATTGTAATCGTCACGTAGAATGTGGGCGTGTTTATAAAAATGGGCGTGTCACCTCCCATATAACTAAAGCATTAAATATATGCTATATTTCCTAACATACTAAGAGTAGAGTTTCAAAAATCCAAACAAAAGTTCATATTTAAAACTCCAATCGTCACATGTAATGTCGTCGCGATTAAACTTGGGTGTGGCGCTAAAATGTTCAAAATGGTATAACTCCTGACCTTCTAAGGGTAGAGTATATAAAACTCCAATCGTCATGTAGAATGTGGACGGGATTGGAGAAAAGAGCGTGGCGCATTACTATATTTCTTTACATACTCAGGAGTAGAGTTATAAAAATCACAACAAAGGATCGTATTAAACCTTAATATTCATCACATAGAATGTGTGCATTCCATACAGAAATATATATATATGAAAATACATATTGGAACATAACTAAAATATCCTCGCATATCCTCTCAAATCCTTATACACCTTCTGAAGAAAAAGTAGCTTTCAGGTTGCTCCGGTATATAACAAAATATCACAACTCATCACAACACACGAGTACACAATGTTTATATTTACACTAATTTATATCTATAGTGTGTAAAAATACAATAATTCCATTAATTCATCCACATTTCTTAAAATTTCACGTCAAAAATTTCAATTTGAGTATTATTATGCCAAGTTAATATTTTTATAGCAATTAAACCAATTATTCGCATTAACCTATTTATGATCAGAACCAATGTGTTAAAAAATATCATCACAATATCATTTCCGGATTAGGAGAAATTACATGGCAAAAAATAACCATATTTATTCTAATTTCATACATTTGTGTATTTCGTTGGAAATGTATTCCAAGAACCCCGATATACCTTATACGTAGTAAGTTTTTTCTAATCACAATCAATGTTGCATAATATACAAAATATATTATCCCGATTGAGAGAAATTGCATGGTAAAAATTACCATTTTTTTCTAATTTCATACATTAGGCCTTTCTTTGTAAATATATTCCAAGGACTGCAGTCGATATCCATCATTCACACAAACTTATTTCAGATCACTATCAATGTGGTCAAAAATAAAAAATAAATCTTACCGATATCGGCTCAGATTATGAAAAATCAAATGTGAAAATTTCCAAAAAATTATCGAAGTTTAAATATTTCTACAAATTTGTGAATCAATAGAAAACATTTTGTAATGCAAACCTATATCTTGATATTATTTTATTTACTAAAAAAAAAATAAACGAAATGTACTGATTTGCTATGAAGTTATATTATATTGTTCAAAAAAGTTCCTTTTTGTCCACCGTTCGATTCATTAAAAGATGTATTAAAAAGAAAAAAAGGGGCGTAAATGTATCCACACTTTATAAACGATATAGTTCTGCTATTACAAAAACTTAGCGCGGGCGAAGCTGTGCACGGGTCCAGCTAGTAAGATATAAATATGATTATAATTGTATTCCTGTATGAAATACAAATTCATATTTAGGCTACATAATTACGAATGTAATATGCTCGTAGTTTTTAATATTTTCGCCGCACGCTTTTATTTTTGCAATTGCAAACCTCTTAGTAAATTTTAAAATTTATTGCTTTTATCTTATCTATATCTTTATAATATAAATTGAATAAAATTGAATTTAATTTATTTCATATATTAATATGTATTCATTTTAAATATACATACCTACCTTCTTTAAATATATTTTATATTTTTAGTAAATTTATTTTGAATTTTTTAGTACAGATTTTTTTAAAAGCTTGTTTTTTAAAAAGTTTTTTTTTAATAAATTTACAAATGACATCGTACTTATTACCGATACGAGTATGTTTTCTCAAGAAACATCAAAAGACACGTATGCTGAAAATGACGTTCACTAAGTGTAGACTTCGCATACAAGAAGAATATTTCAAGAATACTTTTATTTACATCTAATTTCATTTGTTTGTTTCTTTTCAAACATCAGTATGTTTAAAAGGACCAATACATACTTCAAACGATGACAAAAGAGACGTAGATAGAAAATTCTGCTCGACGATGGCCAACTTCGTCAGTCGATAAATTATCGAATTAAGAGGAGCGTTGCGAACATACGTTATAATTAGATTTGAATAACATTTTCTGTTTGTTTTGAAACATAGTTATAACCAAGTATACTGACAAGAAATAGTATATTCAAATGCAATATAAGTTTTTTGTATTGTAACATATTTATAATAAGTTTAACAGATTCTGCTGGGGAATATATAAAATGTTTACACATAGTTATAATATGTTACCATCTGAACAATAATTTAATTACACTTCTTTCGTAACACATGAATGGTGATTTCGTATTATTTTTTAATTACATTCAAACCTATTCAAACAAATCTTTCCTATCCGCGTATCTCGATACTTTTGATCAGTTGCCAAATTTTATTGAAATCGAAAAGGAAAAAATCTCAAATTTGACTTTTTTATTCGATTATTCGATTTTGAAATGGACCATAAACGAAAATAGGATTACAAGTATTGAATGTTCTGTAAAAAATTAAAATTTCTGATATTTTTCATACAAATTTAGCGCTGTAATATTTTAAACTGGTTACAATATTCTATTGGTTACAATATTCTATTAGCGACAGTCCCATTATGGTGTCACGTATTTTGTATTTTAGTATGTCTTTTATTCCGGAATCATATTTAAAACATCAAAATAAAGTTATCTTTTAAGTAATAGCAAATGAAACCCTAACTTTTAAACATTATTATTTTATTGACATTTAACTCAGCAGAACTTTATTAAGCCAAGTAATAAAAAAGCGCTTAAAATGTTCAAAAACAATAAAAGGATTAACATCTGAACTGGCCGGTCAGCACCTCATGTGGCAGGCCGATCAGCCTGACGATGATGAGGTAAGTCACAAAGTTTCGAAAAAGGATAAAATGGCAAATGCAAAATAAATCCTACGCCGTTGACGGACGAAGATTTGCAACATTTTATGACGAACCGGCACTTAATCGAATTTCAAAGAAGTTAAGCTTAAGTTAACGAGATATTGTTGTTATCGTTTTTCATGGTTGTGGCCTGTTTTTGGCTTCGGAGGTGCGCTGCGATTCCGAATCAAAGATGACGCACAAACGAAAGGCTTAACACACACAACAGAAGCGAAAGCGTTAACGAAAACGGATTACGTCTCTTTTAGCCTTTTTGCGGTTAATGGCAGTTTAGGCGAAACAATGTATTTGGTTTTTATTGACAACGACAACAACAATACCTAACATTTTATATGCCATAACTTTGCACTGCAGTCAATCGGCGAATCAGCTGACAATCGCTTAGAATGCAGCATACGCTAAACTTTTTTACGAGCGCCCATTAAAACGCTCCCTGATTTATGCCCTGCGATTGCAGTGGCGACAAGGATCATGTGCGCACAGGGTCCTTAAATTTAAGCTACTCTCGCTCTTTTTCGTTTTATGCGCGAACTCAAAGATGTTTTGGAATTAAATTTGAAAAAAAAGCAAAAAAAAAAAAAATTAAAAACATTTTATTGTTGCAGCAAAAATGTTCTTGCTGAACATACGCAGCACGAGTTGAACAAAAAGCAGAATTACTGCAAAAGTTTTTGAAGTGTGTGGTGGGGTGAAAAGTTTCGAGTTGGAAGCCAGAATTCACCACAGAGCTGCGTGTCCTACAGAAACAACTATCAAGTAACTATCTTTGTTTTGTTCGTTCTACTATCTTAAGCATACTTGGTTACTTGAATACTCAAATACACATACACGCGAATTAAAATCGGTAAAATACCCCGTAGAAAATAAAAGACTACAGTCTCATATGGTGAATTTGAAGTGGTTTTCTTGAACACAACCGCACAAAAAAAAAATTCTTTAATATGATGAATTTATTCAAAAATATTATGAATTTTTTCACCAACTACCAGATTCATCATATTGATTCCACCGTTAATTAAATGACATATTAATGAATGTATTCATTATATATATGAACAAAATATTCAATACAATGAATTTGAATTGTCATACTGATGAATTTGTTCATAATATTTTTTCAAAAAAAAAAATTAAAAAAAAAAAATTTCGGAAAAAAAAATTGACAAAAAAAAATTTTTTTTTCAAATTAAAAAATATTGTTCGAAAAAAAAAATTTTTTTTTTCTAAAATATATTTTTTATAAATTTAACTTTTTATTAATAAAAAGTTGTAATTATAATAAATATATTATAAAACATTTTACTAATTTATGCATGTAGAGCAAGCATTATATAAGAAATAACATACAAGAACTACTTGAGAACTGAGAAGTACGGCAAAAAATGAACGGAAATGAAATATTTTGATAGACATTTGGTTTAATGAACAGCGTTCTTCAATATGATGAACATATATGTTGTATTTTATGTTTTGGTTCATTAATATGATGAAACGTATCCTACACATACAGTTCATCATATTGAAGAACACTTTTTCGACCAAGCATTCTTCATATTTATGTAGCATTCATAACAATAATGACATTAGTCATTAATATTATGAATGGCTTTTCAATACAATGAATCATGGTTTGAAGATCGGAATTCATCAATATGATATACTTTGTTTTTTCTATGCGCTAACATTTCTTCTTGAAACGAAATCCTTTAATTTGAGTACCCATATATACCTATTCAGGTACCGAATGTATTTTCACGAGACGGCGCAGTTTTAGCAAATATAATTGTTACTAATAACAATTCCGTTTGTAACGGAACGTTTACGGTATGCCAACATATTCCACTCCTTTAAATTCCATTTGTTATCCGTATTTCGAATATTCCGTATTTAGAAATGACAAAAATGGTGCTATCCTCCAGTTACACCAATGGATGCTCCCAATTTCAAAGCAGATGCGTGAAAAAATGTCGATAAGTATATAAATTTATTAATTTTTATGGCTGTTTAAATATATTGGTAGTTTTTGAAATGGTGCAGCGACATTATTTCCTTTATCTTGTCTCATGGTTTAGAGATATAAGCAAACAGGTAATAACATTCACTTCTTTTGATCATTTCTTTTTGTCCGAACCTAGATGAACTTCATTCTTGTACTTAAACTTTTATGTTTGAAAATCTCATAAACTTAAATTATATTAATACTTTTGCGGCCTCAAGCTCTAGTCCAGGCTATGTACAGAGGATTGAAACAAATAATAATTGACAAATAATTTTGTAGCTTTAACTTAAACACGCGGAGGGAAATAAAATTCAAAAACTCAAGAAGAAGAATTCGGTTAGAAAGAAAAATAGTAGAATTTGACTAATATCAATAAAATACTACTAAAATACATGAATTTTTCATCTGAATATTAAGAAAGCAAATTACTTAGTTGTCAAAAAAGTAAACAAACTTTATTCTACTGGATTTTCAGAACTTAATTTGTAGATTATTAAAAACCAAAAAGAACACGCAAAATTGTTGCTGTACTCTTCGCAAAAGGATACGTGTTCATGTATCTGCTGTTGTTTTCATCGGTCTTTCTTTGTCTGTAATATTCGCTTGTATGTTTTGTGTTGCGATGTCGCCACCTGTTTCTTAGTGTGCGTCTGTCTATTGAAAGTAACTAAACCAAATTCTTCTAGATATTAAGACATTTTGTTCTTTCTCAAAAAAGTAACTAAGTAAAATTTGTCTGGATTGCAGATGTTTTTTTCTTAGATATCAAAAAACTGCATGATATACAATCTTTGCATGTGTGTGTTTTCACGAATAGAACAACAAAGCACAGCCAGACAAGCAAGCGTCTGTGTATGTATGAATATTAAAGATATAAAAATAGAAAAAAAAAACAATTTTTCTACGAATGTTGGTATGGTTGCAGTTCGTAAACATGCATTGGGATTAAATATCGCATAAATACCAAGTTGATTTCATTCTATTGTTATCTAAATACACTATTCAATGCTTATGGGTAACGTGCGGAAGATTTATACATAACCAACAGTAGTGACAGCAGAAGAAGAGAAAATGTACAAAAAGATGGCGCTGACAGATGGACAACGCAAAACAAAACATAATAGCGACAAAGCGAAGATCGAAAAACAACAACTATACGAACACATGTTCATTAAATTTTGGAACGAAAACAACAACAACATTTTTGATCCCCAAAAAATCAATAACTGAATTCAAGAATAATTCTACTTAGTTACTTTTTTGATAACTAAGAAATTAATAACTGAATTCAAGAATAATTCTACTTAGTTACTTTTTTGACAACTAAGAAAATTCTTTTCTTGAAAGTAAGGATTTTTCGGTTTAGCTGCATATCACTCCGTTACTTCTTGATTCCTGCTGGATTTTAGAACTTTTTTCCCTCCGTATAATTTGAATGAAAAATGTTCCAGTTCCAAATGAAAATTTCCAAAATTTTAAAATGTTATTTTGCCATGTAAAAAAATGCGAAAGTATAGATCGTTTGGCGTACACGTAACATATTGTTCCATATAAAAATATAAACAAACGAAAAGTGTAAAGTAGCAGTATAAAAACCAAATGCACGGTGATATTTTTATTTAATTATTTTTTACAAATTCTTGATAATGTTTTGTATTTTTGCGTTTAGTGTTGTATTTACTGGATATAGTTAAAAATTAATGGAGAGAGTAATTAACTTCCACCTTGTGAACTATCTTGAGCACAACGAATTGCTCAGTGACCGCCAATATGGTTTCCGTAGGGCCAGATCCACAGGGGACTTGATGGCGGTCCTCTCCGAAAAGTGGAATAAATGTATTCACCTTTTCGGGGAGAGTAAGGCTGTTGCTCTCGATATTTCCAAGGCTTTTGATCGAGTGTGGCATAAAGCCCTCGTTTCAAAACTAATTGCATTTGGTGTCGGTGAATCTTTTACTCGATGGATATCGAGTTTTCTTCAGGGTCGTTCTATACGAGTTGCGATGGATGGTGTTTTTTCAGAACAACATTCCATCAATTCTGGAGTTCCGCAGGGTTCCGTCCTATCCCCGTCCCCATTTCTGGTATTTATCAATGACCTTCTGTCATTGACCCAGAACCCAATTCATTCCTTTGCAGATGACAGTAACATTTGTCATTCATACTCGTTTAACAAGCGCCCAAACTCTTTGGAGATTGAGAGTAAAAGACGCACTATGAATGACACGCTCAATAATGACCTTAAATCAATCTCCGAGTGGGGTATTGCAAACAGAGTAGATTTTAATGCAAGCAAGACCCAATGTTGTCTGTTATCTCACAAAAGAATGGATTCACTCCTCCCTCCCCTCTATATGGGTGCTGTGGATATTGCGCAGTCAGCTGCTCTTGACGTTCTGGGCATATCAATTCAATGTGATCTACGTTGGAATGATCACATATTTAATGTGTCGAAAGAAGCTGCCAAGTGCCTCGGTTTTTTAAAACGATGTAAAACATACTTCACTCCTGCTGACCTGCGTACTGTCTACACCACCTATATTCGGCCTAAAATGGAATTCAATTCGCACATTTGGGCAGGAGCTTCAAAATCCTCCTTGGAGTTCCTGGACCGAATACAACAACAACGTGCGATATATTTAATAGGGGATGAAAATATCTCATCGTCTATTGGTTCTCTTGAGCACCGAAGGACCGTTGGGTGTGTAAGCCTGTTTTATAGGTATTACAACAGTAAGTGTTCGAGTGAAATACATGGCCTGATTCCACCAGGTCGTGTGTTTTCTCGTTCTACTCGGGCATCAAATCAAGCCCATCCCTTCGTAGTCCACTCGACTCTCAACAGAACCACGCATTATAGAGATAATTCGTTCTTCAGTCGCACGACACGTTTGTGGAACAATCTCCCTGCGTCCGTTTTTCCCGACATTTTTGATATTGGCAAGTTCAAAACAAACATTCACCGACACTACTCCATCTTTCCCCCCTCCATTTAACCTATCATCCCTTCTTACGATCAACACTGTGCATTGCATGAATAGGGGGCATCCCCTGAGCGTTGGTTAATTTGTAAAAAAAAAAAAAAAAAATTAGTAAATCGTCGTCGTTCAGTAAAAAGTCATTACGTCAAAAAATTTATTACTGTGAAAAATGCTTTTAAAGATATAAATTAACGTAATAAATCACAATATTTCTGAATTCAAATAGTACTAAGCTTTTAGTAAAGACAACACATTCTGCTACAAAATGCAAAAAACACATTTAGAAAAGAATCCACTAACTAGGCTTCTTTTCTAAAAAAATATCTAAACGATTTTCATTATTTGGATCCATAAAAAAAACACCTATGAGGTATTACAATAGGTGCAGAATATAAAAATTAGCGGTTGACTTAATACAAAAATCGTTTAGATCCGACCATTTTTGTGGACACAGCATTTTTACGACTGCCGTTCAGTAAAAAGTCACTAAGGCCCATGTAAACAATAACAGTGCTCCAGTATATCCAAATTATTGTATCGGATTTCAGTTTGCATTGGAGATAAAAGAACTGCATAATGTCTATCATTTAATCCAAATATCGTTAAAATCCGACCATTTTAGTGAACTCAGTATACAGATTTCGACGATTGACTTTCAGTGAAAATTGACGCATTTATGGTAAAATTATTTTTTAATAAGGACTGTCCTGTAGATTTTTTTCTTTAGTTTAAGTCCGAAATAGATGTGATCGGACCCTTTTTAAGGGCTAATTGTGGACTGGAATATTTTTCACTGAACTCAATTTTGAAATATTTGTTTTAATAGTGTTTATCATTCTTAATATTTGCGGTTTAGTAAGATGTAGAACTCCGAGGACTTTTGCAACGCATATATTAGTTTTTATTATAGTGGATAATTATCTCAATATTTTCGAAATAGGACTTAACGACTTTTCAATAAACGCCGACAAAATGTTCATTTAATATGTTTATTCGTTATTTTCTCGATATTTTTCGATTACAAAATTTTATAATATTTTATAATATAATAGACAACATTTGTATGCGATTTTTAAATTTTTATTCACAGATATGAATGTGGTCTTAGCATCAACAAAAAAGGACACTGTAAAACAAAAGTAATTGATTCGCACAAAAGCACATTTTTCTAGGTTACATCTATAATTCCATCACAATGTATCTGGAAATAGCTATGATAATAAATTAGATATCCTACTTTTTTTTTTTTGAGAAAACAAAATGTGAACATTGGGTAGAACCATGGTTTTTGACATATTATTAAATGTGTCAAGTGCGGCTTTCAAAGATATAAAAATTTTAATTTTTTATGAATTGATCATACAAAAAGAAAGTGTAGAATGTATGTCGTCCCAAGGATTAAAAATACAGGATCACTTTAAATGTGAATTTTAGAATTAACTGCTCAAAAAATCACCATTAAATTAAATTTTTAGATATAATAATATTTTAATAGAATTAAACTATATTTAAAACATTATATCGTCGCTATCATGCCAAAGGTGCAAATGTGAAATTTTTGACATTTGCGTTTTTTTACATTTTTGAATGTAGTTTATCCTCAAGTATGCTGTGCCAAAATGGCGTGTCATTTTGTTGGATATTTCCACAAGCCACAAAAGACAAAACCAAAAGGGCGAATTTGAAAAATTGAAAAATCTTGTCATGCCAAAAGGGCGAATCTTTTCGTTTTTTTGCTATAACTCTTTAATGGTACTAGATAATATAGTGATGTAAAGGCAATTATTGTTTATTTTTAAAGCACCTATCGATCTGCATTATTAATTTCAAATATTTTGCCTAAAAAAATTTCCTGCAAATAACAAATGGCAAATTAATGTTTGGCAAAATATTTTTAATTAATGATGCAGATCGATAGGTGCTTTGAAAACAATCAATAATTGTCTTTACATTACTATTTTATCTAGTATCATTAAAGAGTTATAGCAAAAAAACGAAAAGATTCGCCCTTTTGGCATGACAAGATTTTCAATTTTTCCAATTTCTTCGTTTTTTTGCTATAATTTTTTATTGGTGCAAGATAAAATAGTGGTATGAAGGTATTTATTGTTTGCTTTCATAGCACCTATCTATTAGCATCATTAATTAAAAATATTTTGCCAAACATTAATTTGCCATTTATTATTTGCAGGAAAAAATGTTTGGCAAAATATTTTTAAATAATGATGCAGATCGATAGGTGCTTTAAAAATACACAATAAATACCTTCATACCACTATTTTATCTTGCACCAGTAAAAAATTAAAGCAAAAAGACGAAGAAATTGGAAAAATTGAAAAATCTTGTCATGCCAAAAGGGCGAATCTTTTCGTTTTTTTGCTATAACTCTTTAATGATACTGGATAAAATAGTAGTTTAAAGACAATTATTGATTGTTTTCAAAGCAACTCTCGATCTGCATTATTAATTACAAATATTTTGCCTAAACAAATTTCCTGCAAATAACAAATGGCAAATTTATGTTTGGCAAAATATTTTTAATTAATGATGCTAATAGATAGGTGCTATGAAAGCAAACAATAAATACCTTCATACCACTATTTTATCTTGCACCAATAAAAAATTATAGCAAAAAAAACGAAGAAATTGTAAAAATTGAAAATCTTGTCATGCCAAAAGGGCGAATCTTTTCGTGTTTTTGCTATAACTCTTTAATGATACTAGGTAAAATAGTAATGTAAAGACAATTATTGATTGTTTTTAAAGCACCTATCGATCTGCATTATCAATTTCAAATATTTTGCCTAAAAAAATTTCCTGCAAATAACAAATGGCAAATTAATGTTTGACAAAATATTTTTAATTAATGATGCCCATAGATAGGTGCTATGAAAGCAAACAATTAATGCCTTTAGATTACTATTTTATCTTGCGCTAATTAAAAGTGATAGCATAAAAAACAAAAAATATTTGCGTTTTGATCGGGCCTCAAATGATCCGTATTTATAATTCAGTAGGTTGTCCAAATCTAAAGATATTTTACATACGTAATAATAATTGACGAATAAGCCCAAATAAGAGAAAAAAATGAAAAAAATATAAATATTTCTAATTTAAACCACTTCAAACTTTAAAATTTGATTTCCCAACATCAAACTTTAAAATTTGATTTCCCAACATTTTTAAAAATACACATTCGCCCCTTTGGCATGACAGTGACGATATTATGTTTTATCATTAGAAAATAATTTCTTGTCCAAATTTCAAGTACAAAAAAATCTATGCCATGGTATGTGCTCTGAGAATCAAAAAAATACAATTTTCACTTAATATGGAACGTGCTTTTTGACAATTTCTTAATTATATGATACTAAACTAAAATATACTATCGTCCCTCTAAATAAAATGACCATCGAAATGACCATCCAAAAAACATAAATATTACACTGAAGATTTGAGTTCAAGAATTTTCTACTGGCCTGCATGCTGCCTGTTGCAAATATGCATGCTGCGAATTCTTTTACAAATGAATGCGTAAAAGAATGTTGCATGTTGTTGCAAAGTTTATTTATGTGGTTTATGAACATTTTCTGGCTCAGATCTCCTGACTGCAGCACATGTAATCATCTTAAACAACACAGCATTGAAGTGTTAGTGATGATGCACACATACACATACATATACTCTACAACACACACATACAAACACAAGAAATACACTTACAAATTCATATGCAGTTGGTTGACTGCAACCCTGCAGGAAAAAAGCCCTAAAACTATGCAGTGAAAAAAAGAAATGTAAAAAATGCTGCTATTTTTGATGCGAAAAATGTTGCTACTTTTGGCTTTGTTAGTGTGCGTGTCAGGGGTTTGTTTTCCTTGTGTGGCTGTGTGTGAGGCTATAAGTTGCAAGGACCTTGAGGCAAGTAATTGAAGGCTAAATGTTTGCATCTTGTTGTTGTGAATGTTTGTTGTAGTTTTCGTTGTTTTTGTTGTTGCTGTTGCTTCAGAGCAAAATATTAAGACAAAGTTACAACATACTGTAGCAGTAAAGTTAGCTGGTTGATGAATTTAATAAAGTGCCTAAAAGTGAGCAACACTTTTTGGCAAGTTTTGTTTTTCTTAAAATTCTGCGCTGGAACTTTTCATTAAATTTATGCAGATGTGTGAGTAAAAAAGGCGATCATTAAATGGTAATGCCTGCAAGTATGCTACAGTTTTTATTATTATTTTTAAATGCTATTAATACAAAATTCGCTGCAGAGTTTAAGGCTTATAGTAACAAAATTTGTTATTTATTAATATGAAAAAGTAATAATTTCTAATTTATTTCGCTACAAAAACATTCAGTAAAAACAATTTTTAATAAATAACACAAAAATATGCATTAAATGAAATTGCAAGATTCGCAGTAAAATTTGTGACACTCGCTGGCTTAAAAAAATTATTTAAAATATATGCGCAAAAAATGTAAAATAATTTATTGCATTTTCAATCAGAAAATATCACCGCGACAGCAACACAGCAAAGTTTATTTCATTCGCATTCAAAATTAAGTTCTGCCCAACGCAATGGCAACCGGCAACGAAATGAAAATTTATGTAATATTTTTTCTTAATTTATTTGTGACTAAAAACGTAAATATTGTGGCATTCATGCTGCCATATGTGTGACAGCTGTCGTGCATTAAAGGTGCAAGATTCAGGTACAAATATTACGCACGACTGGCCCACATCCGGCGGCGAAGGTTTAAAAATGCCGCGACAGAAATATAATTTATTGCAAATGAAATTCGGCCCGGGATTTCGAGGCCAGAAAAAAACGAAAATAAATAAAAAAAGTAGTTTGGAGGTTTAAGCGATTTATTGGTGTGTCATTAAATGTTACAATATGGAAAAACAATACGCAGGATGTGCAAAAAACGTAAAGCACAGAAATTTGGCAAATTTTAATAAAATTTAAAATATTAACAAGATTCACGAAATTGATTGAAATCTGGACGAACAAACGAAATAGAAATTTATGAAAATGAATGAAAATGAATGAAAATGAATGAAAATGAATGAAAATGAATGAAAATGAATGAAAATGAATGAAAATGAATGAAAATGAATGAAAATGAATGAAAATGAATGAAAATGAATGAAAATGAATGAAAATGAATGAAAATGAATGAAAATGAATGAAAATGAATGAAAATGAATGAAAATGAATGAAAATTAATGAAAATGAATGAAAATTAATGAAAATTAATGAAAATTAATGAAAATGAATGAAAATATTAGAAAATGAATGAAAATGATTGATAATGAATGAAAATATAAGAAAATGAATGAAAATAAATGATAACGAATGAAAATGAATGAAAATGAATGAAAATGAATGAAAATGAATGAAAATGTATGAAAATGAATGAAAATGAATGAAAATGAATGAAAATGATTGAGCATGAATGAAAATGAATGAAAATATAAGAAAATGAATAAAAATAAATGATAGTGAATGAAAATAAATGGAAATATGATAATGAATGAAAAAAATGAAAATGAATGAAAATGAATGAAAATGAATGAAAATGAATGAAAATGAATGAAAATGAATGAAAATGAGTGAAAATGAATGAAAATGAATGCAAATGAATGAAAATGAATGCAAATGAATGAAAATGAATGCAAATGAATGAAAATGAATGAAACTGAATGAAAATGAATGAAAATGAATGAAAATGAATGAAAATGAATGAAAATGAATGAAAATGAATGAAAATGAATGAAAATGAATGAAAATGAATGAAAATGAATGAAAATGAATGAAAATGAATGAAAATGAATGAAAATGAATGAAAATGAATGAAAATGAATGAAAATGAATGAAAATGAATGAAAATGAATGAAAATTAATGAAAATGAATGAAAATTAATGAAAATTAATGAAAATTAATGAAAATGAATGAAAATATTAGAAAATGAATGAAAATGATTGATAATGAATGAAAATATAAGAAAATGAATGAAAATAAATGATAACGAATGAAAATGAATGAAAATGAATGAAAATGAATGAAAATGAATGAAAATGTATGAAAATGAATGAAAATGAATGAAAATGAATGAAAATGATTGAGCATGAATGAAAATGAATGAAAATATAAGAAAATGAATAAAAATAAATGATAGTGAATGAAAATAAATGGAAATATGATAATGAATGAAAAAAATGAAAATGAATGAAAATGAATGAAAATGAATGAAAATGAATGAAAATGAATGAAAATGAATGAAAATGAATGAAAATGAATGAAAATGAATGCAAATGAATGAAAATGAATGCAAATGAATGAAAATGAATGCAAATGAATGAAAATGAATGAAACTGAATGAAAATGAATGAAAATGAATGAAAATGATTGAAAATGATTGAAAATGAATGAAAATGAATGAAAATGATTGAAAATGATTGAAAATGAATGAAAATGAATGAAAATGAATGAAAATGAATGAAAATGAATGAAAATGAATGAAAATGAATGAAAATGAATGAAAATGAATGAAAATGAATGAAAATGAATGAAAATGAATGAAAATGAATGAAAATGAATGAAAATGAATGAAAATGAATGAAAATGAATGAAAATGAATGAAAATGAATGAAAATGAATGAAAATGAATGAAAATGAATGAAAATGAATGAAAATGAATGAAAATGAATGAAAATGAATGAAAATGAATGAAAATGAATGAAAATGAATGAAAATAAATGAAAATGAATGAAAATGAATGAAAATGAATGAAAATGAATGAAAATGAATGAAAATGAATGAAAATGTATGAAAATGAATGAAAATAAATGAAAATGACTGAAAATGACTGAAAATGAATGAAAATGTTTTTTTGAAAATAATTGCAAATGAATGAAAATGAATAAAAATGAATGAAAATGAATAAAAATGAATGAAAATGAATGAAAATGAATGAAAATGAATGAAAATGCATGAAAATGAATGAAATTGAATAAAAATGCATGAAAATATAAGAATATGAATGAAAATATAAGAAAATGAATGAAAATATAAGAAAAATTTTTAAAAATGAATTAAAATGAAATAAAAAAATGAAAATGAATGAAAAATAATGGAATTTGAAAATGAATGAAAATGTACACAAAGAATTAAATGATGAAATATATTGAAAATAAATAAAACTGAATGAAAGTGAATGGATGTAAATGAAAATAATAAAAATGAATTAAAATTAATGAAAAATACTAGTGAATTTATATGAACAAAAATGAATAAATCTGAATAAATTTGAATGAAAATGTAGGAGAATAAATATAAATAAATGAAATTAATTAAAATTAAAATGAATTAAATTGAAATTAATGAAATTATATAAACCAAATTTAAAAGTATTGAAATAAAAAAAATATAAAATCTAGGAAAGTGAATAAACATTTATGAAAATCAATAGATATTTAAAAAAAAGAATTAAATTAAAAAATGTAAACAATTTAAAGAACATTATCAGAAATTATAGTAAAAAATCAAAATAAAGGAAATCAAATTACCAATTATACTATGTGACAAAAATGAATTAAGACATAGACATTTGAATATTTCATAAAACAACCTCTGTTTTTAGCAACATTTTGTCCCGATGTCAATTAGACTGACAATAGATTTCATCATTTAAAATCTAGAAAAGTTCCGCCCCAAAAATGTTCAGATACTTTGATACCCAAATTGATAATATTAAAATTGAAAGACGAAACGCCATAGATAAAAAAGTAAATACAGCTTTTTTAAAACATATAATTACTCAACAAACTATCAAAATCGGTTAATAAAAGAAACGGATACAGTGTTTATTATAACTGACACTCTGAGGTCTGAAAAAAAAATGTCTGGAATGACTGGAGTCTGTTTACCTCAAAATACAATAATCCAAAATGTAAATATGAATTAAATTCGTTTTATTTTGGTTTTATTCAGTTGTCATTAATATTTAGTTGACATTAAGCAGACTTAAGTAAAAAATTATGTGAGGAAATCGTGCACTGAAGTTTTGTGCTGTGAAACGATTTTTCATACTTAAGTTTAGTTTGAGGAAAAATCGATACTTAAGTGTGCACTATGAAACCGGGCCTAAGTATAACAGTATTTAAAAAATCGCCAATATATTAAAATAAAAAAAAATTATATAACAAAGTATAGACAAATAATAGATTTGTCAAGCATTTTTTCATAGTCCTACTGATTTTATTTAGGTTTTGGATGTAAATGTATTTTTGTTTTTTTGAGAAATCGTATTATGATGAAGAGATCGTTAATAACAACAATTGGACTTTCAAAAATAGGATAAATTGAAGCACTAAAAAAGTAATAGTCTGACCTTTAATTAAAATCTCTGTATTGTTGAATTTCCAAATTTAATAACAATAAATTAATTATTTATCTGATGATGCTCGTTCATGGTTTGCGAACGTCAATTTTGAGGACTTGACAGGTCAATTTACCATATTCGGATTTCGATGAATATTCTTCACATTCATTTTCTCATCTAATAAAACATTTTCAATAAAATTCTATGCTAAAAATTTCATAAAATATCAGAGTAATGTCCATATCTATTGAACATATAATATTGAACAATATCACTAACTACATGGCTAAACATAGTTTATATGGCACGTTCCAACATCATGTCTAAACCGCTGAATCGATTTCACTGAAAGTTTGCACCAGGATACTATGGAGTACGCAGGGTGGCATAGATCATATATGAGCAGTATTGTAAAAGGCGACGTGGCATCTTCCAATAACATAAACTTTTAAAACGATATAACTCAGCAATTACAAAAGCTACGAACATGAAACAAAAAATTCAAATATAAAAAAATATACAAAAGCACAAAAACAATTTCGAAAAAACAAATACAAATGCAAAAGAAAAACACAAACATAAGCACAATAAAAACCAAAACAACAGCAAAACAAAAAAATGAAAGAAAAAACACAAAAGCAGTTTTCACAAAAAAAAAAAAACACGGAAGCACCACGAAACTCAAAACGACAAAAATAAAAGCAAAAACAAAAGCAAAAAAACAAAAGTAAAAAATCAAAAACATAAAATTGCAGAATACAAAAACGCAAAAACACAAAACGTAAAGCAAAAACTCTTAAACAGAAAGCTAAACCACTAATACAAAAAAAAAAAAACAAAGAAAAAACACTAAAACAAAAACATTAAAAACAAAAACACTAAAACCATAAACATAAAAACAAAAGTAAAAAGAAAAAAAAACACAAAAGCAGTTTGCACAAAAAACAAAAACAAGGAAGCACCAAGAAACTCAAAATCCCAAAAATATAAGTAAAAGTAAAAACAAAAAACAAAGGCAAAAACACAAATGTAAAAAATGAAAAAACACAAAAATCAAAAATATAAAACTGCAAAACACATTAACGCAAAAACACAAAACGAAAATCAAAAACTCATAAACAGAAAGCAAAACCACAAATACAAAAAAAAAAGCAAAAACACTAAAAACCAAAACTCTAAATTCAAAAACACTAAAAAAATAAACAAAATAAAAAAAACGAAAGCAAAAACTAAAAACCAAAGCAGAAAACACCATACCAAAAATAATGCAAAAATATGAAAATAAAACCAGTTGAGAAGGTTAGATCACATGGGAAATTTTTAAGTAGGTGTTATTATGATAGTTAGGATTATCAAAGTTATAGTCGGTCTAAGCCGACTATAAATACCCTACACCTATGTGTGGTTACCATTCAAAGTGATATATAGGTCACCAGGGTATACGAATCCTGAAAATAACTAATAACTCTCCATCGCTGAAGAAATTCCTTCGTAGTTCACTCGGCTCTCTATAGAACCACGCATTACAGAGAAAATTCGTTCTTCAGTCGCACGATACGTTTGTGGAACAATCTCCCTGCGTCTGTTTTTCCCGACATTTTTGGTATTGGCAAGTTCAAAACAAACATTCACCGACACTACTCCATCTTTCCGCCCTCCATTTAACCTATCATCCCTTCTTACGAATGAATATGAATAGGGGGCATCCCCTGAGCGTTGGTTAATTTGTAAAAAAAAAAAAAATAAATTATGTCAATATATATTTGACCAACAAAAGTTTACCTAAGCACGTATTCAGTAAAACTGATCTGTAGATGTAAATTTTTATATGAGGTATTTGAACATAAGTGGTCGGTTCTAAGGTCACAATAGACCGATCATGCCATTGTTCAGACAGCTTAGATATATAAGTAATCTAAGTCTAAAGTTTCATTGCTCTATCTCTTCTACTTTTTCTGTAATCGTGATTTCAACAGACAGACAGAAGGACAGACAGACGGACATCGCTTAATCGACTCAGGAGGTCATGATGATCAAGAATATAAAGGGTTTTTCAACAGGGACGCTACAAAAGTAGAGCGACAGGGATAACAAACGACGCCATATTTCTTGCCGCTCTTTTGAAATTTCTCTTCAGTAAGGTTTGCCATTTCACGATGGAAAGAAAGAGAAACAAAAGAAAACAAAACTATAAACAAAAAAAAAAAAAATCACCAAAAACCAAAAAAAAAAAAAAATGTTGTGCCAAAAGACACAAAACATAATAAAAAAAGTAAATCCAAAAAATGAACATAAAAAAACAAAATCTAAAGAAAACTAAATAGAAAAACAAAACCAAACGAAAAAGCAATATTACAAATTGAAAACAGGAACATAGCAGAAAACCGGCACAAGAAATGAAAGCAAAATCAAGTTATATTTAAAAACAAAATCAAAGCAAAGCTAAAGAAATATTGAAAAAATAAATGCAAAAGCTTGAAATAACTAGTTAAAACTAAAGTTTGATTGCTTAATCACAAGAAAAAAAATAAAAAACTCATAAAACAAAAGAATATTAAGACAATGTTCATTTCGAATTTTTTTTTCTATAATTCATATAATATTTTTTTTAGTACAATTAAAAAATAATATTTTAATTCTATAAATTAATCTAGATAATGGAATAGATAAATATTTGTATTTCACTGTGTTATTCATAAAAATAAATTACATACAAATCTTGTAATCAAACAAATTAAAGTCTATCGAATGCAAATGCATTTCAAAAATTGCAACAACCATTAAACCACTACGTTCTGGAGACAAACTGACATATTAAAGAAGCTCAACTTTAAATATTACCGCACAAATCTCTGCTTAAAACTTAAATTGTCAATTGAACAAAAAAACCCATAATATATTCATGTGCATGTCTGCAACATTCACTGCCAAGCAGCAGTCAATTCGACAACGTGTCCTGAATGCCATCACACATCGTCCTGTGTTTTAAATGAGATGTGGACAAAAAAATAAAACTGAAATAAAATACATTAATCAGTAGCAGCAGCAGAAAAAATCAATTGAATTTGCAGCGCATTCGACAATCAGCGGGTGCAACCAAAACAACAGCAACAACAAAAATTCAAGTCAACATAAATCGATCGAACATTTCGTACGAAATCCTTACAAAAGTCCTTGCGCTAGTGACGGCGGTAACAAAAGCAAAACAATTGCACTTGTTGTAGTTGTCGCTATTGTTGTTACTATTGTTGTATTTGTTGTATTTATTGTTGGGCTTGTGCAGCTAAGAAAACAAGACGCCGAAAATAATGTCCTTCAACACAACACAAAGCACACAGAGAAACTCACCAAATGCTGCAAATCTAAAGGACCTCGCAATCAAGAATTACAAAAGCAAACAGGCAACAATACTTGTGGAGTGCGACCGCGTAGAATGTGTGTAGAATGTGTGACGACCGACTTGAATGCAGGCCCATTAAACCACCGACAGGACAGGACAGAACAGGACACAAATACGGAAAACACTGTGGGAATGGGAAGGATGTTGGGTCGAGCGAAATGCATTCTTATTGATGTCGCTCAAGTTGTTGTGCGAATTGCTGGTGACAATGAAGCGACCTATACAATGTTGCACTGGTTGTGCAGCGATGTTGTTGTTGTTGTTATTATTGTTGTCGTCGAGTGAAAACGATCGAGAAAAGAATGAGTTTGCTTGAGTGGACAAAAAGTATAAAGGACACTGGGCGACGGACGACGAACTACGATAACGGAAACTAAACAAAGCAGCCTTAAAAAACGACTGACATGGAAAAGGAGTGACGAAAGTAGGCAACAAAAAATAAAAACAGAAGAAAAAGAGAAAGCAAAAAAAAAGAGTATTAAAAGAACGTCAAACATGTATCATTATAGGTAAAAATAGCAGAATAAACATGTAACAAAAAAGTGGCAAAAAAAAGTAGTAACAAAAAAGTAGTAACAAAAAGTAGTAGCAAAGAAGTAGTTACAAAAATAGTAGTAACAAAAAAGTAGTAAAAAAATAGTAGTAAAAAAAAGTAGTAGTAAAAAAGTAGTTTTTATAAGGTATTAAAAATTGAAATCAAATTATATAATATAAAGTAAAATTGTTACCGACAAAAAAATTTGTTGCAAAAGTTTAAAAAAAAAGTTTAAATTAAAGTAGTATCAAATTAATCACGAGAAAGTAACAACAAATAAATTAAAACAAAAATTAGTATGAAGTATAAAGTAGAAATCAAAAAAGTAGGAATAATAAAATTAGTAACAAACATAGTATCAAAAAATAAGAATCAATAAGTAGTAGCAACATATAGTAACAAATCCCGCAGTATGAAATATATAAACAAAGGAACAAAAAAAAAGATAATAGAAAAAGATGAAAGTAATAAAAGATATCAAAAAGAGGAACAAAAACCAAAAAAAGTAGTAAAAAACCGCGGTTAAAAATAAAGTAACAAACAAATAAGTAATAAAATGTAACAACAAAAAGTAGTAACCAAATGTACTAAAAAGGGAGTAACAAATATTAGTAACAAAAAAAGTAACAAAGAATTAGTAAAAAAATAGTAGTCGCAAATTTATAGTCTGAAAAGGTATTCTGAATAGAAAAATAAAATTGTAATAGGTACAAAAAAAAAATAAAAATAATAATATAAAATAGTAAAATAAAATAGTAGATATAATTAAATAATGTAGTAACAAAACGTAATAACGAAATGCAGCAAACAAATGTAGTAATAGTAAAAAGTTGTACAAAAAAGTAGTTCTAAAAAGCCGTTGAAAGTGGTAACAAAAAAGAGTTATGAATGGTAGTCAAAAAATAATGGCAAACAGTAGTAAAAAGTAATAAGAAAAATACCAATAACAAAAAAGTACGTATAACAAATAAATAATATCAAATTAAATAAAATAGTAACAGAAAGTATCAACAAATAAAGTATAACAAAAAAGTAGTGTTAATATGCAACAAATAAAAAGTTAACAAATATAGGTAACAAGAAGTAGTAACAAAATGTAGCAACAAAAAGAATAAAAAAAAAACAAAAAGGTAGTAAGAATGATGTAATGAAAAGTAGTATTAAAAAGTATTACCAACAAAATTAGTCAAAAAAATTAGTCACACAAAGTAGTCCCAATAATTAGTCACAAATAGTAGTCCCAATATAAGTCATAAATAGTAGTCATAAATTCAGTAAATTACCTAGTAAATTATCTACAAAAAACGTAGTAACTAAAGGAAGTGGCAAACCGTAATAATAAAAAGTAGTCAAACAGTGTTGTAAACAAAATAGTAGTAACAAAATGTAATAAAAATAAAGTATTTAAAATTTTACAAAAGCATTAACATGAAAGTAGTCAAAAAAGTAGTAATAAAAGCTTTAAAAAAGTATTAACTAAAAAGTAGTAAAAAAAAAGTATTCAACTCAAAAAAGTATAAACAAAAAGTATAAAGAAATATAGTAACAAAAAATACAAACAAAAATATAGTCATGGAAAAAAAAGTCAACAAATAGAGAAGTTTACCAAAAGTAGTCAACAATAAACGCCTGCCGCATAACAAAGACCGCTCAAATCAAAGGCAAATCCTGTTGCCCAGGATACTGTGGGCGCGCGCACAACAACAGCTGAATAGAGTGCTTGCAGGAAGGCGCTCGAAATTATGTCGGAAACACTGGCGTACAAAGGGGAACAACGAGCAGTGGCAGCAACGGCAACTGCTGCAGCTACTGTTGCTGCTTCAGCTGCATTCAAAGGCAACAATAAATGAAAAAGTTAAACTGTTGCTAAGGATTAGTAGGCAACAATGGCGGCTGGTAGTTGGCAATGCAAAATGTATTGCATACATTAAGGCGGCTGTGCAGCGCAACAATGTTGCTTTGTATGCGTCGAGTGGAGTAGAGCCATAGATGTATTGTAATTTATAAATAAGAAAATAGAAAACTAGAGGGCAGCTTTGAGCTTAACATTAAAGAATAATTCAAATTTAAGTTAAAGATTATTTAGAAATTTTAATAAGTACATTGCTGAATGCATCAAGTTCTTGATTCTTATAACAGAAAGAATTTTTAAAATATCTATAACCTTACGAAATCTTTCCGACACATTGTAGACGACTTTTTGGTAACCTTCAGACAAGTTTCAGATACTTTTCAGAAAACATTCAGTTCATAAAACGACTACATGTGTATTTTAATGAAAAGCATTTTTGAGCATGTATTATTTTCTCTTTATTATATTTGAAAAGTTTCTAAAAAATATGTATAACCATATGACATCTTTCAGATACCTTTTAGACACTTTTTGGACACCTTTCGGATAAGTTTCAGATAACTTTCAGCCACTTTTCTTTAGTATATTTGAAAAGTTTCTAAAAATATGTATAACCTTATTGGCATCTTTCAGACAAGTTTCAGATAATTTTCAGACAACATTCAGTTCATAAAACGACTATATGTGTATTTTAATGAAAAGCTTTTTTGAGCATGTATTATTTCCTCTTTATTATATTTGGAAAGTTTTTAAAAATATGTATAACCATATGACATCTTTCAGATACCTTTTAGACACTTTTTTGACACCTTTCAGACAAGTTTCAGATAACTTTCAGTCACTTTTCTTTAGTATATTTGAAAAGTTTATAAAAATATGTATAACCTTTTTGGCATCTCTCAGACAAGTTTCAGATACTTTTCAGACAACATTGAGTTCATAAAACGACTACATGTGTATTTTAATGAAAAGCTTTTTTGAGCATGTATTTTTTCCTCTTTATTATATTTGAAAAGTTTCTAAAAATATGTATGACATGTGACATTTTTCCGATACCTTTTAGACACCTTTTTGGACACCTTTCGGACAAGTTTCAGATAACTTTCAGTCACTTTTCTTTAGTATATTTGAAAAGTTTCTAAAAATATGTATATAACCTTTTTGGTATCTTTCAGACAAGTTTCAGATAATTTTCAGACAACATTCAGTTCATAAAACGACTACATGTGTATTTTAATGAAAAGCATTTTTGAGCATTTCCTCTTTATTATATTTGAAAAGTTTCTAAAAATATGTATAACCATATGACATCTTTCAGATACCTTTAAGACACTTTTTGGACACCTTTCGGACAAGTTTCAGATAACTTTCAGTTACTTTTCTTTAGTATATTTGAAAAGTTTCTAGAAATATGTATAACCTTTTTGGCACCTTTCAGACAAGTTTCAGATACTTTTCAGACAACATTCAGTTCATAAAACGACTACATGTGTATTTTAATGAAAAGATTTTTTGAGCATGTATTATTTCCTCTTTATTATATTTGAAAAGTTTCTAAAAATATGTATACCATATGACATCTTTCAGATACATTTTAGACACTTTTTGGACACCTTTCGGACAAGTTTTAGATAACTTTCAGTCAGTTTTCTTTAGTATATTTGAAAAGTTTCTTAAAATATTTATAACCTTTTTGGCATCTCTCAGACAAGTTTCAGATACTTTTCAGACAACATTCAGTTCATAAAACGACTACATGGGTATTTTAATGAAAAGCTTTTTTGAGCATGTATTATTTCCTCTTTATTATATTTGAAAAGTTTCTAAAAATATGTATAACCATATGAAATCTCTCAGATACCTTTTAGACACTTTTTGGACACATTTCGGACAAGTTTCAGATAACTTTTAGTCACTTTTCAGATCATAAATGCACTACATGTTAATTTTAATCAAAAATAATTTTAAGCATGTATTATTTCCTTGAATTTTTTATATCAGCACAATAATATTCTCAAATATTCATTATTTGCCTATATTAAAATATATATTAGATATTGTTTATAACATTTATATCAAGATGACTTAGATTTACCATTGACAACCGCACAATGCCCATGACATTTAACAACTTTCTTTGGTCAGCTCATAATTCATGTACATATCTGGAACATCAGTAGCACCTCCTCGTTCTCCTAACCCCATGCCACCCGTAACTCATCCAACACCACGCTCAATATTGCGGTTTGCGCATCATATTAATGGCTGATAATAAAATTGTTTACAAAGCGATTTATCTCAAATCAAATGGAACCAAAACCCTCAAAAAATAAAAGACAAAAAAAAAACACAAATAGAAAACCGAAAAACAATACTGAAATTTATGAGCCGCACAAAATTGACCATTACAACGAGCACGTCTCACGCACACGCAGAATCCGTGAGTGCTCACGAAATATAGAAATCACACAAATACCAATGCAAACAGAATCTTGATAATAAGTTTCTGCTGTTTGCAGCGAAAGCAATAAAAAACTCTCTTCAAATAATCTCAAAAGTTATCTGCTTTTTTTGTTTCTTTATTCTTTTTTTTTTTTAAGCCATGAAGTAGCAATTTTTATGTTTCATCTGAAACCCCCCAAGTGACTCTAACCTTAGTGCCACCCGCAACACGTGCAGCCTCTTTTATTGCCTCTTCTATTTCCACTTTAACAGTAGCATCGCTTCATCTTATCTACGAGTGGCCCCAAATTAAAAAGCAATACAAGGCTCTAAAATATATTTTGGAACCTTTACGGCCTGTCGCCAGTTTTGCGCCGGCCGCAGTTCATCACTTACAACCCAAAAGTTTCAATACCCAACCTACTACGTCCGAACGGAACGCAACGAAAAGCCGACGAAC